>OX589606.1:2624038-3280048 GCA_951329385.1 Polia nebulosa | reverse complement strand
ATACCCTGTATAAGTTTTTTAAAAAAAGCTGCTGCTGATTATAGCTACAGTGTAGATGTGTTACTGACCGAGGTATAGTCCGTTGGTCCCGACGGGTGTGCCGGTGAGCGAGCCGGCGGGTGTGCTGACGGTGACGGTGGGCGCGGGGGTGGTACTGTTCTTGCGTTCAAACATCGTCTCGATCTTGTCTTGTGTTGTTGACGTCTTCTTCTTGGGTGAGGAAGCCTTCTTCTTCTTTACCGGCTTCTTTTTACGACCTAGCCAGGGTTCTGCGGAGAATGAAATTAAATCTTTATTATATGGTGACTAAAAAAAAATCTATAATGTCGGACAGTTAGATTAGAGACAAAAATATGATTTATTTATTTAAACTTCATGTAGAATGGTCGATCCATCAGCTTAAACTACGCTTGCCGGAGTTGGTCCATGGATGGGTGACCATCTTTACATACCGAGACTCCTCCGTGCCTCGGAAAGCACGTTAAGCCGTTGGTCCCGGCTGTCAATCGTGGATCTTTGACAGTCGTTACGGGTCATCATAAGCTCTAAAGTTTGACAACCAGTCTTACCAAGAGGTATCGTATTACCCAGTAACTGGGTTGTGGTGGTCAGATAGGCAGTCGCTCCATGTAAAATACTGGTATTCAGCTGCATCCGGTTAAACTGGAAGCCGACCCCAAGATAGTTGGAAAAAGGCTAGGTTATATTGGACACATAATATTTTCTTATCTTACGTAAACAAAAGGAGGAAATACAGTGCGTTGAAATTTCGCGTGACGTCACGCCTACGTAAACGGCGAGCTACCCATTGCTCACCGTCTGCAAGCCGACGCCTACGGTGGTCGGAAATCGGCTTGCGACTTCCGACGCCCAGGGCGTCTCTTCTCGACTTACCGTCATCACTGTCGCTGCCTCCGTGGAAGGGGTTGAAGTCGGACAAGTCAGAGTCGGAGCCAGGCGGCCGGCGCTCCTCGTCCGACTCCATCTCCAGCTCATCATCAGACCCTCGCACGAACTCATCGGAGGAGGAACCTCCGCGCATGCGCTTGGCCGCTACGTTGGCTTGCTGACGGGCCGTTACTGTGAACAAAAATCATTTTTTATTAAATGTCTTGATGACCCGGTGAACTCTATACCACTGATTTGATAAGAACCCTTTTTATGCCCAGCATTGAGGCGAAACTAAAAACGAAAACAAATTCAAGTCGGTTGAGCCATTTTAGAATATTTGAGTTACTAACTGGACAGACGTTGTCCTGTCCAAACTGATCCTACCAATAATATAAATGCGAAAGTTTGGATGGATGTTTGTTACTCAATCACTCTAGAACGGCTGAACGGATTTGGATGAAATTTGGCACAGAGATAGATTATAGTCTGGAATAGTACATAGGCTAAATTATAATGGGGAAGTGTAAATACAATTACACATAAGTGGCTCAGTTCCTTGCCTTATAAGGAGCTTGAAAACCTTGCAAAAAAAAAAATTGGCTTGTTCCTTTCCACTGCCTTCCAAATTACATATACAGACAAACATACGTATACCTGCAAATATTCACACATTCACTCACCTTGATACACGTACATAAACTACACTTACATTCGAGCTAATACACACACATTCACATGGATTAATAATAATTAGTGCTTAAGATTTCATTACGTTTAAGTTTTCTGGTCGAAATCTAAATCAAATGAATATTTGTTTTTTTTTTCTTTTCTACATATATGCCTGGAACGCTGTCGTCTCCTCTTGGAGGTGGGCGCTAATGGCCGCGACACAGTATTCCAGTATTGATCAGAAGTTCATTTTTTTATAAATATCACGTGTATATCCTCTGAAGGACCATTAATGTGGCCACCCTCTGGGCAGGCAACCATCGGTTCATAAGAAGAAGAATCCTCTGTAGAGTTAGGCAGAGCTCCCCTAGCCAAATAACTCTCCGCAGGTAATGTCATTGCCATACATTTTGTACTAAGCGTTAGCGTAAGCGATAATAGAAAACCTATTTGGCTAGGGAGGGCTGTACACTCACTCTTAGCCAGTTATGATGACGAATAACTACCGGAAATATATTGTGAAGGATGGTACGGTTGACATCTGTCGGGCATGCCACCGGCCCGGGGAATCCATCTGACACATTATTTCTGGTTGTTCTCGTCTAGCTAACGGAGACTATTTGCATAGACACAACCTTGTAGCCAGGATTATCCACCAGCAACTTGCTCTTAAATACAATCTTGTGGAATCTGAAGTACCGTACTATAGGTATGAGCCCGACCCAGTTCTCGAAAATGGCAATATCACGTTGTATTGGGATCGATCTATCATCACTGATAGGACTATTGTTGCCAATAAACCTGACATAGTGGTGATAGATCGACAAGAGCGTCGCACAATGATTGTTGATATAGCTGTCCCCCATGACGAGAACCTCGTGAAGGCTGAGAAAGATAAAAACAAAGTATCTTGATCTGGCTCGCGAGGTTGTCGACATGTGGGAGGTGGATACACCAGTCATTGTGCCGATAGTCGTGACGGCCAATGGCTTAATAGCCAAGAGCCTCGACCAACATCTCAGGAGGCTCTCGTTGGGCAGTTGGATCCAGGGCTTGATCCAGAAAGCAGTACTCCTGGACACGGCGCGTATTGTTAGGAGATTCCTTTCTCAGGAGCCCTGACCCTATCCCGATGCCGGTGGGCTACTATTTTTATATTTTTAAATGTTTTTATATTTTTTATATTTGAATATTTAAAAATGTAAATAGTATGCACATAAAGTTTAATAAATGGAATAATAATAATATTAATATTCCGCAACTATCACACAACGTACACCGTACAAGAGCTGCAAAAACGACTTTACTCACATTTCCTCTTTGAAGTGTTGGCCTCGTTGTCGAGTCCGTTCTTGCCATTACGTGGCTTGACGGCGACGATCTGCTTGACGGGCGCGACCGGCGCCGGCAACGAGGGCATCTGCTTGTGCGCCGACTCCAGCCCCAGCAGCCGGTTGATGCGGTTCCGGTCCGGCGCCGGGAAGTGCTTCTCCACCAGTGTCTGGAATACGCCCCTGGTAACAACGAATATTTTATGAGTTATAGATTTAATTTTCCTTTAAGGTGAAAGCGCCAAGGTAGCCCGCGAAATTCAAATTTTCTTACGTTTTTTTTGGAATTTGTAGGTCAGTGTCAGGTTGTATGTTGGTCAAAATTTGATTCGCGGGGTAGCAAGTATATTTATAGAATTATAATCATTAAAATCATCAATAGAACTCTCTCAGTTAGAATTGTTTCCAAATGTAAGTATTTCATCAAGTAATCATGACATTTGGCATCAATTCTAACTGAGAGAGTTGTATTGATGATTTTAATGATAATAATTCTATAAATACATACTTGCTACGGCCGCGAATCAAATGTTGACCAAGATAGAACCTGACACTGACTTACAAATTGCAAAAAACGTAAGAAAATTTGAACTTCACGGGCTACCCTGGAGCATTCACCTTAATGTGCGTTTTGTTTGTGCAGAATACATTTTTTCTTTCTTTATTTAGGACCTTACTTATAAAAAAAAACAATGTGATTAGTTTAAACTCTGATTAGAAGATTCGTAATTTAAAAAAAATCTATGGTGTATTTGAATTCAGAATCCGCTCGCTAATCAGTTACTATTACCGTTAACCAAATGCTTAGTTTAAACAACTGTAAAGAGATAGTGTCCGAAAAAACCGGCCAATTGAGAGTCGGACACGAGCACGAAGGGTTCCGTACCATTATCTATAAAAATGGCAAAAAAATCACGTTTGTTGTATGGGAGCCCCCCTTAAATATTTATTTTATTCTGTTTTTTAGTATTTGTTGTTATAGCGGCAACAGAAACACATGATCTGTGAAAATTTCAACTGTCTAACTATCACGGTTCGTGAGATACAGCCTGGTGACAGACGGACAGACTGACGGACGGACAGCGAAGTCTTAGTAATTGGGTCCCGATTTACCCTTTGGGTACGGAACCCTAAAAAAAGTAAAGATAGGGCCGGTGGAACGTTTGTAAATGGCATTTGTAAGGTCTCGCGCACATCCACCCACTAAGACTAACGATCGCTCCCGAAGAAGTTCGCCCTGTGCTTACTCGACATAAGCTCATGTTCGTTGACACCGACTTCCGAAATTAAAGTTATTTTGCACTTTTTTTGGAAGTCTATTTTTTTGTAAAAAAGTTTTTTATTTTTCTCTTTTTAATTGTGGTTCCCCATTAAACTTTGTTAACAATTCTTAGACATACGATCGCAGCAATCGCGGTTGATTTGTTGTCAATTTTGGAAGAGTTCTGTTGTCTGTCTCCGAAACCCATCATCAGATCTTTATAAAATTTAAATGGGACCATTTCGGAACAAACCCCTTTCGAACACAACAAGAATTTTACAAATCCGTCAATATATGACGAAGTTATGCCCGAAAAATACAAACATCCGAATTGATAACCTCCTTCTTTTTGACGTCGGTTAAAAACGGCAAAAAAAATCACGTTTGTTGTATGGGAGCCTCCTTAAATATTTATTCTATTCTGTTTTTTAGTAAATGTTGTTATAGCGACAACAGAAATACATCATCTGTGAAAATTTCAACTGTCTAACTATCACGGTTCATGAGATACAGCCTGGTGACAGACGGACAGACAGACAGACTGACGGACAGCGGAGTCTTAGTAATAGGGTCCCGTTTTACCCTTTGGGTACGGAACCCTAAAAATGAATTTCTATAAAGTCAAAGCACAGTTAATCGCACTTTTGTATCAAACAGAACCTTTACCATATTTTGATTAACGTGCGGATGGCCGTACGAAATAAAAAGAAAAAACTTATTCAATACACACTGCTTGTCTTATAAGGTAAGTTACAAATGTTCATCAAGATTTAAACCTAAATAAATATTTCTCAAAGTGTAAAGATACAAAAAAAAATCAAATTAAATATTATAAGGATTGAAAAAACAAAACAAACAATCGCGGCACAAAAAGCTGAAACGTAAACGTCAAATTTCAAATATTCCCGCGCGGCGCGCTGTCAAAATGTCGCGCAGTTTCAAATAATAGCGCCAGCTGCGACGGGCGGCCTCGGCCCCGGTTCGTTCATCCCGCGACGCCATTACGTGACGTTCGCACGGCGAATAGTACCCGGACTCAGCGCACCGCTACACATGCGCTATCCAAACTAAACACAATCTCAGAGCATCGATTCTACAAGCATTGAACGTAATTCAACAATGTGCACGTTAGTCTTGTGTTTGTAAACTTACAAAACTTTTGTTGTGATCTGTTAAAACTTATTTTGGTAGTGTTTGTGTCGGCGTTTTACGTCAGTGAATCATGCGGTCTAAACAACTATTGAAGAAATACCTCAGTGAAATATCAGAGAACGCGGAGTTTCCCTTATTTAATTACGTATCAGCAGAGAAATACACAATTTTAATTAAATGCCGAGTGGACACGAATCGTAGTCCGCAGTTCTACAATGAGTACGCTAAAGAATGGATTAAGAAGTTCGCTAAATTCACTAAAACTGGCTGGATTGTTAGAGCATGCTTCCCGAATGTAAAGAGGTTTTTGTACAGAAAAATTTATATGTGTCACCATTCCAGTTTTAATAAAAGGAGGACGCCGGAACAATTTACTGCGAAGGACAAACAATGCAAAGCTAAGATAGACTTCAAAATAAAGTTTATAAACCGTAACACTATTAGGAATGATAAACTGTTAAAGGACGGCTTGAATTTGACAATACACATAAACTTTTTACACTCGCACAGTATAGCGGCGAGAGAATCATTCAAATTGCTGAAATGTTCGGCGGACACCGACGACATATTCTACAAATATTTTGCGGACGGCCATACAACAGCTACGGCGAAAAGCTACCATAAATTAATCTTACTGTCGAACTATGGTGCCAGCAGTGAACACTTGTCAAATGCCGAAATAAATCCTACGCTACAGCATGTGAAGTACTTGTGCAACAAGAAGAAGAAAGAGAGGCTCAGATACAACGTAGCTGACAGCATGAGCGAGAGAGTGAAGGCTTTGGAGGAGAGTGGCGGCGTGTTAAGGCACACGGACGACTACAGCATCACCGTCGTGATCACACCATTTATGAAGAACGCCATATCTGGCCACGAACTAGACTGCATTATAATAGACAGTACACCTATCAAAGAGTGCGTTGTATCGTTCTTGTTAGTTCCTTCTCCATTGGGCGCCCTGCCCGTCGCCTGTGCGCTACACTCGCAGACTACAGAACCCAGTTTCAGTCAAGCATTCTTTTCCACGAAATTGCTTTTAGAAAATCAGACCTTAAAAAGTTTCGAACCGAGCAAGATTATGATAAATCAGATTGATGAACAGAATCATGCCTTGGATGCGATATTTTCTAATAAGAGTTTGTTTGTTTCGCGGGCATCTTTACTCGAAGGAATATGGAAGACAATTTGCGAGGGAATGGTCAAGTTTGAGAGAAAACATCGTCATAAGATCATGGAGTTATTTAGTTCGCTATTGCATGCAGAGAACTTAGAAGAAGCTGAACAGTTTTACAAAGAACTTGATAGTAACAGCGACGTGCAATCAGCTCCAAAACTCAAAGAATACCTAACTGATATATGGAACAGGCGCGAAGATTACATAACGCCAAACAAACTCATAGATATTTCTGTACGTATGTTGAAACAATTTATACAATGCAGGTGCAGTTCTTATAACAGTTTAATCATGATAGATGTACTATTGAATATTTTAGACAATCATTGGTGTCAAATAGTGCATGCACATTTGAGAGGCAGGCTGATCATGGAAACTTATACAAAGTTCTTGCCCCGGGACAAAATGGTGTTGGAAAGTCTATCTGGTTTGGAAATGACTGGCCAGGAGTATAGATTAGATAAAACAAAAGGTCATGTGACGTTTAGAGCAGATACAATGTGTTGTGACTGTGGTAAGGGCAGGAGGGGTGTACTGTGTGAGCACTTGTGTGCTGTGTTACACTCTGTTGTACTAAAAAATTCAATCCCTGAAGAGAAAAGGGCATTTTATACGGCACTGGCTGGTGAACACGAAGAAGTCCAGTATGAACTTGATTATGATGACCAAGAAGACAAAGACAATATTGAAAAAACTTTATCAAACAATAACGAACAGTATTTTGCAGTCAAACAAGAAATAGACAACGACCCTTTAGACAGTGAAAACGAAGATAATACTGCAAATATCCCGACAGAATTTGACGACGTGAAAAAAAGTTATGTTAACGGACTGAGGGCTTTAAACGATGAGTTTAGAAGATTAAGCAAAGTATTTAAGGACAATCCTAGCATATCTAACCTGGACACTATGGGCCGTTTAGCGAGGGAACTGAGTAAAATAAAACCCGTTGAAAAAGTTCACTTCAGAAATATGTTTGTGGAACTAGAAGTGAAGGAAAACGACAGAGATATTGACTGTGATTAATTGTGAAAACGACAAGAGATATTGAAATAGTTAAATAATAAATTGTGATTGTTTAAATCCAAAGAACGTGAATTAACCGATGGGACTATAATTTAAATTATAGTTTTTGTAATAAATACCAGTTAGTAAAACAAATGAAGGATTTTCGTAATTTTCCTAATAGTTTCTTTTTTTTCAATGAGTTTAATAATAATAATAAATTCTTTATTCGCACATTTGCGGAGCCCCGCCGTGTCCTCGTGGATGCGATAGGCGGCTGCGACCTCTCGCGCCCTGCCCTGGTTCAGGCCATGGTACGGAGCGAGAGGGAATGGGAAGCAGTCTCCTCCTTCTGCGAAGCAGTAATGCTCGCGAAGAGGGCGGCATGGGTGAGGGAGACTCAACAACAGAGTCGCCCTCACGCCCTCAGCAGCAGCCGCCTCAGGAGACGCCTGGGCCTAGTCTCCGGCGCCGCGAGACGATCTCCGGCCACAGTAGACCCGGGCCTGCGGACGGCGAGTAATGAGTAGCTCGCCGTCCGATCAGCACCAGGCCCGAGAGTCGACGGCGCGTAGTGTTCCACGCACGCCGCAAAGAGTTGTCAGCAATAACGACGGGGTCCATCATGGCCGATGCCTGCTCAGGGGTTGAGGATAAATTCGAAACAGAGTTACCTCGCCCCTGGGCACTCAGGGCAGGTAGGAACAGGGGTGGGTTTTAGTCAGTAAGAGTCTGACACGCCCTCCCGCTCCACCCTAGAGCGGGAGAAGTCATTGGATGATTTCCCAACCCACAACAAAAAAAACAGGTTTAAAAAAACAGCCAGGACTAAAAAAAAATTGCTTGCATACCTACTTTGCCGCGAAAAAAGCGGCAAGTGTTTCGTCACTTGTAATAATAATTTCATACGAAAAGTGCCCAATCTTTAACAAGTCAACTCTCAGCATTATATCGCGGAATCGTAACGAGGATTTTCAGCAAGGAACTACATTGGCTATTCTGGATATAAATAACAAAGACTCAGCGCCATTTGCGCGAAACTAATTTGACTGAGCATCGGAGGTATGACGATTCCGACTTGCTGATTGACTGATTAATTGACTAGTTTATTTTTCGTATTTATTGGTTTATTATGAATGTGTTTATAGGTATATCTAAAATTGTAATGACCTGTTTACCTAATTGACATACTTACTTTAAATTGATTATTCTATTAATGTGATTCTATTGACATGCCACTTTCATTGTAATTGTTTACCTAATTGACATATTTTAATTGAATCGTTTTTCTATTTTTTATATTGTAATCTTTTATTTTTAATTGATATGCCATCTTAATTGAAATTGTTTGTTTATATTGATTTTGTACGCCATATATTGGCAAAACATAGTGCACATATTTTTGACCATAATATATACTATTTGTAACCACCTATGTTTTACAAAATAAATGATTGATTGATTGATCGGTTTCAATGCGGCTGGGGCACCTTTCCGAGTGGAACTACTCCACCCTCATTGAATAAAAAATCGTTTCATAGTTTATAAAATAAAGATTAAAGAATCCTATGTTGCATTTGTTACAAAATAATAGGATAAGGTATTTTTACGTTGTTAAAACAGGACTCAAAATGTTTTGTATCCAAAGTAGTAAGTAAAAGTGTCAAAAACGGCCGTTTGGTACTTTTGGTACTTTTGCCACTTGGCAGCTATATACGCCTTAAACTATAGTTACTACATAGTTCAAAATCTGGGTGATAAATCTCCTGTCAGCAATAATTGACGGGGCCCACTAGGGTCAATGCCTGCCAGGGTCGCCGTTTTTGGGATTGTCCCAAAAACCGTGTGAAAGAGTTACCGCAGCCCTCGAACGCAAAGTGCAACTGAAGGAACCCCGGAAACCCGGGCCTGCGGACGGCGAGTAGTGGGTAACTCGCCGCCCGATCAGCACCAGGCCCGAGAGTCGACGGCGCGTAGTGTTCCACGCGCGCCTCAAAGAGTTGTCAGGTAGGGGAAGGGGCCTGCCACGGCCGATGCCTGCCCGGGGGTGGAGGATAAATTCGAAAGAGTTACCTCGCCCCCGGGCACTCGAGGCAGGGAGGAACAGGGGTGGGTTTTAGTCAGTAAGAGTCTGACACACCCTTCCGCTCCACCCTAGAGCGGGAGAAGTCATAGGAGGATTTCCCAGCCCCCCAAAAAAAAAAAAAAAAAAGGAACCCCGGAAAAAAAAAAAAGTCATTAAGTGTCTGACAGTCTCTCAAGTCATTCTCAAAAAACTGGCTAAATGCGTATCGGATTTCGCACATCGTACCAAATATTAGTATTTGTTAGTAAAATATAAGTAATAATATACATTACAAATTTCAAGTTCATGGGTCAATGGGAAGTTAAAAAATTTTTGTGACAGACGACGGACACGTGAGTGACAGCAATAGGGTTCCGTTTGGACCCTTCGGGTACGGAACCCTAAAAAAGGGGTACTTTGAGGAACAAAAACAACTTATTTCCCTATATTTTGACATGTTTCTGACATTGATTGTCGCTGAGATGCTATTTTGATTTGAACGTTTTTTAATTACGAGAATAACTGGTCTTCTGGTGTTATTTCACCAATATAGAAGGAGACGCAATTAAGAGTAGATGTAATAGACAGAAATTCGTAACAGAGTTCACGCGGCCCTTGGTTCTCAGGCAACTGAAGGAACAGGGGTGGGTTTTAGTAAGTAAAGACCGACACGCCCTCCCGCTCCACTTAGAACGGGAGAAGTCATTGGACGATTTCCCACCCCCCAAAAAAAAGGGCTAATCACAATGCCGTACCCCGCTTCCTCATACACTCTATTCCCAAACCACTGTAACTTCTGTAAGCCAGAATCAACAGTGGCGACCACCAGAAAAAACGACGAGGCAATGATGTTCGACGAGTTTCAGAGAAACGATTAAACTGTCTTGGGTCCCGCAACGAAATTAATCAGAAAAGACAGCGGAGGAGTAAGAAAAACATAATTTCCACTTCCCTCCTAATCAAGCCAGAGACAGAACAAAGCTAGGCCATTAGGCACAAAGGGGGTATTTACAACTTCAGTAAGCCTAGTTGCCAAGCACCACTGGTTAAAACACTAATATTAATGGGTCCTAAAATTGTGAGCTGTTACACTAGATTTCAATAATAGGTATGGCAAAAACGCTTGAACGCACGGAAATTCGTTCCAGTTTCCACAAGGTCCGTGAAATAAGACGACTTCAGATGTATGCTGAATACTATCCAACATAATATTGCGTTCAGTTTGCCAAAGAGTACACTCCCACAGGATATGATGTGCCGATTGTTCGTATTCGCAATCAGGTGTAAAACATTGACATAAAGGCGAGGCAATAAGCTTGAAGGAAAATAATTTACCCTTTAAATTGCCATGACCTGTGAGAAATTGGGCAACACAGTGATCCACCTCCAGCCATGTCCTATCCAGCCGATCGCGAACCGATGGGAAGAACTGGTGGAAGTGTCTGCTTTTGATGGAACTTCCCCACCTACATTGCCATTCGGATAAAAGGTCCTCCCAAGCGTCAGTTTGAGGTTTAAGTAATCTAGAAATCTTGGCACGATCACGTTGAGGTAAAAAGTCTCGGTAGATAAGATAGGATAATGATGTGCAGATTGTTCGTATTCGCAATCAGGTGTAGAACATTGACATTACATTTCCTTATACAGGATAGCTAATAAATCTAACAGCACGTTACTTACTTGGCAGTAGACACGAAGTCTGACAGCTCTCCGTCATCTCTCTCGAGCTGGTCCAGCGTACGGGCCTCTCCGGTGCTCTGGAGACCGATGACGACACATTTCCCGCACTTCACTGCTTCGCGAGCCGTCACTACCGCATGGTTTACCTGGGAACAACATAAAAATGGTGAGGAATGGATGTCAAGAAGGTATCATTCTCCTGCCCTTATCCCAATTTATTTGGGGTCGGCGCAACATGTCTTTTTCTTCCATAATCCTTATCAGTCGTCATCTCTGTAGGCACCCTCTTTTTACCCATATCCTCTTTCACACAGTCCAACCATCTTTTCTTTGGCCTTCCCCTACTCTTATAGCCATCCACATCCATACACAAGACTTTCCTCACGACATTTTCTTCATTCCTCCGCATCACATGCCCATACCACGACAACCGATTTCCACACAACTTTTCAGTCAGCGGTGCCACTTTCAGACTTCCTCTTATATCATCATCATCTCAGCCTTTTAATGTCCCCACTGCTGGGGCACAGGCCTCCTCTTCGTGAGAGGGTGTGGGCCGTAATCCACCACGCGCGCCCAATGCGGATTGGTGAATGTCACATGTCTTCGAATTTTTCGTTCTAGGACATGTCGGTTTCCTCACGATGTTTTCCTTCACCGTTTTGAGAGCAGTGGTGATGAAATAATTTACACAAAGTAAAGCGCCTGCCTGGGTTTGAACTCACGACCTACAACTTGTAAGTCGCGGCCAATACCAATGGGCCACCACTGCTCCTCTTATACAGGGTGTAACGGAAAGGTGTGGTCATATTTTAGGAGCCGGTTCTGCCCATGGAAATAAACAACTTTCTCTAATTTAATAAAAAAAAATTGAAAATTCCAAAAAAAAAAAATTGGACTTTCCATACAAAGTTATTATCAGCTGACCAGTATTTGTATGGGGAGTAAAAAATTTTTTTTAGAATTTTCTCAGATTTTCTTGAAAAAAGTTGTTCATATCGATGGGCAGATGCAGTTCTTAAAATATGACCACACCTTTCCGTTACATCCTGTATACTCATTCCTAATTCTATCTATGCGCTTAACACCACACATCGCTCTTAGCATTCTCATCTCAGCCGCATGCTTTTCATTCATCCCGTTTGTGGCCCAACATTCTGAGCCATACAAGACAGTGCACATCTGACCATTGTTTTATAAATCTTCCCCTAAAGTTTAAGGGGAATGCGGGAGTAGCAGATAGTCCCAGTGACCTGCCGCCATTTCATCCATCCAGTGTTAATTCTGTGCTTAACAGTACGATCTATTTCGTCGTCGCTTATGCCAAGAAGCTATGGTTACCAAATAATGCCACTGCTGGACATAGGCCACTTCCAATGGTCTGTTGTTCTTCACGCCGTTTGTCAGCTTTTTCATACATAAGAGATGTCAGAGACACACTATTGAAGGACGACATAAAAGTTGGAATAAGACCGTTTTCTGCTATGGTTGGAAAGTCCTTTCGATAGGATTCAAACTAGTCACTTTAGAATTGAATATTTGTATTAGACATTTAGACCATTTGTATTACAATGGTCCTAAATGTGTGGGTTTCAATTTGAATTCTAATATAAGAATTGTATATATCTTTTTATTGGTACAAACAACAGAACAGAAAAAAAAAACAGTAGAAATCGCATAGCGCTTCATTAGTATCGGAACCAGTGTACCCAAACACACTTAAGTTAATTGTATTTCGTAACACTAAGAAACTTTGGTGTGATTGGTAATTTATTATTGAAAGAAAGTAGGAAATATGTCAGTCGTCGCTTATTTGAAAATAAACCACAGTTATATGACCATAGAGTCCTTTATCGTCTACTCTTCTTAAGTATTTATTACCTTTCCCGTTTAATGAGCACACTAAATAGTTAAATAAGCAAGTTACGCTACTCGCCGCTAGATGTCACTATACATATTAAATACAGTCAACTTAAAGCTATTGTGTTAACGATAAAATTGATATTTCCGTAACGAGATTATTAGTACTGTAGTAGAGTATCTGACTTTGACATGTGCATAGTAGGAATCTTCGCGAATGTGTTTGAGTTTAAAAGAAAGTAGATCTTAATTTGTAAAACATAAAGTCAACTTTTACTTGTCTTGTTTAATAAAATACTGTTTTTCAAATTATAATCGAAATAAAATAAATTAGGACTAATCGAAGGTATGATATTCCACCGTTTAATAATTTTTTAGTTCTGCTATTGTGTTTACATTCTAAAACAGCACAATAGCCCCATTTTTGTATTTTTTTCAAGTTTTCGTCACCGTGACGGTTGTAACAAGACTGATGAGCGTGGTGTGTGCGCGGAGCAGACATATGCGGAACTCCGCAGAACACGGGGAGCGCGGGCCCCGCCTACTTGCAACTTCTACTGTTTTTCCTGTTCTGTGGTACAAACCAAAGCTCGTATATCAGGCTTACCTTGGCAGCGATACACAAGTACTTGAAGAACCTCTGATGCGCCGACCAGAACTGTCCCCACATCGTCTTCTTCATTCTTGACTCCGCGTTGATAAGTTCTGCAGCTTCTGTGAATCTTTGCATGGCTTCCACCCACTGTTGAAACAAGACAACCTTGTATTACCCAACTAATATTATAAATGCGAAAATTTGGATGGATGTTTGTTACTCAATCAAGCCAGAACGGCTGAACAAATCTGGATGAAATTTGGTACAGAGATAGATAGCACAAAATCAATCTGCCCGCGCCTTTATCAACTATCTTGGGGTCGGCTTCTAGTCTAACCGGTTGCAACTGAATACCAATTTTTTTTTTACATGGAGCGACTGCCTAGACTTCCACAACCCAGTTACTGGGTATACGATACCCCTTGGTAAGACTGGATGTCCAATTTTCGAGCTTATGATGACCCGTAACGATTGTCAAAGATCTACGATTGACAACCGGAACCAACGGCTTAACGTGCTTTCCGAGGCACGGAGGAGTCTCGGTATGTAATAAAAATATTTAAAAAAAAAATACAACAGTCTTCTAAAAATTCCAAAACAACTTTAATTTCGGAAGTTGGTGTTCGTATGTGTATTTTTTTTCTTCGTTATTTGACACCGACTTCCGAAATTAAAGTTATTTTGGCATTTTGAGAAGTTTGTTGTATTTTGTGTAAAAAAGTTTTTATTTTTCACTTTTTCAGAAGTAAAACTAAATATTTAAGTTATGCCCGAATGGATAACCCCCATAACATGGAATTAGAACATTTGCAGACCACCAAAACGTCACCTGTGTATATTTTTTGTATATGTTGATTTTTTCAAAAAGTGCTGAAGCAATATTTCGATAAAATTGGGACCACCTCGGGAGTATATTCTTTCGGATAAAAATGAATTTTGAAAATCGGTCCACAACTGACGGAGAAACCGGCGGACATAAATAAATAAAAAAAAACACACAGTCGAACATAGAACCTCATTTTTCGAAAGTCGGTTAAAAAAGGATATTTGGTTAATCAATCGGTGTAAATTAATTTATCCCATACCCAGCTCGTAACTCAAAAATCAAAATCAAAAGTCATTTATTCAAACTAGGCTGAGAACCAGCACTTTTTGAACGTCAAAGTTCTACATAAAGACAGTCCCCCAAAAAACGCCCGCCCGTCACCACCTCCTAGTGTTTTAGCTGTGAAGAAGAAGTGGCCAACAAACTCCCCAGCAACACATCTGTCTGTTAAGTTTTAAGAACTTGAATCTATATAATTCTAAGCAACAATCTTAACATTATGTAAAACAGAAAAATAAATATATGTCGTCTAAAATATAATCATAAAATTAAATAAGCCGCCACTTGCCAGCTAGCACACTCAATCATGCCATTAAAAACAAACTTAAGCATAAACACTAAACCAAATTAAAGAAGCCTCCATACATAACTGGTGTGCTTGCTTACAAGAACAAAGATTGAAACTATCAAAGGGCTGTGATTCGAAGCCACAAGTGATAAACTAGGGCCATCACACTAAAATTGGTAGACAATTATTATATGAACTCATATAATCTGTCATAACCATAAGCTAAATATGGAGAAAGAACATCAAGTGTAACATTGTCTTGCGTTCAACACAGCGACCAACTATTATTATCTTCTAAGTAGTCGTTGATGGAATAATATGCCTTCGAACAGAGACTAGATTTAACTTTAGTTTTAAATGCATTAAAAGGCAAGTCAAGAAAAGAACGGGGTAGCGGGGTAACGATACCGATATTCAGCTGCATCAGGTTAGACTGGAAGCCGTCAAGAAAAGGCTAGGCAGATTAATTGGTGTGGTACTGACCAGTTCCACAGACTTGTCGTAGGTCTCCTTGAAGGCGTCTGACAGAGGCACCTCCTCGATCTTGAAGGAGACGCCGTGGAAGGACAGCTGGCGCGCGATGTACATGCCGCGAAGCTTCATGTCCATGGCTACGATCTCCATGGCGCCAACACCCCTGAACAATAATAATACACAAATTGTCACATAAACGAATACAATAATATAATTTAAAAAAAACTTTAAATTAAAAAAAAAAACAGAGTTTACATTCACTCACCTTTTTTCAACAGCATTGATGAAGTCCATGAAAGTGGGGAAGGGTGTACCATCTCCCCATATGCCCAACCTCACCATGTACGCCATGTTCCTAGGCTCGCTGGCCCCTGTCGCCGAGGCATACACCACCCGGGCCTTGGGCAGCTTGTTCTGAAGCTCCAGCGCAGTTAGACCTGTCTTGGTTGCCTTGCCCGACCCAACCGGGCAAAGATTCTTAGCTTTGTGACACTCGTCAAATACAATCTGTTGCTTGGAGTTAAGGAATTACCGTGGATCAATGCTTGTTCTACTATTTTACGATGTATCAATCAATCTGCCTAGCCTTTTCCCAATTATCTTGGGGTCGGCTTCCAATCTAAACGGATGCAGCTGAATACCAGTATTTTTCATGGAGCGACTGCCTATCTGACCTCCACAATCCAGTTACTGCGTAATACGATACCCCTTGGTAAGACTGGTTGTCAGACTTTCGGGGTTCTGACGACAAAAACGACTGTCAAAGATCCACGATTGACAGCCGGGACCAACGGCTTAACGTGCTTTCCGAGGCACGGAGGAGTCTCGGTATGTAAAGATGGTCACCCATCCATGGACCAACCCCGGCAAGCGTGGCTTAACCTGATGGATCGACCCGTGCGGCTGTTATTACTTTAGCCACGAGCTCCTCCGAATAGGAATACTAATAAGCTTGAAAATCGAAAATTCGAAAATCTTCTAAGGGGACATGCTCCTGGGATGAAATCGTATGTGTTATTCCAGACTATCTTCTGAATATATAAAATTCAAAGTCCTGACTGACTGACTGACTGATATACCAACGCACAGCCTAAACCGCTGGTCCTAGAGACATGAAATTTGGAGGGTGTGTTCTTTGTGAAAATTCCGAAAAATCCTTTCTTAGTGGATACCTGCTCCACGGGGTCTCAACTCGGACAAAGAAAATAAATCTCAATAGATGGCGTAATATGCATCGATTTCTTGTTGAAGTTTAAGTAATATTAATATTTTGCAAATAAATATGGTAAAAACTGTATTTTCTTCTTTAATATACTGCCCTAAGCATAAAATTGTGGAATAATGGGCTTGTAATTCAAATTTAGACGATTATTGTAACGAATCCTTAGACATCTATATTTATTGTACCAATAGATGGCGCTGTTTGAAGTTTTAGAGTTTATCCATTCGCCTCTTTAAAATTTTATTAGTGACACATTATGATACAGTAAAACCTGCAATAAAGTGCCAAAAATACTATAAAATAATTCGTATAATGTGTGAGAAAATATTGGTAAAACTTTATGTAAATTCATTCAGCTTGCAAGCCGTCGCTGCTAACACCATCTAGCGAGGTGTAGAGGACGGGCCGGAACGAAGAACAAAAGTTGCTTGTGCAAGACTAAAACCAGTAGTTACGGCGGTACCGTTTCTTTGTATGGGATGAGGCATCTGTACGGTAGTATTATATTATCTGTGCCTGCTCGTATCCACTAAGAAAGGATTTTTCGAAAGTCCAACCCCTTTTATTTTTTTTTTTGGGGTGGGAAATCATCCTATGACTTCTCCCGCTCTGGGTGGAGCGGGAGGGCGTGTCAGACTCTTACTGACTAAAACCCACCCCTGTTCCTTCCTGCCTCGAGTGCCCAGGGGCGAGGTAATTCTGTTTCGAATTTATCCTCAACCCCCGGGCAGGCATCGGCCATGACGGGCCCCGTCTCTTGCTGACAACTCTTGTTCGGCGCGCGTGGAACACTACGCGCCGTCGACTCTCGGGCCTGGTGCTGATCGGACGAGCTACCCATTACTCACCGTCCGCAGGCCCGGATAAACCCCTGAGAGTGTGAAATGGGGGTTCAAAGTTTATAACGGGGGAAGTACTAATACCACGCGGGCGAAGTCGCTGGCAAAGCTAGTAATCTATCGGGTGTAAAAATACAGTTTCCGAAGCCGAAAGCCATATTTTACCCATTATTTGGATATTTTTTTTTCACTAGACCATACCTGGGAAACCACTGGTTCTGGAGATATTGAAGGTCAAAGTCGCATTACATCATACAACCAGTCTTATCAAGGGGTATCGTATTACCCAGTAACTGGGTTGTGGAGGTCAGATAGGCAGTCGCTCCATGTAAAATACTGGTATTCAGCTGCATCCGGTTAGACTGGAAGCCGACCCCAAGATAGTTGGGAAAAGGCTAGGCAAGCTTATTAGTATTCCTCTCAGCAGAACATGGGAGCACAAAAATAATTAGCCCGCCATATTTGATTTAGAATGACGTCACTTAGCCAGCCATGCATTGTCATCCAAACTAAACATGTACGCAAAATTTCAGCTTAATCGGATATCGGGAAGTGGGTCAAATTTAACTCCTAAGATACTTAGTGAAGCTATCAAAAGTGTGTCAAAAAGGCGGCTAGAAATTACCTAAAATAAACGTTATTACTTTCGGCATGAAATCTAAATAAAAAAAACTTTTTTACAAAAAAAAAATAGAACCGACTTCCAAATAAAGTAGAAAATAACTTTAATTTCGGAAGTCGGTCTTGCTGGTTTTGCGTCTTCGTTTTTTGACACCGACTTCCGAAATTAAAGTTATTTTCCACTTTCTTTTTGGAAATTGGCTCTATTTTATATGTGACAAAAGTTTTTTATTTTTCACTTTTTTGTTTGTGCCTGTAAAGCCCCGAAACTCACCGGTGAGTCGGACCAAAAAAAAAAAAAATTACTGAGAATAAAAATAAAAAAAAAATCGGCTGTCAACCCGGGTTGTCCTCGGGGTTTAATTTGACAACCCGGATTTTGCCATGGGGCTTCACAGGTTAAACTGTGTTAACAATTCATAGACATACGATCGCAGCAATCGCGGTTAATTTGCTGTCAATTTTTGAAGAGTTCCGTTGTTTGTCTCCAAAACCCATCATCAGATCTATATGAAATTTAAATGGGACCATTTCGGAACAAACCCTTTTCGAACAAAAAAATAATTTCGCAAATCCGTCTGTAAATGACGGAGTTATGCCTGTACATAAAAAAAAATACAAACATCCGAATTGATAACCTCCTTCTTTTTGAAGTCGGTTAATAAAACTTTGGTAAAAAAGGATACACATCCGTCGAAGTCGTCTCCGCACCACTGGAGCAGCTGTTTCAGCCTGGTCCGGTACTTGGTGGTGTTGGACTGCGTCTCCCCGATGAGCGCCGAGTACGTGCTGAAGATCACGCCCTTCTTCACGTTCCCGTTCACCGCTGACGAGATCTTCGCGTATTTGAACTGGTTGGTGGAAAAGATATGGTGGTTTTTGAACTGAAGATCGGCAATGTTACAAAATTTTATGATCGATGAAGGAATATGAAACCTTAAAAATATATAAAAAATTAAGCAGTGTACCAAAAATATGACTGTCTTTGAACTGGTGGACAAATAATATAATGGTGTTTGAACTGGTGAACAGATAATATAATGGTGTTGGAACTGGTGGACAAATAATATGAAGTGTTAGAACTGGTGGACAAATAATATGATGGTGTTTGAACTGGTGGACAAATAATATGATGGTGTTTGAACTGGTGGACAAATAAATAATATAAAGTGTTGGAACTTGTGTACAAGAATTAATTATGACGGTGTTTAAACTGGTGGACAAAAATTAATTATGATGATGTTTGAACTGGTGGACAAATAACATGAAGTCTTTGAACTGGTGGATAAATCACATAAAGTGTTGTAACTGGTGGACAAAAATTAATTATGATGGTGTTTGAATTGGTGGACAAATAACATGAAGTGTTTGAACTGGTGGACAAATAATATGATGGTGTTTGAACTGGTGAACAAATAATATGAACTGTTTGAACTGATGGACATACAATATGATGGTTTTCGAATTGGTCGAAAATTAAAATGATGGTGTTTGAACTGGTGGACAAATAATATGATGGTGTTTGAACTGGTGAACAAATAATATGAACTGTTTGAACTGATGGGCATACAATATGATGGTTTTTTAATTGGTCGAAAATTCAAATGATGGTGTTTGAACTGGTGGACAAATAATATGAAGTGTTAGAACTGGTGGACAGGTCGCTACCATACAGGACAAAATACTTCAGACACTCAAGTTACCTAAGCGAGATAGTAACACCAGGACGCTGCTGGCCAAGCTTGAGGAACTGGGGTGGATCGAATGACAAACCTGTCCCACCTGTACTCAAAATACGCGCTTGGAGCGTGGAGTTACGGACACCAGCCCGACATACATACCTTGTTGAGCGGGTGCACCTCGATCTTGCCGGCGCCGATGTCGCGCAGGTCGCGCTCGGCGTCGTACTTCAAGTCGTTGGACACCGACACCCAGATGGCACGCTTGCGGCCCTTGATGTAGTTCTCGAAGATGATGCCGGCGATCGTGCGGCCCTTGCCCACTCCCGCGCCGTCGCCTGATACATACATACACATTATTGTATAAAATACTAGTGTTTAAGAGCGTTTATCGCGCGTAGGCTGGCAACCTCGCATTTGTAGAGGTTTCTTATGATTATTTTTTATTAAATTTAAATGATAATAATACTATTTTTAGATCGTTGGTATTTATAAGCATGAAAAATTACATTACAGTCAATTATTTTCTTTTTGCAGTCTTCTTCTTCTTTTCGTTTCGGTGGTACTATTTGCAGTATTACCACGTATTACAAATTAATATTTTAGAGTAAATGTTAAAAATAATGGTAAAATATAACGATATAGTTAATTGGATGAGAAAAATTGTACTTATAATTTAATAGAATAATCACAAAAATCCTCTAGAAATGCCACGTTGCCAGCCCGTGCGCGATAAACGCTTTCAAGTCAAGAGTGAATAGGTTACTTCTAGACAAGCGCCCTCGAACGTGGACTACACCATCACTCGATGATGTAGGATCTGAGCCTTTAGACAAAATACTTTTCTGTAAACGTTAACGCTAACGCTTCGTGCAAAATGTATGGCAACGACATTACTGGGCGTGAGTCACGTGACAGTTCTCTGTCTAACGCTTCGTGCAAAACGTCGTTGCCATACATTTTGCACGAAGCGTTAGCGTTAACGTTTACAGAAATGTGTTTTGGCTAAGAGGGCTGATAAGGTGAAATAGTGTCAAACGCGAGCCTATTTATAAAATTAAAATGTAGATTTTAAAATAAGACGCAGGAACTACATTTCGTACAAAAAAAATATTTTGCAACAACTTCCAAGTAAATAAAATCATGTACATTTTTGATATCAGTCAAAAAACTTTTACTAATCTCAAAAATATATGTTACTTTTTTTTAAGAGTGGCCTCTGGCAGGTCAACTATGAGGCTGTCGTCTGCTTTACCAGGACCTGTAGTCTCGACATAGTTAACGATCGCGTAACGACCGAATTTGTTCGCTAAGATATCAATGTTGCAAGGAGGCAAATTTTTATGTCCTTTAACATGTTGACGGCACGGTTGGCGCAGTGGTTAAGCGTTCGGCTGCTGCGCTGCGTGTCAACTATTTGTATGGCCTACAGATAGTTGTTCCGGGTCTGTGTGTCTTGTGTATGTGAGTTTACATGTTTGTGAACGCACCCACGATACAGGCATAATTCCTAGTGTGGGGCAACATTTTTTAAAATTAAATTAAAAATTAAGTTAATTTAATTGTTACAAGCGGTAAAAGTCATTCATTAAAATTCAAATAAATTTTAAGTTTTGAAATACAGTATTAAAGCTTAACCTAAATAAACTTACCGATGAGGAAGCCAGCCCTGGTGCCGTCCGGCAGCAGATGCTCGTGCGCCTGCGAGGCGTACACCACAGCCTCCAGCTGCAGAGCCGACAGCAGACCGTTGCGAATGGTCTCGTCCGGCAGGCTCACTTTATAAGTCACGTCCACCGGCTCCACGGAAGACAGGGACGCTGTCTCGACCACAGGGTCAGGGTGCTTGCGACCTAGTTTTACTGTGGAAAAAAGTGAGTACCATTACAACATCTGTACCACAGATAATATAATACTAGCGTACAGATACCTCATCCCATACAAAGAAACGGTACCGCCGTAACTACGGGTTTTCGACTTGCACAAACAACTTTTGTTCTTCGTTCGGGCCCGTCCTCTACACCTCGCTAGACGGCGTTAGCAGCGATGGCTTGCAAGTTGAATGAATTTACATAGTCTTACCAATATTTTCTCACACATTGAGGAATTATTTTATAGTATTTTTGGCACTTCATAAGAGTTTTACTGTTTCAAAATGTGTCAATATACAAATTTTAAAGAGGCGAGTGGTTTAACTTTAAAACTTCAAACACCGCCATCTATTGGCACAAGAAATATAAATGCCTAAGGACTCAATCGCAAAGGATGCAATCCTGGCAGACATCGGCCCTAGTTGGCCCCGTATAGCTGACATAACATCTATTTGAGGCGCGCGTGGAACACAACGCCCCGGGCCTGGTCCTTAGGGTGCGTTTCCACTGACGCGGAGCTGGGGGGAGCTGGGCGGAGACGTGCATTAATCGACCAATCACAATGGTTAAAATCCTCATCGCGTCACTCGTCTCTTGTCGTCTCTCATTGTGATTGGTCGATTCCTGCACGTCTCCGCTCCGCACAGCTCCGCTTTAGTGGAAACGCACCCTTATCGGACGGCGAACTACCCATTGCTCGTCGTCCGCAAGCCTGCGCCTGCGGTGGCCGAGAATCGTCCTGCGACTCCCGACGCCCAGGGCGTCTCCTACGGCAGCTTTGGGCGTGAGGGCGAGGATTGCCACTCCAACACGCGTCCCTTCGCTTGTATTAACTGACGTGCTGGGCCGATTACCTACCTACGACCTCAACAATTTTTTTCCACTTGACTGACTGACTGTCGAATTGTCGGTGACTTGATGTGTGTGTACCCTAACACTTTATTAATTATCAGTTATCGACTGCTAACAAGAAAAATAACATAAACAGTAAAATAATTGCCAAATACACGGCTCACTTACATTTTGGAGGCATGTAATCGGCGTATGTTTCAGCGACACCCATCTCTTCATCGTCAACTTCTTCTTCATCTCCGCCCATCTAGAAATATTAAATTAAAAATAACAATTCTATTTAGTCCGTAAGTTAGATTACCAAAAAATATTACGTACACTAAAAATTAAAAAATAACTTTAATTTCGGCAGTCGGTATCAAATAACGAAGAAATAAAATACAAACACCGACTTCCGAAATTAAAGTTATTTTAAGTGTATTTTTTTTGAAAGTCGGTTGTTTTTTTTGATTTACGTGACAAAAGTTAAAATACGTATCCAATATTTTTTGGTAATCTAACTGGCGGAATAATTAGTTTTTTGTTTTAGGAAACTAGCCTATTCAGTAAATTATACAGGGTGTAACGGAAATGGGTGATCATATTTTATATACTACTCGTGCCCCTGTAAATGAACAACTATCCGCAAGGAAATAAAAGTTTTCGTACAATTATCATCAAAAAAACCGGTCAAGAGCGAGTCGGACTAGTGCATCGAGGGTTCCATACTATCATAATATAACACTGCGGTGTAGAATATTGCAGTCTTAACTACATCATTTATGTAAACAAATCTTAAAAGTTAAATTTGACCCACTTCCCTGTTTATGACAATGCATTGTTAGCTAAGTGACGTCATTATAAATCCAATATGGCGGACTAGTTATTTTGTATGCATTTAGGTTTGCTGAAAAAAGACAAAAATAAGTGTGTTTCTAGCTTTTTTTTTAACTATAGAAATTTTTCGTAATTGAAGAAAGTTGTTCATTTCCATGAGCAGAAGCAGCATTTAAAAAATGTCCACGTATATCCGTTACACACTATGTTACTAGGTACAAAATTGTTCTACATCACTGTCATTTTTTTTTTGTTTTTGTTCTATTAAAAAAAGAAACTAAAGAAGGGCACATATTGCCATCGTTCTGGTTAAAGGAAACCTACAGTTAGAAGTATGTCAATCATTCTATCTTGATAGACTATACCGTTAATCCCAATTATTCCATCTCACTATTCATAACAGAGTTACTGCTCCCCTGGGCACTCAGGCAGGGAAGGAACAGGGGTGGGTTTTAGTCAGTAAGAGTCTGACACGCCCTCCCTCTCCACCCAGAGCGGGAGATCTCATTGGATGATTTCCCACGCACAAAAAAAAAAGATTCGGGCGTTGGTAGTTTTAACTTTAGCAGCTATCATCGTTAAAATTGTTTTTTCTCTACCTGTACATGTTTTATTGTTCCAATATAAACGATTATTATTAATTATTTATAAGTCTTACCTTTTCTTGTTGCTGCCACATGTTGCCAGGTTTGTTCTGTGCCCATATGGGGCCAACCTGAGCAAACTGCCCCAGCATACCCGCGAGCGGGCCCCCCATACCCGACTGGATGATTTGGTTCAAGTTCTGCATCAAGTATGAGTTCATACCCGTCATGCCCACCATCTCCACTGTTGAGAAACAAAACGTTAGTTGATAATAGATGGCGCTGTTCTCAATTGTGTTGTTTTAGAGACAGAAACATAGATGGCGCTGTCACTAGTTTGGTTACGGATAAAAATCGAACGTTGATAGCTAATTTTAGATACGAGGACGTCGGAGCGGCCGTAACCGACATTTGCAAACGATTCTTGGAGAATTATTTTTCTAATATTTAATTACTTAGTTATTTTAACTAGTAAATGCGACAAGAATGAAAACAATTCGGTTCAAGCCACTCCCACGCTACTAACTACAAATTTAACAGAAATTAATTTCTATAACAAAACTAGAATATTAATAGTCTCCATAAACCTCTATAACACAAACAAAAACAAAGAAATAATTAATTAGAACATGGTGTTGATTCTCTTGTTCAATAACTAAACTAAAATTAGAGAATCACTATCTTTTACTAAAAGGCAGTGCGAGAAAAGGACGGCTATAGCTATGAACTAAGTTAGAGATGTCAAACTAGTTTACGCCTTGCGCTTCGCCGTGTTTTTAGACGACATGTTTTTACGTGTACCCTTAATTTGTATGGAAATATTAGTTCAAACTAAATTTGACAGCTCTAATTTACGTCCGTCTCTTTCTTGTTTTATTAG
Organism: Polia nebulosa; assembly: GCA_951329385.1. NCBI lineage: Eukaryota > Metazoa > Arthropoda > Insecta > Lepidoptera > Noctuidae > Polia > Polia nebulosa. The sequence continues at coordinate 3,255,133 of OX589606.1, read as the reverse complement.
AGAGAAAAAGATAGCAATAGCCTAAATTAAGTTTAGTTTGTGCATAACAGAATCAACACCATTATCTTTTACTAAAAGGCAGTGCGAGAAAACGACGGCTATAGCTATGATCTAAGTTAAAGATGTCAAATTAGTTTACGCCTTGCGCTTTACCATGTTTTTAGTCGACATGTTTTTACGTATACCCTTAATTTGTATGGAAATATTAGGTCAACTAATTTTGACAGTTCTAATTTACGTCCGTCTCTTTCTTGTTTTATTAGAGAGAAAAAGATAGCAATAGCCTAAATTAAGTTTAGTTTGTGCTCAACAGAATCGGTACCAATGTCTGGTCATTCCCTTTCAAATAATCTTGCTCAGCCCACAGGAAAATAACTACACAAAGAGCCATATTTATAAAAAAAATAAGTATGTGATTAGCTTAAACACTGATAAGTAGTTTTTTTATTTAAAAAAAATCTACGGAGAAGTTGAATTTAGAATCTGCTAATCAGTATTTAACCTAAGGATATGGTTAGCAAGTTTTATAAATAAGGGAGAATAAGAGTAACTATACATAACTGACAACTAGTAGATTTGTTCAATCTCACCAAGGCGGAAACGTCTTGGATGTGTGTGTAAATTCACGAATGTAAACACATTTTTTTAGGGTTCCGTACCCGAAGGGTTCAAACGGAGCCCTATTGTTGTCACTCATGTGACCGTCTGTCTGTCTGTTCGTCGTCTGTCACACAGGTTTTACAGCCAAGCGGTTGGTACTGTGAAAATTTGAAGACTGTAGTTCCACCTTGGAACTACAGTCTTCAAATTTTCACAGTATATCGATCTTGTTGACCCAAAACCCGCAAAAGACCGCAAAAGTAAGCAAAGCTCTTACCCCAAGCTTACGTGTGTGTTCTGCCTAGCCTTTTCCCAACTATCTTGGGGTCGGCTTCCAGTCTAACCGGATGCAGCTGAATACCAATATTTTACATGGAGCGACTGCCTATCTGACCTCCACAAGCCAGTAACTGGGTAATACGATACCCCTTGGTAAGACTGGTTGTCAGACTTTCGGGCTTCTGACGACCCGTAACTGCTTACGTAAACATTGGTATATGCATTTTTCTTTTAATGTAAGTATTATGTTTTTTTTATTGATTCATGAGCGTATATAGTACTTAAACGTATTCATTATTTGTGGGAATCCCCGAATATGCGTTTCGTTTTCAAGCATAGACAATGTGTGAGTTACCATTGTGTTAAAAAGTAAATAATTACTGCTGACGTAATCACCATCTAGACCCCCCATCCCTCATTTCATCAAAAATAAGCAAAGCATAGACCCCCGCCCCCCCTATAGTCCTTACGTAATACTTGAACGGCTCCATAAACTCAACATTTTGTTTTTATTTAAAAGCTAAAGAGTTGGAACGTTTTTCGAGCTTCATTTCACTGTTAAAAGTTTCACCCTCGTTATTCTTACCAAAACTTTTTTTTTTGCACAATATTTCGCAAAATTTAAGGGTATGGTTTCTTTTACACAAACTTTCTTTCTTCCTTTTCCTATTGTATATATTTTTCGAACGTTTTTCTTTATAAAAACCGGTCGATACGTCGCAAAACGTGACAGCTACATAAAACAAAGACGTGAATCAATACAGCTGAAACAAATCAGGTCAGATCTAAAAATATAAAAAGCAGGTCAACCCTAGGCTCTATTAGTGGCTAGACCGATGCATCATGAATATTTTAGCTAAATCGGCCCCGATCAATATCGACTGTTAGCTTGCATACCAGTTACAGAAATACAACTACATAGACCAGGAAAATAGGAGATTTATGAAAACGAAATCCTCCATTAGTCTGTTATGCTTTTTTTTTTCTGGCGGGTTGGATTCATCCAATGACTTGTCCCGCTCTAGGGTGGAGCGGAAGGGCGTGTCACTCTTACTGACTAAAACCCACCCCTGTTCCTCCCTGCCCTGAATGCCCAGGGGCAAGATAACTCTTTCGAATTGATCCTCAACCCCCGGGCAGGCATCGGCCATTACGGGCCTCGTCCTGTTTGCTGACAACTCTTTGAGGCGCGCGTGGAACACTACGCGCCGTCGACTCTTGGACCTGGTGCTGATCGAACGGCGAGTTACCCACTACTCGCCGTCCGCAGGTCCGGGTAGTCTGTTATGCTTTGAGATTGTTTCAATTCATCATCAGTAACTCAAGTGTCGAAGTCCCGTCACCTTAGGCTATACAAGTGCTCGAAAATTGGTTTGTAAATTTTAAAGCCGACAATTACTTACATACAAACATTGCCAGTTAAATAAAAACTTGTAAAAAACAGGCCAGGTGCGTGTCGGAGTTCGCACATTTAGGGTTCCGTACATAATTTCAAAGAAAAAATCTGACTTATCAATCAATTGGTATTTGTAAGTTAAATATACGTAATAATAAACATTATCACCGAGACATCGAGCAGTGGTGGCCCAGTGGTAACGACCGCGACTTACAAGTTGTAGGTCGTGAGTTCAAATCCAGGCAGGCGCTTTACTTTGTGTAAATTATTTCATCACCACTGCTCTCAAAACGGTGAAGGAAAACATCGTGAGGAAACCGACATGTCCTAGAACTTAAAATTCGAAGACATGTGACATCCACCAACCCGCACTGGGCCCGCGTGGATTACGGCCCACACCCTCTCACTGAGAGGAGACCTGTGCCCCAGCAGTGGGGACATTAAAAGGCTGATGATGAAACATTATCACCAAATTTTTTAAGTTCATAGGTCAATGGGAAGTTAAAATTTCTTCGGAAAAAAAAATTGTGACAGACGACGGACACCTGAGTGACAGCAATAGTACTCCGTTTGGACCCTTGGGCCTAAAATAGGGTGAACCCCGAATAAAAAAAAACTTTAATTTTAGAAGTGTTGTCTGTGGAAAAAGTCTGTCAATAAAGTTACTTTTAATACTATCATCAAGGTTTTTTGGCGGGATTTTCTCGAGTGTAGTTCAGTGGGTGTTTTAATTATTCGTTTATTGATTCCTAGTGGATATTCTGATGTAAAATTGGTGTAGTTTTGTGTCTCAAGTGTCAACCAACGCATATGGACAATATGTAGAATCATTGAAACAGGCGCGATCTCGTTAAAATGGAGCTGAGAATTTTATTGTAGTATTGACTACCTCAGCGAAGTTTGTCGAGAAGGCTGACTCGACACATTTGTTGCAAAATACTGCAAAAAAACATTAGAATGTGTTACATCTGCATTCTAATGAAAAAAAAAAAGTAAAAATACACGACTAAAGACGAGGCGGTGTGGTTTATGACCTTAGCCTGCCTGCATTTCTGCAGGCAAGCTAAGGTGGCGAAGAAAGAAAAATTTATATCATCAACTATTACCAAATTACGATATGAGAGTAGATAAAATATTTTAAATACATTGCAAGTAATTATAATCTCATTAAACATAATCACTATTTAAGTAGGAAAGTAATAAAGTTAATGAAGAGTTCATAATTTCCTGTTTATACGGGAACCATATATTACGAACTTTTCTATTATTTTCTAGTAAGATGGGAGAGAGGTTTCATTGTATTGTTTATACCTTATCTTTAATTTCGAGGTTCAATCCTTAAAGTGACTGGACTATTTAGCGTTGTGTATATTTAAGGGATCGTTTGTATTAAAAACGCCTTGAAAAAAAGTATGGGTTGCAACAAAATTTAACTTTATCATGTATGCCATACCCGGGCCTGCGGACGGCGAGCAGTGGGTAGCTCGCCGTCCGATCAGCACCAGGCCCGTGAGTCGACGGCGCGTAGTGTTCCACGCGCACCTCAAAGAGATGATTGTCAGCCACCACTGACGGGGCCCATCGTGGCCGGTGCCTGCATGCCTAGGGGTAGCGGATAAATTCTGAAAATGAGTTACCGCACCCCTGGGCACTCAGGCAGGGAAGGAACAGGGATGGGTTTTAGTCAGTAAGAGTCGTGGAGAAGTCATTGGATGATTTCCCAGCCCAAAATAAAAAAAAATCTTGTATGCCATAAAGTTTGTTGTTGCAAAATTTGATAATTATCTAGAATTCTTAACTCATAGGAAAGCACTTTTAACGGAATAATGTTAATTATGATAGTAGCGATGATGTGTGGAAAGTCCATAAAGTCCTGCCAAAGGGTCCAAAAATTAGTTGAAAACAGCCCCGGTGAAAGTATGCCCATGGAGTTTCTTGCCACGTTCTTCTCCATAGAGATCTACGCTTTGGAATGTGCAATTAGCTTCATATTTCTGACTGGCCGCCTTCTTGACAAGGTACTTTTTAAATGGTTTATTTATATATGAATAAAAATTAAAGCTTGTTAAAATGAATCGGTATATATGTTGCTGAATGCAAAACTAGATAACGGCTAGACCAATTTGGATGAAGTTTTATAAACTATTCGTTGAAGTCTCAGGAAGATTCTTATGAAGAGTAAAATTGGAATAAAATCCAAAATTTTTTTAAAAAATTGGGAGTAATCTGGAAGTGCTTTTACTATAGGAGATTGTGTATGGTTGTATGTATGTATATGACAAGACAAAGTCTGTCGGGACAGCTATTTTGAAATAAATGCTTTGAGTTGGAGTTAACTTAGCTAGGATTTTTTTTTCTCTCAAATACAGTATTTTCCTGGGCTTTACCGGAAAGGTGTGGTCATATTTTAAGAACCGGTTTTGCCCATGGAAATGAACGACTAACTCTAAGAAAAAATTGAAAATTCCCAAAAAAAAAATTGGACTTTCCATGCAAAGTTTCCATCAGCTGATGAATATTTGTATGGGAGGTGAAATTTTTTTTTGAGAATTTCTTTAGTTTTTCTTGAAGAAAGTGTTCTTATCGATGGGCAGATGCAGTTCTTAAAATATGACCACACCTTTCCGTTACACACTGTATACACTGAAAAATGTTAGTAATCCGCAAAGTTCACTAAAACTAAGGAAGAAAGTTAACTACAGATACTAAAAAAATAAAAACATGCTGGTTTTGTTATGGAAGTAGAACTACAATGTGTTTACGAGGTGAGTTTTAATACATTGGCGATCTTTCAGGGGTACTAATAAATATAAATAACATTTACCATGGAAAAAAAATTAACAGATCGGGAAAAAAGCTCTTGCTAGTTGATTTTCAGTTTTCAGTTAGATTATCAAAAAGTATTGGAAACTTTTTTTTTTTGTTTTTTGTTGTTTGCTCTTGACTCTAGTCTAGGTCAGAGGTGACAGAGACCAAGTCGACGATGGAGCGAGCTTACCCAGAAGAAGCCTGTTCACTCTAACTTTGAAGAGTTTAGGGTTGTATGCATCTGTATGTTTTATCAGATTAATTAAAACTTACAAAGATAAAATGTACTTATTAAAGTTTAAGAGCGGAGGCTTGTAACGTCACTTCTAGGTAAAAAGTGTACAAAGGCGTGACTTCCCGGGCCTGCGGGCGGCGAGTAGTGGGTAACTCGCCCCCCGATCAGCACCAGGCACGAGAGTCGACGGCGCGTAGTGTTCCACGCGCGCCTCAAAGAGTTGTCAGCAAAAGGACGGGGCCTGTCACGGCCGATGCCTGCCCGGGGGTTGAGGACAAATTCGAAAGAGTTACCTCGCCCCTGGGCATTCAGGGCAGGGAGGAACAGGGGTGGGTTTTAGTCAGTAAGAGTCTGACACGCCCCTCCGCTCCACCCTAGAGCGGAGGAAGTCATAGGATGATTTCCAAACCCCAAAAAAAAAAAAAAAAGGCGTGACTGCACGCGAAATTTCAACGCAACATTTGTCTGAATTTTTTGTTTACGAGACCAAAGAAAATACTTGACCAATATTTTTGGTAGTCTAACTGCTGGACTAAAATATTTTTTTAGGAATCCACTCAGTTGATCTCATTGTACAATTTGGTAAAGTCATGAGTACTTTCGCCTATTAAAAGGTTGCCAATGAAGTAATACTCATTCTACATAAAAATAGAGATACTTACATTTCTCGTTCTAAAAAAAATGGCCATCTAAATCCACAAAAAAACAGCATGCTAAGCGACTTCTACTGTACAATAATATCCCCGTATGCACGTTACATTGCGGGCACTAAATCTATTCAAATCTTGCTTCCAATTCACGTTATTTCCACTTAAAAATCAACTTTACACTAGTGTAAATTAAGTTGCTTTTACGCTGACTTTTGAAACTTATATAAAACTAATTCGTAGGAGAATCACACTTTTACTCATGTAATTAAGGTTACTTTTCCGAAATCACATAAATTGGAAACTTTTGGCAAGATTCACAGATCGCATCGACTTTGCAAAGTTAGCGTTTCATACGAAAATGATAATTTTTTCGTAAGTATTATGCATATTTGTATAAACGATAGTGAGCAAGCGGTTCTTATTCGTACGCAAAATTTGCGCTTGGACGCAGTTTTGTGGACATCAGGATGATAAACAATTTAAACATTTTAAGAATATGAACCTTAACTTTATTACTATAAGGTCGTATGAATCACTAACTTTACTTTAAAAAGTACGATTAAAGGCGGCGATATACATGCTTATAGCTGGCACAAAAGTATGCAAGTAGCTTGCATGCCAGTGAGACAACAAGCTCTGATTGTTACTAGTATACTTCTGCAGGCATGTGCATCGCCGCCTTCAAGTATGAATCTTGGTTTGAAATTCGAATGTTCGTTACACCGTACTCACTCTGAGCGAGTAGAGAAGCGGCGCTGAACGCGGCGGATGAACCCGCCGCGAACGGCGACGGCGGAGCCATGACGGGTGCTACGCAAAATCACCGGGTTTATAACCTGACCATACACTTATACACATTGACTTAGGCTCAATTTACATTGCCGCGGAATGGAATGGAGATCCATTTCGTTCTGCGGCAATTTAAATTCAGCCTTAGGCCGCGTTTCCACCTATAAGCAAATTACATGCAAGTTGCATTACATTGCGTGCTACCGAGATATAATGTGATCAATCGGTCGTCCGTTCCCCGCAATGTAATTGAACTTGTATGTAATTTGCTTGCTGGTGTAAGCGCGGCCTTATATATGTCGCAGGGAAATGTGTTGGCGATCATCGATTTTGTATTGAAGCTGCAGATCGCCCACTTCGACCGCTTGAAGCTGTGGGTACGTCTATGGCAGCACTAATCAGTCCGTCTATGGAGGGCCTAACATTTTACTGTAAGATATCGTACAGGAGAATCCCGTGTGAACGGCAGCTTTATCTTTTAATATTCTGATGTATGTAAATAGGATTTACATTAAAATTTAATCTTTAATAGAGACTTTAGGCAGCGTAGTGGTTACACAATTATAATAACGGTAGCGATATTAAGGCCGTACTACCGGCCAAGTGGCGCCCTCATTGAATAAAAAATCGTAGCGTAGCATAGAAAATAAATATTAAAGAATCCAACGTCACGTTTGTTACAAAGAGGATAAAGAATTTTAACGTTGTTAAAACAGGTCTCAGAATGTTTCGTATCCAAAGTAGTAGGCAATAGTACCAAAAACGGCCGTTTCTGACACTTTTGCCTACTACTTTGGATACGAAACATTCTGAGACCTGTTTTAACAACGCGAAATACTTTATCCTGTTTGTACCAAACGTGACGTTAGATTCTTTAATATTTATTTTCTAGACTATGCTACGATTTTTTATTCATTGAGGGCGCCACTTGGCCGGTAGTAGACCCTTAAACCATATATTTTTATTTGTTTATTCAATGATTTTACCAAGTGGTTAAAACCAACAGTTTTTTTGTTACGGGGCAAAAACATCGAATTCTTTATCTAAATGTCGTCACTTTATATTGATCAACAAATAATTTGGTATCAAGATAGGATTTATTCAAGTTAGTGACTTAATCATTCACAGATGAGATAAACCAACTGCATGTGTATTCGCTAACTCATTTGACACCAATTTGATAGGCACTACGTAGTACATTTTTTGTTTTCCTATAACGTCTGCAGCAATGTACTGGATAGTGCCTATCAATTTGATGTCTACTGAGTTAGCGAATACACCAGGGCCTGCAGTCTCGACATTGATAGCGATCGCTACGTCCTAACGATCTGTCGCTACGTCGGAAAAATAATTGATTTTCTTGAAATATGTACAGAGACCAGCAGATTAGTTGATCAGTTTTCATGAAAAATAGTGCTTGCAATTTAAAATTTACGCCGTCTCTGTACATATTTCAAGAAAATCTATTATTTTGCTGACGTAGCGATCAATCGTTAAGACGTAGCGATCGCTATCAATGTCGAGACTGCAGGGCCTGCTGACCAACCACAAATAATTTGATTTGACCTCGTAAAAGCAGAATTAGGTATCGTTTGATCACACGAGATTGAAATCGATGATCACAATTTAGTATAGGTTCCATAACCTAGCAACTCTAGATGCCGATTTGTTTTTTCGAATAGAATATCACAGTGTCATAACATTATTATAGAGAATTAGGCATGAAGAAACATTTATAGTACGAACGTGTGTTGATTAGTAAGGCTTCTCAGATTTAAAATGAAATTAATTTTAATATCGATATCACCGGATAATTGTAAGCACCGTTAGTTTATGATAAATCCCGTAATATTGTAAATTCTTTATTTTCAACTAGGTTCTGCCAGTGACTTCGTGTGAGCTTTCAACCCCTTCAGGGTTGAATTTCGAAAAATCCTTTCTTAGTGGATACATACTCTTCACAAAGACCACACCCTCTGAATTTCATGTCTCTAAGACCAGCGGTTTAGGCTGTACGTTGATATATCAGTCAGTCAGTCAGGGCTTGGCTGATAAGGCTCGGATACATTGTAAATTATCAAATTTAGATGAGGTTTATTGTACTTGAAATGATCTATTCATATGATATCGAGAGTTTACACATTCTCAAGACTAATTACAATCTTACGGTGTTTACAATTATGCACATCGATAAGTCAATTAAAATTACTAATTAGAACTAATGAACTCGCGCTCGCACTTTTAATTTAATTAGGTAAACATTTTAGTGAATGTAAAGATCTTACGTCCGCCCCTGCCTAGGCCAGCTAAAGGCCCGATGGCCAGTGGTTTGGTGAGCGAGCTCGCTGATATCTTGATGGGTTTCACGTTGGTGGCCTGGCCAAACGCGTGGCCAGAGGCCGCTGCGGACATAAAAATGAGAATAAGTATTAAATGACGCATTTAGGGTGATAACCAAGGGTCGTGAATAAATTCGAAACAGAGTTACCGCGCCCCTGGGCACTCAGGCAAGGAACGAACAGGGGTGGGTTTTAGTCAGTAAAAGTCTGAAACGCCCTTCAGATCCACCTGGCGCGGTAGAAGTCATTGGATGATATCCCACCCCACAAAAAATAAAAGTGTGTGTGTACTTCTGTACGCACGTAAGAAGTTATACTTCTTTGGCGTAACAAGATAAAAAACCAAACTGTCACAAAGTTTACAAAAGGAAAACAATCGTTCTTCATGAACCACAGACTATAGCTAACTTCAGGGTGGTGTCGGTTCTAGCTAACTTCAACCTGTGAATTTTGTGTGACAGTGATGCGCGCGCATCTTAAAATTTCACTCTCATCATTTTTTTATAACGCGCCTAATAAAAGAAGTATAACTTCAAAAAGGGTGATGACCACAGGGTATTAGACTACTTTGAACTCTATTCCAGTTGTGATTAAGTTCATTATATATTTCGTTTATTTATTTTTACACACATTTAGAAAAACATAATAAAAAAATAGTAGTCCGCCGGTATCGGGAGCAGGGTCCAAGCTACCGGTGGTTAGGGCTCTACGAGACAGGAACCTCCTCACAATGCGAGCCGTATCGAGGAGTATTGCCTTGTATCAGGCATAATAATATTACCATTTTCTCGAGCATTTTTCTTCAGTCTTCGTTTATCACTACATAGTATAAAACAAAGTCGCTTTCTCTGTCCCTATATCCCTATGTATGCTTAAATCTTTAAAACTACGCAACGGATTTTGATGCGGTTTTTTTTAATAGATAGAGTGATTGAAGAGGAAGGTTTATATGTATAATTTGTACCCGAGCGAAGCTGGGGCGGGTCGCTAGTTTTTAAATAAAATTTGGATGCAGTAGATTTCGAACTTTATCTTGTATAGCATAGAGTTAGATAGTGATCTAAGATACTGAACTTAAGGTGGAAGCGCCAGGGTAGCCCGCGAAATTCAAATTTTCTTACGTCAAATGTAAGTATTTCATGAAATCATGACATTTGGCATCAATTCTAACTGAGAGAGTTGTATTGATGATTTTAATGATTATAATTCTATAAATACGAAACGATGGTTGGACTGTATGAAAGATGATATGGGTAAAAAGGGGGTGATTACAGATATGACGACTGATAGAGGAGTATGGAAGAAAAAGACATGTTGCGCCGACCCCAAATAAATTGGGATAAGGGCAAGAGAATGATGATGTCATACTTGCTACGGCCGCGAAACAAATTTTGACTAAGATACAACCTGACACTGACCTGCAAATTGCAAAAAACGTAAGAAAATTGGATTTTTGCGGGCTACTCTGGCGCTTCCACCTTAAGTATATGTTCTATTTCCTTTTATGACGTAAAACTCACCTGCAAGGGGATTTGTGGTAGGTTTGACGGTGACTTGTGGAGTGACTGTGACTTTCTTAGCCATAATAGCAGCCGCTGCCAGGGTTTTGCCTCCACCTGGTAAAAAAGACACACATTAAATAGGACAAAAATATTATTATACAGGGTCAAACTGACAAAAAGCTTGTCGGCACGGTTGACGTAGAGATTGAGCGACTGGCTCCTGCGCTGCGTGTCGCGAATCGATTCCCGCACGGAATAGATATTTGTATGGCCTACAGATAATTTTTCCGAGTCTGGGCGTCTTGTGTATGTGAGATTACGTGTTTGAGTAACTGGCTGGCCGGTTTTTTTTTTTTAATTTTGCCCTACACTAGGAATTTCTCCTGTATCATGGGTGAGTTCACAAACATACGAACTAACAGAAACACCCACACCCGTAACAACTATCTGTAGGACACACATTGGGGGCAAGTGTTCCGTGCCCCGGGCCTGCGTACGGCGAGCAGTGGGTAGCTCGCCGTCCGATCAGCACCAGGCCCGTGAGTCGACGGCGCGTAGTGTTTCACGCGCCTCAAAGAGATGATTGTCAGCCACCACTGACGGGGCCCATCGTGGCAGGTGCCTGCATGCCTAGGGGCAGCGGATAAATTCTTAACATAAGTTACCGCACCCCTGGGCACTCAGGCAGGGAAAGGACAGGGGTGGGTTTTAGTCAGTAAGAGTCTGACACGCCCTCTCGCTCCACCCAGAGCGGGAGATGTCATTGAATGATTTCCCAACCCAAAAAAAAAAGTGTTCCGTGCGGGCATCGAACTTGCGACACGCAGCGCAGCAGCCATCTGTCAGCTACTGCGCTAACCGTGTCATAGCTTTATCTTTGGGATAACCCAATATGCGGCAGTGCGCTGAGCAATTAAGGCCTACGCCTAGAGGATTTTGCCACCGGTCAGCGCACAATTACCGCTTAGATACTGTAGCATTTAGGCGGCCTACCAAGACATCCCTCAAAATAAATACGTGTGAAGCGGGTAGCTTGCACTGCGACACCCCGCGGCATGTCACGATGTCTTTCGGCGTGCCGTTGCATACCGCAGTGCGCTGTGGCATCCCGCCGCGGGATCCCTTAGCGCACTCTCCAATGTCGTGTCAAGAAATGCCTTTCGATGCCACGGAATTAATTTAAAACATTGGCATTTATGTCGTATTCCTACTAAATAAGGTTTAATGTCCTTTGGCAAAAATTGAAATTCTCTGCCGTGCGTAGGCCTTTATGCGATAGGACGAAAAGAAGAGATAAATTGTGTCAAGGTTCATAACCCATACATATTTGAGCCAGGAATGCCAACCATAGTTTTAACTGTAGATTTACACTTTTTTAATTCTTCTCAGTTTTTAGTTTAAGGTGCTAGCTCCATCGATTTTATGGGATTGTAGGTGGTGGTTATAATTACCTAATTAAATTAAGCATTTAAAAAAATCCCAACGTTTAAAAGAAAAGAGAACATTCAAAAAACACAAAAGAGCTCCGTTTGAAGGTCATCAGCTCTTTTAAGCTCTTAACCGATTTCAATAAAACATGTCTAGAAAACCTGCTTTCAAATCGGTTCACCCGTTTAAGAGCTACGGTGCCACAGAGAGACAGACAGACAGACATATCTTATAACACTCCTCCCTCTTTTTGCGTTGGTTAAAAATACGTCTTAATAGAATAATAATTTGGCCATTTTTGATTTATTTACTTCGTTAATCAGATAAACAGTTTGTCTATCGTTTTTATTAATCGACTTCGAAAAAGGAGGAGGTTCTATGCTGGGCTGTATGTATGTTTTCCACCGATTACTCTGTCAATTGAGGACCGATTTATAGAATATACTGCCGAGGTGGTCCCATATAAATTTTATCGAAATTCCTTCAGCGCTTTTTGATAAACTGAACAAAAACGAAAAATACGTATACCTAGATGACGTGTTGGTGTTCTCCAATTACGACTATGTATAAATTCCACGTTCCATGTTATTGGGGCTTTTAGTTCTGGGGTATAATAACTAAAAAGCAAAAAAAACAATAGACTTCAAAAAAAATACACTAAAAATTAAAAAATAACTTTATTTCGGAAGTCGGTGTCAAATAACGAAGAAATAAAATACAAACACCGACTTCCGAAAAAAGTTATATTTTTTTTTTGGAAGTCGAAAAATTTTTTTTTGTTTATAATTCTTGACGTTTTCAATAACACTTACTAGCTGACCCAGCAAACGTTGTTCTGCTATAGAAAAACGCGATAAAAAAAATGGAGCTTGGGGGGTAGGAGGGTGAAGAATACTTTACGACCTATTCTCATACCTACCAAATATACAAAAAAAAAAAAACATTTCGGTCGAGCCGTTTCGGAGGAGTGCAACCACAAACCCCACCACCACCACCCACCGTGACACGAGATTTTTATATATTAGATAAAAAAAATGTCGAATTAGCAAAAGCTATACTTTTTACGTCTTTTTAATAATATTTAGAGTTTTCTAGTTTTTCTCTAGCATAAGGTTGGCAACACTAATTTGAGCCCATTTATTACAATGCTTAAAACAATATCAAAATAAGCCAAAATTCCCAGAAATATGCAGGAAGTTACAGAAACCGGACCCACATCAACATTGGGTGCAACTTGATGTTGATGACAACTGTACATAAACTTAACATTTATGAATAAATTCAGTGTCACCTTGATACATAATAAAATGCACCCTTGAATGATATTCAAAATAATATATTTACATTAATTGTTATAAAAATGTCCGCCACTCTATTCATCTGAGAAATGTAAACAACAATTTGTGTTTCTTTGTTAAATATATCAACAGGTGCCATTATTAAACAGAAAGTCACTGAAAATACCTATAATATAATGTGGCTTCAATACAGCATCATGCCTCAGAACCTAAATTTGAAAGATATTAAAGTGACTTAGTCTAATGGTAGCCCAGAAGTAACGACTCTAACTTACCGTGTCGTAGATCGTAGGTTTGAACCTAGGCAGGAATTTTGCTTTGTGTAAATTATTATTATTATTTCGTTTATTCACTTTCTTTAAATCACACTAATATTATAAAGGCGAAAGTTTGTGAGTGTGTATGTTTGTTACTTCTTCACGCTCAAACGGCTAGACCGATTTGGATGAAATTTGGTATACAGGTAGCCTATACGCTGGATTAACACATAGGCTACTTTTTATCCCAGTCTACGCGGGTGAAACCGCGGGGCGCTGCTAGTATCAATTATAATTTTAAATATTTCTTACAGATCATACAAAAAATTAATAAATAATACATTTAGAATTAATAAAAATAACCTGGCACTCCGGGTTTACCGTCAGAAGTGAAAACAAAAAACTTGAACAAAATTGCCCAACGCGCCTCGTAGCGGTGTCGATGGCGCGCAAGTTCAATCGTTTTTTTTTTCCATCTCAAAACTACCCGACGCGCCTAAAGAAGTTTTCACTTCAAAAATAAAAGCCGCCGGTGTCGGGAGCAGGGTCCAAGCTACCGGTGGTTAAGGCTCCAAAGACAGGAACCTCCTCGTAATGCGTGCGGTATCGAGGAGTACTGCCTTCTGGCGCAACGACAGCTTCGACAGGTGGTCGTCGCGGCTTTTGGCTGTAAGGCCGTTGGCGGTAACGACTATCGGCACAATGACAGCCAAGTCCACATTCCACATATCAACAACCTCGTGTGCTAAGTCAAGATATTTGATTTGCTAGTCTTTCTCAGCTTTCACGAGGTTCTCGTCACGTGGAATGGTGACATCGATTATCATAGTGCGGCGCGCTAATCGGTCTATCACCACTATATCCGGCTTATTGGCAACAATAGTCCTGTCAGTGATGATAGACCGATCCCAGTACAACGTGACATGGTCATTTTCGAGAACTGGGTCAGGCACATGCTTGTAATACGGTACCTCAGAATCCACAAGTTTGTATTTCAAAGCAAGTTGCTGGTGAATAATCCTGGCCACTTGGTTATGCCTGTGCAAATACTCTCCGTTAGCAAGACGAGAAAAAATAGAGATAATATGTCTGATGGACTCACCCGGACAGTGGCATGCCCGACACATGTCAACCGTTCCGTCCTTCATGATATGCCTACGGTAGTTATTCGTCAAGATAACTTCGTCCATAATCGCACAGACAAAACCTTCAGTTTCCCCGAAGGGGTCGCTGAAACGTATAGCCAGGCCACGGACACCAAGAAATCTACATCAGGCCCATGAAGAGACCGATAAAAGTGCCCGTGAAGCTCCTTGACTTTCCATACCTCCTTGCGGTCATCAGTAGTGAGTACTACAGGTTTGCGCCAGTTCCCTTTAGCTATCGACAACGGGGTGAGTCCCTTGTCCACTGTGACCACATCTCGATGCGTACCCACGTCGTTTTCAAGAAAATATTCTCTGAGGCTGCACACCTCGCGGTTGTGGAGAGTATTCGCATTATAAAACATTTATTATTATTATTTTTACGTAGCCCCACACTAGGCATTACTCCTTTATCGTGGGTGCGTTCACAAACATGTAAACTCACATACACAAGACACCCAGACCCGGAACCACTATCTGTTGGCCATAGAAACATTTGATCCGTGCGGGCAGCCGAACGCTCAACCACTGCGCCAACCGTGTCGTCAAAATTTCATTATCATGAAAACGGCATGTCCTAAAATCAAAAATTCGCAGACATTTGGCATCCATCAACCCGCACTGGGTCTGTGTGGTGGATGAAGGCGAATTCTCTCTAACAAAGAGGAGGCCTGTGTCCCAACGGGACGCGCGAAGTGTCAAGGGACACGGGAAAGTTAAAAGGTTGACTATGCTATGCTTGTGTTGTTGTGTTGCTGCTGTATTTGGTTGTTTGTTTGTTTGTTTGTATGTGCTTGTATTTGTGGCAAATAAATACTTTTTCTTTCTTTCTTTTCTTTCACCAACTCGCACTGGGCCAAAAGTCGATATTATTGACCACACCCTCTAACAAGACTGTGTCCCAGGCTCCCAGCAGTGGTAGCATTACTGGCTGTTTAAACAAACAGATTTGAAATAAAGAACTGACCTGGCACTTCCAAATTGTCAGGATCCTCATCATCGTCAAAATCTGAATCGTCAGATGGTGTCGGTGGATTGTCCTCGTCTTCATATGCTGACCGCTTAGACTAGAATGAAAAATAACAAACAAAAAAAAAGAATTAGACAAAAGAAACAACTGAGTAATGGAAATGACATTCATTGTGGGTACAGCTAAAGAGTGGAAGTCACAATCTGGTACAAGTTGTAGATCAGACAGCTACAAACTCGGGTTATTCAAGTCAAGATTAAATAGGTTATATCTAGACAAGCGTGCTCCAGCGTTGACCACATCATCGCTTACCATCAGGTGAGATCGTGGTCAAACGAAATAGTGAAAAAAAAAACCGGCCAAGTGCGAGTCGGACTCGCGCACGAAGGGTTCCGTACCAATACCCAATATCTTTATTGCTTTTCCATAAAATATATGCTTAGGCGGTATGTGTTTATAATAGGGTAATTAGTGACCGATACTCAAACACGTGATTGTACTCATGATAACAAACAACTTTCCCAAAGAAACTTATAGTGAGACAGGACGGCACACGCGGCTAACAGCTGATAGGTCACAGGCGCGCGCGCTGTTTTCTTACGGCTGTTGTGTTATTGTGATAAAAGTGAATGAGTATTAATAAAATGTTTCTTTGGGAAAGTTGTTTGTAATCATGAGTACAATCACGTGTTTAAGTATCGGTCAGTAATTACCAGTCACCCTATATATGTATAAAAACGGCAAAATATCACGTTTGTTGTATGGGAGCCTCCATAAATATTTATTTTATTCTGTTTTTAGAATTCCGTACCCAACGGGTAAAACGGGACCCTATTACTAAGACTCCGCTGTCCGTCCGTCTGTCACCAGGTTGTATCTCATGAACCGTGATAGTTAGACAGTTGAAATTTTCAAAGATGATGTATTTCTGCTGTCGCTAAAATAAGAAAAACATGCCGCAGTACCTACCTAGTACAGTAGTGTCACTCCGAATAATACTTTATTGCTCTAAAAGTTTACTTTTTACAACAAATATTTTCCACCTTTGCTTTCTTATTTTTTAACCGACTTCTAAAAAAGGAGGAGGTTCTCAATTCGACTGTATTTTTTTTTTTTTTTTTTTTATGTTTGTTACCTCATAACTTTTCACTACGTGAACCGATTTTGATTTTTTTTTATTTGAAAGCTGTTGCTTCACATGTGGTCCCATTTTAATTTGGTGAAGATCTGATGAAGAACTTCGGAGATACACAATGGAACTCTTCAATGCACGCATGTCTGTATATTGTTTTCACCACTTCACAACATTACATCACGCTGATACGCTCGGAAGGGGTATACAGATTTGTACAGTTCACCCTGATACACCCTAATTTCATCAACTATGTTCAAATTCCCTATTTTTGGGGCTATCAATTCGGGCATAACTTTACTATTAATTTAGTTTTAGAATGGGGTACAACAACTAAAAAGTGAAAAATAAAAAACTTTTTACAAAAAAAATACAACCGACTTCCATAAATAAAACTAAAAAATGCAAAATAACTTTAATTTCGGAAGTCGGTGTCAAATAACGAAGAAACCAAACTAGAAACACCGACTTCCGAAATTAAAGTTATTTTGCATTTTTTTGTTTTATTTATGGAAGTCGGTTGTATTTTTTTTGTAAAAAGTTTTTCGGAAGGCCAGTTCGGGTTTTACCTCGAACAGACAAATTGGGGAAAAACCGAAACATACGGCAACTACGAGATTACCCCAAACAATTTGTGACTCATCGCCACAATCGGACGGAGGGGCGCAAGAATCCTTTATAGCTAAAAACTGTGTCAACCTTCATCATGAGACTTTAAAAATATGTAGAAGTAATATTTTTATGTTCAACGAAAGCACACCGTCATAAATTAAAACAATTATCTCAATTATATTATCCTTATTTGATAGTAAATGAAGTATTTAACCAAAAATGCATTGAAATTAGAGGTAACTTTAACAATATATAGAATCAAGGAAATTAATATTATTTGATGATATGTTTGCCTTATGGTCGTTATAGCACTCATATCAACTCGGACAGGGATCGTCGCCGTATCAACTCGAGCCGTGCAGTATTCTTTGTATGCTTCCTAATGCAACGCCCATTAATCGGTATAATAAATAATAAATTCGTAACAGAGTTATCGCTCCCCTGGGCACTCAGGCAGGGAAGGAACAGGGGTGGGTTTTAGTCAGTAAGAGTCTGACACGCCCTCCCGCTCCACCCAGAGCGGGAGATGTCATTGGATGATTTCCCAAACCACAAAGAAAAAAAAACATTAAAGATTGTGATTGAGTTAGTAAAGAGAGAGTTTGAAATATTTTCTAACTTCAAACTCTCAATTCAGAAACTAGCTCGGCTTTGGGAAGTTATCTTCTAAGTCAAGCGAGTTTCATAGTACTTTTACAACTTAGTTTCCTGATAGATACACCTACAACCTTAATAATTTAATGTCAAGACTGAATAAAAAAAAATACTGATTTTTATTTTAAAATTTGTTTTTTTATCTTTAAATAACCAACTAGTACCAAGATTATTTGGTGAGACCAAAGGGACTCAAAAAAAAAAAATATATTCTCATTCGTTCCACCAACGATCGGGGGAAAAAATAACGAATTCCTGTTCGTCCCCCTGGTGGGAATTTCAAAATGTTTTTCAGGGGGGTCTCTGAAAAACCTATTCTAAAGTTATAATGACAAAAAAGAGAAAACAAGTATAATATGTTTTTTATTGTGTTTGATTTCAAAAACGTTGCCCCACACTAGGATTATTAAATATTCCTGAATTGTGGGTGCGTTCACAAACATGTAAACTCACATACAAGACACCCAGACCCGGAACAACTATCTCTAGGCCATACAAATACATATTTGTTCCGAGCGGAGATCGAACCCGCGACACGCAGCGCAGCAGCCGAATGCTCAACCACTGCGCCAACGCTATCGTCAAACACATTAAAATAGCACTTCATATATTTAATTAAATGACAAGAGTTTGGGAACCACTGGTTTAGAAGTATGCGGAGAAATGGACAGACGCAGGCCGTGACTTTTTTTTAAATACTATTTAGAGATAGAGATTTAAATCACACTATCAATTAGATAACCTTGACCAAATGAATGGAAATCAAGTGTCAGGACTGCATGTTGTATTTGCCCTTGGTTTCTTTCTAGCTACAAATAGCTCAAGGTCATTTTCTTCTCAACATATTCTGTGAGTTTGTTTTTTTATTTATTATTATCATAGCATGACTCTGGTTTTTATACTAATCTGGGTGTAAAACAGTATGTACTGCTCTTTCTCTAAAAACAATATATGACATGTTTATAATAATTAAAATCAAAAAGCAGAGACTTATTTTAGAGTCCTAAATAATATTTAATTTCTGAAGCATGTACGAGTATCTATTGTTTATCTACAATATTGCAAAAATCTTAAAAATAAATAAAAGGGGTTGAAAGCCCCTTAATACCCTAGGTATTTGGAATTGGAACTAAACTTATCTATGTAAAGTAGGTGCCTAGAATAAATAATTGTTTTTAGCAGTAATTATTTATTAAGTAGATACCACTGTTATTTTTATTTTTTTCTCAGGATATTGTCTATTAGCCAATGATGCAGGATTGTTTGAATGAGTCACCACTTCCCTGGCACAGGCACCTGAAGGAACACAGGTGGGTTTTAGTCAGTAAGAGTCTGACACACCCTCCCGCTCCACAAAGAAGTTTTTGATGACTTCCCACCCTCATAAAAGTAAAAATAGAGTATCATCCGTCTAGGTTACAATAACTAATGGTTCTCAGTATTATTTTGACTAAGAACTTCTTTATCTATGGTATTCAATGTATGCTGTTTAAGTTCTTAATGGACATAACCTTGAACAAACAATGAGATTTATTTGACCTACACTTTCATTGTTATTAGAAATGGTTCTGGGTTATAATATTTCTTCTAAAGCCGTCATTTTAATTCATCCCAATTTAATCGGTGTGGATGCTGAATCTTTATTATTTTTTATTTTATTTCCTTGTTCACTATTTGAATACCTAGTTCTACGGTTATATGGCATTGTAGTGATTCTGCCAGCACTGCGCCTCCCACTTAAGCACTCTCAAAGCCTTTTTACTACCATTGACTGGTCTAACAGTTGAGTAACTAGTGGGTTTGGTGCATTCTTTGTGTTGTTTTTTGTACTTTTTGATTTCAGAGTTCACTGACGGCATTTGAAGATAGTCATGGACCTAGTTGTACCTTGGGTTCCGGACCTGAAGGGTCCAAACGGAACCCTATTGTTGTCTCTTACATGTCCGTAATTCTTTTCATCGTCTGTCACAAAATTTTGTTCTGAAGAATTTTTTGACTTCCTTTTGACCTATAAACTTGAAATTTGGTGATAGTGTTTATTATTAACGTATACTTTACCGACTAATACCAATATTTGGTATGGAACCCTTAATGTGCAAAATCCGACACACACTTGGCCAGATTTATTTAGTGTGGCCTATCCCAGAACCTATGCTTTTTTCCAAAATAAAAAGTAGAATATGATACTGGGCAAATTGATATGTGAGTGATATGAAAGAAAAGGGAGTTAACGATAGTGAGATGGCTGACAGGACGGAATGGAAGAAAAAAACTAGTTGCGCCGACCCCAAGTAACATGGGTTAAGGGCAGGAAGATGATGATGATACTTGGTAATTGTGTAACTTTCTAACAGTGAAAGAATTACCAGATCTGTACATCCAGAGATTGACTTCAACAAACAAACATTACCTCTAATATTATAGTTTAGACATGTGTGAATTTAAGTGCCCCTAGTTTAGACATATGTCAATTTAAGTGCCCCCAAAATTTGATCTGTTTCTATGACCGATTTTGAGGACCGGTTGTTATGGCGACACAGGAGGCCAATGTCCAGCAGTGGACATCTTTCAGCTGAAATGCTGATGATGATGACTAAATTGACAAAGGACTTTAACATTGAAAACATTTAGCAGTGCAACTGAAATAAAAACTAATATGGTGATGGTACATTATATTAAGACCTTGACTTTGTTTAGATAAGCAGTATCTAAATGCCATCTTTTGTTTTAATTAATTTATTTTTTTCACATTGCATTGTAACATAGATGAAATGTTTAAATCATAGACTGTACTGTGACTGTGTCTGTAGATTAATTGTTAGTCATCAAATTAATAATATTATTAGCGTTAAAACATTATTTCGAAGGAATGAGGAAAAGTAACAAGTTTTTACCTAATTGTAATAAACTGTAGACTTTATGTTTTAACATATGTTGACAGCAAGATTAATAACTTCCATTTCCAGCATTTTTTTTAAGATTAATTTACAAAATAATAAAAATCAAAACAGTCATATTCATTTTGAGAAAATATGAAATTATAAACAAATCACATGTGCTGCTTTATAAAATGATTTAGTTCATGATTTCAATTACTTTTCCATAATTAATAACATAAAGGTTATAATAATCAAGCAAATCTTAAAGAAAAGAAAACAATATCATAGACAAGTTTTGAGAGTAACCAGAATAACACTAAAAGTCTTGGCACAGTCTGAATTATTACATTACCTATAGTTGGCAAAAGCACCAAAATACAGTAAAAACCTTACATAACTGATAACATGGTTTTATAATGCTCTTTTTATTACTATTTTACTTTCCACTATGATAAGTAAATGCATGCATTGAGCAAGTTCAAAAATACCATGTTACTGCATTCAAATCTTAGTAAATACTCATTTATGAGAGCTGTATAGCGAATAGAACGTAATTATAAGCGAATAGTTCAGATTCCAGCATCCTAATTGTAGATAGAATCGATCTTGAGGCGAGAACACCGCATTGTAGCAGTGTGCTAGACATAGGCACAGTGCAGTACTTCAAGACGTATTCTAACACTATACCTAGAACCTTCCAAGAAAATCAATACAGCCACACCCAGCTTGAATAATTAAGTCCCCGGGAACACGATCAAATTAGTGATATAACAAAGAAACATTAAAATAATAACACATGTGAGATCGACATCACCTTATGACAGTTTTTTTTGGTTAGAAAAATTGAAAACAAAGAAAAAAAAAGGAAAAAATCGTGTTTTTGTGACCTTCGTTTACACCTAAACCCTATTCCCTAGATAATCCTGGTACTTATCATAGTAATTAGAAATAAAAATGAGGAAAACACATTTTTCAGCGAAGTAAAGTTTGTAAAAAAGTATCAAAACAAAAAACTATCATTACCATTTTCTTGGCTGAATTTGGCGATTTGAAGCACTTGAATATTTCAGCTATTCGCAACCGACTCACAGCTTTAATAAAACACTTCTGTTTCACACACTTATGAAATATTAGCGAGACACTTCAAATTACGAAATATAAAAAAACGCAGACGTCCGAGCGGCGGTCAGCATTCCGCCATATTAAAAAAGCAGAGATAAAAGAAATGAGCGTTTCGGATACATGTCACAAACCTCAGACAATGACGGTTCAGAAATATAAAATCTGCCGCGATCAATTTATTTTTATTAAAAAAATATTTAAAACAAACAAAGGCTAAATTGCTTCATTTACAGTTTAATTATGTGTAAAATACAGATTAATTCTACCCCTACTGTGTATCTAAACGTTAGTTTCAATACGCAAAATCCATGCATGAAACGTACTTGACACCTTGACACTACTTGATTAGACAGGATGGTTTTTGGCGGGATTTTCTAGAGTGAAGTTCAGTGGCTGTTTTAATTATTCGTTTATTGATTCCTAGTGGATATTGTGATGTAAAATTGGTATAATTTTGTGTCTCAAGTGTCAACGCAAATGGACAATAGGTGGAATCATTGAAACGGGCGCGATCTCGGTAAAATGGAGCTGAGAATTTTATTGTAGTATTGACTACCTCAGCAAAGTTTGCCGAGAAGGCTTACTCGACACATTTGTTGCCAAATACTGCAAAAAACATTAGAATGTGTTGCATTTGCATTCTAATAGAAAAAAAGGAAAATACATTACGTAAGACTAGGCAATATGGTTAAAGACTTTAGCCTTCCTTTCGGAGTAAACTAGCTAGCTACATATTAGTAATCTGTGGAGTAAACATTATGAAAAATTGATTAGACAGTGATTTGACATTTTTTCACAATGTTCCAAAATGTCAGGCTATCGAGCAGTGGTGCCATGCCAGATTAGGCGATTTTTCACTCGATTACTGGTCGCCAAGTAAACATCCTCACAAAAATTATGTGAATTTAGGCTCTAACTAATTTTTATTTTTAAGCCTGGAATACGCATGCTACTTACTAGCACATAAGCACGCTAGTTTAGAGCAAAGGCTACGTAGTAACATACAATAAGGGGCTAATTGTATGCTACTACATAGCATTTAGCTCGAAACTAGCGTGCTTTTGTATGTGCTATTGTGTCTTGTACTCAATGTGCTCTTCTAGCATGTTTATGCCGGATTTTATGAATAACATATTAATTTAGTTAGCTAGATTTACTTAGGTATTCCTTAGCTAGCTATATCTACACTAAAACCAAAATATCTTACACAACTACGTACATAACAAAAACAAGCTCTGCCAGCAAGTAGGAATCGCTAATTAAAAGTTTTGCCATCGGGCCCGTATTATTTATTTGCTGTCAATTTTTGAAGAGTTCCGTTGTCTGTCTTCGAAACCCATCATCAGATTTATATGAAATTTAAATGGGACCATTTCGGAACAATCCCTTTTCAAACCAAAAAATTTGCGTTGACACTTGAGACACAAAACTACACCAATTTTACATCATAATATCCACTAGGAATCAATAAACGAATAATTAAAACAGCCACTGAACTTCTCTCGAGAAAATCCCGCCAAAAACCATCCTGTCTAATCAAGTAGTGTCAAGGTGTCAAGTACGTTTAATGCATGGATTTGGATCCCGGGCTTTTGGGCTACACTATTGAAACGGCCGTTTTTGGTACTTTTGCCTACTACTTTATCCTCTTTGTAATAAACGTGACGTAAGATTCTTTAAGGTGAAAGATCCGGGGTAGCCCGCGAAATTAAAATTTTCTTACGTTTTCTGTAGTTTGCAGGTCCGTATCAGGTTGTATGTTGGTCAAAATATGAATAGCGGCCGTAGCAAGTACGTATTTATAGAACCGTAATCATTAAAATCATCAATACAACTGTCTCACTTAGAATTAATGCCAAATGTCATGATTTCATGAAATACTTACATTTGGCATCAATTCCAACTGAGAGAGTTGTATTGATGATTTTAATAACTTTAATTTTATAAATACATACCTGCTACAGCCGCGAATCAAAGTTAGACCAAGATACAACCTGACACTGACCTGCAAATTGCAAAAAAATGTAAGAAAATTTGAATTTCGCGGGCTACCCTGGCGCATCCACCTTAATATTTATTTTCAAAGCAATGCTACAATTTTTTATTCAATGACGGCGCCACTTGGCCGGTAGTAGGGTCTGAAGGTGGTTTTACATTGGCGAGGCGATGCGTGGATGGGATGGGCAAGAATTGAATTATGTATGGCAAAATTTCTATCCACGCTCTGCCCATCTTTGGTGTAAAAGGTATAGATGCGCTAGGATGTGCGAGGCGAGAATTGAAATGTTTGGTAAATATTGAACTTTATTGCTCTAAGAATAGAGTATTTAATTTACTTTGTAAAATGGATATACAAATCTCGCACCGGCCATCGAAAACCCGCTCGGTCTCTCTCCATCAAGCGCTATCACGCGATGTCTTGCGCTAGCACGCACCAGCACGTGCTACCGAACGTGGATCGACAATACTGGCTCTTTCTCCACAAAACGTAGTAGGCGCGAGACACGACTGGCCGGGTGCCGCGCGGTGTAAAAGGGTAAGCGTGATTTCAATTCTCGCCCATCCCATCCACGCCTCACCTCGCCGGTATAAAACCACCTTTACTCTTTTGAGCAACATCGCTGCGCCGCGCCGTGGCGGTGTGCCCGCGTGGCGCGTAATTCAAAGAAATAATGACAACATGTCAACAAACAACCAATGTAACGGGCAGAACTTCAATTTAACGGAAGTTAACAAGAGCGTTAACATTTTTTTGATTTAACAACTTCTTAAGATCACACTTAACTCACCAGTGAGTTTGAAAAAAAAAACGTGAATCAGTGAAAAAAAATAAAAGCGTGAATCGGCTGACAGCCCGGGTTTTCGTCAGGCTTTCAATTCGACAACCCGGGTTGTCCGCGGATCCTAAGAGGTCATGAAGCATTTTGTTAACTTCGTTAATTAATGATTAAGGGGATACATTGATAAAAAGGCTGTTTGTCTTTTTAGTGTATTCTGCCAAGTACTTGGAATAGGGATATAACATTTCGTTATAGGCTTTTTAGGTGGAAGCGCAAGGGTAGCTCGCGAAATTCAAATTTTCTTACGTTATTTGCAATGTGCAGGTCAGTGTCAGGTTGTATCTTGGTAAAAATTTGATTCGCGAACGTAGCTAGTATTTATTTATAGAATTATAATCATTAAAATCATCAATGCAACTCTTTCAGTTAGAATTGATGCCAAATGTCATGATTTCATAAAATTCTTACATTTGGCATCGATTATAACTGATATGTAGTTACAGACATTTGTCAACAATTTTCACCCGACTGACCCTAGAAGGAGGGTAATGTTAAGTGTGGAGAGAGACTTGGTGGTTTTATTAAAAACAAAAAGATGGCCGACCAAAAAGTATTTATTTCACTATAAAGACGAATAATTCATATCATTGTTTAAATCACATTTTCTTCTAAGAAGCACCAACATCAAGCGGACAGTTTATCTTTAAAGAAACCAATTAAATACCTATGAGGTAGGTATAGACATTATATCTCACGAAGGCGGGTTGGTCTTGCTTGGATGTGTGTGTAGATTCACGTGCAAACTGTTTCTGTAGGTGTAAGCTATTTTCTATGACAAGCGCTCCGAGCTCACGTTCACAGAAAAAAAAGTGCACGTGAATCTACACACTCATTCAAGACCAACCCACCTTGGTCCGATAGGCCAACTATACACTTATTTAACGCCAAATCTACACTTAATGCCGATGTTGCAAGATAAGTAAGGCCCTGACTCCACCGAAGCGGCGATGTGTAGGGTCGCAGCAATATGCTGAGCGATGGCCGTTTTGCGTGGATGTGACGCATGTTTTCCCCCAGTTTTTTCTTGCTGTTTGGCCTTTCTTTGCGTCATGTTTACCGCAAATAAACGTATTTTCTTTCTTTCTTTATTCTTTGTGTCTGTGGCATCATTGCTCCCAAAATAATGGTCCTAACAAAGTAGCTTCAAGGACTTCATTAATTTTGTTTTGTGAATTTTGTCCTAGGATACGCAGCAAAACTGATTCGAAGGTAGTTATATCGGCATTAAAGTGAGATTTCACACAAATATAATCGACCTATCATTTAAATTACGTCGTAAAACCAGGGACTTGCCCCTTAATCAATTTAAACGGTGCTAGTATATCTGCATGGTTGATGGCAATTTGCAATGCCTTCGTCAAGGTTAGGTACAGACAGTGTCGTCAACTGGGTAGCCATTATACAATTTGTAACATATTTTAATAACTGGGTAGGTATCCATTGCTTCACAATGTGTTCATAAATCCGTCTCCTCGACAACGTAAAACACATTTTGTTTTTATAGTTTGGGCAATTATCAATTAATACCTTCTCCAGCTCTGGGTGGATCTCCCACGCCCAGGGGTCGTGGATGAATTTAATACAGAGTTACCACGCCCCTGGGCACTCAGGCTGCAGGCAAGGAACAGGAGTGGGGGTTTAGTCAGTAAAAATCTGACTCGCCCTCTACCCAGAGCAGGACAAGCCATAGGATGATTTCCCAGCCCACAAAAAAGGGCTGCATCTCCCGATTTGTGTATTACGGAATTTCTTCACTATTCCCACCTACAAAGCTGCATTTAATCTAATCAGTGCATTCAGGGCTTCCTGAGATTCACAATATTTATTTATATTTGACTTAATGAATCACGTTTACAAGAGCGGTTTCTCGACGCAGCAAACCAGTTCATTTAAGTGCACCTGCGCGTGGTTGTTCTCATTATATTCGCCAAGGTAGTAGGTTGACGATGGTAAATGTTGAAAATACAACAATAATTCATTCCATCTCATTACAAAACGAGATCTAATTCAGAGTAACTGTCACAAAATTCTACAAAAAAAAACCCTCGCTCAACTAAATCCTCGTTTTTCAATAAGATGGCAGGATTTGGGCCCTAAAAATGCATTACAGTGACTATTAAAACTGAACAATGGCATGCCATTGCAAATGGCTGTAACAGTTTACAGGGTGGGGCAAAAGATACCTATGCATTAGTTTTGGAAGAGCAGGGGTCGGACTGCGGGGAGGGTAGGACGTTTGGTTGGGTCTCATTGTGTTCATGTGAGCGTGCCATTTTAGTACGCAAAATGGTTTAGACGGGAGAGCATCGTTCGCACGTTTTTAGAAAATGACCGTTCTATTGTCCCCACACAAAGGGCGTTCGTGCCTTAGTTCTTGAACAACCATGCCACAAATCTTTATGCAGAATTCTCCTTAAAGTTCGATTAGATGTGCTCAAAGCAACTGCATGTTTACGGGCAGAGCGCCTTGGCGACTCAAATCAACACATTTTAAAACGTGCGAACGGCAAACCCACGACGCTTTCCCGTCTACACCATTTTGCGTACTAAAATGGCACGCTCGCATGAACACAATGAGACCCCACCCAAAATCCTACCCTCCCCCCGTATACTTATAGTACTCTTTGCCCTCCCCGCAGCCCGACCCCTTTTTTATTATTATTGTGGGTGGGAAATCATCCAATGACATCTCCCGCTTTGGGTGGAGCGGGAGGGCGTGTCAGACTCTTACTGACTAAAATCCACCCCCGTTCCTTCCCTCCCCTGAGTGCCCAGGGGCGAGGTAACTCTGTTTCGAATTTATCCTCAACCCCTGGGCAGCAGGGGTGGGTTTTAGTCAGTAAGAGTCTGACACGCCCTTCCGCTCCACCCCAGAGCGGAAAGAGTCATAAGATGATTTCGCACCCCCCCAAAAAAAAAAAAAAAAACCCCTGGGCAGCAGCCCGACCCCTGCCCCTCCAAAACAGATGCATATCTTTTGCCCCATCCTGTACAGTCAACTAGTACAATATTTAACAAAATGATGAAACGAAATGTCACCATCAATCAAAAGATTGACAATATTTTGATTGATCAATCGTACAATGTGGAGACGACATCTTTAAATATTATAAAATCGCTGTCTGCGTCTGTCTATTTCTCCGCTTATTTCTTCTAAACCATGCAACGGATTTTGATACGGTGATCACTTATACAGCATGTAACAAAACTCCTGTCTGACCCTGAAGGGGATTACTTGGTATCGTACTGCGTACACATATACGTAACCATTTCTTGGATATGAGGTTATTATATTTCCCCAATGAAAATAATGATTTAATTAAAACAAAAAAAGGAAACCTATCAAAGGCAACACTGATCGCTCGACAAAGTACACCTACAGTTTAGTGTGAAAAAAGACGCATGAGCGAGACGGTATTTATGCGCGCTTTGAGGCGTGCCGCCATACCGAGAAGTTGTGTGTGCCTATAGCCCGGCTAGTGCAGGGCGGTACGCTTTGAAATAAAAATAGGTAAAAATAAAATGATTTCGCCGGCCGGTAGAGGGTTGTGAAAACAACTTATGAAAATTTGCCATACTTAGTGTTAAATTTCGCATTTTATAGAAAAATAAAAAATCATTATCTTTTCGTTTCTAGGAGTTAAGTAAATTTTTTTTACTATTTTTTCTAGTGCGTATGTTAAACCAAGAATACGCCTTTATTGGATCGGACAGGGTTTTTGTTACATGCTGTATAAAGAGCGTTAAACGAGGACGGTTTATGTATATTTTACGCCCGTGCGAAACCTGGGTGATATTTACCTTTACAAGAAAAATAATTTTCATGAAAATTAACACAGTAACAGTGTGACATCTAAAAATGTGTTCCCGCGTTTTTCTCTGAACCACTATTTTGCAAATTAGGATGCTTCTACAATGGAGTATTTTACTAAAAAAATTGAATTAGTTCGTCAGTTATAACCAAAAAATATTAAACACGTATTTTTACAGACTTCAAAAAGAAGGAGGTTATCAATTCGAATGTTTGTATTATTTTTTTTTCTTTATACATAAAAATTCGGGCTTAACTCGTCATATACAGGGTGTAACGGAAAAGTGTGGTCATATTTTAAGAACTCCATCTGCCCATCGATATGAACAACTTTCTTCAAGAAAGTCCAAGGAAATTCTAAAAAAAATTTTTTACCTCCCATACATTGATCAGCTAATGATAACTTTGTATGGAAATTCCATTTCTTTTTTTTATATTTTTCTTAGAAAAAGTTGTTCATTTCCATGGGCAGAACCGGCTCCTAAAATATGACCACACCTTTCCGTTACACCCCGTATTGACAGGATTTGCAATTTTTTTTTGTTCGAAAGGGGTTTGTTCCGAAATAGTCCCATTTAAATTTCATATAGATCTGATGATGGGTTTCGGAGACAGACAACGGAACTCTTCAAAAATTGACAGCAAATCAACTGCGATTGCTGCGATCGTAAGTCTATGAATTGTTAACACAGTTTAATGGGGAACCGCAACTAAAAAGTGAAAAATAAAAGTCGGTGTCAAAAAACGAAGACACCAAACCAGAAACACCGACTTCCGAAATTAAAGTTATTTAGCATTTTTTTTTGCAAGTCGGTTCTATTTTTTTGTAAAAAAGTTTTTTTTTGCTTTGCCAAACCAATAGAAAATTACAAAGATAAAACGCATCAAAGTTCAGGTGTGGGCTCGTTACGTCACTTTGACGGTAAAAAGTGTCGCGCCGCATGTCATCATGCGACATCCCACACACTCGCACTCACACTAGCGCACACATACTCAATTACTCACTCATTCAATTTAGTTCCTCTCACCCACTTTGTACCTCCATAACAGAAACAATCTCACTTCACCACTTTGTACCCCCATAACAGCAACAATCTCACTGCACGTAGCTTAATCCCTCATAATTATTACTTCTCACTGATGTTGTATACAGCTGTCACCTATTGTCCGGAGTCTGGAGAGGCTGGTTATCTGTCATACAGGTCTCCTAGTACAGAAACCAGTCTCTCACATAGATCACAACAATTATCGCTAATGTTTTGTTGGTTTTTTATATTGTTTGTAAAATTCTATGAGATGAGAGATGAGAGAAGAACAATAAACTTTATTATTATTATTATTTCAACGCACTGTATCACCCTCATGTTTTGCTTACGCGACAAAGGAAAAAATACATGTCCAATATTTTTTGGTTATATAACTGACGGACTAATTAATTTTTAGTAAAATACCCTATTATCAGGGCAGTATTGTTTTCCGTGTGTACTTGTGTACGTACCTCACTAACATGTAAAAGGGATATCAACCTAAAAGTGCGATTTATCAATCAGTAATTTGTATTTATAGACATGTGCAATATGAATTTCATGTTTCAATATTTTATTTTAAAAGTTTTTTTTTATGTCAACAGATTTAAAAAGTGTTAAATTTCTATTGCATTTATTTTTCTTGTTAATTTAAAATGATATTATCCTAAAAGTAATACAATACATTTTATAAAATAAAATACAAAATTGAATATACATTAATGAAATTATAAGTAGGTATCTACAGGTGTAAAGAAAATACGTGGTCATATTTTAAATACTGCTTCTACCCATAAAACATATGAGGAATAAATTCTTTAAACCTATAAATGAACAACTTCAAGATTTTCTTAGACAATCTAAAAAAATCTCATACAAATTAGATCATCTGCTGATTGATAACAATCAATTTTTATTTTTTTTGGATTTGTGACTTCCGCAAAGAAATTCGTTCATTCATGGGCAGATGCAGTATTTAAAATATGAGCACACATTTCCGGTACACACTGTATATTATAGGTTTTGTATACAAAGGCTCATGCCAAACATTTTTCTGTATATCTACAATGGATTATATTAGGCCGAGTTTGCAGCCAGATTTTGTCAGACAGTTGTTTCATTATGTTTTTCTAATAAAAAGGGAGGATTTGCAGTAGGTAATATTGCATGGCAGTCCGATGTTTTATTAGAAACTACACTACATATTATAAAACAAAAGTCCTAACGCGTCTCTCTGTCTGTCTATTCGCGGTAATCTCAAAAACTACTGAACTGATTTTCATGCAGTTTTACCAACAGACAGAGTGATTCATGAGGGAGGTGTAGCGACATCTATGACGCCGCACATGAACTAAAATAACAAAAAGCCTACATCGCGCCCGCGCGATTTGAACATATACAACAGTCCGAAATCAACCATCTGGGCAGTTGCCCGGACCAGACGCAACACCCGTCTGGTTGGAGGATCCTCCCTTTTCAATGGAGGTTTGCGGGACTTTACACCCTGTCCCGCACGCCTCTATACTGGTGACCCTCGAGCATGAACGTCAGCGCAGCCTTCGTGCAGCTACTTCAGCGTGACGTCATCATCATCGCTTCCTTCAAACTCTTGAGCAACGAGTCATACAGCCAGCCAGTACCAACGGCTTCTACGGGTATCCTGACCATCAGCATGCAGCGGACGCGCATTCCTAGTCAGCATCCTCTGCCTCTTTCATCAACTTCAACCTCATCAGCGATCTTGGTGCAGCGAACAGCACCTTCGGCCGGCCGAAGAACCTCTCCTGGTCTGTTAGATGTATAATTTGTTCTTGCGTGAAGTTGGGACTAAATACTTTTCTTATTCTGCTACACCAGTGCTTATATGGAAACGTCTACCTACTTTAGCTTTATATATTTGCTGAACTAATTGGATTTAGTTACCCTTCTCTGATCACAATATATTTGAAATCAGCGCGGTACGACTTTCTGAACTATGCTAAATCGCGGTGTAAATAAGAGCAGTGAATTGGGTATATAATACCCAGTCCTTAAGGGTCTACTAACGGTCCAGTGGCGCCCTCATTGAATAAAAATTCGTAGCACAGCACAGAAAATAAATATTAAAAAATCCAACGTCAAAAACGGCCGTTTCTGACACTTTTGCCTACTACTTTGGATACGAAACATTTTGAGACCTGTTTTAACAACGTAAAAATGATTTATCCTCTTTGTAACAAACGTGACGTTGGATTTTTTTATATTTATTTTGTGTGCTATGCTACGATTTTTTATTTAATGAGGGCGCCACTGGACCGTTAGTAGGGCCTTAAGTCAAACATGAGCCGTTGTATCCAAACCAAACATTGCCACGCCTTTGACACAATTATAGGTAGTCAATCAGTCAACCATTCATGACATAATAGAATAATATTCTTTCCATGACATAGATATTCTAACGTGAGGCCAGTAATGGCACAACAAGTCACTATAAAACAATATTTACTTCATATCTATATATATATATTTTAAATCTACAAATTGATAATCTATAGAAAACGAGATCTATGAACACATTGACTCAAAAGTGGTTTCCATACATGCCTGGCATGGGCATGTTTAATGGTCCCATGGGGTATGGCACATTGGGAGCTCCTTGTGGGGGCCCGTAGCTTGGATATGGTAGGTACGGCTTAGCATATCCGTTCCCGTAGCTGTGATTTCCGGGTCGGAGTAGGTCAGCCATCTTCTCGGCTTTGAACTTTCGTAAATGCATGTTCTTGCGAGCCGGTTCGAAGTCCTCGAGAAACTTTTCGACCGGTATCTTCCCGGAGAGGAAGTCTTGGGCTAGACTTTCTGATTGCTCTTCAGATTCCGCTGCAGCTGTTTGTAGCAGAGCTTGTGTTGTGTCCGGCGATATGCCCGCGGATTTCGTTTCTGTTGGACAAAAAAAAAACATAAATATAAAAAAAAATATTTGAAAAAATTCAAAGTATGGATTTGTGAGATGTAACGGAACATAATCAGAACATTTAGAACTCACTACAAATGTTCCAAGAATTTTTTAGACCTTTGAAATTACCAAAACAAGATTAGCATAATTTTGCCTTTTAAGCAAAAACGGCAGTTTTTGACACTTTTGCTTACTACTTTGGATACGAAACATTTTGAGTCCTATTTTAACAACGTCAAAATACCTTATCCTATTTGTAACAAACGCAACATAGGATTCTTTAATCTTTAGTTTATATGCGATGATACGATTTTTTATTCAATGAGGGCGCCACTAAAGCGGAGATAGGCCCTTAATGTGTGAGGATGTGGGCTATAATCCACCACGGGGGCCCAGTGCGGCCTGGTAGATGTCACATGTCTTAGAATTGTTGGTTCTAGGACATGCCGGTTTCCTCACGATACTTTCCTTCACGGTTTTATGAGCAGTGATGATGCAATAATTTACACAAATTTAAGAGTCTGGCTGGGATCGAACCCACGACTCGTAAGTCGCGGCTATTATACACACACCACACCACACCGCTACACTGCTCTGCTCAAACGAGACTAGCTGCAGCACTGCAAAGCACTGCTTAACTTCAGACACATAAGAAAACACAAGCGATATTTTAATCACCACATCTTTTAACAGCACACATTTTCAACACTTAGAAATGGCACGATTCTAAGGTAAGTTATTTACCTTAGAAGCCAAGATTTTATTTAACCCTTTGTTAGGCTCGCGTTTGACCGCTATCTCGCCTGATGGTAAGCGATGATGTGGACGAAGATGCGAGTACGATTGCCTAGAAGTAACTATTCACTCTCGACTTAAAGACCTAAGTGCGAGTCGGACTTGCGCACAGAGGATCGTACCAACTTGTAGGTATGTAAATAGGGAGCGTGCAGGATCTATAGATGGCAGCACAAAAATGTCAATGTCAAGTATACATATAGGCAGTAAAGTTGCGGATTTCACTCACTAGATGCCAGTCTACGTTATGCGTGCTGCAGGTGTGCACGGTGCATGTGTGTATACATATAAGGCACGGAAATGTCAATGACAAGTTTTTTAAAGTGTAAAAGTTTCGGATTTACTCCACTAGATGGCACAGACCACGCCGTGCACGTTCCCTATAGTTCGTCCTTCACTGGAATGAATCTCGGACAAACTTAACTTTGCCTTGGAAAGCTGTTGTCCCAATACATCGACATAGGTCGCGGTCATTAATCAGTAATCACATTTTTTTTTGTGATATGAGATATGACTAACATTATTAATTAATCACAATTTTTTTTTATTGAGATAAGTCTAGCTATATATTTACGGTTTTCGGATTTTTACCATTACTTCTGCTGCCAATGCTTCTTGTCAAATTTCATGATTCTAGGTCAACGGGAAGTACTCTATAGGTTTTGATTCCCTTTAGTGTCTAAACTAAACTAAACTAAACGGCCGTATCTTTTGATTGCGTTGACTAAGAAGTTTGACTTTTTCACAGCTCCAAGTGATTGTAGACCTGAGTATTTGATATTAATTTCGGCTTGATACCTGTACGCCTTCCCGATAAAAAGGGTTTTGACAGACTAACAACAAAGTGATCCTATAAGGGTTTCTTTTTAACTTTTGAGGTACGGAACCCTAAAAAATAATAATTCTATTTAGACTGTCAATTAGGTTATACAAACATTTTGCACATTTTTTGCCACAACAAATTAGCAAAATTTTACAAAGATAAAACCCATTAAAGTTCAAGAGAGGGCGCATGTTACATCACTTTAAGAAAAAAGTGATAAGTACATTGTGTCGTCACGCAAAATTTCAACGCACTGTATCGTCTTCATTTTATGTTTCCGTGACAAAAGAAACAATACATAAATGCATTTTTTTTTTATCATAATCTAATTGACCGATTATATACTTTTTTTTAGTCACATCCTACTAATATTATAAATGTGAAAGTTTGTGAGGATGTACCTATGTTTCTCTTTCACGCAAAAACTATTGAACGGATTTTGATGAAACTTTACAGTAATATTGCTTAGACATCAGAATAACACATAGGCTGTAATTTATAATGGGGGGAAGTACTAACACCAAGCAGGCGAAGCCGCTGTTAAAAGCTAGTATCTAATAAATTTAGGTTTTAACTTCTGTTACTAGTTCGAGCGTTGAAATGTGCTGTAAAAAGCGTTCATGTAAACAGTCTCAGGTTTTGTAATGTAAGTGTAAAGTTAGTAACTGCCCTGGGTCTCGCGGTCGCAAGCCCCACTGCCGAGCGTAGGGTTCTGGGATCAATTCCGAGGTCGGGTAAAAAGTGTTATTGGGTTTTCCCATTAGGAGCCGCCGAA
Source organism: Polia nebulosa (assembly GCA_951329385.1). Taxonomy (NCBI): domain Eukaryota; kingdom Metazoa; phylum Arthropoda; class Insecta; order Lepidoptera; family Noctuidae; genus Polia; species Polia nebulosa. The sequence continues at coordinate 3,220,037 of OX589606.1, read as the reverse complement.
ACAGCGTCTTTTTGTGTCCACACCGACCTCAGAATTAGTGAGACAATTTATTGTTCTGTGTCTCGGAACAATGAGTAATCCGTATGTTTTATTTATTGTTCTGAGACAGCGACGCTCACGATGAAAACCAGCGCCGTGGATTCGTGCCTGCGTGCATGGCCCACTGCAAAATGCTGAGCGTTAGCCGATTCGTGTGGTGACACATAACTTCTGTCTAGGATATAATTATATATATATTTTATGTAACTATATGTATGTGCGTTGCTTAAACGTGAATAAACATTTTTTCTTTCTTTCTTTCTAGTAGAAGCCCAGGGTTTGGAGGTTGGTGGTGTGACAACTCCGTGAATCGGAAAGCAAGCAGAGCAGTTGGTTCTGCGCCTGATCTCACCCTGGTTGTGACGGATTGCCATCCCATCAGACTAAGAGTAAAGGAACAGAGAGTGCACCTGTACTTGTGCACATTCTTTTGCTGTATGTCTCCTATGTACTTGGCTATTCTACGTTGGGACTTATCCCAACGTAGAATAAAGTGCAGCAAAGAGATTGCCTCAATAATGTATTTTAACAACTTTCTATGTACATACTCGTTCATGCTCATACCTATAATAATAATAATAATAACCTATGTGTGGCAAAAAGGCGAGAAAAGGAGAGGCTTGATTTACACGAGTAGGTACATGACTACCTAAATTAAAAGAGCATCTAGGCACCATTATTTCCACGGAAACTTGTGTAAGTTTCCTTTTGTTTTTGCTTTTTTATTTATTTTATTTCTTGGAAAGGCATACGAGGGACCGAAGCCAACTCGCAGAGGCCACTTTAGATACTTTTTACGAAATGAGGCACCAACCGACGATTATCCCTGTACGCGCTATACAAGTGAACCCAAGGACAACCCGCGGTAGGTGTAAAACGATTGCAAGATAAGAAAAATAAAGATATCGGGCTATGGTTTTGGGAGGCTAAAGGGACTGGTTACCAAGAACTATGTTACTATGGCCTTTGCCTGAATGTTACTAGAATACATTGATAATATTTTTTTTTTAAATAATTAACCTAATCTAACTAGTTCGGTTCCGAGTAGTCTACTTAAAATAAAAGGTAGACGTTTCTGTAGGGGGTCACAGTTCTAACCTAACCATTTTACTGAAGCAATCAAAGCCACTACAAATTAATCCACTAGCCACTAAAACCAATATTTATTTGCTAAAAGGAAAATCTAAACCACCACATCTAGTGGAAAATTTACTGAATTGGCAACACTGAATTAATGTGACAACACTTGTAAAATGGTGTCGTTTCACGTTTGGTTTCACTTATCGGCAATAGTCGATAAAATATTCTGAGTAGGCATGGGCGTTTTCGGTTTTTTCATGATAGTTAGATGAGCAAACTAACAACGAACGCGAACTAACGCAAACTCACACATTTACAGTTATCCAACTCTCACATTTACAGTTATCCAACACAAAGATGCAGGTATACAAATCAAACAGTATGCAAGATCAAATTGAACCTTATTACTTAGAACTGTAGTTCTATTTTGTACAGTAATTGTCTCACTAATATCGAGTAGTCGTAGCCGCCAGCCACCAAAACAAAAACTCTAAAAGAGTTATCGTAACTATACAATAGAAACTAAACCTTATTGCTTGTACAGTAAGATATATTATTACGAAACCATTAATCATGCAAACATGGCTAAAGTTACCTCATATTCGCTTCGTCTCTTTTATACCAGTAAAAGAATATGTACTTAGAAAGAGAGGTGGCGAATATGGTTCATATCGTTTGTGAAGTTTGCGTTTTGTTCATACGTTTTCACATTGATACAGTTTTTAAATCTCGTTCGCTAGTCGAGGTTTTGGCTCGATACAGTTTTTGTGATATTGGTTATGTTGACATAGATATCGATATGGTATGATATCTAACACATATCCGATATAAGTTACGTTTTGATATATCCGACTCATGTCTAATTCTGAGTGCAATAAATTTAACACTTATTTAATGCAATGAAATAAATGTAATTTAATGAAATATGCATATAACTATCTAAATCACCAGATAAACATATTTATTTCATCATTAATATGGAGTAAAACATTTTAGTGCCTTGAACTTTCTCTAGTATATCTATAGTAGTCTATGCTTACATAAAACAAACAATGTCGAGACATAACGTCAAAAGTGTCATAATATTGTAGAAATTTTATGATTTTGTTTTTTTTTTATTTCTCGTAAACCATTAATTTCCGTGCAAAAACAACTTCACGTAGAAGCTTCTAATAATATTATCTTTCTGTGAAAAAAATATGGACTCGAAACTCCACGTCACATCATCTAAAGCTTAGACCATTTTATTATCACAGTAAACTCACTGTATTCTTCCAACAGCTCCTGGATGCGTGTGCATAGCTGCTCCCCCATCTCGGACTTGTCCTGTACCTGCTGCTTTGCCTCCTCCAGCTCTGGTTCCTTGCCAAGGTTGAACTCGGCCAGAGACCTGTTGCTGGCTATTGTCATCTCGCGCTCTGTCTCCCAATCTTTGACCTGGATGAAAAGAATAGGTGCACTGAATTTTTTAATGGATATATTAATCTTCAAATACATCAAAAACTTGTCACGGTGTTTGTGGTTGCACTCCTTCGAAAATTTTCACCCCCTTAAAGGCTGAATTTTCAAAAACCTCTTCTTAGTGATCCCCCACATTATAAAAGGAAGCCGTTTGCAAAATTTATTGTTCCTAGTCGCAATAGTTTCGGCTGTGCGTTCAAATGTTAGTCAGTTTCTCCTTTTATATAATAATAGATGATTCATAATAAATGTACACAACCTTAGCCACATTATGATCTTCGCTTTGTTTGGTTTACTTAAAACAATGGATATCTACTTAAATTAATGACAAAACTCAGTTACTTTGTTTGTTATTGAATTGTTTAACTTTTAATGTTTTTCATATTTGTATTGTTTTGTATCCTACGTAATTAATATAATGTAATTATTTCCTTTCTCAAATGTGTCAGTTTACTAGTTATTACAATTTAAAAAGAGATATTTTATCAGTAAACAATGTATGAAGCACTTAAGATTGCATGTTTATTTAATTAAAACAATGACTCATCCTCTGAACAACTTTCATAGCAATATTGCAACGTAAACGATCTAACACAAGAACCAAGTTACGTGAACTCTTAATAAAGCTAGGCAATGGTCAATTATTTATGAGTTTAGCACTATTTTCAATTAATTGCTTTGTTATTACCTGTTTTACATCTTTTAGTATAGTGTCGAATTTAGTGTCGTCATTTAACATTTCTTTCAGCTCGTCGGAGTTTAAATGGGCTAGCAAGCCCAAGGCCGATGGGTAGTCAGGCTGTATCATCTTGAATAGCACACGGGATATCACAAATTCAGAATATCAGTTATAATAACTCGTAAAATATTTTAATGAAAGACGTCAAAAACAGTAAGAATAATTTTCCGACAACATTGACAATTTTGACAGCTTGCTTTTTTTTTAAAAGATTCGTTCGTTCAAAATAACGCTTTTCGGTACTGCGGGTGACGTCGAGTTTCACTATGCGTGCATGACAAAACTAAGCACAAACAGTGTGTAGGGTATTTTAGGCAGCCTGACTTATAGGGAGCGTGCAGGAACTATAGATGGCGCCACATAAATATCAATGTGTAATATTTAAACAATACAAGTTGCGGATTTAACTCACTAGATGGCAGTCTACGTTACGCATGCTGCATGTGTGCATGATGCGGGTGTGTATACATATATGGCACGGAAATGTCAATGACAAGTTTTTAAAGGGTAAAAGTTTCACATTTACTCCACTAGATGGCACAGGCTACGTCGCGCACATTCCCTATGGGTGGTATGCCAACCATACGAGGTTTTGAGGCGGTAGTGCCCCTCTTTGAGGAGTGGCTGGAGAGGTGCCACGGCGTCCTCATCTTCCGCCTGACGCAGGTCCTCAACGGACACGGAAGTTTCGGGAGGTTCCTGTGTAGGATAAGGCGGAGGGAAACGGCCGAGTGTCCCCACTGTGAGGATCACCCAGAGGACACGGTGGAGATCTGCTACGCTTAGGCGGAGCCCCGCCATTTCCTCGTGGAGGCGATAGGCGGCATTGACCTCTCGCGCCCGGCCCTGGTCCAGGCCATAGTACGGAGCGAGAGGGAATGGGAAGCAGTCTCCTCCTTCTGCAAAGCAGTAATGCTCGCGAAGGAGGAGGTGGAATGGGTGAGGGAGAGGCTACAACAACAGACTCGCCCTCACGCCTTCAGCAGCAGCCGCCGCAAGAGACGCCCTGGGCGGAGAACGTCGCGAGACGATCTCCGGCCACCGTAGACCCGGGCCTGCGGACGGCGAGTACTGGGTAACTCGCCGTCCGATCAACATCAGGCCCAAGAGTCGGCGCGTAGTGTACCACGCGCGCCTCAAAGAGTTGTCAGCAAACACAAAGGGGCCCGTCATGGCCGATGCCTGCCCGGGTGTTGAGGATAAATTCGAAAGAGTTACCTCGCCCCTGGACATTCAGGGCAGGGAGGAACAGGGTTAGGTTTTAGTCAGTAAGACTCTGACACGCCCTTCCACTTCACCCTAGAGCGGGAGAAGTCATTGGATGATTTCCCAAACCCCCCAAAAAAAAAAACCGTACGAGGTTCCTCGTACAAATACGAGATTTATGGTCTTCCGTACGTGGTATAAGGACACAATCAGCCCTTGGTATAATCAGAATTCGGTAGTTTAAAAGCCTTATTTTTGGTTTTAACACATTTTAGGTGATGAAATGTAAGAGGTTTGAAAGCCAAACTATGCTACCATTATCGATAGCCTAGATACTAATACAAGTAGTGGAGTTGATGGAATTAATGTTAGGGAAATAAAATGGGAATTAATTTTTACAACTGTTATTTAAACAATACAGAAGTTATCATGATCAGTTGAAAAATTTAATGGGCAGTCATTTAATTTTTCGGCGGTTAGTAAATTAGTGAGTCAGTAAAACATAATAACTAAAACTAATAACATTATAGCAGTAATTAATAAAAATATTGGTCTGTTATTTCATCATTCAATGTCAGTGCAAAAAATACTCAAGTAGTTTAATAAATTAATGAGCAGTAAAACGGTTGGAATGGGCAGTTTGAAAATAAGTTTGCCAATTCACAGTGAGCGGTAGCATCCGAACGTCACTTTGATTGAAAAGAGAGGTAAACTTTCGTTGAAAGGGGCGCAGTTTAATTCTATTTTAGGTATTTCACCAGCTGCAGAAGCTAAGGAGTGCGCAGTATTTGAGAACCCACCCGAAAAATTCGATGAATTTATAGAGCAGCTTTTCAGTAAATGGGAAATAATATTACCCAATAATAGAGAAGAATGGACTCAAGGAACATGCACTTGCCCAACATTTCATAAAATGTATATGTGTAAACATATAATTGGCCTGGCCATACGACTGAAATACGCTGTTCCTCCTGTTGAAGCCAAAAACATTCCTCTTGGACAAAAGAGGAAGAGGGGCAGGCCTTCGAAAGCCAAACCTGCTCTTATTATACAATAAGTTTCTGTCGCTGATTCATTTGACTATCTTAGTATGAGTATCTTAGTTTTTATATCCTAATGCAAAATTATAAATACTTACAGGTTGTGGTAATGTTCTTTATTTTTACACTCCGACCATGTAAAACATAAGGTAATGTGTTCATGTTCGGCATTTAATGTGAAGAAGGAAAAAAATATGATGCATGGTTAATATGGTTATGCTTCATATTTTTTCCCTTCTTGATATTAAATGCTGAAATACACAAGGAATACTCGTACATTTTACCGCCTCATCGTTTATAGAACTGCTTAAAATAAAATTTATTACTAACCAATTATGATTTGTTAACTGTACGGCCTAACCGCCCAGTTCAACTATTCCACTGCTCAGTATTTATTGAACTGCCCGTTTAAATTATTTTATGACTCATTTTTATTTAGTTTACCGCTCAGTTTTTACTGCTAAACTAGTTTGCAAACATGCGTTTTTTATTTTTTTACCCACCATAACTCAAATATTGAACTGCCACTTTAATTCTATGCCAAATAAAATGCATCAAAAACCTAATATTATACAACTTGACTGACTGCATAAACAAATGCCTTGAACAGGGAACATTCCCCGAAAGCCTGAAGGTTGCTAAGGTAACTCCGATTTTTAAATCAGGGAGTAAAACTGATCCCGGCAATTATTGTCCGATATCTGTACTACCAGTAATCTCCAAAATTATTGAAAGAATAATTTACCTTCGTCTTTACACCAACCTAGCAGACATAAACTTCTTTTTTGAGCAAAAATATGGATTTCGACCAAAAGATCTTACTACTAAAATAAAAAATGCTATAGACAACAAACAATATGCTTTGGGTGTCTTTATAGACCTAAAAAGGCTTTTGATACTAAAAATAAATAATAATAATATATAAGTTTATTGATCCAAAGATAAACATAGACACAGGTTATATACAAGTTACATGCTAAGACTTAATCAACTAACAATGGGCACTAGGGGAGAGAAATTATAGTCTATATTAACAAAAAATTAAATCCTGTCTCCTAAACTAGGCATGGCCTGTATCTTAGGAGACAGTGATTTGACCGAACTGAGCTGTAAATTACCTAGTGTTAGACCTTAGATTTCGTCTGTTATTCTACCATAAAACTAAAAACTAAAAACTAAAATGTGAGTTAGCTGAGTAAAGAATTTTAGATTTATTTGAGCTAGATGCGGGTGTGAATGGGAGAGTGGTGTGTGTGTGTTCGTGTTTGTGAGTGTAATGTTAGTTGTGTTGTATGGGTGTGTGTGTTGTGTGTTAGGAGGTGTTTCTTTGTGCGTAGTGTTTTTGTTCCTACTTAGTAGTGATTTTTCAAGCGATATATGCCAGTAGAGATTCGGTGTTATTGTAGTCCTGATCTATGAGCCAGTCTGTAATTTTAGATTTGATATTGAATTTATTTAAGTATATTACATTTAATTTCTTTTGTATGATTTTATATACATGAATACTTAACACATAGTATTGTTGTTTTGCAAACGAGGTTTTGTGCTGTACACCAGAGGGAACATATGTTCGCTTCCTTGGGTCAGGTAGGGGTAGGCAGCCATGTACCCTGAGGACAGATCGAAGAACAAACAGTTTACGTACCGTCAGAACTTTGCAGTCAGAATAGAGTTGTGCTGTGGGGTATCTAAACGGTTTCCTGGTCATAACCTTAAGTACAGCCCTTTGAGCTCTCTCTGCTCTCAGAATAAAAGTTTTTGCTGCTCCACCCCACACGGTTATGCAGTATCCGAGGATTGACTGGCACAAAGTGAGGTAAACCATCTTAAGAATTTTAAAATCAGCCGATTCTCGCAGAGACTTAAAAATGTGTATTAGACGGATAGTTCGAGTAGTTAGAGTATCAAGCTGTTTGTCCCATCTTAGTCCCTCGTCTATATGCACCCCCAGATACTTTACGTTATTGGTTCTACCAATGGCAGCACAAGAACACGACATCTGTCGATTTTGGCAAGAGTGAGCTGTAATCGAAAAGGTATTCGGGGGTAGGGTGTTACGTCGGATCGCAAAGGGTATATAATAAGTTTTATCCAGGTTTAGCGTCAGCAAGTTCATATTAAGCCAGGTCATCACGGAATTTAGTGCGGACTCGGCCCTAGTTTGCACATCGTCCCACGTAGGCCCATGAATTAAAATCGCCGTGTCATCGGCATATGCATAGATCCCACCATCAGGTATTGACATTCTACAAAGGTCGTTTATATAGATTAGAAAGAGCGTGGGGGCTAAAATGCTTCCTTAAGGCACGCCGCATGACACTGATTCTTCATCACTGCATCTCGAGCCTATCCTAACTCGCTGGGTGCGATTTGTGAGGTAATCAGTAAAGAGTTTCAATGCCATGCCACGTACGCCCAAACACTCTAACTTAGCTATTAGTTTGGGAACAGAAACTGTGTCGAAAGCCTTCGACAAGTCCAAAAATATGCCAAGACACTTAGTTTTGCTGTCTAGAGTCTTTGCTATAGTTTGCGTTAGATCTAATACAGCATCTTCAGTAGAGACACCAGACCTAAAGCCATACTGGTTGTCAGCAATAATTTTGTACCTGTCTAGAAAGCTTCTAAGATTATTGTTTAAAATCTTTTCCAGTATTTTCGAGAGCGAGGGTAGAACAGATATTGGCCTATAATTATTGACACAGTTCCTGCTCCCTCCCTTATAGATTGGGTGTACAATAGCCTTCTTAAGAGAATCCGGAAAGACTCCCGTGTCTATGCAAAGATTGCATATGTGTGTTATCGCTGGTACGAGAGTGTGGCGACATGTCTTAAGAAGTGATGATGGGATTCCATCCCAGCCTACGGCACAATCGCTTCGAAGCTGTAATATAATAGAATTGACGTCACTGTCGTCGACTTTTTGTATAGCGAGTGAATTGATGGGCGGATTCGGCGTCAATCTTGTGCAACCGGGAGGTGTATCTCGAGTTAGAGGCGTTTTATTAGGGTCATTTAGTATTGCCCCTGCCATGTTTTTACCTATACTACTAAAGAACGAACATACATAGTTTAGGGAAGATTTAGGGTTGTCGGTTATTTTTAATAGCTCATCTGGACTAGAGTGTATTTTACCGGTATTCGTAATTTCCTTAATTGTTTTCCATAGCATTCTTGGATTACCGTGTGACTTTTCCAGTTCGCTCCTCTCATATGCACTCTTCAATTTACGAAGTAGCGTATTACAAAAGTTTCGATAACGTGTATATGTTACATGTAATATTAAATTATCTGGTGATTTTTTACTTTTTATGTGCAATTTATCTCTATGCTTAATACATTTTAATAGGCCAGTAGTTATCCATTTTGGTTTTATAATTCTAAGTTTCCTCGATACGTTGGTTTGTTCTGTATGTTTAGTTATAGTTGATGACAGTAGTGTAATTAGTTCATTCGTAGCGACATTCGCATCTTCAGTTTTGTAGATATTTGTAAAATCTGTATGTTCTAATTCTGTTTTAATTGCTTCTGTATTAATTCGAGATATAGTGAAAAATTTGTTACAGGTAAAGTTTGTATTTGAGATTGTAAGTACAATTGGTTTGTGATCTGTGATATGCGATTCTACTACCAAACTTGTGGCTGATGACTTTGTTTTTAATAATATGTGATCAAGACAATCATTTCTAGTAGGTAGAAGGTGGGTTGGTAACAGTCCATGGGATGCGTTTAAAATAAGGTAGTCTAACGCCCGGTCATTTCTACTCCCTAATTTTATATCAATATTCAGGTCACCTACCATTGCAATGTTTGTCGAGCTTGCTATCTTCTCATAGATACAACTGAGACTGGTCAAAAAACTATCGTACTGATCTTTTGTGGTATTTGAAGGGGAACGATATATTGCAACTACCGAGAGCTTATTATCAACTTGACATATTAGACTATTCGCAAAGTTTATGTTTGGTTCCCATACTGTTACATGTAAGCTAATTTTAGTATAAAGTATTACTCCATCGTTTTGGTTTTTAATGTTTTTAGTAGAGTGCGACTGGTAACCGTTCAGTACTGGAATTTTACTCAGTCCACTCAGCCAGCACTCAGTCAAAACAATAATGTCAAAACTAACATTAATTAGACACAACAATGTTCGTAGATTATCAAAATTTTTGTTTACGCTACGTATATTTATATGCAGTAATTTTACGCTACTATTAGTTGTATTTATATATTTTATACACTCTTGAGGGTCACATGAGAAAGAATTCTCGAGATTAAGGTTGTCAAGGTCATGATTGATGCTGTCTATATTAGCCATTGGAGATGTCAGTTATTTCCAAATATAGGAATATTGTGTGTTCTGGTGGTGTAGGCATATGGAACATAGAAATAGCATCGCTTTTTCTTGAAAAAGAAGAACAGTGGAGTGGAGAAGTATGTATGTGTACGTTATGTTCATTTTTAATGTGTAAGTAAGGTTTATTTAAAGTGTAAGATAAATGTCTTTGTGTATCGTTTATCAATATGTGTAACTTAGACACTAATTTAACAAAGCTGGCAAAAGAGAACAATAAAAACACAAGTGGGCCTAGATTTCGAAGCATCATTTGGGAAATAGACTCAAGTAGTCACATAATCCTGCTAGCGAGATCCAGAAGACACTTATCTGAGGATACTAATATCTGTTTATCACCCGTCTGCCTGCGAAGAAAGATATTTCCGTTGCTTATCCAACAAAATGCATAGCTATTCTTCCTGGCATATTCCCGTGCCAGGTAGAATAGCTTTTTGGAGCTAGGAGGTAGCTGTTCCGCAACATAAATCGCCTTTTTTTTTTTTTTTTTTTTTTTTTTTTGTGGGGTGGGAAATCATCCTATGACTTCTCCCGCTCTGGGCGGAGCGGGAGGGCGTGTCATACTCTTACTGACTAAAACCCACCCCTGTTCCTTCCTGCCTTTGAGTGCCCAGGGGCGAGGTAACTCTGTTTCGAATTTATCCTCAACCCCCGGGCAGGCATCGGCCATGACGGGCCCCGTCTCTTGCTGACAACTCTTTGAGGCGCGCGTGGAACACTACGCGCCGTCGACTCTCGGGCCTGGTGCTGATCGGACGGCGAGTTACCCACTACTCGAAGTCCGCAGGCCCGGGTCTACGGTGGCCGGAGATCGTCTCGCGGCGCCGGAAGCCCCCGGCGTCTCCTGAGGTGGCTGCTGCTGAGGGCGTGAGGGCGACTCCGTTGTTGGTGCTCTCTCACGCGTCCCGCCTCCGCCTTCGCGAGCATTACTGCTTCGCAGAAGGAGGAGACGGCTTCCCATTCCCTCTCGCTCCGTACCATGGCCTGAACCAGGGCAGGGCGCGAGAGGTCGCTGCCGCCTATCGCATCCACGAGGACACGGCGTTGCTCCGCCCAAGCGGGGCAGACCTCCACCGTATGCTCCACCGTGTCCTCGGGGCGATCCGTGCAATGGAAACACCCGGGCGTCACCTCCCGCTTGATCCGAAACAGGAACCTCCCGAAACAACCGTGTCCGGTGAGGACCTGCGTCAGGCGGAAGGTGAGGGCGCCGTGAGGTCTCTCCAGCCAAGCCTCAAAGAGGGGCACCACCGCCGCAATGGTGGCGTGCCCAGCGCGGGGTTGTGACAATCGCTGTCTCCATGTCGCCATGAGATCCTGCCGGAGCTCCGTCCGCCGAGCCGCGAGTTGTCGCGGCAGCGGAGTTTCACCCCGGCGTTTCGCCTCCTCGCGGTCCTCATAGAGGTTCGCGAGGATTTTTGCCTCCAGATCCCATGGCGATAATCCGGCAAGGAGGCTCGCCGCCTCGCAGGAGATCGTACGGTATCCTCGGATCATTCTGATCGCCATGACCCTTTGGGACGCGTTCAGAAAGCGAGCAGATCGCTTCCTTAGCGAACGCGCCCACACCGGTGCTCCGTAAAGGGCCATGGACCGCACGATCCCCGCGTAGAGCCTCCGGCAGGAGGCGTTTGGCCCCCTCAGATTGGGCAGGAGCCGCCTCAAAGCAGCCCCGGCCCTGTTCAGTCTGGGAGCCAAACGTCGGAAGTGCTCGACGAAGTTCCACCGGCTGTCGAGGACGAGTCCCAGGTACTTCATCGTCCCCTCGACGCCGATGTGAACCCCTCCTACCGTTATCTGGGAACCCGCCGGTGGCGCATTCCGAGAACCATGAAAACACATGGCCTCGGACTTGTGCAATGCCACCTCGAGTCCCAGTTGCCGGATCCTGTCCACGATTATCGCAACCCCGCGTGTCATTATGTTGGCCGCCGCCTCGTGCGACCACCCCTGCGCCAGGACCAGGGTGTCGTCAGCGTAGCATACTACGCTGACGGCGCTAGGGAGGTCGGCGCGCAGCACCCAGTCGTACCCGATGTTCCACAGAGGCGGCCCAAGGACTGATCCCTGTGGAACACCGCACGACATCTCTCGTCGGTTCCATTCTCCCTGGTGACCGGGGTAGATGACGGCCCTGTCCGTCAAATACGCCTCGACTACGCGACGGAGGTAGGGCGGCACCCGGTGATACCGGAGTGCCTCCACTATGCAACTCCAGGGCAGGGTGTTGAAGGCATTGGCGATGTCCAGAGACACCGCCAAGACGACCCTACCCCGGGCTACTGCATCCCCCGTCGTGAGGGCTCGTACGCGCATGATGGCGTCCACCGTAGAGCGCCCCCTGCGGAAGCCGTACTGGCTCTCCGCCAGATCCGGCCCCACCCGCGTCAGCTGCCCGACGAGGCGGTCTGCAATTACTCTTTCAAAGAGCTTGCCCACCTCGTCGAGCAGCACGATGGGCCGGTATGCGGACGGAGAGTCCGCGGGGCGCCCCGGCTTCTTGATGAGGACCAGCTTCCCCGTCTTCCAACGGAGTGGAAACTGGCCCCTCTCCAAGCATGCGCTTAAGAGCCCTCTGAGTCGAGGCCCGAGAGCCTCCTGCAAAGCCAGGACCAAGGCTCTACCGTGCACGCCATCTGGTCCTGGGGCGGTGCTTTTGGCATTCAGCCTACGCACCGCCGCTCTCAGCTCTACCTCGGTCACTTCGGGAGCATCGTCGTCGTCGTCGGGTTGGTCCGCGTCAGGCACCACAGGAGGAGGCGGAGCCATAGGCGGGGGAGTATGTTCCCCTCGCGAAGGGAACAGAGCGCTCACCACGCCCTCCACGAGCTGCGGCCGGAGACTCTGCGTCAGCGGGGGCGCCCATGGGCGGAGTTTATCCCGCACCACTTTGTATGGGCGCCCCCACGGATCTCTGTTCAGAGTCCCCAGCGACTCCTCGCGGGCCAATTCTTTGGCCCGCTTAACATAAATCGCCTGACGTTTCCCTGGTATGCCAATCAATTCAGTATTCAATTTTCCCTCCTTCGACTTGCTGTTGTTATTGAAGGAACGGACAGCTGACAGTATGTTTTGCTTTGTGCGCACAGTAGTAAATTCCGTGATGATTGGTCGAGAGGAGGTGTCCGTCCCATTAGAAGCCGATTTTCCAGGAAGTCGATATACGTCACGAAGTTCGGCCTCGGGTATGGGTATCATGACTAATAGTCATGATTTGCTTTTTAATTAATAAAGTTAACTGACGTAGGAATAGCGGGACCTGCACACAAAATAGTTAAGTCGTATCTAGAAAATCGGACACAAATAGTAAAAATTGATAATTATGAAAGTCTACCTTGCAAATTAACCTTCGGAGTCCCACTTGGATCAATTCTAGGACCTTTATTATTTTTGATTTACATCAATAACATAAACAGTGTCAAAACATCAGGCAGTATCACACTTTACGCAGATGATACTTGCTTGTTCTACTTTGGTAACAACTTAACTGATGTAATGAACGAGGCTCAGAAAGATTTGGATATCCTAAATACATGGTTTCTGTCTAATTTACTAACTATTAACACAAAGAAAACCTCATAAATGATTTTTGCTGCAAAAAATAAGAAAGTCCTCAATCAAATCCAACTAACATTAAACAACGAACGAATTGCTAGATCACACAGCGAAAGATATTTGGGTCTCATGTTAGATGATAAATTAACCCGGAAACCCCATTAAGTCCAAAGTATCACCTCTGGTAGGAGCAATACGTCGAATGTCTACTTGCATTCCTGGCAAAGCTCGCACAATGATCTATACTATAACTCTCTTGTTAGACCTCACATAGAATACCTCGTTGAAATATGGGGAACTGCAGCAAAATCCATTATCCAGAATAAACAAAGACTACAAAACAAAGTAATAAAAACACTCTACAACTACCTTACACCAACGATAAAAATCTACAATGATACAAAAATACTTAAAATTAACCAATTATACACACTTAAAACATGCATCATATAACACAAAATCACAACACAAAATACACATTCGCAACTTAAATTTAAAAAGAAAACCTACACCTAAAACGCAAGACGACGAGACAAAATAGAACTAAGAGCACCTAGAACTAACTATGGTAGGAAAAATATACTTTATGAAGGAGCAAGACTTTAAAATGAAATACCTGATGATGTGTAATAGAAACAGCTTGTATTCATTTAAAAAAGCCCTGGAAGAATATGTCAGAATTAAATACTAACATCGATTGTCACTAGTATTTTAATTCCGTGTTTTATAAAACCACGTCACCGCGTGGTTACAGAGACTGCATTTATGTACTTCTAAATTTTATACATTTCTCAATATGTAAGTGAACTGTAATGTTCTTTTTATCTGAGAAATAAATGTCTTTAAACCGAACTACGAGATTTTTAACTGCTTAGGTACGAGGAAAAAATCTAAGTACTGGCACCGAACATATAAAATTATAAACCCTTACTGGTAAAGTTTGGGTAAAGTGGTAACACAGCATTTTAAACGTCACAATGACGGTATCGAAAAGTACAATTTAGATTTTTCAAAATTCATATTATTGTAAATAAGATTGAATGCTAACAACTAGATAGAATACATGACAAAAACCTATATTTATCGTGTCGACCAATAGTTCGTATAGTTCTAGTCAGAAATGTTACTTAATGACTCGCCATATGACATAGAATTTTTCTACAATTTTTACGTAAAGTTCCTCGCAGAACTGTTGTTGTATTTTAGGAATTTCACTTTATATATTACTTTATGGCTGTTTGGATACTTCTTGGTGTGTTGTGTGGTGTACCGGCGGTACGCACGGCGCTTGCCGACGCGGACGCGCGGTGCTTTGGGCGCCAAGCGTGTGTTAATAGTGATTGCACACCCGGATGACGAATGCATGTTTTTCGGGCCCACGATCTTCAGATTGTGCGAGCAGGGTGCTGACGTACATTTACTGTGCTTATCTAATGGTATGTGACATTAATTAATCTTTGAACTACATTACTCCTTTCATGTTAATAATGTAAAGTTCAAAATGTTAATCAGGTGCATAATTGCTAATTTCATTAAAACAACTATAAAAATTCTTCGCTACTTCCTAAATTCTGAAATTTGTTTTTTAATTGCCAGGTAATCACGAAGGAAAAGGTCACATAAGACGTAAAGAATTATGGGATGCATGTCTAGAGCTTGGAGTACCGAACCAGAATATTTGTATAATAATGGATGACCGTCTAAAAGATGACCCGAAGGTGCAGTGGCCTGTGCCGGTGGTAGCTAAATTAATAAACCATTACTTGGAAGCCATTGATATTGATACGCTTGTTACGTTTGATAGAGGAGGAGTTTCGGCTCACGCCAATCATTCAGCCGTGTTCTATGCGGTGGCTTATATGTTTGTTGAGAAATTAATGCCAGAAAGTAAGTATATGTATCCAACCTTGTCTTAATTAGGCTGTTTATTAAATAATCCCATTTCACCCAAAAAAAAAATGTATTAATTTTATTACAACAGTTTTTTTTACCAATTACATTAATTTAATTTATTTCAATAAAAATTTTAACATTGTAAAAAAATTAAAAGAAATACAATCTTTTTTCTTGGTGGTTATTTTAATTGTTAATTTTTTGCTTTCCAGGATGTGTGGTATACACATTAGATTCTGTAAATTTATTCAGAAAGTACATTGGATTCCTGGACCTGCCTCTAAGTTTTATACTCTCCTCAAAAAGGTGAGCTATAATATAGTTTCTTTGTTTGGCTATGCCGGCGGGAAGGAAGAGTTAAGCTGAGCTTGCAGGGGTTGGTCCATGGGTGGGGTTACCATCTTTAACACCGAGACTCCACCGTGTCTCGGAAAGCACATTAAGCCGTTGGTCACGACTGTCAATCGTAAATCTTTGACAGTCCTTACGGGTCATCAGAAGCCCGAAAGTCTGACAACCAGTCTTACCAAGGGGTATTGTATTACCCAGTAACTGGGTTGTGGAGGTCAGATAGTCAGCCGCTCCATGAAAAATACTGGTATTCAGCTGCATCCGGTTAGACTGGAAGCCGACCCCAAAAGTTGGGAATAGGCTAGGCAGATTGATTGTTTGGCTTTGCTGGTGTTGTATTATGGATATTGCTTCGTAAAATGTACGTCTTAATCAACCTATCAACCTTGCTTGTCAATTCCTCGTAATGCTTCCAATAAATTAATGGTTTTAAAAACAAGGTTTTATCAGGGACAATGAACTAAAACGTTGAAAATAAATTCTATATACATATTTGTATTTGGCGTGTAGGTACTTACTTACCTATATTCTTGAAAGCTTGAGGCACTACCCGTTACAGGTTACAAGTTAGGTACTTACTATACTTCTGTGCCTCAAGCTTTTACCTACACGCCAAATACATCATATTAGAATTTATTTTCAACGTTTTAGTTCATTGTCCCCGATAAAAGCTTGTTTTTAAAAACATTTTTTTACTATTAATTTTTTTCAACTTTTTAGTAGGTGATTTTAGAAAAGGCGTGATGTTTTAAAATATTCTACTGATATTATGATGTGATGTAAAGTGCTCCTCAAGACGAATTAATCAAGCCCAAACTCTATAGGGTTATGATGTTTCATCACAGAGATGCTGTGGCCACCTTTCAGCTTCATCATCAGACCCTGGATATCGTCTAGGCGTAAAATGCTCCTCAAGACGAATTAATCGGGCCCAAACTCGGTGGGTTTATATTGTTTTATCACAGAGATGCCGTGGCCACTTTCCAGCTTCATCATCAGACTCTGGATATCGTCTAAGCGTAAAATGCTTCTCAAGATGAATCAATCGAGCCCAAGCTCGATGGGGTTTTGTGATTTTATCAGAGATGCCGTGGTCACCTTCCAGCTTCATCGTCAGACCCTGGATATCGTCGAGGTATAAAGTGCTCCTCAAGACGAATCAATCGAGCCCAAACTCGATGGGGTTATGTTGATTTATCACTGAGACGCCGTGGCCACCTTCCAGCTTCATCATCAGAGCCTGAATATCGTCTAGGCGTAAAATGCTCCTCAAGACTAATCAATCGAGCCCAAACTCGGTGGGGTTATGTTGTTTTATCACAGAAATGCCGTGGCCACCTTTCAGCTTCATCATCAGACCCTGAGTACTGTCTAGGTATAAAGTGTTCCTCAAGACGAATCAATCGAGCCCAAACTCGATGGGTTTATGTTGTTTTATCACAGAGATGCCGTGGCCACCTTCCATTTTCATCATCAGACCCTGGATATCGTCTAGGCGTAAAATACTTCTCAAGATGAATCAATCGTGCCCAAACTCGATAGGGCTCTGTGGTTTTATCACAGAGATGCTCTGGCCACCTTCCAGCTTCATCGTCAGACCCTGGATATCGTCAAGGTATAAAGTGCTCCTCAAGACGAATCAAGCGAGCACAAACTCGTTGGGGTTATGTTGTTTATCACAGAGATGCCGTGGCCACCTTCCAGCTTCATCATCAGACCCTGAGTACTGTCTAGGTATAAAGTGTTCCTCAAGACGAATCAATCGAGCCCAAACTCGATGGGTTTATGTTGTTTTATCACAGAGATGCCGTGGCCACCTTCCATTTTCATCACCAGACCCTGGATATCGTCTAGGCGTAAAATGTTCCTCAAGATGAATCAATCGTGCCCACACTCGATGGGGCTCTGTGGTTTTATCACAGAGATGCTCTGGCCACCTTCCAGTTTCATCGTCAGACCCTGGATATCGTCCAGGTATAAAGTGCTCCTCAAGACGAATCAAGCGAGCACAAACTCGTTGGGGTTATGTTGTTTATCACAGAGATGCCGTGGCCACCTTCCAGCTTCATCATCAGACCCTGGATATCGTCTAGGTGTAAAGTGCTCCTCAAGACAAATTAATCGAGCCCAAACTAGATGGGGTTATGTGGTTTTATCACAGAGATGCCGTGGCCACCTTCCATTTTCATCATCAGACCCTGGATATCGTCTAAGCGTAAAATGCTCCTCAAAATGAATCAATCGTGCCCAAACTCGAAGTGGTTCTGTGGTTTTATCACAGAGATGCTCTGGCCACCTTCCAGCTTCATCGTCAGACCCTAGATATCGTCCAGGTATAAAGTGCTCCTCAAGACGAATCAAGCGAGCACAAACTCGTTGGGGTTATTTTGCTTTATCTCAGAGATGCCGTGGCCACCTTCCAGCTTCATCAACAGACCCTGGATATCATCTAGGCGTAAAATGCTCCTCAAGACGAATCAATCGGGCCCAAACTCGGTGGGTTTATATTGTTTTATCACAGAGATGCCGTGGCCACTTTCCAGCTTCATCATCAGACTCTGGATATCGTCTAAGCGTAAAATGCTTCTCAAGATGAATCAATCGAGCCCAAGCTCGATGGGGTTTTGTGATTTTATCAGAGATGCCGTGGCCACCTTCCAGCTTCATCGTCAGACCCTGGATATCGTCTAGGTATAAAGTGCTCCTCAAGACGAATCAATCGAGCCCAAACTCGATGGGGTCATGTTGATTTATCACAGAGACGCCGTGGTCACCTTCCAGCTTCATCATCAGAGCCTGGATATCGTCTAGGCGTAAAATGCTCCTCAAGACTTAACAATCGAGCCCAAACTCGGTGGGGTTATGTTGTTCTATCACAGAAATGCCGTGGCCAGCTTTCAGCTTCATCATCAGACCCTGAGTACCGTCTAGGTATAAAGTGCTCCTCAAGACGAATCAATCGAGCGCAAACTCGATGGGTTTATGTTGTTTTATCACAGAGATGCCGTGGACACCTTCCATTTTCATCATCAGACCCTGGATATCGTCTAGGCGTAAAATGCTCCTCAAGACAAATTAATCGAGCCCAAACTAGGTGGGGTTATGTTGTTTTATCTCAGAGATGCCGTGGCCACCTTCCATTTTCATCATCAGACCCTGGATATTGTCTAGGCGTAAAATGCTCCTCAAAATAAATCAATCGTGCCCAAACTCGATGGGGTTCAGTGGTTTTATCACAGAGATGCCCTGGCCACCTTCCAGCTTCATCATCAGACCTTGGATATCGTTGAGGCGTAAAATGCTCCTCAAGACGAATCAATCGAGCCCAGACTCGATGGGTTTATCTTGTTTAGTTCAGAAGTTTCTATGGCCATCTTCCGTCTCCATTATCAGAACAGCTCCATGGTACCATATCATTGTATGGTCACCGAAGATACATAAGTACCTACACCAAATTTAAGTCCAATCGGACATCGGGAAGTGGGTCTAATTTGAGTTGCAAGATTCCACCCGAACAAACATAGTTACATAGATACCTATTTACATTGCAAGTTAAATAAAATCTTGTTAAAACCTCCAAAACTTTTTTATTTTTTGGCTTTGTCCCACTCCTGGGCAAAGGCCTCCCTATTTCCTTTCACTACTCCCTTAATTGTGTCATCCAAGGCGTCCCGCCATATTCTCTTCTCCAAAACTTTCAAACTCAAAGCATTTATTTCAAACTAGCACTTCGCCCACGACTTCGTACGCGTGGATTTCAAAAATTATGCCTATGACACTCACAAATAACGTAGCTTTCCCTTTTAAGGGTGTTATTCACAAAAATTGCATGTAACGGATATGAAAGTAAGTTGAATGTAACAGAAAAGATAACATATATGAATTATTAGGACTAGTGCACAGTCATCATCTTCCTGCCCTTATCTCTTACTAGTGCATAGTACTAAGCTTTAAAAATGTATCATATAATATAATTAAATTATTATTATTATGTGTTTCAATTTCAATTGAGAAGGTTAATAAAAATCCATAATTTATTGCAATTTGTAATTTTAAATAGAAATTACAAACAATACCAATCGATTGACGATCGATCGATTGATGTAATAACACCCACCGCTCTGGGTGGAGCGGGAGGGCGTGTCAGACTCTCACTGACTAAAACCCACCCCTGTTCCTTCCTGCCCTTAGTGCCCGGCGGCGAGGTAACTCTGTTTCGAATTTATCCTCAACCCCCGGGCAGGTGTAACACCCTTAGAAAGAGTATTCCTAAAATAACACGACCGTTCAATGAATAGTTTGGACATGACATTAATTATTAATTGATAGGTAGTTAAGATTTGCGGGACCTGCTCAAATCAAATATACCTTCCTTTTGGCTTCGCCGTAGTCGATTTTGTCGAATTTTGTAATGAAGTAAACTCCAAATATTATATTTAAGACTCCCACAAACATCAAAACTTTACACAATATTTTTGATCAGACATAAATATATTTGACATGTTCACAGCCTTTACCTTTTAATTTTTTAGCTTTACTTTTTAACGTAACAGAAAAATAACGTATATGAACAATTAGCACGTGTCTTACCTACAAAATACAATGTGGTGCCGAAATTAATTAGTTTTCACAAATGCTTTCTACCCATTTCATTTCTAACACCACATATCTGTTTTTGTAATAATATAAAAACGGGATAGTTCTTAACGAAGTCAGATATACCACAAAAACGAATTCCGCTATTAAAAGTCGAATTAAAACGTCACGCACAAAGTTATCCGCAGTGCGCTCAAGAACAAAATGGAACAATCGATTGTCGCGCCACCTGTTACAGTGTTTGATGTGTAATGTTGCCAGTAAATAATTTTATTTCCAAGTTGGGAAAAAATTCTTAAAACTCTGTAATCAAGTGGAATAGCGGAGATGAAATTAACATTGGACATTTTTTTAATTTTTAATTTTTATTTTTGATAGGCACGCGTTTGACCACTATCTCACCTGATGGTAAGCGATGATGTGGTCGAAGATGGAGCACGCTTGCCTAGAAGTAACCTATTCACTCTTGACTTAAAGACTCTCAGGTTGTAGCTACCAGGAGACACACGACTCCGGCAGGGAATTCCACTCCCTAGCTGTACCCACAATGAATGTGTTCTCAAAACGTTTTGTGCGTATGGATGGGATGTTCACCATGTACCGGTGGCACATCGCCTTACGTCTTGTGGTCCGTTGATGGAACGGGCTTGGCGGAATCAAATTATGCAATTCCATCGCACAACTCCCCAAAATGTAACTGATAGAAAACCGACAGGCTAGCAACTCGGCGTCTATGCTCTGGAGCTTCGACTCAACGAGCCTATCATTGCCGATGATCCTCTTAGCTCGTTTCTCAATGGACTCGAGGGCATCAAGCTGGTATCTGGCAGATCCGTCCCAAAGATGAGAGCAGTACTCCATACACGATCGAACTTGCGCTTGATAGAGTTGGAGCAGCTGTTCCGGCGTGAAGTACCGTTTCGCCTTTGCGAGAATCCCCAACTTTTTGGCAGCCACTTGAGCCTTTGCCTCTATGAAGGGACCAAAATTGAGGGTAGGTGTTAAAGTAACACCAAGAAGATCAAGTTGATCGGTTATCGGCACGGTTACACCTCGGAAAGATGGAGCCGGGTGAAATAGGCTCCTCTTAGCGGAAAAAAGACACGTCTGGGTCTTAGCAGCATTGAACTTGACCAGATTGGCATCGCCCCTGTAAGGACAAGTTCAAGCGCCCAACCATAGCCTCTCGGAGAGACCGGACCTGAGACCCTCTAGATCGTGCGTCGGGCACGTATCTCTCGGCAACAGTGCTGTCGTCTGCATATCCAAAGGTACCGGGTTTTAGCAGATCGTTAATATGCAGCAAAAATAATGTTGCCGCAACATATCCGTCACGGCGTCCGCGCACGACGAAACATCAGTCGAAGAAAAGCAAGTGGGCTGCCAAGATAACATGCGAAGAAAGATCGCATGCCATCCCAATCTGCTGACTTGTATCGCCAAACCCGCCTGGTGCCTCTAGGGCTAGGATCGGGCGGGGAGAAGACAGATACAGACTTTACCAGACAGTGGTTGGAAGTACCTAATGGTGAAGAAATCGACACCGAGTAACGGTCTGGATCTGTTGTCAGCAGAAGGTCCAAGCAATTGGCCGTGTGCGAATCAACATCCGGCACCCTAGTTGCCCCCTGGACCAGCTGGGCGAGATTTAACGCTAGCGCTAGCTTACGCGTCTCTTGTCCAGCATGGTCTGTGCACTGGTGTGGGAAGAGCCACTCCTGATGGTAGGCGTTGAAGTCCCCCAGTAACACCAATTGGGCAGAAGGGTACCGCTGCTGAGCCGCATCCGCCGCCTCACAGGTGTTGTGTGAGCCTAGTTGTCTCCAAATCACCGTTGTGCGAACGGTAGACACAGGCGTAGACAATTTTGTCTAGGGCTTTGTCCACTAAGACCCAAAGAGTTGAGAACCTGGAGTCCTCAAGGTTGCGGAGACGCCGATAGCATATGTTATGTGGGTATATATATGGTTAAAATTGTGCTTCAGGGTAAATCCTGGGTCAGTGAGGTATGACACGTCCGACGGACACCCGATCTGCGTCTCCGAAAGGAACACGAGCGCTGGTTTCTCAGTCTCCAGGTGGTAGTGGACTGCGGCGACATTTGAGTGCAGACCTCGTATGTTAGACAGGTGCACTTTGTAAGAGAGGGAGTGCTGCCGCTGTACAGCTTTTTTCTTTTTTGTTCCTATTTTCATTATTTTGAAGAGTGAAGGAGGGAGAGAAGAAGGAAGTGAAATGAGGTTCCATGCAGGTTACCTTCAGGCAAGCACTGACAAGACGGTATCATTGACGGATCTAGTCTGGAGACTGCGGGGACTCCCCAGCCCCTCCGCGAATGTCCTTTTGCTCTCTCGTCTGGTCGCCAACCAGCACGATGGTGCATTCCGGGATTTTTCGACAGTTGGCGGGGCAGCGTTTCATGTGTGGCTAGCACACTACTTGGGCCTCCAACTACCTGCGGTCGGCCAGCGGCGCACCGTGCCTCGGATCCCGCTACCCTCCGCGACAAGTCTCCCGATACACCCATATCAGTCAACCATCAGAGCTATCGGTCAACCTCTCGAAAACAGAACTAATTATGTTCACCAACAAAAAAGTCCTAGAACCCCATAAACTACCTAAACTATTCAACACTGAACTTACACTAAAAGAAGAGGTCAAGTACTTAGGAGTGATTCTTGATAGCAAACTGCTCTGGAATAAGCACCTTGACTACAAACTTAACAAAAGCACAATCGCACTATACCAATGCAAGAAAATGCTAGGAAAAACATGGGGGCTCTCTCCAAAGATTACGCTATAGCTCTACACAGCCGTGATAAGACTAATGCTGACCTATGGCTCTCTGGTGTGGCGGACGAGGTCCGAACTCTCGACCACCATCAACAAGCTACAGAAGTTCCAGAGGCTGGCCTGTTCAGTTATCACCGGCTGTATGAAAACCACCCCAACTGCAGCAATGGAGATAGCCCTACAACTAACTCCCCTAGACCTATTCATACAGCAGGAGGCAGCACTAGCGGCCATCAGGCTTATGCACCGAGGCATATGGGGAAAAAACCACACCAGTGCTCACACAGGTATCCTGGACCGGGCGATTGAGTATCAACCACTCATCGCTGCCCCGTGTGATAGAACATCTAATAAAACCACCTTTAACAAAAACTACAGCATACAAACAGCAGAGGAGGGGGACCAGTCAGGAGTCGATGAAGTACGTATATACACAGAAGGCTCAAAGACACAAAACGGTTCAGGGGCTGGTATACACTCTCTTGACCTCAACATTAACTTTCATTTACCACTAGGCGAGCACAGCTCGATCTTCAAATGTGAATGTGTCGCCCTGACACAAGCGGCAACAGCTGTAAGATGTTTGGGGATACACAATTATGGAATCAAATTCCTGTCGGACAGTCTAGCTGTGCTCAGAACCTTGAAAACAAACAAACCAACAGCAAACTAATCTATGAATGTCACCTCGCCATGGAGAGCTTTTCGTTATCAATCCGAATCACCCTCCAGTGGATCAAGGGGCACAGTGGATGTCTAGGCACTGACACCGCGGACGAGCTTGCAAGGAGAGGTTCCGGGATGGCAGTGCTAGGCCCGTATCTACTCCTCCCCTACCTTTCTCGCAAATTCGTACATGGATCCGCCAGAGATCGACAGAACTCCATAATAACAGATGGTCACGGGCAAGAGACTGCAGGCAGTCAAGAATGGCCATGCCGAGCCTACACCCACGACTCACCAAGAAACTGCTGTCTGAGCAGAACCAACCTCAGAATAATAATAGGGACAATTACGGGTCATTGCCTCTTGAACACACATCTTTTCAACCTAGGCGCCACGGACAGCCCCCTCTGCAGAGGCTGATTTGACGCTGAGGAATCAGCGCGGAGCTGGGCTGGCTATGTTAACCAGGATCCCCACGCACAACGGACCAAATGAGAGTCTAAGTGCGAACAAAGGAGTCCCTTTACTACTACTACTACTACACCCATATCAGCGCGAGCCTGATTGGTCTGCCTGCAATTGAACAACTATTTCGACCCAACTCCTCTGGATTGGCTACACTGAGCATCGTACCGGAACACGGCCAGGCCGCTTGGCGGTACGTCTTTGCCCAGTGGGTGGTCGCAAGCCATCGGTCGAAACCTACCACCAGTTAGTATCACCTGATTTGCACCACCCAGGGACCACTTGTAGGGACTCAAACTCCTACGGACGCGGGTCACTCGGCCCCAAACATTACATGCATTAAAGTACATACATAAATATTATGTATTAATAACTGTGTAATGTATTTTGAATTGAAATATTTTTTTTATGTTATTTTAAGTAAAGCTCCCGCTTTACTTAAAATAACATTAAAAAAATATTTTTAATGACGCCGCGGACGAGCTTGCAAGGAGAGGTTCCGGGATGGCAGTGCTAGGCCCGTATCCACTCCTTCCAGTGGGACAATGCTTTTCTTTATGAAATTACTTCGGCCACAGTATTAAGATTTTAAATTATGTAAAATCTATTAACTTTTCGATAATTTTAATAAAAACTGATGGTAGTTCAATACTTTTAGATAAATGTGAATTAAAATTAACTGATAATGAAATAGCAAATAAAAATAAGTGAGCTGGACGCAGAGAGACCAGTAAATATTTTTTTGAATAACACCCTTAAACGTTACGAAATTTCTGGTTACATATTTCTTGTTGCTTCTATTATGTGAGAACAATGTAAAACAAAAAAAAAAAAACCAACAATTCACAAAATAAAGATAACTGCAACAACTATCGAGGGATAAAGCTCATGTCACATACTATGAAAGTATGGGAGAAAGTGATAGAGAAAAGATTGCGAGAGGAGAGTGAGATTACCCCGAACCAGTTTGGGTTTATGCCAGGTCGAGGGACAATGGACGCCACCTTCGCTCTCCGTCAATTGTGCGAGAAGTACAGACGTGTGCACAAGAACTTGCACATGGTGTTCATTGATCTTGAGAAAGCGTATGATAGGGTACCTCGGGATGTGTTGTGGTGGGCCTTGAAAGAGAAAGGTTTGCCTGGGAAGTATGTTGAGTTGATTCGTGCTATGTACAGACAATCTAGTACCTACGTCCGGTCGGCTGCTGGCAACACCGATGAGTTCAGTGTGGCTGTAGGCTTGCATCAAGGGTCGGCTTTAAGTCCTTACCTCTTGTTGGTGATTCTCAGAGGTGTTATAAATAAAATAGCGGACTGTAATAAAAATAGGTTGGTTCGTATATTGAACATAAGGATGCGCGCCTCTTGGTCCGTCGTTATTTTTGAAGTGAAGTCGGGTCAGCGGCTGCCAGCACCTCGTCCCCCGTTCCCCGCTCGCTGCCGTCCTGCTCCTGTGGTCGCCGTGGCGGGCGGTGCTATGTTTGTCTCCAACACTCTTCCTGTTGATTATGGACGCTCTTACGTCGGAAATACAGGAAGAGGCACCCTGGTGCATGCTGTTTGCCGACGACATTGTTCTGGTCGGTGAAGATGGACCTGAGATCCAGAGCAGATTGGAGAAGTGGCAACAGAAGCTGGAGAAAGTTGGCTTGAAAATCAGCAGAACCAAAACTGAATACATGTTCTGCGATTTCGGCGGTCTCTCCAGTTCTGAAGCTGTAGTGCTAGATGGCGCGCTTCTCCCAGTCTGCTCCGATTTTCGGTATCTCGGTTCACTCGTGCAAAGCGATGGCGAAATAGATCGGACTGTTAAGCACAGAATTAACACTGGATGGATGAAATGGCGGCAGGTCACCGGGACTATCTGTGACTCCCGCATTCCCCTAAAACTTAAGGGGAAGATTTATAAAACAATGGTCAGACCTGCTGTCTTGTATGGTTCAGAATGTTGGGCCACAAAAGGGTTGAATGAAAAGCAATTGCATGTAGCTGAGATGAGAATGCTAAGAGCGATGTGTGGTGTTACGCGCATGGATAAAATTAGGAATGAGTATATAAGAGGTAGTCTGAAAGTGGCACCGCTGACTGAAAAATTGTGTGGAAATCGGTTGTCGTGGTATGGGCATGTGATGCGGAAGAATGAAGAAAATGTCGTGAGGAAAGTCTTGTGTATGGATGTGGATGGCTATAAGAGTAGGGGAAGGCCAAAGAAAAGATGGTTGGACTGTGTGAAAGAGGATATGGGTAAAAAGGGGGTGACTACAGAGATGACGACTAATAGAGGAGTATGGAAGAAAAAGACATGTTGCGCCGACCCCAAATAAATTGGGATAAGGGCAGGAGAATGATGAAAGATAAATACAAGCCAATGACAGCTAAGAGATTACCAGTCTCAACTGACGGCGCCCGTTGACGAACATGACGCGTGGATCAGCACCACTCAGCTCAACCATTTTGTAGGGAACTGATTGACCCAACACGGGCAACCATCAGCGAGACATTTGAGTGAACATGACAAACTCTCAACTACCATGCTAGTTCATGTCAAACAAGCAGAACTTTCCTAATAATATAAGTTATATAAGTTATTGCAAATAAGGCTTGATAACTCTACTTCAACAAATACTTGTTCTACCTGCAATTAATTTATTATGTTAAAATATTATTTATGGGCTTGTACCACTACCCTTATTACAAGTTAATTAATAACTTAGCAAGGGTGCTGGTTGCAACACCTACCTGGTTTTGTTAATTTAAATGTAATGTAATCAAACTATTCTATTTTATGATAACATTGTAATTTTATTGGCTAAATAAATTATTATTATTATTATTATACGCACATTTACTTACCTTACATAAAATTTTCTCCTATTAAATTTCTGTTAAATCAACAAATCTACCCAACAAAACAACTTGCAAACTGCATCAAAGTATCGGCAAACTACCACTAATGTACATAAAATTTACATAAATAGAGGATCATGCCCAGGATGGCAGGATATGTGTATAAAATTGTGAAAATTTTATTTTTCTTCGCTTCAGATACTTCCTTCGCTGGACTGAGAGCCGGCGCGTAGTCCGCGCGATGAAGCGCCATCGCTCTCAGATGGTGTGGTTCCGGTACTTGTACGTATGCTTCTCCAGATACATGATCATCAACACCCTCCGGAGAATCAGCCTGGCGGACATCGAGCTTGAGCTAGAGGTCGATGATTGAGTACAAAGACTTTGAACATTTATGACAAACAATAATGATTTTAAGGAAAATGAGACATTTAGTGCATGGGCGTAGGTAAAGCTAGATTTTATAACATTGTGATAATGTTTTAACGAAGGCTATGAGTGTGGTTATACAGGGTGTAAAAAGACACATCATATAGCCGTCAACTACGCATACTGTACATCTAACAAAGAAGCTTTGCGCCAAAAATATTGCTGAGAAACGACTTTTATTTTTAGGTATGAAAAAAAAATTACAATTTTTTATTGCGCGCAATGTAACGCGAACCCAGGCAAGTGGAGTTAAGCTCCGCCCCTTCGCACTAAGCCGCGTAGGTACTTGTCAGATACGTTTGATATTCATTGCGTTTTTGTAACTGCAAATACGTACGTACGTTACGTTTGTTTGGAAAAAAGTTTAGTAATAAACACTTCTTGGAATTCATTTTCGTAAAAAAGTTAAAAAAAATTGCGACTTTGACCTTCAATATCTCCAGAACCAGTGGATTCCCAGGTATGGTCTAGTGGACAAAAATGATCCAAATAATGGATAGAATATGTGGCCTTCGGCTTCGGAAATTGTCTTTTTACACCCGATATACGTGTCAATTTATGTTATCTCGGTTTTTATAAGTTCTGTAGATAAATAAGCAAAATCCCTTTCGATGTTCCCACTGTTGGGACACAAGCCTCCTTACTACAAGAGGATGTGGGCTGTAAATTGTAATCCACCACACTGGCCCATTGCAGATTGGTGGATGTCACATATCTTCGAAATTTTGGTTCTAGGACATGCCGGTTTCCTCACGATATTTTCCTTCACGGTTTTGAAAGCAGTGATGGTGAAATAATTTACACTAAGTAAAGCGCCTGGCTGGGTTCGAACCACGGAATAGAAAAAGCAATGTAAAATAATAACAACCTTCGTCAGTTGTAATAAGTCTTAATTTTGTGTGAACAACAAATAAGCTTTTCCTATTACCACTGGGCCACCACTGCTCTCTAGATAGGTAATGCTATTTTGATACATTACTACGTTCATATACCTATGTTCTAAAGTTGTAAGTCCAGTAGGAAATAAACATAGGGGGTCCATTAATTACGTAAGGTGATTTTAGAGATTCAGACTCGTCCCTCCCCTCCTGTGAGATGTCGTGAGATTTGGCTCGAACCCTTCTCTCCACGTGAGATTGGGTGAGATTTGACTCGACCTCCCACAACAAACGCCTCACGTTATTCATGGATGCCCCCATACCTACTAGAGTTTGGTTTCAAACGGAATAACAAAAGATGATATTTGTTAGATTAATCTATGGTTGTAATTATGTAAATTGTAATTAATGTTATTATTAAAAAAGTTATTTATTATTGACTATAGTGCGCCTGTGGAGTTTGGTTTTGCATTCATTTTTTGTCAATACCATTCCTTTTTTATAAAAGAATGTTGGTGGATAAAAGATTGTGAAAGAAAAAGATATAATTTATATAAAACTTGCAGTTTTACGAACTGGTCTAGAGCTGATTTTTCATCAAAAGAATACATTTACGTTCCGACGTATTTTATTGTAAAAAAAAGTCTTTCGACAACAATTTAACTGTGCACATTTTGTATAAAACTATTATTTATTAACTCATCTGATAAATTAATCTGAAGATTGCAAAATCGGCTCTAAATGAATTAATAATATCTTTTTCGTCTTCTGCTATATAAAATTTAAACTTGAAAATGTTTGTGTAAGATTTAAACGCTTTTTAGCCTCCTCACGCCAACTAAATCGATTCGCTATGCTATTTGCTTCGCTGAGTCGAAGTAGACAATTTTAAATACAAATCAATTTAGTATTGTAGACTCAGTGAACAAACCCCGGGTTACTGAATTCATAGAGTATTATCTCTATTTACTTGTAACCTACGCATACCTGTTAGGGCCGACGACAACCATTTGCCGGTACCAGGCGCTAAAATTTTTTAGTTACTGGTAACTTGACGTATACCCGGCGGGTCGTGGTTGTGTGACCTATTTGCACAAATTAAGTACCGGAGGAAGCCACCAGGAAGCAGATTTGATAAAAATAATGTTAAGTAACGAATTATGTGAAACTTCAAAAAAACTAAAAAAAAAACTCGCATCCTTAATTTTTGCAAACAGGTCACACTGTCAAGTCCTGGCGGGAATACGTCGAGTTACCAATAATCCTGTATAATTAGCTGAATGTAGCAAACAAAAAGAAAACGCTTAGCTTCGTATAAAACGCGAAAGAAATCGCAGAATGCTTCCGCCAATTTTACTGCCCAGCTCACGAGTTCGCGACATAATTGAATGATGTTCAAATTAGTTGGGTAAGCGTAAAGTGACCCTGAATGTTGTGGTAGAAATCTGATCGTAAATAGTAAATGCATTCATCTCTAAAGGTACCTAGGTACACGCACAAAACGTTTTGCGAACTTTTTTAATATTCATTGCGCGTACAGCTAAGGATCGGAATTCCATGCCGGAGTCTGTGTTTCCTGGTAGTTACAACTTGGGTTCTTTAAGTCAAGAGGAAATAGGTTACTTCTAGGCAAGCTTGCTCCATCGTCGACCACCTCATCGCTTACTATCAGGTGAGATAGTGATCAAACGCGAGCCTAACAAGAATAATAAAAAAAACTCCTAAAATATTATAAATAAATATGAATTTTTGTTTGTTTACACGTTTGTAAAGCAATTACACTAGAACGACTGAACGTTAGGATAAAACTTGACACACGGGAAGACCATATCCTGGATTAGGACATATTATCTTAATTTTTTACGGGAACGTGGGAATAAATTCTGACTTTCACGAAGTCGAAGCTGCTTGGTCCATTAATTATGTAAGGCCATTTTGCCGATTTTTCGACCCCCTCTCCCTTTGGTGAGATGTCGTGAGATTTTGCTCAACACCCTCCCTTCCTCTAACCCACGTGAGATTTTTAAAATGCTTTTGTGACTAGCACAGTGTCAAATCTCACCATTTGAAGAATAGGCTTTTACGTGTAAAGATATAAAATTGATTTTTGACTTCGTATCAGTGAGTAAATTCGCCATTTAGTAGATGTAGTTCAGTCATTTGGCGCTCAAAGGTTGCCTAGGCGGCCTTTTGAGCCCCATTTTTTCCAATATGGCGGCAGTAGCGCGAACGGCAAACGTACGAGGCGACAAAGTGAAAATTCGGAAAGATCACGTCGAAATCAATTTTTATAAGTCCCGCAAACTGTCCAGGTAAAACTAACAAAAATGTCTGGACCATTAATGGATACTGAAAGGAACCTCTGATTTAAGTTGTTAAAATGTTTTTTTAAATTTTTTTTGTACATTTTATATTACTTTGTTAACCAATTAACAGCAAATATGTTTATTTGTAAAACAAAAGGCGAAATGAAATCTCCCAAAGTTTTGATTGCTATTGTGAAATATATAAATTACGAGTATGTTGTAATTTTATTAAAACAAGCGTAGCCACGGTGGCAATGCCAGGGTCGCAGGTGAGTTTAAAAGAGTCACCGCGGCCCCTGGTACAGGCAACTGAAGGAACACGGCTGGGTTTTAGTCAGTAATAGTCTTACGCGCCCTCGCGCAGAAGTTGTTTGATGATTTCACACCCAACAAAAAAAAGCCACGGTGGCAAGGGATTATATTTTAATCATCTTCGTTCGAGTTCGCTGAACAACTCTTACTTTAGTGGTCTTTAAGGCAAGGGTGAATAGGTTACTTCTAGCCAAGCATGATCCATCGTCGAACACATCGTCGCT
Organism: Polia nebulosa; assembly: GCA_951329385.1. NCBI lineage: Eukaryota > Metazoa > Arthropoda > Insecta > Lepidoptera > Noctuidae > Polia > Polia nebulosa. Next base: position 3,188,801 of record OX589606.1, on the reverse strand, counting down.
TACAATCAGTGAGTTAGTGGTCAAGCGCTGTACAACTCTTACTTTAGTGGTCTTTAAGACAAGAGTGAATAGGTTACTTCTAGCCAAGCATGCTCCATCGTCGAACACATCGTCGCTTACAATCAGTGAGATAGTGGTCAAGCGCTAATTAACTCCTACTTTAGTGTTCTTTAAGACAAGAGTGAATAGGTTACTTCTAGCCAAGCATGCTCCATCGTCGAACACATCGTCGCTTACAATCAGTGAGATAGTGGTCAAGCGCTAAACAACTCTTACTTTAGTGGTCTTTAAGACAAGAGTGAATAGGTTACTTCTAGCCAAGCATGCTCCATCGTCGAACACATCGTCGCTTACAGTCAGTGAGATAGTGGTCAAGCGCTAAACAACTCTTACTTTAGTGGTCTTTAAGACAAGAGTGAGTAGGTTACTTCTAGCCAAGCATGCTCCATTGTAGAACACCTCGTCGCTTACAATCAGTGAGATAATAGTCAAGCGCGAGCCTATCAGAGTTAAAAAAAAATTACTTTAGTGGTCTTTAAGACAAGAGTGAATAGGTTACTTCTAGCCAAGCATGCTCCATCGTCGAACACGTTGTCGCTTACAATCAGTGAGATATTGGTCAAGCGCTGAACAACTCTTACTTTAGTGGTCTTTAAGGCAAGGGTGAATAGGTTACTTCTAGCCAAGCATGATCCATCGTCGAACACATCGTCGCTTACAATCAGTGAGATAGTGGTCAAGCGCTAAACAACTCCTACTTTAGTGGTCTTTAAGACAAGAGTGAATTGGTTACTTCTAGCCAAGCGTGCTCCATCGTCGAACACATCGTCGCTTACAATCAGTGAGATAGTGGTCAAGCGCTAAACAACTCTTACTTTAGTGGTCTTGAAGACAAGAGTGAATAGGTTACTTCTAGCCAACCATGCTCCATCGTCGAACACATCGTCGCTTACAATCAGTGAGATAGTGGTCAAGCGCGAGCCCATCAGAGTTAAAAAAAAAATACTTTAGTGTTCTTTAAGACAAGAGTGAATAGGTTACTTCTAGCCAAGCATGCTCCATCGTCGAACACATAGTCGCTTATAATCAGTGTGATAGTGGTCAAGCGCTAAAAAACTCTTACTTTAGTGGTCTTTAAGACAAGAGTGAATAGGTTACTTCTAGCCAAGCATGCTCCATCGTCGAACACATCGTCGCTTACAATCAGTGAGATAGTGGTCAAGCGCTAAACAACTCCTACTTTAGTGGTTTTTAATACAGGAGTGAATAGGTTACTTCTAGCCAAGCATGCTCCATCGTCGAACACATCGTCGCTTACAATCAGTGAGATAGTGGTCAAGCGCTAAACAACTCTTACTTTAGTGGTCTTTAAGACAAGAGTGAATAGGTTACTTCTAGCCAAGCGTGCTCCATCGTCGAACACATCGTCGCTTACAATCAGTGAGATAGTGGTCAAGCGCTAAACAACTCTTACTTTAGTTGTCTTTAAGACAAGAGTGAATAGGTTACTTCTAGCCAAGCGCGCTCCATCGTCGAACACATTGTCGCTTACAATGAGTGAGATAGTGGTCAAGCGCGAGCCTATCAGAGTTAAAAAAATAACAACTTTTTAGTAATTTTAATGAAAAATTTTGTTGCATTCCTAAAAAACCGGCCAAGTGTGTGTCGGACTTCGCACATTTAGGGTTCCGTACCATATAAGGGAAATCAGTATTTTGGTATTTGTTAGTAAAATATACGTAATAATAATTTCAATTTCTTACGTCAATTTATAGGAAGATAAAAAATTCTTCGGAACAAAATTTTGTGACAGACGACGGACAGACAGACAGACGGACACGTGAGTGAGAATAGGGCTCCATTTGGACCCTTCGGGTACGGAACCCTAAAAATGAAGAAATACCGATAATCATTATTTGATATCCGAGTCTTACGATAGGAAAACATTTGTTACACAGATGGGATGTACCGGCTAGGTGTAATGCCTTTCCTACTAGGGTCGTGGCAGTGTTTGAAAGATGACAGAAAACTCTGTATGCCATGTACAAACTACTTATTGAATAAAAATGTATTATTATTATATAATATTATTATTAAGGCCCAAAGTCGTACATTCATCGTCGCATGTTTGTACCTGGCACACCCTGGCTACGTTTGAAAAGTGTCTGACATGAATGTTTGTAAATAATTCGCTAGTCTGTTGTTTTGTGTAGAATTTTATATAATAAGATTTAAACTTACACCCGATGCTATTATGAAATATTTATTTGAAATTGTACTTCTTTATTGGTGGTTATTAGCTTGATAAATTGTCGCCTTAGAGTGAAAACCTCATAGATACGAAAGAGGTAACTTTACAGGAGGAAGAAAAAAATGCGCCCTGTAAAATTTTATTACCACAGCTTATGTTTAGTTTTCAATTTTGATACGTTTTCAGATGAATATGATACATATTTCAGGTTAAAGTCGTTAAAGCGTCTGCCCGGGGGTGGAGGATAAATTCGAAAGAGTTACCTCGCCCCCGGGCGCGTAGGGCAGGGAGGAACAGGGGTGGGTTTTAGTCAGTAAGAGTCTGTCACGCCCTTTCGCTCCACCCTAGAGCGGAAGAAGTCATAAGATGATTTCAAAAAAAAAAAAAAAAAAGTCGTTAAAGCGTAAAATGCTATTTGTGAGCTTAAAGACATTCGCAAGATGGCGTTACAGGTCACTAAACTTTTTTTGTGCGTCCCGAGGTTCTCATTCCAAAAAATGTAATAAGTACCTACTTAAAACAAAAATGACCATAATTGCATTACGGAGCTTTTCACTGTAAGGCAAGGAAATATTATTCTTATTGATGTTTATTTGAAGAAGTTTTAATTTTAATCGAAAAAATGAACTTCAAACTACAGCCACCACGTTGGATGCTTAGAAAAAATTATTGACCTTAGAAAATAAATGTGAAGTGATAGGTAGAATATTTCTGGTAACACTTTTAGGTTAAAGGGAGGTAGTTTAACATATTTTTAAATATTTCAAGGAAGGTACAAAAAAAGTGAAAATTTGTTAACCAGTGTTACCATTACAAACCTAGTAACCTGAACTTATTCACACAAGCCACTATTTTTTAAAACTGATATTTGTTGTACTATTTACAAAATTTAAGCGTTCTAAAGTCTTGCATATTCTTCCTACCCCGTATAGTGGCTAGCGTGAAGTAGTGTTGCCAACTCCCACAAATTCGATTCCCTAGACTGAATATAAAAAGTCGCTAGAAAGTCGCTAAAACTGATTCAAACAGGAGCGGACTAAAAATAAATTGGAGCGGACTCAGAATTTTATGACCTTGCGCATTTTTGTTATTGAATTATATATAAAATACCTACATAAAAAAGACTAATGTTTCAATAAATAACAAAATCGACTGAATTGTTGTTTCAATCACATTTGCCAAAATACTAGAAACGTACAATTTTATTATAGGTATTTGAAATAAAACATGATTGTATAGAATTCTGTGTCGAGTTAACAAAAAATCTATCTTTTACCTACTGGCCCTACAATTGTTTTGATTTATACTCCAAAAGTTGTCAGATAAGTCGCTAAACCATTTTTGTCGTCAATCCTTTTTTTTTGTCGCTAAGGCTTACAAAAAATCGTCATTTCTAGCGACAAATTCGCTAAATTGGCAACACTGGCGTGAAAATACGTCTATCAAAAGTATTGTCTATCATGTGATACTCTCTGTGTAGTTCTTCGCTTGAAATTGCCATTATTTGTTTTGAAATTGATTTCATATTGACATTTTATTTGGGTTCCAATAAACGATCGAAGTGATCAGAATGTTGTAGTTTACTTAGGTACATCGCTTACATGTTTGTTATAGTTGTTATGATGCATATCAAAGCTGAATTAGTATGCAACATGGGATGAATATATATAAATCGATACCTCTATCAGAAAAAGAGTAAAAAATAAAAGAAAACTTAACAAAAAATTTAGTTTTTGGGTTGTTTTTAACCGACGAAAAAAAAAGGAGGAGGTTCTCAATTCGACCTCATATTATATTTTTTTTTTTATGTATGTTCAGCCCTCACTCAACGGAGGAACACACAAAAAAAAACACCAGTGAGTCTCAGGGCTTAACAGGTTAAGATATACCTCAAGGGCAGTCCCATATTAAGAAAGTCAGGATCTGACGATGGGATCCTGATGAAATTGAGAGAAACCTTCGAAAATTGTGGCACGAATAGTCTTTCAGAGGGCCTAGTGTGAGTTTTTTAACGCACTCGAACGCGTTTGCGTAAACTTCAATTTGTACTAAAACTGTATAAGCGCCGCCTGGTGACAATAGCGGGTAACCTCTTTTTTTCTATACGATTTGACATAAGCGAACGTTTACGCAAACGCGTTCGAGCGCGTTAAAAAACTCACACTAGGCCCACTGTTTACTTTTCATAACTTAATCAGGTAAGTATTTGCGTTTAGGAATCATCACATCATGACGCTGAGCTGATGATGGAAACCATACCTTTGCCAAACAATTAGAAGTGAGATATAAAAAAATGTTGCGAGCCACAAAAAATAAATAGGTCTACAATAAATTACATAAAATAAAATAAAAAACTAACAAAAAATTCAATTGGCGAAAAAGAAATAAAAAAGCAAAAAATAAATTGTCTTGAGTATTAAGCTTATTTACATAAACTATCAAACTTTACTTTTGATTTGCTTCGTAATCGTTGAAAAAAAAATTCTCCCATAAAGTTCGATTTTAAATGCTCAATTTGCTCCATTTGCGACAAATCGCGTCGGTTTGCTTATTGTATAATCCATTAGACACCACCACCCCCACCTCCGTGATTTTATAATCACAACTACCTAACTATCGCAGATGGTTCAATTTTCGCACACGTGACTAGTTTCAACTGAACTAAATAATGAGGGTAGTTTTGATTTTCAGAATTGACTGCATCTGTGTCAGGCTCAAGCCGAGTACTTTTCAATCCACCCTCTACACCCTCGTGTCTAAACGAATAATTCTTTGCCATAGAAGAGAAACCCTCTGCGTACAAAAACGTACAATCCTTGTAGGAGACACAGAGCTCGTGCAGGCAGGGCGCTACGCGCGACCAGCAGAGCTCGAGAATACCTACAGGAGCGCACGAAATACGAAACGGAATACGTAACTTTATTTGTGCACACAGGTACATTGGACCCAGACAGCTATAGTCTAAGACAATGCCATGGTAACAAAAAGTAAATTCGTCAGTTTTTGTAGATTGACATGTTATTGCTTATCAGCGTCCAATTATATATTATAATGTACCCTGTGGCGTCCAATTTAGGTGTTACAAGAATCTATGCGTCGCTGTGATCTGTCGCAGTATGTACAATAATATCTACTGAACAATATTAGGTGAGTAGGTACACACAATGGTACCTAATCTTCTAATATATAAAATTCTCGTGTCGCGGTGTTTGTTACCAGTCTTCGAAACGGCTGGACCGAATTGTATGAAATTTTGTATGCATATCGGGTAGGTCTGAGAATAGGCCAACATCTATTTTTCATAACCCTAAATGATAAGGGTGACCCACCCCTACATATTTTTTTAAATTTTTTTTTTGACAATTTTTTTTATTTTATTATTTAGCATTGAAAAATACATATAACCCTTAATTTTCACCCTTCTACCACCAACCCTCATTTTGTAATAGCGATATTAGTACTGTAATAACCTTCAGCTCTCACAGATTTTTGTGTATTGGTATTTGGTAGGTCTGAGAATAGGTTGTAAACTATTTTTATACCCCTAAGTGTGGCCCACCCAAAAAAAATATTTTTTTGGACAAATCTTTATAATTTTTTTTATGACAGCTTTAAAAATCCATAATTGTAATCTTTAATTTTCACCCATCCACCACCAACCCCCATATTTTAAAAGCGATATTAGTACTGTATAATCTTCAACTCTCAGTGGTCGATAACTGCAGCAGCAGATCAATTATCAATCGATCAGTTATCCCCGCCAGTCGTCTACCGGTGTCGCTTCTCACCCAGCAAACATCACGGAGTAGGGATGAGAATGAAGCCGCCCCCTTAGCCAAAATACATTTCTATTAACGTCAACGCTAACGCTTCGTGCAAAATGTATGGCAAGGACATTACCTGTGGAGAGAACTGTCACGTGACTCACGCCCAGTAATGTCGTTGCCATACATTTTGCACGAAGCGTTAGCGGTAACGTTAACAGAAATGTATTTTGGCTAAGGGGGCTGTCTCCTGTGTTTCTCACACAATAAGCTTTCTCTCACTCCCTACACAGTTTTCGGCCATTTAGTTTGTGCATCGATCGTAGTAGTAGATGTTACTTTCTCAGTGCAACTCCCATGTTAATTATAATCTCATAGTAAATTGATCAGCAATTGTGTGCCGAGCTTGACTGATGCTGTGAACGCCTGAAAAGCGGCTTGCCCTAACACGGCGTTGCCCGAGAACCCATCTTCCGAGAGACAGTGGGATGAGCCGCTCTGCAGGTTGGTACGGAATAATCTCATTAATACGTCCACCAATACTGCTGAGCGTGCCCGCCTACTGGCTGTGGGTGAATGGGAGTCGGGCCTTTGGCTACAGGCACTACCGTCACCCAACATTGGTACCATGCTGAGTGACGCCACTTTCCGGATCGCTACATGTTTGTGTCTGGGTGCTCCGAGTGGAGCTCCACATCGTTGTCAATGCGGTGAAGCAGTCGACCGCCTCGGACACCATGGCCTATCCTGCGGTAGGAGTGCTGGTCGGATAGCACGGCACGCCAGCATTAATCACATCTTGTCCCCACCGGGGTGCCAGCTGTTTTAGAACCCAATGGCTTGGCACGTGACGATGGGAAGAGGCCAGACGGAATGACCATAATGCCTTGGAAGTTGGGTAGGCCTTTGGTGTGGGATGCAACATGTGTCGACACCCTTGCGCCATCCCATCTTCTTAGCACGGCAGGCTGTGCTGGGGCGGCTGCTGCAGGTGCAGAAAACCTCAAACGGCGCAAATATAACAACCTTATTGGGAGTTACATGTTTGAGCCGTTTGGGGTTGAAACACTAGGGCCATGGGGTCCGAGTGCTCATCGAGTTTTCCGGCATATCAGCAAGCTGTTAGTCGACTCTTCACGTGACCAGAGGGCTGGGCTTTTCTTTGGCCAACGAATCAGCATTGTTATTCAACGTGGCAATGCTGCTAGCGTTCTGGGCACTTTTTCCATTGACAGCGATGTGGATGAATTTTTTGATGCCTAGTGAGTTGTTTTTTCATACGCATTTGTACATGTTAGGTATTATTGTTAATTTGTATATATATCTTTTAAGTTATTTCTATTGAATAAAATTGTGGTTACAAGGAAAAAAAAATTATATGGCAAAACAACGTTTGCTGGGTCAGCTAGTACCTATATAATACTAATTATAAAAGTACTACTTGTGTTATTTTGAGAAAACATAACATCTTGATGTAGGTAAGTACCTACATTTCAGATCAGTAAATAAATATAGAGGAGTGTAGATGGCCGAAATAATAATCTTCACTTCTTGAAAACTTCTTTTATTATTTTAAAAACTTCTTACATTATTCAAAACGTCTTATTCCTCTTAGTTCGTAGCTCGTCGCCCTCCTCCTCCCACGCATACTCTCTCATTCACTCGTCTTCTATGTATTTCTTAAAAATATGATGCGTTCCAAATTTACATCCTACATATATTTTTCTGATCAGTATATGAATGTTCGGCCATGCAGACGATAAGTGAGTTTGGTGAGCTTACACGCTTCACCTGTGGGCCTGTAGCAAGCAGTATGATAACGAATTAAAACTTCTTTGACTTATTTTTCTCATAAGCCGCGGGGCCCTTAGGTAGCGATGGGCACATAGGCAGTTGTTTACATTGTGTCCCCGATAATCCAAAATAGGTTAGATTTCATGTGATATAGATATCTTGAATTGTTTTTATATGTCCAAGCGGGGTGCGGATACTCTTGCCACGTCGTTAATCCGGCATTGCTTCACCTTTTTTATTCAGCTTTTTTACTATTTATTTTACGTCATGCACATAGGCACATAGGCGGACTCAATGCCAAAAGGCTTCTCTAGCAGTCAACCAAAAGGAAAATACTGTTCTTCCACCTCAGAAGAACAGAATTTTTCTCTCTAGAGAAAACTCTCGAGTGCCTGCTGTAGCGGTTCCACGCAGTTCTTTGGAATCAGTACACCTGGAACATGAAAGTAATGTGTTATACACCGGGAAATGATAATGATGAATGTATCAATTTGGGCGTGGTATGGGCATGTGATGCGAAGGAATAAAGAAAATGTCGTGAGGAAAGTCTTGTGTATGGATGTGGATGGCTATAAGAGTAGGGGAAGGTCAAAGAAACGATGGAAGGACTGTGTGAAAGAGGATATGGGTTAAAAGGGCTGACTACAGAGATGACGACTAAAAGAGAATTATGAAAGAAAAATAAATTTTGCGCCGACCCCAAATAAATTGGGATAACGGCAGGAGAATGATGATGGATGTATCAATTTCATGAATGTGAAAGTGGTACACGGGAATACCATGTCCCGGAATAGGACATATGACTTATTGGGTTGGTGTGATTTTGAGTGTGAATTATAATGCGGAACAGGGTCCAAGCTACCGTCGATTAGTACGAACCTCCTTACAACAGGAGCCGTTTCCAGAATTACCTCCTTTCTGCATTAAGCCCTTAATCAAGGTGACTAACAAGAGCCTTCTCAGATGTTTGTCTGAAAGATTCACCGCGCCAATCGAGCGCAAAAGGCAACAGCCAACCCACCCGTGGTCCTTACGGGTGGGTTTTAATCAGTAAGAGTCTGACACGAGACACGGTGAAGTATACGGTGAAGATTTGCCTCGCTTGGGCGGAGCCCCGCCGTGTCCTCGTGCAGGCGATAGGCGGCAGTGACCTCTCGCGCCCGGCCCTGATCCAGGCCATGGTACGGGTGAGGGAGGCTCAACAACATCGTCGCCCTGGGCGGAGGACGTCGCGAGACGATCTCCGGCCACCGTAGACCCGGGCCTGCGGACGGCGAGTAGTGGGTAGCTTGCCATCCAATCAGCACCATTCCCGTGAGTCGATGGCGCGTAGCGTTCCACGCGCACCTCAAAGAGAATTTGTCAGCCACCACTGACGGAGCCCATCATGGCCGATGCCTGCATGCCAAGGGGTAGCGGGTAAAATAAATAAATAAATAAGAGTCTGACAGGCCCTTCCGCTCCACCCAGAGCGGGAGATGTCATTGGATGATTTCCCACGCCAAAAAAACGACACGAGAGAGTGGAAGAAGTCATCAGATAATTTCCCAACCTCGAAAAGAAGGTGTCGGTCAATGCTCGTGGATAATACGCCTTAGGCTGTCACGATTATCGGTATAATGATAGCAGCGTCCTTAAATTATACTACCTACTATATATACCTATATACTTGTTGACTTAGACTATGAAAGGTTATAGACGGAACGTCATTGGACAATAAAGGAAGCAGGATCGTTAAAATTTGTAAATCTTGACGAACGTAACGATGACGTATCGGCTTCTCATTTTGTCTATGTGAGCTTATTTCGCGTGTACAGATACAAGCCGGTTTCTCATTCTGGTACTGGTACTTCAGATTTCAGGATTTTGAAACTCCGTCTAAAACCTTTCATGGTCTAAGCTTGTCGACATCCTCGCGATCAAAGTAGGATACATAATTGCGTGTCTTTCTCGAGGTTCACGTTATGCGGGACCGTGATTTCAACATTCATTGCACGCCTCTCGATTCAGTCCACCATCGCTTCATCAGGTTTATTGGCTTACTAATCCTGAATTAAATTCTGGTTACAAGTTTGTGTCAATTTAAGTAAGCACTCGTACTTAGTCATTGTTAGCAAGATGAGTAAAACCAGAGATAATGTGACGGACAGAATGCCCTTGTCGATGACGTGCCAGATGTCAACTGTCGCCATGAGATCTGGAGGCCAAGGTCCTCGCGCTCCTTTGGGAGTGGCGCGAGGAGGCGAAACGCCGGGGCGAAACTCCGCTGCCGCGACACCTCGCGGATCGGCGGACGGAAGTCCGGCAGGATCTCATGGCGACATGGACACAGCGACTGTCGCAACCCAGCGCTGGGCACGCCACCATTGCGGCGGTAGTGGCCCTCTTTGAGGAGTGGCTGGAGAGGTGCCATGACGTCCTCATCTTCCGCCTGACGCAGGTGCTCACCGGACACGGTTGTTTCGGGAGGTTCCTGTGTCGGATAAGGCGGAAGGAAACGCCCAGGTGTCACCATTGCGCGGATCGCCCAGAGGACACGATGGAGCATACGGTGGAAATCTGCCCCGGTTGGGCGGAGCACCGCCGTGTCCTCGTGGATGCGATAGGCGGCAGCGACCTCTTGCGCCCGGCCCTCGTCCAGGTCATGGTATGGGGCGAGAGGGAATGAGAAGCAGTCTCCTCCTTCTGCGAAGCAGTAATGCTTGCGAAGGAGGAGGCGGAACGAGTGAGGGAGACTTTTCGGAGTGGCCCTCACGCAGCCCCCAGCCGCAGCCGCCGCAGGAGACGCCCTGGGCGTCGGAGATCGCAGGACGATCTCCGGCCACCGTAGACGCGGGCCTGCGGACGGCGAGTAATGGGTAGCTCGCCTTCCGATCAGCGCCAGCCCTGAGAGTCGGCGGCGCGTAGCGTTCCACGCGTACCTCAAAGAGAATATGTCAGCCACCACTGACGGGGGCCATCATGGCCGATGCCTGCATGCCAAGGAGAAGCGGATAACAGAGTTACCGCTCCCCTCGGCACTCAGGCAAGGAAGTAACAGGGGTGGGTTTTAGTCAGTAAGAGTCTGACGCGCCCTCCCGCTCCACCCAGAGCGGGAGAAGTCATAGGATGATTTCCCAGCCCAAAAAAAAAGGTAGGTACCGTCCGTCACAATAATTCTCCGGTAGTACCTACCTAATACATTAATTATTATCTAAGATAGGTGCTTCGGGTCTCAGATCAGCGGGACTGAAATTATTTTCTCTTTGCAATACCAGAGTCATCGCAGGTGCGTTGACGTCAGAAATGGAGAGCAGAAATCTTGGAATGTGTGACATGGTTACTTACGGGGATTACCTTTGCCTCTCACTCACTCGGTAGAGCTCGACCACCAATAGCTCTTTATGCTCTGTTTATACGTACCGATGATCTTACGCCCGTCGTAAGTCTTGATGCGCACGATCTGCATCTTGGACGAAAAATCCCGCTCTGTCAGCACTCGCTCTACGCGCTCCCAGACCGCCAACAGCAGGCCCGACAGCACGTAGTATGTGCGTATGCGCATGCCTTTCTGCGGACAAAACGATAGGTAAATATAATAATTGATAAGTATTAAATCTAAGCAGCCATCTAAAAATACTGGTATTCAGCTGCATCCGGTTAGACTGGAAGCCGACCCCAAGATAGTTGGGAAAAGGCGCGGGTAGATGTGATGTCGCAGCCATCTGGTTGAATTCGCCAGTCAATTGGACGCCTAGGCCATTCATTAAATGCCATTATTCAATTAAATGGCTAGGCCGATAGTTAATTCAACTGGCACCACTCAACGTTTAACAACTTGGCGTGTTGAAAGTCAGCCCCTTCAAGATGACTGACCAAGACTCAGCCAAGTGATTTAAAACTTTAAGTTAAATGAAAAATGATGAAAGATAGGGGTTACTAAGGGGGGCAATTTTATCATGGACCCGCACAGGGAGGTGTGCTAGCAGACTGTTAGCGCCGCGTCGTACACTTGGAATCTTCACTGTCTGCTAGCCCGTACCTGACAGTCGGCGTCCCTGCAGGAGCCGCACAGGGCGGAGTGCTCGCAGACTGTTAGCGCCACGTCGTACACTTGGAATCTTCACTGTCTGCTAGCCCGTACCTGACAGTCGGCGTCCCTGCAGGAGCCGCACAGGACGGAGTGCTCGCAGACTGTTAGCGCCGCGTCGTACACTTGGAATCTTCACTGTCTGCTAGCCCGTACCTGACAGTCGGCGTCCCTGCAGGAGCCGCACAGGACGGAGTGCTCGCAGACTGTTAGCGCCGCGTCGTACACTTGGAATCTTCACTGTCTGCTAGCCCGTACCTGACAGTCGGCGTCCCTGCAGGAGCCGCACAGGACGGAGTGCTCGCAGACTGTTAGCGCCGCGTCGTACACTTGGAATCTTCACTGTCTGCTAGCCCGTACCTGACAGTCAGCGTTCCAGCAAGGGTCGCACAGGAAGGTGTGCTCGCAGACTGTTAGCGCCGCGTCGTACTGCTTCCGCCACAAGGACTCCGCCTCGCTGAGCTCGCTGCGCTTCAGCTTCCGGTATGTCTCGATTTCCGCCACAGACTTCAGCCGTGGTTGTAAGCCGGTGTTAGGGCTGCCAGATTAAAATCAAAACTTATTTTTGCCTATCTCTCACCAGATTCTAAGCAGAACAATATCGACTTTAGCCACAGAATAGCTAATAATATGCACTAACGTACTTTAACTCATCAGCATCAGAATTTCGCAGCTAGTATACCTATATTGTTAGTATAGTATAGTATGTTGATCAAAATATGATTCGCGGCCGTAACAAGTAGGCACATACGTCTTTACAGAACTTCATTCATTAAAATCGTCAATACAACCTTCTAAGTTCATATTGATGTATGGAATGACTATTTCATGAAATCATGACATTTGACATCGATTCTAACTGAGAGAGTTTTATTGATGATTTTAATGATGATACGAGTAATTCTATAAATAGATACATACCTACTTGCTACGGCCGCGAATCATATTTCGACCGACATAGAACCTGATACTGACCTGCAAATTGCAAAATAACCTGAGAAAATTTGAATTTCCTGGCCAAACTATAAAGTATTTGTCACACTGGATGCGTTCTGCGGCCTGCGGTCAGGTCAAAGCGAACGCAGCCCGTATCATGTATGAACAACATTGTCGGTATCAATATATTTTGTACTAGCTGTGCCCGCGACTTCGTTCGCGTGGTTGTCGAGAACAAAACAACGTCGTTTAGATAAGAGTATATCACCTTTTTGATGATTTAGATAAGAGTCCTGACTTTGGTATAGTTGATTACGTTAATGCTTCTCTATATACTATGTTAGCGGTGGAATTACCCGGAGCATATACAAAAAGGTTGTTTGGGTTGCTAACACGTGATAGAGAAACATAGAGTTGGCCGTGTGAAAAACAATCAAAAGTAAGGTCTACACCCGCAACGGATAACGTCTGGCCTTGGGCTTTATTAATAGTCATAGCGTAACAGAGGCTTACAGGAAATTGCACACGTTTGAAAGTAAACGGAAAATTATTGGGGATAATGGGTATCCTGGGAATGAAAACAACATCACCGGAGCCGCAACCTGTTAAGATTTCGGCTTCGATGACATTTCGTTGGAGATTTGTTACTCTCAACCGAGTTCCATTGCATAGTTTTGGTGGGCTTAAATTTCTGAGTAGAATGATTGGTACTCCGACTTTTAAATAAATTTTGTGTGCTGGAAGACCTGGTGTATTTAGAGAGTCTAAAAACTCTACTGGATAGTGGGTGGCATCTCCTTCTTCTAAAACCGTGTTAATAGATAAATATTCCCTACTTTCTCCAGAAACATGTACCAATATTTGAGAATTTATTGCTGCTGCTTGGTCGTTGCGAGGTGCCAAAATAGCTCGTTGGCATAGCCAAGCAGCGTCATGGTTCGAGATCTCTGATGGATCTCCGTATACAGAGGAAATGAGTTCCTGCTGTGAGGCAACAGAAGAACACAGGCTTTCGACTAAAGTTACTTTACCTCCTTCTTGAGTCGGGTATGTGCCGTTACCAATTTGAAGTAGTAAATTTGAGAAAACCTGCGCGTTTGCGTCACCTCCCAAATATGCTCGCATATTAAAGCTCAAATTAGTTAATATGACACTACGCCATAAAATAGAGCTCTTTAAACAGGCACCTATTTCATCGGCCCTCGTTCCTCTGGGTATTATAGGGAGTGTCTGCCTGAAGTCTCCACAGAATAGCACCGTTAAGCCTCCCATCGGTCGGTCATTTTGTCTTATATCTCGCAACGTTCTATCTACAGCTTCCACAGCTTTACGATTTGCCATCGTACACTCGTCCCAAACGATAAGGGCGCAATCGCGTAAAACCCTTGCTTTATCACTATTGCGAGACACGTTGCAAACAGGGTTTTCTGTGCGGTCCAAGTCGATTGGTATTTTAAATGTTGTATGTGCAGTTTTTCCTCCTGGTAATAAAGTGGCAGCTATTCCTGAGGAAGCGACGGCAAGGGCAATTTTGTTTTGGCTCCTTATTTGAGCCAAGATAACTTTAGTGAGGAAAGTTTTACCTGTTCCACCAGGTGCATCTAAAAACAGCATTTCTCCTAATGAATGTTCTACACTACAGCATACTCTATCAAAGATTTGACGTTGTTCTGTCGTCAAATTTGAACAGCCATTTCGCAATATTTCTGCTAACTCTTCGGGGTTGTAATTTATTTCAGATGTATACTCCCTATTAATTCGTTCCCCACCAACTGTCGGTGTCGGCAAGCCGTATTGACTGAGGGGGTTCCCTCCTATACTTGTAACTATATCTTGTATAGCCAGCAAAGCCCTATTATGGCAGCTTTCACGTACTTGGTCAGAAGTTTCACTATTTATATTTTGCTGTCTCAAAAAATCTTCGGCAAACGCGTCTTTATATTTTTGCCACAACTGCCCAGCGTCCGATAGGCCACAAAATGTCAACAAAATGGCAAATAAATGGCGCAAACGATGTGGACTATCACTGACGCATGCTTCGGCTAAAGCATCATCCCAATGCTGATCGCCATCTAATAAATGCCGTGCGCGGCAAGCAGCTTGAAATGTGGGATATTCTATATCGTCCACTTTGCGGAGCTCAGCAAAAGAAGTAGGTCCTCGCACTGTGTGAAGAAGAAGGCGTAAATAATAACACTCTGCATTATTTGGGTGCACCGTGTATACTCTTCCAATCACGTGTTCTTTAAAAATGCCGGACTCGCCTTCTACAGCAGTTCCACGTCTCCTGCGATTAAAAACACCTTGCTGCTTGTTATAAGTATAATAATGTGGCACTTCATTGTACAACAGAGACTTAGCGAAATTGTCTCTTTCGCAAAGGCGAAAGAATGCGAGCAAGGTGGTTTGTCTTGGGTTGTTCATTCTTTCTGCCACATTTTCTGGCTGAAAGTAAACTCGCTGCCCGCCTTCCAGGTGCACGTCAAGATGGATGACTGGCGGATACCTTTCATGAATAGGGAAACTCAAAATGCGCCAAACTGCCTCCGAAGAGCTTATGTATCGGCCAGATTGATACCTTGTCACTTCATCAAATTGGTTGTTATTTCTTAGTGCTATCATGGCTTGATCACTACCTTTATTAACATATTTACATATATATTTTATAGATTCGACGCTATTACAAATTTCAACATTAATGTGTGCTTGAAAAGCGTTTGACAAAACTGGAGAATACGGTACCACCCAACTATTATTTAGAATTATTTCTTGTCCACGGAATCTGACAGTAGCTGTGAAACCACCTTGTGACGGTGATCTTCGCCGGTATTGCGGATACCCATTTTCCCCAGCCATAGTTAGTTCTTTCAGTGCTCTGGGGTATTTTTTTGAGCATTGACCATCTTTCATGCACGGTGATTCCCTGTTTAAGAGGCCACATGGCCCGTGAACCATATGTGTTT
This sequence comes from Polia nebulosa, assembly GCA_951329385.1. Taxonomy (NCBI): domain Eukaryota; kingdom Metazoa; phylum Arthropoda; class Insecta; order Lepidoptera; family Noctuidae; genus Polia; species Polia nebulosa. The sequence goes on along the minus strand of OX589606.1, from coordinate 3,173,024 downwards.
TTACTATGTCATGCAAAATCGGATCTGCATTATAGTCCGGAAATTCTGCACTTATGACACTGTCTATAGCATCGGGACGAATTTTTTCTTCCAGCCACAGAAGAATGTGCGCGTGGGGTAAACCACGCTTTTGCCACTCGACGCTATACATAAAACAAAGAGTTGAACCGAAAACTTTCTCCTTTGTAAGTAGATTAATCAAGACTTTGAGTTTTAAATGAAAAATCCTAGCAATAATGTCATGTCTGTCGTATGACGCCTGTCCTGTGAGAAGTGCCTGGCAAATCTCCGTCCACTTTGGATTTGTTGTAAATGTTATAAAAAGGTCCGGCCGGCCGTATTTACGGACGTAACACAAAAAGCATCTTGCGTCCGTTCGTGCATATACCGCGGACCGCCTGTGAAACTGGATGGCAAAATAACCAATCGACCCAAGTTTTCGACGTTATTATCTGATTGCATGGCGTCCCGCAAGTGCACGTATTCTTCAGCGCGTAACCGTCGCTGGTTAGTGCGAATATACACTAAACGTTCAGTTTCTATTTTTGCGTACATGTCCACAATAAATTGGCTGAACAAACCACGAAATCGTTGCAAATATACGAAACTGTTTTGCCTTATTTGTAAAAGGTAGGAATAGTATTGTTGAGCAGATATTTTTTTTTGATAATTAGTGACTCTCGTAGTAGGGTTCACTTGGTACAGCCCAAAATTGTACCCATCTTCACCATGACAATAAATTAGTGGATATTGCAGGGCGTCGTAAGCTCGGTGGGTTTCCAAAATGCGTTGAAGGCGATCGTCGCGTGTACGCAACACGATATCACGTCTCTCACACTCCTGGTCGACTAAAACAACTGCAACTTCATCTGCGACGGGTGCATTGTGTCTTCCACGGTGTTCACCCACAGGACGTCTATCGGCACTTATAACAATTTTGAAATCATTGCTGCCTTGTGGAATTGACTCCAATGCAGCTTTGAATTCACGAACGTACTGGTTAACGTGATGCAGCAATTCTTGAAGTTGACCCAAAAGCTCAGCATTGAGCTGGGGAAAATTGTGATTTCTAACATTGAGCTGTTGCGTGTAATCGGATACAAAATAAATTTGGAGAAATTTGGGTTCATTTTCTGGCAGCAAAGATCCAATAAGGTGATAAACTTGACCTTGTACTTTGAAGGTTGGCATGAACGGTCCTTCCGTTATTTGTTTTGCCCCAAAGGAAGTCATTTGGAAAGCACTGTTATATAAACGAATATTATCCAAAAAACGGTTCGACTGGGGATGATCGCCATTCAGGAGACTTTTAAGTAAGTGTGGTGGATCTTGGAAATTTGGAAGAACAATTTTTCCATTTGAGCAGCACATTCCATCTGTCTCTTTCCTCCATTTCAAAGCATGACAAAAATTACAAATTTCTCTCATGTCACCCACGAAAGTAAAGCCAGCATAATTAATTCTAGACGAATATGTGAACCCTGATTTTTCCCTATTGTCCCAAGGTAATAAAATATTTGCATCGTCATTTTCCATGGACTCATCAGCTCCGCTATTTGTTTCTCTATTCATATGGTATCGAGCTCGTTCTATTTCTAGGCGAGATTGACGTTGTTCTGCTGTTTCTGCTCGTCTTAGTTCATCTATTCTTTCCCTTTCAGATGCAAGATAACTTTCATTGTTTCTTTGTACACCTACATAGTTATGTCTAGCTATTTGTAATCGTTCTTCTCTTTGGGAGAGAGATTCAGACTCGCGCGAGAGAGCGTGTCGCTCTCGGTCAGATGACAGACGTGCTTGGCGTTCCTCGATACTCTCTTGAGAACGCAAAGTCGCGGTCCGAGTTCTTTGCGAACTTAAGCGCGACTCCCTTTCTGTGAAAGTCTCTGACTCGCGTGAGAGAGACTGGCGCTCCCGATCAGCAGACAGCCGAACTTCGCGTTCCTGGATATTCTCTTGAGAACGCAAAGTCGCGGTCCGAGTTCTTTGCGAACTTAAGCGCGACTCCCTTTCTGTGAAAGTCTCTGACTCGCGTGAGAGAGACTGGCGCTCCCGATCAGCAGACAGCCGAACTTCGCGTTCCTGGATATTCTCTTGAGAACGCAAAGTCGCGGTCCGAGTTCTTTGCGAACTTAAGCGCGACTCCCTTTCTGTGAATGTCTCTGACTCACGTGAGAGAGAGTGGCGCTCCCGATCAGCAGACAGCCGGTCTTCGCGTTCCTGGATACTCTCTTGAGACCGCAAAGTCGCGGTCCGTGTTCTTTGTGAACTTAACGTGACTCCCTTTCGGTGAACGTTTCCGATTCACGTGAAAGAGCGATGTGCTCTCGGTTAGCAGATAACCGTGCTTCACGATCTTCTTCCGATTCCTGAGACCTACAAAGTCTCATCCTTTTCGCATTTCGGCTACGCAGCGAAAGGTTAGTTTTTTTTCTTTGAGGCATTTTCAAGGAAAATTAAAGCAATAAACAAAACTAACAACACTTATGACTGAATAGCCTACAAACTTAAAAGATCGGTGCGTCGAACAGTCTAGTGTGACAACGTATCGTCTGTTCGTGGTCGTGACTCAACGAATTGGCAACACTAACTTACTGTATAACGATTGGCACTATTGGATTCAAACTACGAAGTAAATCAAATACAATCTTTACTTCGTACTTCAAACCAATGACCAAAGTTGACCAAACGAAACCAATAAGATAAGCAAATACTTTTTTTTCGACCAATTTAGAAAATCGATAAACCAAGCAACCAAAGAACTTTTACGACACACGCAAGAACTTTTAAGACACCTAACGAAACCCAATTTGCCTAGTAAACACGGTGGACGTCATCCTCGCGCGGAAAATCTTAACACCGCGATTCAGAAAATGACGTCATTTGCACAACGCCATCTATCGGATTTAGATTTCAACTATCAACATTAGTTCTATTTTTAGTCTTAAGATGTCGTTGCAAGTACTATACTTAATTGCGTAACGTAATATTTTACTTCTTGAACTCACTAAATTAATCATATCTTTTGATAGAGTGAACCGATTTCGATGAAACAAAAACTAAGTTAATCCTCAAGTTGCGTATAATTTTTGTATATAAACATTGTCAGCATTGAATTCGTAGATTTTACGTGATGTGCGCACAAACAAACAGACAAACAGACAAACAGACAAACAGACAAAAATTTCAAAAATGATGGAAATGGGTTCTGTTACTTATCTTTTCACACGCTGGCTATTTTTTGTTTCAATTTCTTCAATGTACAAAAATGACTTTTCTACAGATTTATTATATGTATAGATAGGATGCGATCTGACCGTGCGAGCACAACCAAATATCGCATGTTGGCCCGACGGGGCGGTGGGAAGGGAAGGACGCGTACAGACCGGTTGGCTGCGGGCACGCGGGCTGCGGGTTGTGGGCGGCGGGTAACGGCCAGTTTGTTGATGTTCGTCAGCGGAGTGCACACAAGTTCATAAAAAAAATGTCTAACGAACAAACAGAGGAGTTTATAGATGTCGTACGACGTTATCCGTATTTGTGCGACTTGGAAGATCCCCATTATCGCCCGGACCGCTGACCGGTTGCCCTGCCCGGATCGCTGACCGATTGCTCTGCCCTGACCGCAGACCGATTGTCCCGACCGACAGCGTTGTTCATACATGATGCGGGCTGCGTTCACTTTGACCTGACCGCAGGCCGCAGAACGCATCCAGTGTGACAAATCCTTAAAAGAAGAGTTTAAAGAATAAATTTAAATACCAACCGAAAGTATGAAGCCTATAGAATATACAAACGTTGGGTTGCGTATTTTTTTGCTGGCGTACCTAACTTCTGGGTTGGCAGGTTTATACAAGTAAGTCGATAATACTTAGTTATTTTCATCCATTTGTTTAATAAATAAATCTTAGGTATAAAAATAACAATAAGATAAATTGAGGGTTGTCTGCAAAAAATCTTTGAAAATAGACATTTTCATGCGAATGGAAATGTGCGACAAGGAGATCATACGTCTTAAAAACTACCAACGACCTTGAGTGGTTAGCCTCTTAGGCTCAGAAACTCACCGGTGAGTTTGACAAAAAAAAAACTTAATTATGTTAAAAAAAAAATCGGCTGGCAACCCGGGTTGTCGTCGGGCTTCTAATTGACAACCCGGGTTTTTCCGCGGGGCCGAAGAGAAAGAAATATGACTATTCGTCTAAACGAGATTTTCGAATAATCTTAATTGTGGAAGTGACTTATTATTTGGTCTTTTGGCTAAAACATTTTGAAAAAAAATAAGATGGCGGCTGCAATTATGTCGTATTTTTTTGTGACTAAGTCATGTTGGGTATCAAAATGAAGGGCTCAAGGAGACGAAAACCAAAAATATACCTAACTCACTAAAATGTATGAAATAAAAATATATATCTTATATCTTGTTTTCTATACTAAATATCTTGTTTTAGACTTCATAAACTGACCTGTATGCTTGGAACATGTTGTCCTTCCCGGAGTGCACGACAGACACGCACAAAATAACCGTGGGCCTGTCGTTACGTTCTGGCTTCGACTGGTAGAAACCATCCATCGGCCCGGATCGTTGAGAAACTGTTGCTAAGGCTTCTGGCCAGTCCATGCCGCGCTGCACAATGATTGTTATATTGATAAGTTTGTTTGTTCGAGATATTATGTAGAACATTAGGTATTACCTATTTATCTTGCCATCTGGGACTAGAGATGGAGTCGAATACTAGCGTACAGATGCCTAATCCCATACAAAGAAACGGTACCGCCGTAACTACGGGTTTTCGACTTTCACAAGCAACTTTTGTTCTTCGTTCGGGCCCGTCCTCTACACCTCGCTAGATGGTGTTAGCAGCGACGGCTTGCAAGTTGAATGAATTTACATAAAGTCTTACTAATAAATTTTCTCACACATTGAGGAATTACTTCATAGTATTTTTGGCACTTGATAAGAGTTTTACTGTTTGAAAATGTGTCAATATACAAATTTTAAAGAGGCTAATGGTTTAACTTTAAAACTTCAAACAGCGCCATCTATTGGCACAAAAAATACAAATGTCTAAGGATTCATTCCAATAAACATCTACATTTGAATAAGGAGCCAACTATTCCACAATTTTATGCTTGGGGTAGTTTATTAAATAAGAAAATACAGTTTTTACTACATTTTTTTTTCAAAATATTAATGTTACACTTCAATAGGCAATCGATGCTTAATACGCCATCTATTGACATTTATTTGAACTAAATTTTCTTTGTTCGAGACGAGACCCCGTGACCCGGTTTAAATCCAACTGCTGGATTTAAACCCGTAGAGATCCATTTAAATCTTTTTACTGTTTTTATTTGGATCTTTCGAAATTATACTGAGCCTAAATTTTGAAAAGTATACAGGTTCTTTAGCGTTATTTATGCGCCTGCCAGCCTAGCCTTTTCCCAATTATCTTGGGGTCGGCTTCCAGTCTAACCTGATGCAGCTAAATACCAGTATTTTACATGGAGCGACTGCTTATTTGATCTCCACAAACCCAGTTACTGGGTAATACGATACTCCAAGGTTCTTTAGTAAGTATTATATTACAGGGAAAGATAAGAACAGAACTAATACAGGCAGTAAAGGAAATATTTGAAAAATACTTAAATATAAACATTGCATAGTAAAAACATAAACAATAATAAACATAACAAACGGTAAAAAGAGACCTATCAACCCATAAAATGCCGTGTCGTGAATATTTTCTATTATGCATCGGTTATAAACAGTTAAAATCGTGTCACTCGCTTATATGTAAAAAACCGGCCAAGCGAGTCGGACTCGCGCGCAAAGGGTTCCCAACAAATCATATTATTTTCAGGTTTCTTCCTGTAGAGCCCGGAAACTCACTGGTGAGTTTCATTGACCGAAAACCGTTGAGCACTGAAACTCACCAGTAAGTTTTGCGATTCACTCGTTTATTACCCTATTATTACCAAAACGCAATGTATTTTATGCTGTGGCAACATTTACACGCTTGGCCATAGACATTAGGTATTGGTCATCTCAGGTGCCCTCCGACAAAAATATATGCTGTCATAACTGAGAAAAAATGTCAAACTGACACTTGAAATCCGGTTTGTCATGTGCGGGCGGGGCTTGACGGATGTTTACGTTTGACGAATGGCGAGCTTCGGAGGTTAAACTACTTCCTCGTTATAGTTTTCCTGTAGGTAATCTATAAATCTATAAGTAAAGAACTACCCTGTATTTTTTTAAAAATTTTAGGCCCAGTGGATTCGAAGATAAGGGAAACAAATGACTCAAAGTAAATAATTAATCTCTCAAGTTTTTAATCATAAAAAGCTATTAATAAATTCAGACAAACTTTGTAATGATCTACAATCTTTACCTTAATACTCATATTCATGACAGATGGCGCTCTTTTAAATAAAAATTAAAAATTTAGGTGTCGTTTTGAAAAAGGAAATCTATGTACTTGGTTATCGCCGTAAGATCGTCCGAAGTAAGTTTTCCTAAGTACACTAACATCGCAGTAACAAGAACGTCGATTGAACAAGGCTTCGCAGTATGATATTTACGCAATAAAATCTTTCGCGGTACAGTTTTTCGATGTAACGAAACATCGCAGTAACAAGACATCGATTTAACAAGGCATCGCAGTATAGAGATGTCGTTAAAAGGTTTTCGAAAAAACAAAATTCTATGCTAAGGCTGTTGCACTCAAGTAGGTATTCCCATTTAGGAGGTGCAGCAGCCAACGCTATGAGCTGTCAGTGATACCGATAATATGTAGGCGTAATCAAATTATAGTAACTATCAGCACAGCACAGTACTTCTCTTTTATAATTTTTAGGGTTCCGTACCCGTCAAACGTGTCCGTCTGTCCGTCGTCTGTCAAAAAATTTTGTTCCGATGAATTTTCTAACTTCCCATTGACCAATGAACTTGAAATTTGGTGATAATGTGTATTATATTTTACTAACAACTGCTGCCCTACCATGACGTCTTAAAACCATTATCTTTTCGATGAGAGAGAGAGACGTCGTTATACAGGACGAATAGCACTATCCCTTTCTCTCACCGAAAAGATGATGGTTTTAAGACGTCATGGTAGGGGCGGCTGCAACGATTTCCTACACAATGTATTAGAATAGTTTTTTCGATTTCTGACTTTTTTAGTACTCAAACGATGGTTAGTCCAACAGAAGTTTTGATCACTATTAGAAACAGGGTCGATTGGCACAAAAAAAATCGTGTAAAATGGCCATTTTCTTGCTAACTGTACCTACCTGGTCTACATTTTTTTGAAAATCTGTGAATAAAAATTCCACGAAAAGTTATGGATAGTCTCCTAAGACCCTTTTCGTGTAGCTGCAATGGTTAAAGTAGTTCCTCTTACTGCCCCGCTGAAAGTTTCCACCCTGTTTATTGATAAATCGAATTTTCTTATCTACGGAACCCTAAATTGCGAAGTCCGACACGCACTTTTTTTGGTGTGAGAAAAAAATTAAATAATTGCTCCGGTTTTGAGTAGAGCTCCCGCTCTGTGTGGCGTGTCAGACTCTTACTGACTAAAACCCTTCAGTTATCTGTGCCACCCTGGCAGATAGCACTCACCTCTGAGCGCACTTCGTGCAGATCGACGGGCGCGGTGCCAGTGGCGTGCTTCCAGCAGAATGTTGGGTGCACGAGTCTGACGTGCGACAGGTGCTCGCCGCAGCTGCCCAGGTCTCGGATGCCTAGGTCGAATGTTCCGTTGCGCCTCGCTGGAAACATTTTAGCTGTTCGTAAGCAACCGTCGAGGACAATGACAATCCTTATTTATAGACACAAGATATCTGGCTTTTCAACTGGAGCATTCTGACTCGGATAGCTCAGGTCTTCTTTGTGATTTTACTAAAAGTTTACAAGAACGAGCGAAAGAGAAAAAGCAAGTAATTTAAAACTGTGTCGTTACTGCAAGGTATAGGTATTTTTTAGGGTTCCGAATATCCGAATGTAAAAACGGAACCTTTATATGATCACTCGTGCGTCTGTATGTCCGTCTGTCCGTCTGTCACAGCCAATTTACTCCGAATCTACCCGATTAAGTTGAAATTTGCTACACAGGTATATTTCTATGACCATTATGCCATCAAAAACCGAAAAACTCAAGCATAAACATTAAACCAAAAGAAAATTAAATAAGGCTCCCGTGTGCCCGCTTACACGTGCAACAGTAGTATCTATCGATAGGGCTGTGATTCGAATCCATAAGTGATAAACAAGGGCCATCACAGCAAAACCAATAAACAAATATTAGGTATCTCAACTAATATAACCTGTCATAGGCTAATTATGGGGAAAGAACATCATGAGTGTAACATTGTCTTGCGTTCAATACAGTGACCAACTATTCTTATCATCCAAATAGTAATTGGGAAAAGTACCTATGCCTTCAAACAAAGATTCGATTTTATTTTAGTTTTAAATGGATTCAATGGCAGGTCAAGAAAAGAAAGGGCTAGCTTATTGTAATTAAGCGGATACCGAGACCCACAAACGAGCCATGAACCTTACGAAGACAGTAGGAATGAGCACGTAGTTTGTGCTTTTTCTGGTGTTAAAATTGTAATTATCACTGGTTTTGTTGTATAAATGTATATTTTGTCTAAAATACACACACACTGATGATGATGTGCAAAAATAAATTGAGATGTTAGCGTGAGAATTCCATTCTCTTTGAAAAGTTCCTTTGTAGAAACTTTTGACCCTAGCCTGTATATTTTGTATGTCCGCAGCTTTACCCCACAATAGACACACACACATATTATTAGGGTATATATTGGTGTATATTTGTATATATTAGTATATAGTATTTTGTATGTATTTTATATATAGGGCTTATTTATATAAGTTTATATTGTACACAATCTTACCCTCGAATGTGACCTCACTCTATCACTCAAAGGTTTGCTGGGAGAAAACTCAACTTTGAGTTAAGCTCGCCTTTGTACATGAACTTTGTAATGACTTTATTTTATGTTAAGATTTGGTGTACAATAAAGAATTTAGAATAGAGTACCATAAGACATCGCTATGGAAAAAACTAAAATAGACGAAACGTGCTGTGTCAACGTCAGTATATTGTCTAACTTTTCTGACGGCGTAGGCGGCAGAGCTGAGCCTTCTCCATAGGCTTGATAAAAGTGGGCCTCATTGAAGTTTGGAATCAACAGTTATACCCAAAAAACTGCCGAGTCCGCAGTTTCAAGCACCTCTTTACATAAAACCTCATCTGTCACGTAGGTCATATGTGAGCACGAACAATAGATTTTCTTTTGTGTCTGTTGTCTGACAGATCAGCCATTAAGATGACACTGGGTCCTAGATTTCTAACATTAGGTAAGGCAAACTTTATAAATTTCGTTTCGTCATTGAGAACTAAGTTATTTCTAGTAAATCAATCCGTAAATATTGAGAGAGCGCTATTTATGTAATCAAAATCTTGTCTATTCCTATCTACTTTAAAGATAAAAGAGAGGTATCATCTGCAAACAGTACTACGTCACAGATACCCTTTAAAATGTATGGTAAATCATTTATATATACCAATAAACAATGGTCCCAATATCAAGCCTTGAGGCACACCTAAGCACACCACGGGTAGCCCGGAAGACTTTACACCATTTACATCTACACATTGGAAAATATTACATAAATATGAATCAAATACGTTGAGATTTTCGTTTTGAAGACCATAATGACGTAGCTTACGTAAAAGCGTGTCATGGTGTACGTAATCAAAAGCTTTCGAAAGACCACAGAAAACACCGATTGCATTTTACGAGTTCTTCCATTCGTTTAATATGTGTTTTAGGAGAGCAACACCAGCATCTGTACTCGATCGACCTTTTGTAAAGCCATATTGTTCATTATGAAAGAAGCCATTTACATTTAAATATCTTAGCAACTGCTTGAGTATTAACTTCAAATATTTTACTAAATGCAAGTAGGATGAAAACAGGCCTGAAGTTGCCTATATGCAATTTTTATTACCTGATTTAAGTAGAGGTTTGACTTTACCACTCTTCATGAGGTCAGGAAAAGTTCCTGAGTCCACGCATTTATTAAACGTAACAGCAGGATAGGGTGCTACGATGTCTATTATGTTACTCAAAAGTTTGATGGAAATGCCTCAGTATTCACCTGTGTTTTTAGATTTTAAAGAGTTAAAAACGTTAACTACGTCACGTGGTGTTACGTGCTCAAAATTAAATGCTAACTACTATTCAAAAGACTTTCAGCAATGACGGCACGGTTGGCGTAGTGGTTGAGCGTTCGGAATTTAAAGAGCGAGTTGTAGTTATAGGTATATTGGCAAAAAAAAACTCATTAAATGCCTGAGCTACAGCAGCTGATTTACTAACTAATTTGTTGTCCACTTCTCTAGCTGATTTACTTTTTTAACGGACTTTCCCGTTTCATTGTTGAATAATTTCAAGTGGCTTTTACTTTATTGCTATAATATTTAATTGTCTCGCATAAAAATTTAGATTTAGCAGCAACACAAATCTTTATATAATTTAGAATATTTTTTAACATACTCTAGAAAAGGAGTATCAAACCTATTTCTTTTTAAACCATATAACTCGTTTAGTCTCGCTATACTTTTATATATATCAGGAGTGGCTCATTCGTTGAAGCCAATGGAGGTACCCGCAACATTTTAGGTAGATTTAGTCTTAAAAGTTGCTTGGTTCTCTTTTTGCACAACATCAAAAAGGCCTTCATAGATTTCATTCGGATTTTCTACCGAAGATAGCGTAATTTGCATTGCTTGTTTTGACAAGTTACGTTAGTCTAGATGATGTCTAAGTTTTGTTTTGTTGGAGCCGAAGGTGTCCATAGTATCTCCGTAACCAGAAAAGATAGTACCATCGTGTTTGGACTCATACGATGTGTATTGATTAAAAGTGATTTCACACTTGGTAGTACCCAGTTAGTATTTGGTAGATATGTTGTAGTATTTCTATGATATCGTTGAAAAAACAAATAACACTGAAAATAAATCAATTCATATCAAAGTGGATGTGTGTCATATGACGCTCACATGTAGAAAGACATGCGGGACCCACAAAACTAATTCAATTTATTATTTTTATATTAATTTTCAGACGGAGATGAAGGTGTTGCTGTGGTTACGTACTTAGTGTACCTCTATGATACGAAATCATGATTCCAGGAAACATTGAAAAGACAAAATACTTATTCGGGACCTCAAACTTTCATTTATGAAAAAAAGAAAATAGATAGGTACCTAAATATGCTCCATAACACCTTTATCCACTCACGTCTTCAATTTTTTTTCTTTCCTTAAAGCCCATCTCAGATATTAACGTACATGGTTCTCATATGATTTGGCCAGTACTACATATTGTATGGATTAGAGCACTATAAAAGGGACCTCTGAGTTTGTTTCGGTGTTTCTTCTCAGGGTAGTCAGCTAGGAAACACCGGCCTCATCTAGCTTAAACTGACAAAAAACATTGACGTGTAAAAGTGTTCCTTGTAACGTAATCATTTATCATTTAAATGTATTTGCCTGTTGACCAGACACCACAATCTAAGGCAGACCAGATTATTTATAAGCTCAACGAGGTAGGTGTCTTATCAGGTAGATATTTTTACGATTGGCTCCTTTACATTGAAATAATCTCTAATTATGAATATAAATATAGGTAAAATCTATCTCCTCACCTTGTTCGATATTATCGTCGTGCGTGTCCGTGAAGTACTTGAACAGCCAGTTTTGCAGCTCCACCGGCATGCCCAGTATCCTGTTTAGGAACTTCGACATGTCCTAACAGAAAAGGTCACAGATAAATGTACTGTTAGCTATAAACGTCATCTAATGCAATGGTTTGACTCGTCGGATGCGTGTCCAGCCAAACGTTTAGCCTATTTATGTTTGTTAGGCGGTATCTCCGCCATTTGTGAATAGATTTTGATGATGATTCTTTTTTTGTTTGGTAGGTCATACTTCAGAGGTGGTCCCGTATAGATATTATCGAAATGGATTCAGGACTTTTTGAAAAAATCAACATAAACAAAAAATATGTACACAGATGACGTATTGGTTGTCTCCAAATGTTCAAATTCCATGTTATTAGGGTTATCCATTCGGGCATAACTTTAATATTTAGCTATACTTCTGGGGTATAACAACCAAAAAGTGAAATTTTTTTTTTTTTTTTACAAAAAATAAAATCGACTTCCAAAAAAAATACACTAAAAATTAAAAATAACTTTAATTTCGGAAGTCGGCGTCAAATAACGAAGAAATAAAATACAAACAAGTCGGTTGTATTTTTTGTAAAAAAAGTTTTTATTTTTCACTTTTTTGTTATACCCAGAACTAAAACTAAATATTAAAGTTACGCCCGAATTACTCGTATAAACCAAAACGTCTCTATGTATACATATTTTTTGTTTTTGTGGATTTTTTCAAAAAACGCTGAAGCGATTTCGATAAAATTTATATGGGACCACCTCTGGAGTATACTCTTTCGAAAAAAAACAAAATTTTGAAAATCGGTCCACAATTAACAGAGAAATCGGTGGACTTCCTCCTTTATTCGAAGTAGGTTAAAAAGGTGGCAAGGGCGAGCGAAGTTTTAGCACCTCGCCTCGAATATGCTTCAAATATACGAGTATTCTCTTATAATATTCTAAGAGGTATTTTCTATATATTGGGTCGGGGTCTTATGAAATTGGCCTCGTCACTTCTATGAATTAAATATTCATCAATTGTTTCATATTATAGGTATCGAATAATGACCGTCATAGACAACTGCCAATAGTAAAAAAAACCTTATGACTTAGTTTTATATACAAAAAAAAATACCTTAAAAATGACTCCTCTTTTTGTTAGCAGAAATGACCACTATTTTTGTTTTAATTTAGCCAAAACTTGTTTTTGTTGCTTAATCTAAGTGGCATACGTTATCTTAGTTTTTAAACATTATTGTAAAAAAGTTTTTTTATTAATTAGTTCTTTCTTTGTATGAGATGATATGCTGATGATTTGAGGATGCACCCCTCTGAAAATTGTTCTGCCGGCGTCCATGCTACGATATTACCTTGTCTATCGGCGGTGCGACGTCTCTGTTGACGATGATCCCGGCGCCCTCGAGCGCTTTGGTCATGTCATTGACGAATTCACCCGCGTACCCAGTAGGCAGTGCCTCCAGCGGTATCTCGTTCTTTATTATAGCACCCATCACGGTCTTTATCGCATCACAACCTACGACAAGAATGAGATAAAATAATTAAGGTCGTCTTTCGGTAGATATGCTCTTTGGTCTTGTCACAAGTGACCGCTCAGAGGAGTGTTGTGGACTCGCTCTGATTGCTCGGGTCCACAACACCTGGTTATTCTTCAAATTCTAAAATGACGGATTCGCGAAACGGGTAACAGACACAGTTTAAAGAATTCTCTGCAATCCAACTAATTGGATGCATCAGTCTTCAACCATATGGCATGAAAATCTATGGCTGCGGTATTTGACATAATCCGGTGATGTTGAGTCAGAATACTTATTAAAAACTGACCGTATTTGTTATCGATATTGAACTGGCTGAGATCCCAGGTATTTTTGGCCCGTCGATCTGCGTGTGTGAGCGCTCCGAGCAACTCCAGGCGCTTGGCCACGGCAGAGACGAAGCGCCGGTCGCCTCCCAGGTCCGAGATGAGGAATATGTACTCAGGGGCGTTTGCTTGATTCGATCGGTGAGTACGGCCTGGGGAGTAAAATATTTAACTCTGAAAATATTTAAGTAACACCATAAAAAAACTTAAAAAAAAAATACAACCGGCTTCTAAAAATTGCAAAATAACTTTAATTTCGGAAGTCGGTGTAATATATATATTTTTTATTTCTTCGTTATTTGACACCGACTTCCGAAATTAAAGATATTTTGCAATTTTTAGAAGTCGGTTGTACTCGTATTTTTTGAAAAAAGTTTTTTATTTTCCACTTTTTAGTTTTTTTTAATTTTTTTTTTATTGTTGTTGTACACCAGAAGTAAAACTAAATATTAAAGTTATGCCCGAATAGATAACACCAATAACATGGAATTTGTACATTTGGCAACAACCAAAACGTCATCTGTCTATACATATTTTTTGTTTATGTTGATTTTTTCAAAAAGTGCTGAATCAGTTTCAATAAAATTTCAAAATAAAAAAAAAACAAAAAAAAATAAATTAAAATTAAAATTTCTGCAGCATACTGCAGAGGTGGACCCATATAAATTCAAAGAATTTGATTCTTTTTTTGTATGATAAGTCATAACCTATCATACAAAAAAAAAATCATCAAAATCTATTCAAAAATGGCGGAGATATCGCGTAACAAACATACAGACGATTTGAGAACCTCCTCTTTTTTGAAGTCTGTTAAAAAGTAACAACTGACTTACTTGGTGTCTTTGGCTTTTTTATTCTTTTTCTTTTATACGACTTTGGAAACTAAAGTTATTTTGCACATTATAGTGATTTTGAAGTCAGTTGTTTTTCTCTATTATTTCTTACGTACAATTTTTTACTAAGGTATTATTGAGCGATTTTGTTACACACAATTTATTATAAAAAATACACACAGTTTATTATAAAATAAATGATATAAAATGTATGATTCAAGTCCACAAATTCACCTGTACGATGACATCAGAGATGAGGCCGTCGCGAGTCACCTTACAAGAATAATTCTTGTAGATACTCTCAAATAGGCGGACAATAATTTTCGGTGGCACTCCAATGTTCTGTAGGCGGGACCAAATGCTGGACCACTTCAGCGTATCAAAAGCTTTTTCAAAGTCGACAAAGGTCAGGTAAATCTGAGTATGATACGAAGAGTGTTTAAATCTGGTCCGTGCACGGTTCGAACAGAAACCAGCCGGCTCCGTGCGTAGGAGGGTTACCCACGGCCTTAGACAACCTATCCAGGATGATCTTAAAAACCTTTGAGGAAAACCTTTGAGGGAATCGAGAGCAACGTAATACCACTCCAGTTGTCACATTGATTAAGATCACCTTTCTTCGGTACAGTGATTAAAATACCTTTGTTCCGTTCGTCCGGGACCTCTTCGGCGGTCTAGATCTATTCAATAAGGGGCGTCAGGACATCGACGGGGGAAAATAAGTCGGCTTATAGCATCTCCTCAATAATCAGCTCGAGTCCTGGCGCTTTACCTGTCTTCAGATAGCAGACTGCTTCAGTAACTTTATAGGCTGTCGGTGGTTCCGTATCGATGTTGAGAAGCCGGGCTGGTGAGAATCAAAGTTGCGGTGCGTCGGGGGTCGATGTTGCGGACAATCGGAAGACGTTTTCAAAGTGTTGAAGCCAGCGTTATAGCTGCCCTTATGACGTCACAATGAGGTGGCCATCTTTAGACTTCAGAGGCTTCTTCTTATACTTGCTGTTTCCTGTCAGGGCAGCTTTGTATAACTCCTTCAAAATACCGGTTTTCGCAGCGTGCTGAGCATGATCTGCAATATCATCAGCCCACTTTCTTCTATTTTTGCGAGTACTGCGATAGATTTACTTGCGTTTTTTGACGATATTGCATTAAGGTTGGCTCGTACGGCGTCATTATGAGTCTCAAGCAGTGAAGTTTTCTTCTGTCTTCGATCAGGCCCCCCGTGGGTTGTGACATGCGGTTTTCGCGAGAATGGGTTGGTTTGTGCCCTTGCACGCGTTCTTTTATAATGTAGGCGAGACTAGAAGTGGTTTTTGGAAATTCCACCTTTAAGGAGGATTGAGGCGAAAATGAGAGATTTTGTTTGTATGAAACTTCTTAATTTACGCGGGCGAAGACGCTGGGAGATGCTAGTTATAGATAAATTAAGTATTATAAAACTATCACTTGCTCAGTTTAAGTATCGCGAATTTGTTAACTACCTGTGACTATCCATTATCATCATCAGCCTAGCCTTTTTCCAACTATCTTGGGGTCGGCTTCCAGTCTAACCAGATGCAGCTGAATACCAGTATTTTACATGGAGCGACTCTGAGTTTCACAACCCAGTTATTGGGTAATACGATACCCCTTGGTAAGACTGGTTGTCAGACTTTCAGGCTTCTGACCACCCGTAACGACTGTCATAGATCCACGATTGACAGCCGGCATCAACGGCTTAACGTGCTTTCCGAGACTCGGAGGAGTCTCGGTATGTAAAGATGGTCACCCATGCATGGACCAACCCTGGCAAGCGTAGCTTAACCTGTGGATCGACTCATGCGGCTGTTATTACTTTAGCCACGAGCTCCTCTACCTGTGACTATCCAGTTTTCGTAAAAACCATACCTCATTTAGTATTAATTATTTATTTATCCGGATCTTTTGCGCAGCTGTTATTGCTATCACAACAACCTTAACTAACCCTGTAGTTCACGCAAGCAGAGACGCGAGCAGAGCCACGAACACAGCTTGTGTGAAAATAGATCACATTTTAATTTTGAAGTAGAACTAAAGAACTACTAAAAACACTATAACGACAGTGTTACTCAGGCGTTTCTTTTTACCGCAAAAAGGAGTAGTTTCGACCAAACTCCTACTTTTCGGGGTAGGTACATCTGTTTTTACTGTACTTATTGATTGGTTCGATCTCCTAGGCATGCAGTTCACATCCAGTCTCAACTTCGGCGCCACCATTGAGTACAAATCCCAAACTGCGGCAAACAGCTTTTAACCCTTTTCAAAGCACAAGTCCGATCCTGCATGGAGTATTGCAGCCACCTCTGGGATGGTTCAGCTAAATACCAACTTGCTGCGCTTGACTCAGTGGAACGCAGAGCTAAGAGGTTCATTGGCGACGTAAAACTGGTGGATGCCAACCTTCACAGCTTGGCTCATCGCCACAAGGTTGCCTGCTTGTCAGTCTTCTACAGAATGTACTTCGGAGAGTGTGCCCAAGAACTCCATGACCTTTTCCCACGGGCCCCCACCTACCATCGGACATCTAGACGCACTGCTAGGGATGGTAACTTCCATCACTACCTTGTTGCTATTCCACGAATTCGCACTAAGCGTTTCCAAACGTCTTTCATAATGCGCACAGCAAAGGAGTGGAACTCTCTACCTGCGTCTGTATTTCCAAATGCATACAACCCTAATCACTTCAAAGTTAGAGTGAACGTTCTTCTGGGTGAGCTCGCTCCATTGTCAACTTTGTCTCTGTCACCTGTGACCTAGACTAGAGTCAAGAGCAAACCCATCTGAGAGCTTTTGGCGGGATTTTCTCGAGTGAAGTTCAGTGGCTGTTTTAGTTATTCGTTTATTGATTCCTAGTGAATATTGTGATGTAAAATTGGTATAGTTTTGTGTCTCAAGTGTCAACGCAAATGGACAATATGTGGAATCATTGAAACAGGCGCGATCTCGGTAAAATGGAGCTGAGAATTTTATTGTAGTACTAGCTGTGCCCGC
This sequence comes from Polia nebulosa, assembly GCA_951329385.1. Taxonomy (NCBI): domain Eukaryota; kingdom Metazoa; phylum Arthropoda; class Insecta; order Lepidoptera; family Noctuidae; genus Polia; species Polia nebulosa. Next base: position 3,155,545 of record OX589606.1, on the reverse strand, counting down.
GACTTCGTTCGCGTGGTTGTCGAGAACAAAACAACGTCGTTTAGATAAGAGTATATCACCTTTTTGATGATTTAGATAAGAGTCCTGACTTTGGTATAGTTGATTACGTTAATGCTTCTCTATATACTATGTTAGCGGTGGAATTACCCGGAGCATATACAAAAAGGTTGTTTGGGTTGCTAACACGTGATAGAGAAACATAGAGTTGGCCGTGTGAAAAACAATCAAAAGTAAGGTCTACACCCGCAACGGATAACGTCTGGCCTTGGGCTTTATTAATAGTCATAGCGTAACAGAGGCTTACAGGAAATTGCACACGTTTGAAAGTAAACGGAAAATTATTGGGGATAATGGGTATCCTGGGAATGAAAACAACATCACCGGAGCCGCAACCTGTTAAGATTTCGGCTTCGATGACATTTCGTTGGAGATTTGTTACTCTCAACCGAGTTCCATTGCATAGTTTTGGTGGGCTTAAATTTCTGAGTAGAATGATTGGTACTCCGACTTTTAAATAAATTTTGTGTGCTGGAAGACCTGGTGTATTTAGAGAGTCTAAAAACTCTACTGGATAGTGGGTGGCATCTCCTTCTTCTAAAACCGTGTTAATAGATAAATATTCCCTACTTTCTCCAGAAACATGTACCAATATTTGAGAATTTATTGCTGCTGCTTGGTCGTTGCGAGGTGCCAAAATAGCTCGTTGGCATAGCCAAGCAGCGTCATGGTTCGAGATCTCTGATGGATCTCCGTATACAGAGGAAATGAGTTCCTGCTGTGAGGCAACAGAAGAACACAGGCTTTCGACTAAAGTTACTTTACCTCCTTCTTGAGTCGGGTATGTGCCGTTACCAATTTGAAGTAGTAAATTTGAGAAAACCTGCGCGTTTGCGTCACCTCCCAATTAATATGACACTACGCCATAAAATAGAGCTCTTTAAACAGGCACCTATTTCATCGGCCCTCGTTCCTCTGGGTATTATAGGGAGTGTCTGCCTGAAGTCTCCACAGAATAGCACCGTTAAGCCTCCCATCGGTCGGTCATTTTGTCTTATATCTCGCAACGTTCTATCTACAGCTTCCACAGCTTTACGATTTGCCATCGTACACTCGTCCCAAACGATAAGGGCGCAATCGCGTAAAACCCTTGCTTTATCACTATTGCGAGACACGTTGCAAACAGGGTTTTCTGTGCGGTCCAAGTCGATTGGTATTTTAAATGTTGTATGTGCAGTTTTTCCTCCTGGTAATAAAGTGGCAGCTATTCCTGAGGAAGCGACGGCAAGGGCAATTTTGTTTTGGCTCCTTATTTGAGCCAAGATAACTTTAGTGAGGAAAGTTTTACCTGTTCCACCAGGTGCATCTAAAAACAGCATTTCTCCTAATGAATGTTCTACACTACAGCATACTCTATCAAAGATTTGACGTTGTTCTGTCGTCAAATTTGAACAGCCATTTCGCAATATTTCTGCTAACTCTTCGGGGTTGTAATTTATTTCAGATGTATACTCCCTATTAATTCGTTCCCCACCAACTGTCGGTGTCGGCAAGCCGTATTGACTGAGGGGGTTCCCTCCTATACTTGTAACTATATCTTGTATAGCCAGCAAAGCCCTATTATGGCAGCTTTCACGTACTTGGTCAGAAGTTTCACTATTTATATTTTGCTGTCTCAAAAAATCTTCGGCAAACGCGTCTTTATATTTTTGCCACAACTGCCCAGCGTCCGATAGGCCACAAAATGTCAACAAAATGGCAAATAAATGGCGCAAACGATGTGGACTATCACTGACGCATGCTTCGGCTAAAGCATCATCCCAATGCTGATCGCCATCTAATAAATGCCGTGCGCGGCAAGCAGCTTGAAATGTGGGATATTCTATATCGTCCACTTTGCGGAGCTCAGCAAAAGAAGTAGGTCCTCGCACTGTGTGAAGAAGAAGGCGTAAATAATAACACTCTGCATTATTTGGGTGCACCGTGTATACTCTTCCAATCACGTGTTCTTTAAAAATGCCGGACTCGCCTTCTACAGCAGTTCCACGTCTCCTGCGATTAAAAACACCTTGCTGCTTGTTATAAGTATAATAATGTGGCACTTCATTGTACAACAGAGACTTAGCGAAATTGTCTCTTTCGCAAAGGCGAAAGAATGCGAGCAAGGTGGTTTGTCTTGGGTTGTTCATTCTTTCTGCCACATTTTCTGGCTGAAAGTAAACTCGCTGCCCGCCTTCCAGGTGCACGTCAAGATGGATGACTGGCGGATACCTTTCATGAATAGGGAAACTCAAAATGCGCCAAACTGCCTCCGAAGAGCTTATGTATCGGCCAGATTGATACCTTGTCACTTCATCAAATTGGTTGTTATTTCTTAGTGCTATCATGGCTTGATCACTACCTTTATTAACATATTTACATATATATTTTATAGATTCGACGCTATTACAAATTTCAACATTAATGTGTGCTTGAAAAGCGTTTGACAAAACTGGAGAATACGGTACCACCCAACTATTATTTAGAATTATTTCTTGTCCACGGAATCTGACAGTAGCTGTGAAACCACCTTGTGACGGTGATCTTCGCCGGTATTGCGGATACCCATTTTCCCCAGCCATAGTTAGTTCTTTCAGTGCTCTGGGGTATTTTTTTGAGCATTGACCATCTTTCATGCACGGTGATTCCCTGTTTAAGAGGCCACATGGCCCGTGAACCATATGTGTTTTTACTATGTCATGCAAAATCGGATCTGCATTATAGTCCGGAAATTCTGCACTTATGACACTGTCTATAGCATCGGGACGAATTTTTTCTTCCAGCCACAGAAGAATGTGCGCGTGGGGTAAACCACGCTTTTGCCACTCGACGCTATACATAAAACAAAGAGTTGAACCGAAAACTTTCTCCTTTGTAAGTAGATTAATCAAGACTTTGAGTTTTAAATGAAAAATCCTAGCAATAATGTCATGTCTGTCGTATGACGCCTGTCCTGTGAGAAGTGCCTGGCAAATCTCCGTCCACTTTGGATTTGTTGTAAATGTTATAAAAAGGTCCGGCCGGCCGTATTTACGGACGTAACAAAAAGCATCTTGCGTTCGTTCGTGCATATACCGCGGACCGCCTGTGAAACTGGATGGCAAAATAACCAATCGACCCAAGTTTTCGACGTTATTATCTGATTGCATGGCGTCCCGCAAGTGCACGTATTCTTCAGCGCGTAACCGTCGCTGGTTAGTGCGAATATACACTAAACGTTCAGTTTCTATTTTTGCGTACATGTCCACAATAAATTGGCTGAACAAACCACGAAATCGTTGCAAATATACGAAACTGTTTTGCCTTATTTGTAAAAGGTTTTTTTTTTTTTTTTTTTTTGGGGGGTGGGAAATCATCCAATGACTTCTTCCGCTCTAGGGTGGAGCGGAAGGGTGTGTCAGACTCTTACTGACTAAAACCCACCCCTGTTCCTCCCTGCCTCGAGTGCCCGGGGGCGAGGTAACTCTTTCGAATTTATCCTCCACCCCCGGGCAGGCACCGGCCGTGGCAGGCCCCTTCCTTTGGCTGACAACTCTTTGAGGCGCGCGTGGAACACTACGCGCCGTCGACTCTCGGGCCTGGTGCTGATCGGACGGCGAGTTACCCACTACTCGCCGTCCGCAGGCCCGGGTCTACGGTGGCCGGAGATCGTCTCGCGGCCCCTGGCGTCTCCTGCGGCGGTCGCGGCTGGGGGCGCTAGGGCGACTCGGCCGTTGCTGAGCCTCCCTAACGTGTGCCGCCTCCCTCTTCGCGAGCATTACTGCTTCGCAGAAGGAGGAGACGGCCTCCCATTCCCTCTCGCTCCGTACCATGGCCTGAACCAGGGCACGGCGCGAGAGGTCGCTGTCGCCTATCGCATCCACGAGGACACGGCGGTGCTCTGCCCAAGCGGGGCAAACCTCCACCGTATGCTCCACCGTGTCCTCTGGGCGATCCTCGCAGTGGAAACACTCAGGGGTCACCTCCGCCCTGATCCGACACAGGTACCTCCCGAAACAGCCGTGTCCGGTGAGCACCTGCGTCAGGCGGAAGGTGAGGGCGCCGTGACGCCTCTCCAGCCACTCCTCAAAGAGGGGCACTACCGCCTCGATGGTGGCGTGCCCAGCGCTGGGTTGCGACAGTCGCTCTCTCCATGTCACCATGAGATCCTGCCGGAGCTCGGTCCGCCGAGCCGCGAGTTGTCGCGGCAGCGGAGTTTCGCCCCGGCGTTTGGCCTCCTCGCGCCACTCGTACAGGTGCGCGAGGATTTTTGCCTCCAGATCCCACGGTGACAGTCCGGCAAGGAGGCTCGCCGCCTCACGGGAGATCGTGCGGTATCCGCGGATGATTCGGATCGCCATGACCCTCTGGGACGCGTTCATCAGGCGAGCTGATCGCTGCCTCAACGAACGCGCCCACACCGGTGCCCCGTAGAGGGCCATGGACCGCACGATCCCCGCGTAGAGCCTCCGGCAGGAGGCGTTTGGCCCCCTCAGATTGGGTAGGAGCCGCTTCAAGGCGGCCCCGGCCCTGTCCAATCTGGGAGCCAAACGTCGAAAATGTTCGACAAAGTTCCACCGGCTGTCGAGGACGAGTCCCAGGTACTTCATCGTACCCTCGGAATAGTATTGTTGAGCAGATATTTTTTTTTGATAATTAGTGACTCTCGTAGTAGGGTTCACTTGGTACAGCCCAAAATTGTACCCATCTTCACCATGACAATAAATTAGTGGATATTGCAGGGCGTCGTAAGCTCGGTGGGTTTCCAAAATGCGTTGAAGGCGATCGTCGCGTGTACGCAACACGATATCACGTCTCTCACACTCCTGGTCGACTAAAACAACTGCAACTTCATCTGCGACGGGTGCATTGTGTCTTCCACGGTGTTCACCCACAGGACGTCTATCGGCACTTATAACAATTTTGAAATCATTGCTGCCTTGTGGAATTGACTCCAATGCAGCTTTGAATTCACGAACGTACTGGTTAACGTGATGCAGCAATTCTTGAAGTTGACCCAAAAGCTCAGCATTGAGCTGGGGAAAATTGTGATTTCTAACATTGAGCTGTTGCGTGTAATCGGATACAAAATAAATTTGGAGAAATTTGGGTTCATTTTCTGGCAGCAAAGATCCAATAAGGTGATAAACTTGACCTTGTACTTTGAAGGTTGGCATGAACGGTCCTTCCGTTATTTGTTTTGCCCCAAAGGAAGTCATTTGGAAAGCACTGTTATATAAACGAATATTATCCAAAAAACGGTTCGACTGGGGATGATCGCCATTCAGGAGACTTTTAAGTAAGTGAGGTGGATCTTGGAAATTTGGAAGAACAATTTTTCCATTTGAGCAGCACATTCCATCTGTCTCTTTCCTCCATTTCAAAGCATGACAAAAATTACAAATTTCTCTCATGTCACCCACGAAAGTAAAGCCAGCATAATTAATTCTAGACGAATATGTGAACCCTGATTTTTCCCTATTGTCCCAAGGTAATAAAATATTTGCATCGTCATTTTCCATGGACTCATCAGCTCCGCTATTTGTTTCTCTATTCATATGGTATCGAGCTCATTCTATTTCTAGGCGAGATTGACGTTGTTCTGCTGTTTCTGCTCGTCTTAGTTCATCTATTCTTTCCCTTTCAGATGCAAGATAACTTTCATTGTTTCTTTGTACACCTACATAGTTATGTCTAGCTATTTGTAATCGTTCTTCTCTTTGGGAGAGAGATTCAGACTCGCGCGAGAGAGCGTGTCGCTCTCGGTCAGATGACAGACGTGCTTGGCGTTCCTCGATACTCTCTTGAGAACGCAAAGTCACGGTCCGAGTTCTTTGCGAACTTAAGCGCGACTCCCTTTCTGTGAAAGTCTCTGACTCGCGTGAGAGAGACTGGCGCTCCCGATCAGCAGACAGCCGAACTTCGCGTTCCTGGATATTCTCTTGAGAACGCAAAGTCGCGGTCCGAGTTCTTTGCGAACTTAAGCGCGACTCCCTTTCTGTGAAAGTCTCTGACTCGCGTGAGAGAGACTGGCGCTCCCGATCAGCAGACAGCCGAACTTCGCGTTCCTGGATATTCTCTTGAGAACGCAAAGTCGCGGTCCGAGTTCTTTGCGAACTTAAGCGCGACTCCCTTTCTGTGAATGTCTCTGACTCACGTGAGAGAGAGTGGCGCTCCCGATCAGCAGACAGCCGGTCTTCGCGTTCCTGGATACTCTCTTGAGACCGCAAAGTCGCGGTCCGTGTTCTTTGTGAACTTAAACGTGACTCCCTTTCGGTGAACGTTTCCGATTCACGTGAAAGAGCGATGTGCTCTCGGTTAGCAGATAACCGTGCTTCACGATCTTCTTCCGATTCCTGAGACCTACAAAGTCTCATCCTTTTCGCATTTCGGCTACGCAGCGAAAGGTTAGTTTTTTTTCTTTGAGGCATTTTCAAGGAAAATTAAAGCAATAAACAAAACTAACAACACTTATGACTGAATAGCCTACAAACTTAAAAGATCGGTGCGTCGAACAGTCTAGTGTGACAACGTATCGTCTGTTCGTGGTCGTGACTCAACGAATTGGCAACACTAACTTACTGTATAACGATTGGCACTATTGGATTCAAACTACGAAGTAAATCAAATACAATCTTTACTTCGTACTTCAAACCAATGACCAAAGTTGACCAAACGAAACCAATAAGATAAGCAAATACTTTTTAACCGACGAAAAAAAGGAGGAGGTTCTCAATTCGACCGTATATATATTTTTTTTTTTTTTTTTTTTTTTTTTTTTTTGTGTATGTTCAGCTCTCACTCCGTCATTTATGAACCGATCTTAATAATTAACCGACGAAAAAAAGGAGGAGGTTCTCAATTCGACCGTATATATATTTTTTTTTTTTTTTTTTTTTTTTTTTTTTTGTGTATGTTCAGCTCTCACTCCGTCATTTATGAACCGATCTTAATAATTCTTGTTTTGTTAGATAGGATATACTTCAAGAGTGGTCCCATGTCAAGGAAATCAGGATCTGATGATGGAATCTTGATAAAATTGAGAGAAAACCTCGAAAATTGTGGCCACGTTTAGCGTTTCTGTGCGTATGTTCAGCTCTCACTCCGTCATTTATGAACCGATCTCGATAATTCTTTTTTTGTTAGATAGGGTATCTCTCAAGGGTGGCCCCATGTCAAGGAAAACAGGATCTGATAATGAAGTCCTGATAAAATTGAGAGAAAACCTCGAAAATTGTGGGCACGTTAAGCGTTTCTGTACGCATGTTCGGCCCTCACTCCGTTGTTTATGAACCGATTTTGATGATTATTTTTTTCTTAGATAGGGTATACCTCAAAGGTGGTCCCATGTCAAGAACATCAGGATCTGATGATGGGATCCTGATAAAATTGAGAGAAAACCTCGAAAATTGTGGCCACGTTTAGCGTTTCTGTGCGTATGTTCAGCTCTCACTCCGTCATTTATGAACCGATCTCGATAATTCTTTTTTTGTTAGATAGGGTATCTCTCAAGGGTGGCCCCATGTCAAGGAAAACAGGATCTGATAGTGGAATCCTGATAAAATTGAGAGAAAACCTCGAAAATTGTGGGCACGTTAAGCGTTTCTGTACGCATGTTCGGCCTTCACTCCGTTGTTTATGAACCGATTTTGATGATTATTTTTTTCTTAGATAGGGTATACCTCAAAGGTAGTCCCATGTCAAGGACATCAGGATCTGATGATGGAATCTTGATAAAATTGAGAGAAAACCTCTAAAATTGGGCACAAATATTGTTTCTGTTTACTTTTCATAACTTAATCAGGTATTTGCATTTAGGAATCATCACATCATGAAACTGAACTGATGACGGAAACCATACCTTTCCTAAACAATAGAAGTTAGATACAAAAAACTGGTTTTAGTGACAGATACCACTTAATATGCTTTGAAGAAAAGACGTCTTTAGAATATTGGAGGTAACCTCACCTGGCCAATATCCTGGGAACCACAAGGAATGATGGTTACATCATTAGCTCAGTGGCAAGAGGAATGATGAAGGATTAGAAATTAGCCTCAGAGTATTAAAAGGTGATGCGAGTCACAAAAAATCATAAAATAAAAAACTTTTTAACAAAAAATTTAACCGACGAAAAAGAACTAAAAAGCAAAAAATAAATAAACCTTTTAAGGCCTGAGTATTGAGCTTGTTTACCTACATAAAATATCTAATTTTATATAAACTAATTTTGAGTCGGCGCCAAATAATAAAATGAATAATTACCTATATCTAGCCTTCTTCATTTCTACGTACAAATAAAATTTAGATATTTAATAATAAGACTTGTTTGGCGCCGACTCAAAATTAGTTTATATAAAATTTGATATTTTATGTAGGTAAACAAGCTCAATACTCAGGCCTTAAAAGGTTTATTTATTTTTGTATCGTCTGTTCGTGGTCGTGACTCAACGAATTGGCAACACTAACTTACTGTATAACGATTGGCACTATTGGATTCAAACTACGAAGTAAATCAAATACAATCTTTACTTCGTACTTCAAACCAATGACCAAAGTTGACCAAACGAAACCAATAAGATAAGCAAATACTTTTTTTTCGACCAATTTAGAAAATCGATAAACCAAGCAACCAAAGAACTTTTACGACACACGCAAGAACTTTTAAGACACCTAACGAAACCCAATTTGCCTAGTAAACACGGTGGACGTCATCCTCGCGCGGAAAATCTTAACACCGCGATTCAGAAAATGACGTCATTTGCACAACGCCATCTATCGGATTTAGATTTCAACTATCAACATTAGTTCTATTTTTAGTCTTAAGATGTCGTTGCAAGTACTATACTTAATTGCGTAACGTAATATTTTACTTCTTGAACTCACTAAATTAATCATATCTTTTGATAGAGTGAACCGATTTCGATGAAACAAAAACTAAGTTAATCCTCAAGTTGCGTATAATTTTTGTATATAAACATTGTCAGCATTGAATTCGTAGATTTTACGTGATGTGCGCACAAACAAACAGACAAACAGACAAACAGACAAACAGACAAAAATTTCAAAAATGATGGAAATGGGTTCTGTTACTTATCTTTTCACACGCTGGCTATTTTTTGTTTCAATTTCTTCAATGTACAAAAATGACTTTTCTACAGATTTATTATATGTATAGATTGACTACCTCAGCGAAGTTTGTCGAGAAGACTGACTCGACACATTTGTTGCCAAATACCGCAAAAAACATTAGAATGTGTTACATCTGCATTCTAATGGAAAAAAGTAGAAATACACTACGTAAGACTAGGCAATATGGTCAACTTTAGCCTTCCCTTCGGGAGAGACACAAAAAAATAGAAAACCCATCTAAAAAAAAAAGTCTTGGGACCAACACCAGTGCTGCCCTCAATTTTAAACCTCATTGTTGAACTTACCGAATTGTTGTATAGTTGTCTCAGCCGAATAAGACAGCTCCAGCGTTATGTGCAACCTCTGCCTTTGGTTCTTCGCTCTGTCAACAACCGACAAAAATATAGCTAGGCTCCGGCAATTTTTAGGGTGCCGTAGTCGTAACAAGGACAAACCCATATAGTTTCGGTCTGTCCGTCTGTCCGTCCGAGACATAGCTAAGAGACTGTTAGTACTAGAAAGCTGTAATTTTGCATGGGTAATACAGCATGTAACAAAAACCCTGTCCGGTCATGAAAGGTATTACTTGGTATCGTACTGCGTACACATATACGTAATAATTTAATAGACACGAGATAATTATTTTTCCCCAATGAAAATAATTAATTTAAAAAATAAGAAAAACTTATGAAAGGCAACACTGAGCGCTCGACAAAGTTCACCTAATGTTTCGTTTCAAAGATGCCGTTTATATATAGTTTGAAATGAAAATAGGTAAAAATGAAAAGATTTCGGCGGCCAGTGGAGTGTTGTCAACTTGTGAACATTTATATAATAAAAAATCTATAACTCTTTCTCAAAAATCGCTACTCTCCGATTTATATGAGTTACATTTTTTTTATAACTTTTTCTAATAAGTACGTATGTTAAACCAGGAATACGCCTTTATTAGATCGGACAGGGTTTTTGTTACATGCTGTAAACATTAATTACGTCAAGAAAACGAAACAGTTATGTTTTGAAAAATATTTATATTTTATATTATGATTGCTCCCGTACATGTAAAATGGGATGATTTTTATTTTTCTCATCTATCCTATAATCGTGTCCAATATTTTTTAACTTGCGGACTAAACATTATTATTATTTTCATAAAACATCCCTATTGTTGTTTCTTTGCTCTTTTAAAATAAAACCTAGTTGCTAAATAAATGGAGCGTATTTTGCTGTAGCAACATTTCTCGACAGATATTCGCTTTGGGTTGCCGCGATCATGTGAACACGCTTACGTTAGCAGCATATCTACCCCCTTAGCCAAATAACTTTTATAATAGCGCTAACGCTAACGCTTCGTGCAAAATGTATGGCAACGACATTATTTGCGGAGAGAACGGTCACGTGACTCACGCCCAGTAATTTCGTTGCCATACATTTTGCTCGAAGCGTTAGCGTTAACGTTAACAGAAAATATTTTGTGTTTTTCTAACTTCCCTGATTACCTTTTGTCACTGTGCAGCGATATACCGCTGGAGGCCGCCTCGGAGATGATCACCACAAGCTTCTCGCCATCCATGAAGCGCTGCTTCTCCGCCAGCCTATCGTATTCTCTTTTTATGCGACCTGTTATCTGCGAGGAGAAATAACTTATTGGTTTAATTTGTTCGTTCTTTTTAACTATCCCTGAAAAAAATTGATTTAGAAAATGTTAGATAGCCTTGAATTAGTTGATAAAATGGTTTCCTTGGGATCACGCAGAAGTTGAGGCTTCAATGAGGTCCTTATTTAATATCTCTTGCAGGAGGACTCATATAATAATAGAGTCAGGGTTACTGCCCCAGTTCCTTACAACAGGAAAGTCAAAAGTCAAAACGTTTATTGCGAACTAAGTGTACAATGTTGGTGTTAACCCATAGATCAGGTAGTACTGCGGAGCCCAAAAATTAAAGACCGATCTCGTGTTTACCGACGGTCTATAAAGTCTTACATCCATCCTGAGAGCCAAAATTAACAATCATATTGACACATATTGTACATGTCTGCCTTGTTTTAAAACTTGTTTATTAACAACATTTTATTAGGTATTGACAATGGCGACTGTCTACCAAGTAGCCAATACATTTTTTTTGTATCGAATATCTAATTCGGCTCTTTTCTTTTTGACATGCTCTTTCCAGCGCAGTTTTGCTAGGGTCATGCCGAGATACTTAGCAGTATTCGTATTTGTTGACTATTCGTGAGTACCGGGAAGTATTGTGGCTTTTTATTGGTGAAGTCAATGTGGATAGACTAGCTTTCGTTCAGTTTGATACGCTTTCTTGCAGTCCACTCATAGACACGGTTTATGGACTCTTAAACCTTTTCTACGGCTTCCTCGTGACTGTTTCCAACAGCCATGATAGCTGTGTCGCCAGCAAAGGTTGCAATGACATTACTTTCTAGCTCAGGAATATCACAGGTGTATAGAAGATACAGGACCGGACCTAGTACACTGCCTTGTGGTACTCCAGCTTTTATCTGCCTAAGGTCTGAATAGGCATTTCTTTATCTTTTTCTAAATAGTCTGCTCGATATATAGGACTCTATGATGTCTGAAAATTGTTGAGGCAGCATTGTTCTTAGTTTATAAATAAGGGCATCATGCCATACTTTATCAAACGCCTGTGCAACATCAAAGAAAACCGTGGAGCACACCTTCTTGTTCTCTAGTGTTCTCTCAATCGTATTAGTAATTCTGTGTACTTGGTCGAGCGCGGAGTGTTGTTCTCTGAATCCGAACTGATAATCGGGGATTAGATTTTCAGATTCAATAAGAGGTTTCAATCTCTTTAGAAATAATCTCTCATTTTGACAGCACAGGTAACAGTGATATTGGTCTGTATGATGTTGTTACATAAGTGGCTTCCCAGGCTTGGCTATCATTATAACTTCAACTACTTTCCACATGTCAGGAACGTGTTTTAATAACCAAAATGCAGCATTTATGAGCGTGGTAAGCTTAACTATGGCTTTACGTGGAAGATCTTGTAAAACTTCTCTTGTAATTAAGTCGGTAGGCGATTGCTTTGACACGGTGTGTTGTTTCTGGTGTGTTTTCTAGGCCGATTGCTGTGTATTCGTTGTAAATTTACTCAATTTCAAATCCAGCTGTTCTGGAGTTTTTAATGGAACTCTTAATTCTATTGCATTATCTAAGTTTATTCTGAAACTTTCCCAGTCTGTATAAGTGTTTACAAGTGTAGGATTTCTCTATATGCGTAGGATCCTATGCCATACAGATAAAATTATTGGTGAGTGATTGGAATTCATGTCAAAGCATTCATCGATACTCATATAATTAGTAGATAATAATAATAATAATAGTTTATTGTTTCATAATATTGTTACATTAGTAAGGTGTGAAACCGGATCCCGCACTAGTATACCCTGTGTCGCAGGATCCAGTCTCTCTCGACAGATTATTCGATCTAAATATGAGGTTACCAATTAAAATGCGACGGTTTCAGCATAATTCACTACAACTTTATATACATTATATTTAGGTTAGAATAAATATACATTAAATTTAGGTTAGAATATAATATTTCTGGTGTGCCACATTTTCAATTAGCCCATTCGGAAGGTCTCTTAATTGTTTACACTTCACATAACTTACTTACACACACGCAAGTTATAGAAAAACTAATACAAACATATCTACAAACAAAACATCGCAAATCTTACTCTATCGGTAAACATGTACTAATTGTTGCTATAATTAGCCTAATTATTGGAAATTATCTTTTTCATAAATATCAGATGCGCGTTTTAAAATTCTTACGTAAAAATGCTTTTTTTGGGTAACATTTCAAGCCATATTGATTCTACTCAGGTGTCTGAGTCTATGATCTGCTCTCCTGAAAGCCTTGTAAGTAATATTGATTTGTCCCGGACAGCCTTATGTTTGATGCACACTAACATTCGTAGTGTAACTTGCAATTATGATAACCTTATCATTCTCCTGGAAAGAATTTGTATACAATGTGATATTCTCGTACTCACAGAATGCTGGATGAGTAAATGTTCAACTGTGCCCGAAATTGTCGGCTACACGTCATACTCCTCAGACTACCTTAATCAGAATGACGGTGTCATTATATATATTAAATCTGAAATAAAACACCGCTTAACAAAACTATCCGTGATAGATGCCAACTGCCTTATTTTACAATCTGAGAACGAGTATGCTATCGTGGCTGTGTACCGCTCACCATCTAACCGAAATATTAATAATTTCTGCGACAGCCTTGATTTGTGTCTTGCATCATTAAAGTCAGTGAAATCGTTGGTACTGATTGGTGATATCAACGTAAATATTTCCCCAAATGGTAATGATCCGAACTGTAGTAATTACTTGGACCAAATGGCATATCATGGTTTTCTACCTGCCCATGTCTTTCCTACTCGTAAAAGTAGTTGTATAGATCATGTGATGCTGAGATCCAATAAATACACAGCTACATATGTACTTGACTCGTTTATAACTGACCATGCGCCACTGGTTTTTTGTCTTGATTGTAAAATAAAGAGACGCACCTCTAAGACCACTTTTCTTAAAATTGATTTTCCATCTTTAATACAGGAACTTTCAGATACAGACTTTAGCCCTGTTTATGATACCGCCGATGCGAATGTTTCCGCTACCTACTTAACAAACTTAATTTCGCAAGCTATTACTGCTCACTCCAAACCTGTAACAATCGCTCATCGTAAGCGAACCATTAAGCCATGGTTAACTCCGGGTTTAGTACGGTGCATCAGGCATAGGGACACATTGCACAAAAAAGCAACTCTTGATCCAGATAATGCAATTACTCGAGTCACGTATACAAGGTATCGAAATTTTTGCAACAACCTTTTAAAAAAGCTAAAAATTACTTACGAAAAAAACGAGTTTCACAAGAATAAAAATAATCCAAAGGGCATGTGGAATTCCATTAATAAAATTGCTAACCTTAAGAAAAATTCTCCTCCTCCCAGTGAGTTACTTACTCTCGCTCAAGAACCATGCGAGTCAGTTAAAGTAGTTAATAACTATTTTGCAGGCATCGGAGAAACACTTGCAAATGCAATATTAAATAAACGGAGCGCAAATCGGCCGACAGATTCTTGTTCATCGCAGTCACCTAAAGATTCTATGGTGCTACTTGATACAGACTCTGTAGAAATTGGATCCATTATTCTTGACTTGAAAAGTGACTCAGCAACTGGTATTGACAATATTCCAACACAAGTGATAAAGAGAGCAAAGTGCAGTCTTATTTCCCCCCTTACATACATGTGTAACCTGTGCCTGACCACTGGTATTTTTCCGAACATATTGAAGAGGGCGTTGGTACATCCAATCTATAAGAGTGGGGACAGAGATATTGTCGGAAACTACAGACCCATATCCGTGCTGACAGTTATCTCTAAAATCCTAGAGAAACTCTTAAACTCTAGATTAACAAACTTTTTAACACACAATAATATTATTGCTGAGAACCAATTTGGCTTTATGAAGGGTCGATCTACTGAAGATGCAACTTTACTTCTATCTGAGGTTATTGCTCGAAACCTTGATTCCAAGAAGAGGGTTATAGGTGTGTTTCTTGACATGTCAAAAGTCTTTGACACTGTCTCTGTCCCCTTCTTACTTTCGAAGATGGAATCGATTGGTATTCGTGGGATTGCACTAGAGATTTTTAGATCGTATCTCTCCAACCGAACCCAGTGCGTTAAAATAGGCAGTTACATAAGCTCAGAAGTATCTCTCTCTTTCGGCGTTCCGCAAGGCAGCGTTCTTGGACCCACTTTCTTTCTCTTGTACATTAACAACCTGTGTTTAAAAGTACTTCCAAATTGTAATATTATTACCTACGCCGATGACACTGCGCTGGTTGTGCAAGGAAATGATTGGAAGGAGGCTCAGCAGTACACAGAACATGCTATTAGAGAAATAATGACTTGGCTTAATTATAACCTTTTGACACTGAATGTTGATAAGACTAAGTATATCACTTTTGCTCTTCGTGGTAACACCCAACCAGGACCTGAATTTGAAATTAGTGCACATACTTGTGACCTACAAGAAAATTGTGGTTGCCCTAAACTAACTCGCACTACCAATATAAAATATCTGGGTCTCCTTATAGACAGCTCCCTAACATGGACCGCACACATTACTTCAGTAATTGCCCGCGTAAGAAAATTGATGCCAATCTTTAGAAAGCTTAAGAATTCTGCTGATCTTGAAACCTTGCTATGTGTTTACTATGCCCTTGCTGAAAGTTTACTGAAGTACTGTGTCCTTGTGTGGGGAGGGATTGGCAAGACCATTTTGCTTCCCCTAGAGCGTGCACAAAGAGCTGTACTGAAGGTCATGCTTGGACGACCACGAAGGTACAGCACTGATCTTTTATATCGTGAGCGTTCCGTTTTAACTGTTAGACAGCTTTTTATTTTATCGACAGTACTCCGTAAGCATAAAAACACCCGATATATAAGGATTTCTAAGCGTGACAAAACAAGAGTTTGCTCGGGGACACCGCATAGAACGGTGTTTAGTACACAACAATATTATGTTGCAGGCAATAATTTATATAACATCGCAAACCGTGTGAATAACATTTATGCACTTCCAACTAAGAATTGCAAGTATTTAATACGAGACTGGCTTCTACGATTAAACTATAGTGAAACTGAAGAAATTATCAACAGTTAAACATGTATATAAAGAAAGATACACACCACCCCCCTTCTACATTTACCTTCCCACACACTTTACACATCCTCACCCCTTATCACACTACACACACACATACTTTACTCATCTTTGTGGTAACGTAGTTTTATAATTTTGTTTTTCCTATAAATTTTATTTAATTTTATTAGCTTATCTAACGATAATTTCACCATTAGTGGAGATGTTGTGCTTAGAACAATGAATTGTGTTTTTAATAAATAAGTGTGGACGACGCTGACGACTGTGACACAGTTTATACTAGTATAGTCGTCAACGTAATCTCTTATAAAAATGTATTCATTGCCATGATTTTGTACATAGATTTTAAGAGAAATTTAAATTATGAAGAGTGAAATAAATAAACTATTAAACTAATAACTATTAACTAAATACTAAAAGGTATCTAAATAAGAACTAGTCTCTTTAACTACATGAAATTAAAAAAAAAAAATGTTTGTATTTTATGATGAGTGTCAGTGTGTGTATGATAATGAATACTTTAGTAACCAATTGATAAAAGGTTTTCGGTTTCAGTATAATTAAGCCCAATCAGTCCAGAACCTGTTTTTCCCAAACTTCGTCAAAGAGAGAATTTTTAACTTTTTATAGATATATTTTTAGTTATAAATAAATCTATTAGGAATTTGAAGGAATTTGGGGATTTTGCGTGGATCGCTTGCTTAGCTATATCATGGCCCTCATAAATTCCTTTCCCTTGGTGGTGGTTAGTCTTGACCCCCAATGTGTATTTTTAGCGTTGAAGTCGCCACCTAAGATGAATCTTTGTCCGAGTTGCTGTAAGAATCTTATATAATGGTCTTTTTTATATTATATCACGGAGGTGAGTATATAGCCGCTACTGTGACTGTAGACAATTGAGATTGAATACAAATCGCCACAGCTTGGATTTCATGACATTCATACTTAACTTTTTCATGATGACGGAGATTTTCTTTGACCACAACAGCGCTAGCATCTCGGGCAGAATTGTCAGGGTGCAGTGCATGGTACACTTTATAACCTCGGAACTTTATGTATGAGTGCTTAGTAAAGTGAGTTTCAGATATAAGGCATACATCGATGTTTTCTGTGATCAGGATTACTTCTAATTCTTGTTGGTGTTTGAGTAGTCCGTTTGAGTTCCATGCCATTATTTTTAATGGATTCTTTTTTTTTTGTTGGGAAATAGCATTCGTAGCGCTATTTTCTAATTTATCCAAACGAGCGTTAAATGAGGACATCAATTTAATAATTTCGTCCAACTTTCCTTCCGTATCTTTATTTACATTGTCGCGAATATTCGCATTGTTATCAGTTTTCGCTGCAACGCGGGCGTATGTTTTCTTGTGAGGGTTTACTGTCACGTAATGAATTTGCGTTTGTGAGCTAGTTTGCATTTTTTCGTTGATTATGTGCTGACATTTTACTATCGGCTTTTTGATAGTTTTGTTGTTTATGCCTTACATTTCTCGGGCTACTATACATCCTCTATAATTAGAAGGATGCGGTTCATTTGACACATCTAGGCTCCTTGGAACAGTATTTATGTGTATATCCGTACGGTACGCCTGCCATCTTTTGCATTGAGGTACTAGCCTCGAAGTATGGAGAGGATGTACTTCTACTTTAAATTCTAATATTGACTTAAAGCTATAGATTAAATTTATGTCTTCCTCATTTCTGAAAGTCAGCATAAACATGTTCAGAGGCTCCTTATTTTTCCACCTTAATTTGTTTACTGTGTCTTCAATCTGGAAACCTTTATTTTACAGGTAGGAATAATTCTGTTAGGCTTGCATGTGAAATGAAGGTTTTCTACTATAATCTTGTAGGCCTTTCCTGCTTGTTTCGGGCCTGCGGACGGTGAGTAATGGCTAGCTCGCCGCGACAACAAGCCGAAAAAGGCCTGGTAGTTCTCGACGCCATTTACTACAACAGGCGGAGGTGGCGGAATCTTTGTAGTCTTCACTTTCTCGGTTTGAACAGTCTCTAGGTGTTCAATGTTGGCGGTGTGAGTGGGCGATGTGTTTAATTTTCGTTTTTCCTGCTCTTTTATTTTAAGTACCAAATTAAAATTACACTCGAGCGTGTTGGGCGCTAGGCGTCGCCCGAGGCGCTCTACGTGCAGGAGAAGCTCTTCATACATGGTACATACCTCAGCCACGTAGTCAGTCCCACCGAGCTCGTCTATGAGCTGGTCAAGCGTGTTGGCTGGCAGGCGTCGCCCGAGGTGCTCTACGTGCAGGAGAAGCTCTTCGTACATGGTACATACCTCGGCCACGTTGTCAGTTCCGCCGCGCTCGTTCACCAGCTGGTCTAGCGTGTTGGGCGTCAGGCGTCGCCCGAGGTGCTCTACGTGCAGGAGAAGCTCTTCGTACATGGTACATACCTCGGCCACGTTGTCAGTCCCGCCGAGCTCGTCCACCAGCTGGTCTAGCGTGTTGGACGGCAGGCGTCGCCCGAGGTGCTCTACGTGCAGGAGAAGCTCTTCGTACATGGTACATACCTCGGCCACGTTGTCAGTCCCGCCGAGCTCGTCCACCAGCTGGTGTAGCGTGTTGGGCGGCAGGCGTCGCCCGTGGCGCTCTACGTACCGGAGAAGCTCTTCGTACATGGTACATACCTCAGCCACGTTGTCAGTCCCACCTAGCTCGTCTATGAGCTGATCGAGCGTGTTGGGTGGCAGGCGACTGCCAAGCACAGCGATGGCGTCCAATAACGCCTTCTTCATCCTGATTACGCGATTCACATTGACGGGACCTAGAGGTAAAACGTACGTTTAATTTTTATTTATTAGTAATTTTGTTTAAATTTCATTACCAAACGAAGCATAAATTCTTTATTTTTAAAGTTCATTAAGGTACCGACTGAAGACAAATAACCACATTTTTCTTTCAAATACTTTTTGGTTGTGATCCTCATAACGGAAAAGTGAGCAAGTTCTGTGGCTAGAACTGTGACACCCAAGGAGGTCGTCTGCTGTAGTAAACTTAATTACGGCATGCAAACTGGCAGAAAATACTTCTGGCTGCGTTTAAATTATCAATCGTAACAACACTGCAAACGCTTCGTAATCCATCTTCGACCCACTTGTTTTGTCCTACCGTTTCTGTAAAACACACTTTGTGCTTGCGCAAGTTTTAGTAATACAAATTTTTACTATGATATTTCGGAACTCATTTCTTATTTGACCACAGTTTGAGCTAATCATGCATCCCTTTCCCTCCTATCTCATTCCCAAACAGCAAAGGGAGAAGAAATGCTAACCGCACGCGCCAATCAGAGGCGCATGATTGTTCTTGTTGTGACGAGCCTGCACCGCACCGCGCCGATGAATAATACACAGCGCTACTATATATATCCAAAACTCTAAAAACTTTCTATTATCCGTGCTAGCCGACACACGTGTGACATAAAGACCAAGTGAAGTACATAACAGTGGAAGAAGAAAATCAGCAAACACGTGCTACATCTTCTCATAATGTCCTTGTATCAACGTGCTCCATCCAGAAGATTCCCAAGTAAGTCCTTTATTACCTTTTCCTACCCTGGTCAGCGCATTACTGTGTGCCACCAATATTTCACTTCTCATAAAATTACATTCCCGCATTGGTCCTTCGAAAGCCGCATGTACAGACTGTTGTCAACATTACCTGACCCACCCTAAAATCAAACGACTTTGGACCCTCTGCGTGTAACATTAAGGTTTATTTAATTTATATGAGCTTATCAGACAACTGTTCGAGGATTTGATGAACAAATACAATAATAATATAGACACGCAAATTTGATCTTTAAAACGTTAGCATTAGGTTATATTTTATAACTATTTGTTATAATATGATGTGTAATAGCTTATTTTAATAATAGAGTTCAAGTAATTCTGGTCTCGTGGTCTGTGTGTAAGACTGAGAAAAACAAAGTTCGAGATCAAATCCTGCGACAAAGATATTGTTTTGCTTTCAATATAGAATTTATATTCCAAAACTATTTCTTGTATTATTGTAAAGAACTACAGACTATACATAAACTTTTTAAAATGGTAATATTTTCACATAACTTGTAACAAGTGGGTAGTTGAAAAATAAATATTCGTATTCATTATAAAGAACTGTGAACTTAAAGTTTTTTAAATTACCCACCCGTTTACAAGATAAGTTATTAGGCGAAAATCATATTGGTCGTTCTTTAATATTGCAAGCAATATTGTAGAAATGAAAACAAATTAAAAAAGAAACTGATGTATAGGTGGAATGTGTTTTCGAACCCACATGCTGTTCGTCGTCAATCCAGCATCAAACCGCTAAGCCACAAGAACTTGTTGGGAATACGCGAAATTAAAGATTGGGTTGTAATTATGTAGTGTGACTTAAAAGCTTTTCAACTTTAATGTTAACGAGATAATGATTAAAATAGCTTAACAAAAACATATATAATGCCGGTGGCTCCGACTATGTTGGGTGGGTTTACCTTAACGTTACGTGTTAAAGATCAAATTTGAGTGTCTGTGTTATTATTGTATTTTTGTTCATCGAGTCCTCGTGCACTTGTGTGATAAGCTCATATAAATTAAATAAACCTTAATGTTACAGGCAGTGGGTCCAAAGTCGTTTGATTTTAGGGTGGGTCAGGTAATGTTGACAACAGTCTGTACTTATCCACCACTTTGTTTTAATGTCACGAATTATTTCAACAGTTAGTTATCAGTAAAGGTAGGAAACCAAATGAAAGACTAAAGCAACATTAGTAAACCAAATACTGCCTAGCCTTTTTCCAACTATCTTGGGGTCGGCTTCCAGTCTAACCGGATGCAGCTGAATACTAGTATTTTACATGGAGCGACTGCCTATCTGACCTCCACATACCCAGTAACTGGGTAACACGATACCCCTTGGTAAAACTGGTTGTCCGACTTTCGGGCTTCTGACGACCCGTAACGACTCTCAAAGATCCACGATTGACAGACGAGACCAATGGCATAACGTGCTTTCGGAGGAGTCTCGGTATGAAACGATGGTCACCCATCCATGGACCGACCCCAGCAAGCGTAGCTTAACCTTATGTATCGACCCGTGCGGCTGCTGTTATTCCTTTAGCCACGAGCTCCTCATTAATAAACCAAACATTTGTAAATAAGGACGAGTTGCGATTTGTGTCTGCAACTGTTGTGTGCCGTGTCGGTGGCAAAAAAGTGTTTACGTTTGCGCAGCGCCTTATATTAGGTACAATCGGTTAAAAAAAACACGGGGAGGCACCCAGATAGGAAATGTTCTGAATTATAACATAGGACCAAGTGAAACAAATCAAGTGACCAAACAAAACGAAAGCAGCATGTGAAATTACTTACATTGCCGAATACACGGGAAGTGGTTCTCAACAAGCGTCTGGAATATATACCTGAAAACAAGAAACCAGTCTGTAAGATTACGACAAAATATTGGCCGTCACGGGACGCCCGGCAAATGTGAAACATCTATTTCGTGTGTTGTGTGTTTTTTTGTGTTGTAGTTGTTGTTGTTTGTTGTTGGTGTGGTTGTCGGATGTGGTGGTTGTTGTTGTTGGTATGGTTGTTGCTTGTGGTTGTTGTCGTTATTGTTATTATTATTATTCTTTATTGTACACATATAACATATAAATAAAACACAAATTAACAATTAGTTACAAAGGCGAGCTTAACCCAGCATTTGGGTTTTCTTACAGCAAACCTCAGGGTGAAAAATGTTGATTGTTGTTGTTGTTAGTTGTGGTTATTGTTGTTGGTTGTTGTTGTTAATGGTTGTGGTTTTTGTTGGTAGTGTTGTTGGTTGTTTTTGTTGTTGTTGGTTGTGGTGGTTGTGTTGTTGGTTGTGGTGGTTTTTGTTGTTGGTTGTGGTGATTGTTGTTGTTGGTAGTGTTGTTGTTGTCGGTGGTTGTTGTGTTTGTTGTTAATTGTTGTTGTTATTTGTTGATGTTGGTTGTTAGTTGCTGTTGGTTGTTGTTGTGTTACTGGTTTTCGCATAGATATTTTTAGGGAGAAGGGAGTCAAGAGCGGTGGCGTAATGGGGGCATCGTGGCACGACAGCGTCATGCCGTTTTTCGTCACGGCATTCGAGACGGTTTTACTGCCAAGTCGCGCCAATATCTGTTTCACATCAAAAACAAAATTCCCTATTGTAGGTACTGTTTTCTCGCAAATGTGTTGGCAAACGTTTATGACACACGTGCGAATTGGTATTTACAAACTCGTGACTATGGTAAGCCCTCGACTTCGTCTCGGGCTTATATTTTTCTACTCGTTCGTAAAAACCAACTTACCGCACTAGTATCATATATAACTATTATGTGCTAATTTAAAAGCACATATTTAAATCAGCGAAATATACGTATTAAAATGAAGTATTCATAAAACTATTTAGATCACTAGTTAGACATATTTATTTCATCATTAAATGGAGTAACATATTTTAGTGCGTTGAGCTTACGGAAAACGGAACGTTTAATGACGAGACAAAATGTCAAAAGTGACAAATTTTTTTTTTCACCTAAACCATTAATTTCTTTGCCTTAAAATCTTTACGTGGAGGCCTCTAACTTTATGAACTTCTGTGAAAAAAAGATGGACTCCCAACTCCACGGCAGATAAAGTAAAGCTTAGCCCATGTTCATCAACTTAATTCGTTTACTGAACCAGAACGCGAAAGTACTGTGTAGTACTCACTTGGCAGTAGACAGCTCTCCGTCATCTCTCTCGAGCTGGTCGAGCGTGCGCGCCTCGCCGGTGCTCTGCAGACCGATGACGACGCATTTGCCGCAACTCACTGCCTCGCGAGCCGTCATTACCGCGTGGTTGACCTAGGGACAAAATAATAACATTTCTTTCACCAATATTATATTCTGGCTTTATGAAGTATCAGTGGCTGAGAAGTGTGGCGGGCTAGTCCCATAAAAATACTTTTTATCAGTTAAGGTGGAAGCTCCAGGGTAGCCCGCAAAATTCAAATTTTCTAACGTTTTTTGCAATTTGCAGGTCAGGCTGTATCTTGGTCAAAATTTGGTTCACGGCCGTAGCTTGTATGTATTTATAGAATTATGATCATTAAAATCATCAATACAACTCTCTCAGTTAGAATTGATGCCAAATGTAAGTATTTCATGAAATCATGACATTTGGCATCAATTCTAACTGAAAGAGGTGTATTGATGATTTTAATTATTATAATTTTATAAATATATACTTGCTACGGCCGCGAATCAAATGACCAAGATACAACCTGAGACTGACCTGCAAATTGCAAAAAAAACGTAAGAAAATTTGAATTTCGCGGGCTACCTTGGAGCGTTCACCTTAACCCTTTACAGGCACTTTTGAATTGTCAATAAGTCGGTCAGTTTGATAGATGAAGCTAATTGCACATTCCAAAGCGTAGGTAGATCTCTATGGAGAAGAACGTGCAAGAAACTCCATAGACACTCTTTTAAACCATGTTATGTGTTACTACTGGTATACTGGTATACTGGTGGTGGTGGGTATTTCTTGCTGCTTATAATTATGTGAGAACAATGTTTAATTTTTCATTCGGTAAAGCAAATCTTAATTTTTAGGGTTCCGTACCCGTAGGGTCTAAACGGAGCCCTATTGTTGTCACTGACGTCGTCTGTCACAAAATTTTGTTACGAAGAATTTTTTAACTTCCTATTGACAAAAGAACTTTAAATTTGGTGATAATGTTTATTATAACGTATACTTTACTAACAAATAATTACCAGTATTTAGTACGAAACCCTTAATGTGTGAAATCCGACACGCACTTGGACAGTTTTTTTTTGCTATTTAACACTAAATTATTTGCAGTGAATCAGTTTTGGACCTGATGTAGGGCGTTATTTACGTCATCAAGATTTGTGGAACGTCTGTTCTTCAAAATTAAGGACGTATCGTCTGCAAACAAAACTATTTGAGGTTGTTTTTATAATAGATTGGGAAGATCATTAATATATACTAAAAAGAGGAAAGGACCCAGTCTTGACCCTTGTGGTACTCCCATTTGGGCTTTCCTACCCCGTGAATTGACACCATTTGGCTGGCCTGTTGGTCTAGTGGTTAGTGACCCTGACTGCTATGCCGGAGGTCGTGGGTTCGATTCCCACCCAGGACAAATGTTTGTGTAATGAGCACGATCATTTGTTCTGTGTCTGGGTGTAATCTAATATATAAAATTCTCGTGTCACAGTTTTCGTTGCCATACTCCTCCGAAACGGCTTGACCGATTTTGATGAAATTTTTTGTGCTTATCCGGTATCTATGAGAATCGGCCAACATCTATTTTTCATCCCCCTAAATGTTAAGGGTAGTCCACCCCTAAATTTTTTTTTTTATTTTTTAGGCAAAATTTTTTGTTTTTATTTTTTTATGACACAACATACAAAAATACATACAACCCTAAATTTTCACCCCTCTACGATCAACCCTTATATTTTATTTGTTAATTAAAAACTTTAATTTTTTTTGGTAAAATTTTTTTGTTATTTTTTGATGACTTACAATAAAAAATCTCATATTACTCTCAATTTTTCACCCCTCTACGATCAACCCCTATTTTTTATTTGTTAATTCCTATCCAGATATTATAATTTCAAGTTCCTTTAATTATGTTTTTTTTTTAAATTCAATTTGATCTCCCGCCCTCACCGTTCGACTACTGATCAACTATCAATCGATCAGTTATCCCCGCCAGGTGTCACCACTTATCCAGCAAACATTACGTAGTAGGGATGAGGACGAAGCCGGTCTCCTGTCTTACTCACTATACATTTTTCAGCCATGTTTTATAAGTTTTATTTGTGTATCAATCGTAGCAGTGACTGTTATACCTATTATTTTAATTTTCCTTTGCAACTCCCATATTAATTTTACTGTCATCGTAAAATTATCATTACGGTTTGACCGATTTTTATGAAATTTTATATGCATATTCAGTAGGTCTGAGAATCGGCTACTATCTATTTTTCATACCCCCAAATAATAAGGGTGACCCCTAAATTTTTTATTTTTATTTTTTTGACATATTTTTTATTTTTATTTTATTATAATTTAGCATTGTAAAATACAGATAACCCTTAATTTTCATTCTTCTACAACCAACCCTCATTTTTTAATAGCGATATTAGTACAGTAATAATCTTCAACTCTCAGACTTTTATGAATTTTTTGGTGTATATTCGGTAGGTCTGAGAATAGGTCGTTAACTATTTTTATACCAAGAGATAAGGGTGGCCCACCCCAAAATTTTATTTTTTTGGACAAAACTTTTTTTTTTTATGACAGCTTTAAAAAATACATAATTATATTCTCATAGTAAATTTATCATGAATTTAAAATGCTATAATTATTTATTCCCATTTTATTAATAACTAGCGACCCGCCCCAGCTTCGCTCGGGTACAAATTATACATATAAACCTTCCTCTTCAATCACTCTATCTATTAAAAAAAACCGCATCAAAATCCGTTGCGTAGTTTTAAAGATTTAAGCATACATAGGGATATAGGGACAGAGAAAGCGACTTTGTTTTATACTATGTAGTGATTGCTCACTCCATTGCACTTAGAGATTGATATTGTTTTTTTTTAATTGTTATATTAGTGATAGCAAATATGCATAACATTTTTTAATGTATAGATAACTTTTAAGATATACTATAATTTTAAATATATTAGTTAAGTTATTAACCACAGCGCTCCATTCCTCCATCAGTCATAGACAAAACTTACAATAAGTTAGTTATTTTTTATTTAACTACCAAAATATTCACTATAAATAATTTATACGGCAAAACAACGTTTGCTGGGTCAGCTAGTTTATCTATAATATTTATGTATTTAGAAATACATATAAGTATGTTTATCAGTTGTCTAGTACCCATAACACAAGCTCTGCTTAGCTTGGGACTAGATGGCGTTGTGTGATAGTTGTGGAATATTATTATTATGTCGTTTATTCATTTGTAAATACATATAAATTATATTTTTAAATATTTCAATGAAAAAATAAAAAAAATAAAAACATTTAAAAATATAAAAAATAGTATCCCACCGGTATCGGGAACAGGGTCCAAGCTACCGGCGGTCAGGGCTCCAGAGAGAGGAACCGCCTGACAATGCGAGCCGTGTCCAGAAGTACTGCTTTCTGAATCAAGCCCTTGATCCAGCCGCCTAACGAGAGCCTCCTGAGGTGTTGATCGAGGCTCGTGGCTATTAAGCCATTGGCTGACACGACTATCGGTACAATGATCGCTGAGTCCACATCCCACATGTCGACAACCTCGCGAGCCAAGTCAATATACTTGATTTGTTTATCTTTCTCAGCTTTCACGAGGTTCTCGTCATGTGGGACGGTAATGTTATTATTATTATTATTATTTATTTGAACTTGCTGTTGTCTGTCATTAAAATAAGACTTAGAGAGACTTACCTAAACTGAGGGCAAGTTTACCTAGTCCGTAATGTTCTAGCTTTAAGAGCAAGGTTTCATGATTAACGCACACAGATGCCTCTGAGAGGTCACAAAAGATTCCTATCACATCTTGGGCCTCTTCCCACGCTGTAAATATATGTTTTAATAAAGCGACACCAGCGTCTGTCATACAACATCCTTTAATGATATCATACTGCTGGTCGTGTAAGATTATATTAGTGTTAAAATGATTAAGCATTACTTTCTCAAAGCCCTTGTTGAAAACCGGCAACAACGATACAGGTCTAAAATTATTGGTGTCTTTACTGTCGCCGGATTTAAAAAGGAAAGACCCCTTGGTCCACACACAAATTATATGTTACATGTTACTGTCGCCGAATTTAAAAAGTGGTAGAACCTTACTGTATTTCATTATATCTGGATCCACATAAAAATTAAATATCAAAGCCAATTAAGGTGCTATGGTTTGAATGATTGGTGTGCATACTTTAATAGACATTCCCTAAAGGTCTTCGGTTAATTTGATTTTGATTTGCCAGAATGCTTTAATGACTATCATTGGGTTGGTTGATTGTATGTTTTTTGATTGATTGTTTTACGAGGTATATTTGTGAAAAAATTCACAAACTCATGAGCTATTTCTAAGTTAGAACTGGCATTACTACCAGTTTCATTATTAATAACTTTCCAAACTGTCTTTATTTATTTTTCTGCCAATTTGATCTTGTTGTTAATGTACTAATGAAGACAGAAGTGCATGGAGAGTTCCAAACCAAAATCGTTTGTACAGGGTTTCATCGCCTTAATAATACGTCTTGAACGACATAGATGGCGCTAGTATAGTAGTTGGATTGGAAAATATACATCTCTCGTTAAAGAACATTATCTTGTTTTTTGCTAGTTACATTATTACTTAATTTTAACACAAATTCTCCTACGACATTACAAACCTTATATAAAGCAAAGCTCGTAATAACTAGGATTCGATTTCGGTGGCATAAAATTTACCGATACCATAGCCACTGGACTATTGCGTCATTACGCAATGAGTTGAAATTATCCTACTCTTTATTATATCGAAGTTGTTTAGCGACTTTAACCTGTATCATAAATCTCAAAAGAATTGAGGGTAGTTTAATATTGACTGTATAAAAATTAAATCTTTTTGTTCAATCATAACGTTCTTTACTATCTTTGAGTGAGTTCAGTTACGATTGCATTTAACAATTTTTTAATATTTATCTTTACCATGAGTTCGCGTTCTAATATTGATATGGCTACGAGGGCCCAAATAATACCATTGCATAATCAAGGCCTAAATTATTCTGAAATTTCGAGAGAAACTGGCTTAAACGTAAGTAATGTTTTAAAATCACTGTTCGTTATTTATTTTATTATCCATGGTTATCGATACACGAAAATAATAAATAATATATTTCCCTTATAGGTAAAGACTGTCACTTTATGGATAAAGCGGTTTCAAGAAGAGGGTTCGTTGGAACACCGCAGTAGATCTGGCAGAAGACGCCATATTGACTCAGACCAGCGTCAACTTATGGTGCAAGGTTATGAGGAAAATGGCTTTACACCAACAAGATATTACGCAGAGTTGTTTGATACATCTTTGCGGACGGTGTATCGTGCTCTTCATAGTGAAGGTCTGCATTATCGTCGACATGCTATTAAGCCATTGCTAACCGAAGCTAATAAAAGAGCACGATTGGAGTTCGCTTTGAAATACAGGCATTTCGACTGGAGCAACGTTATCTTCAGTGATGAAAAGACTTTCAAGTCTAGCCAGCACGGGCGAGTTAGGTTGTGGCGTAGGAATAATATGCGTTATGATAGTGATCACGTTGTGCCTAACTCTGAATCCGGTCGTATAACAGTGAACATTTGGGGATGGATGACAGCTGCAGGACCAGGAGAACTTACTGTAATACCCAGTCGTGCAAACAGTGTTAACTACTTAGATGTGCTGAATGACGTCATGTTGCCCACTGTGCGGAATGTTTTTCCTGTAGAAGACATGCCAGTAATAACGTTCGTGCAGGACAATTGTCCTATACACCGTTCCATAATTGTGCAAGAGTGGTTTAGCCAGCAATTGGACATACGAATTATTCCTTGGCCTGCGAGATCGCCAGATTTAAACCCCATTGAAAATTTATGGGGCGTTATGGTTCAAAAGTGGGACAATAGGAACGAAAGGACTAAGGAAGCACTGAGTACTCACTGCATGGAGGTATGGGATTCTATACGGGGTCACAATTTATGTGAAAAATTAATAGACTCCATGGGTTCGCGGTTGCAAGCTGTAATCGATCAAAATGGCGGATACACGAAATATTAAAGAATATAAAGTGTTGACTATTGAATTGAGTAATAATGATTGAGTAAAAATGAAAAGACCGGGGTAGCTATAATTTATATGATAAATTACAGTAATCAAACTTGGTGTAAGTTGGATAAATTTATACATTACTTTATAACAACAAAATGTTATTACACTAATGATTTTGATTTCTTATATAATATAAGAAATTAAAATAAAAACAATATAAATATAGATTCCTTTCCAACATAATAAATTATTTATTTATTACTAGCTGACCCGGCGAACTTCGTACCGCCTAACAGTCAATGAATGTCGTGTTACCTTTTAGCTGAACTAATTTAGGCTTTGATGAACGTAATACAATGATACAAAATAAAAATACAGATAGATATAAAAAAGTATTTTATTATGATAAATAATACATACAGAAAGAGAATTAAAAAAAAATAATTAAGTACTTCAAACACGTGTCAGCAAAAAATGACTGAATTAAACGATTAACTCTTTTCATTCAAGCACCTTGTGGTAAACGACATTCTTTGTTTTTTTGTCAGGCGCAAGAACAAATAAAGCGGATGGTTTGCCGACACGTGAACATGCCACGTACAATTGACCATGAGAAAAACATGAATTTTCTAGATTGAGGCCACAAATAGTCAAGGATTGGCCCTGTGATTCGTTAATCGTCATGGCGAAGGCAAGACGAATCGGGAATTAAATTCTTTTAAACTCAAAGGGCATATCCGTTGGGATCATCGGAATCCTTGGAATGAGAACTTCCTCATCTTTAAATTTTCCTTTGAGTATCGACACGTGAATCACATTGCTCATCAGTTTTCTTATCACCAAACGCGTTCCATTGCACAGTTTTGGTTGGTTTAAATTTCTAAGCATAATTACTACCGAGCCAACCTTCAGTTGTAAATTGTGCGGTGGTAAACCAGGCACATCCAAGTTTAAAAATTCAGTTGGATAATTAGTGGCTTCATCTTCGTTTGTTACACAGTCGATAGATTTGAATGAATGCAGAGTACCTGCGATTTGATTCTGAATTATAAAATTTAGGTCATCTACATCTTTATTTTTAGCCGCCAAAATTGCACGCTCACTTAACCATTTAGTACGTTTGTGGTTAGCAATGATATCCGGGAATACTTTGTTGATAAGCTCGTCTTTCGATGAGACGAAATTGCAAAAATTTGGAGGAAATGACATCAATCCGCTCGATTCGTCAACAGGAACACGGCCATTACCGATAGTCAGCAATTGCTTAGAGAAATCATCAGCAGATAGATCGTTCAACAATGCAACTCTCATATTTACTGACAGTTGAAGTTTCTTCACATATTGCCACAGATTTGATGCTTTGAGGCAAGCGTTTATTTCGTCGGCAGCAGTAGCTCTTGGAATGACTGGTAGTGGTTGTCAGAAAGTTACCAAGAGCAAACAGAATAAAATGTATATCAAGTTAAAATGAAAACTATGACACTTACCATTCAATGGATTAATCATTTTAATATTGAAGTGATATCCATCGTTTCCTTGCCAAAACATCAGCGGGTATTGTAATGCGTCATATGAACGGTGTGTTTCATATATTTTTTGTAGTTGCCCAGTATTGCGTCGTGTAAGTACAATATCACGTGTTTCTAAGTTTTCACCAACAATCAGGATTGCCACTTCAGCAATTGTTGGAGCATTAAATGTGTGTTCGTGTGTTCCAGCTGGTCGTTTATCTGCTCTGATCACAAATTTATAATCATCACTTGGCATGCGCTCTAACGCAGTCTTGAACAGCCTGACCTATGCATGATGTTCATGAAGCAGTTGCTGCAGATCTTGGAGAATTGCTCTTTTTGTAGCTGTGTTGATCCCTTGACGCCGGTCAAGTTGTTCTTCCATATTGCCCATGAAGTATATTTGCAAGAATTTATGCTGTGCATCTTCATGAGGTTGCAATGATCCAATGCGATGGTAGATCTGGCCTTGAATCTGTAAAGTCGAAGGCATAGTTAGATTTACAATTTTTTTTTTTTTTTCAAATGATAACATGCCATTTTTATTTTAGAGTCAAATATAGAAATCTAACAAACTACATTCCAGCAATTACCTTAAATGTCGGATTATATCCGTGTTCTTCGATAATTTCCGCCCCAAATGAAGTCATTTGAAAACAGACATTGTATTTTTGAGTGTTCGCTAGAAAATGTCGTGATTCTGGAGTTTCGCCATTAAGCAAGGAACACAATGGCTCTAGTGGCGGAACCAATAATGGCAATTTTACTTTACCACTAAGGTAGCACAAACCAGGCGTTTCACCAGCAAACTTCAATGCGCCACAATGCTGGCAAACAACGTCCATTGGACCAATGCAAACTAAACGATGCAAGCTGTAGTCGATGGTGCAATCATATAGAAACGCTGCCCGATTCAAATCAACGCTTGAACCATTTCTTCTTGCACGTCGAAGATTATCCCTCTGTTGATCTGTACGATAAGCTCGACGATTTCTCGTTTCTAACCTAGCCGTTTCACGGGCTGCCTCTCTTTCCTCTTGTTTTTGAGAGGCACGAATTCACAGAATACATATACTCCACGAATTAAAGCCCTTCTTCGCTCCATACTAACGCGGCGCTCTTCTCGTGCAATGTCTCGTTCTTCATCAGATAATTGACTCGCGATGTTCCGTTGCCTAATTGCAGTACGGCTTCGCTGGGAAAGATTAGATCTTCTAGGACGTGGCATTGTTACTAATACTGAATATGTACTCCACAGATGTACTCGCACAAAACCACACAAAACAAACAAATATAACAGTAGCTGAACTTTCGTGACATAGACATTGATTGACAATAGTTTAAATCATAGACTACTACTTTGGATACTGCACTTTTTAACCTTTGTAATTATAATATCTTAGAAAATCATAGACAACATAAAAAGACATTTACGCTTTCGATTACTTAAATAATAAATATTAGAAATTGTTTTCGAAAATAGAAACTTTAATTTACGCAAAATAAAGTTATGAACGCACGCGTAAATGTTAACCATTTGTCATTATTTCTGAACGCACGCATAAATATTTGAGGAACTTCTATTCAAATCTGCTTAATACACTTTTCAACCTTTTTAATTGATTTAAAAAAATACAGACAAAAGTTTATTCACTCTTTTTAAATAGTTTACACAAAATACATTTCTGAACGCATGCATAAATGTCAATCACAGTATTTGACAGGATGACAGGAGGAAAACAAATGTTTGACAGGTACGAAACAAAGGAACATAATTAAATGGAAAATGATTCATTTTCAAGTCAAGTTTTCATTGTTTTTAAAATGTATTCTGCTATTCAGGGCGGAGACAAATCCAACGAAACAAAAACCATGAAAATTGATCCAGCCGATGTCGAGTTATAAGTGTTGTAACAAACCCGTCTTTGTTTTATATATATAGATTATAAACAACTCGGTCCCAAAATGACAGCTATAACCCGGTCTTACAATTGTTATTGATTTTAGGTTTAGCTTCAATTTCTTCCTCCTTCTGGAACGAATACTTAAGCTATGAACCTTAGTCATAACATAATGCACAAATCAATCATTATAGTCAATACCACTAAACATAATTATGCAAAACGTAAAATTTTTATAATTTATGAGTAGGTAAAATATTTACAGAACTAAGGTTGCATATATAGTGAAAGTTATTATAACATAATGTAAATAAAACTAAATAATAGAAGAATAGCACAACACAGTTTTGATTTAGAATACTTATAATATCTATTATACAGTTTTACTTTGTTAAGGTCTTCTATTTTGTAATAGAGTTATTCAGTTATAAATTTTACTTGTATTTCTCCTTAACAAGTGAATTAAATCATTGTTAAAAGGATGTAAAACTGCTAGGTTAGGTTATACATTCTATAAGAAAGAAAGACATAAATTGTATTCTTCTTTGAGAATTAAATGTCTTAAACTATAATCAATAAAATTGTTTCATTTCTTATCCTTTACGAGAATTAAACTTAGTAAATCTTAAGCTGTAAGAAAAATATATCTAAATCTTCTTACATAAATGTTTTTTACTAATAATACTAATACTTACCACCAATTATGAAAGTAATTTATATAATATATATTTATATAATGTTATATATAGTAGTATATGTATACTTGTATATTATCCCTATATTCATTTATACATCTTATACCTCATATTTTTTATATTATTTATAACAAAAAATAAAATAAAAACGTTTAAAAATACAAAAAATAGAATATAAATTATATATTATAATAATTAAATTTAAAAAAGTCGACAGAGAGCTGGGTTGCGAACCGGTGCCCTGTTGAACGATCTATGTTATTCTGCCATGCTTATCCACCTGAGCTACTGATTATTTATTCTGGAACGTGAAAATAAGAGCTACTTTGTGAATGTAGGGATTTTTATTATTTATGATCGACGCCATCTGTAGTCGAATTAACCCAATGTATATCACATTGGCTTATTTAGTTTGGTTTAGATGGCGCTGTATTAAGTACTCGGAAATAAGAAAATATAGTAATTTTTGTTTATTTGAATATAAATATATTATTATTACTTAGTAATTATTTTAGGTATTAAAAACCTTATTATCTGCCTCTGCATAATAAGGTTTATAAGCTTTGCAGTGTTATTTTCATGATTGAACAGCGCCATCTAGTCGTCTCATGAAAGTCATGATACGTAATGCAAAACTTCACAGTCAAAAGTCGACCTTAGGCTCTCCATGCACTTTTGTCTTCAATAGTACAGGGCTTTGGCTTTTTTTTTGTGGGGTGGGAAATCATGCAATGACTTCTCCCGCTCTAGGGTGGAGCGGGAGGGCGTGTCAGACTCTTACTGACTAAAACCCACCCCTGTTC
This sequence comes from Polia nebulosa, assembly GCA_951329385.1. Classification (NCBI taxonomy): domain Eukaryota; kingdom Metazoa; phylum Arthropoda; class Insecta; order Lepidoptera; family Noctuidae; genus Polia; species Polia nebulosa. The sequence continues at coordinate 3,121,933 of OX589606.1, read as the reverse complement.
CTTCCCTGCCTGAGTGCCCAGGGGTGCGGTAACTCAGTTTCAGAATTTATCCGCTACCCCTAGGCATGCAGGCACCGGCCACGATGGGCCCCGTCAGTGGTGGCTGACTACATCTCTACTACACTACGCGCCGTCGACTCACGGGCCTGGTGCTGATCGGACGGCGAGCTATCCACTGCTCGCCGTCTGCAGGCCCGGGTCTACGGTGGCCGGCAATCGTCTTGCGACGTTCTACGCCTGGTACGCCCAGTACCTCTCCTGCGGTGGTAGCGGCCGGGGCCGCGAGGTCCACTCCGTTGAGCTTCCCTCACGCGTCCCGCCTCCGCCTTCACGAGCATTACTGCTTCGCAGAAGGCGGAGACTGCCTCCTATTTCCTCTCGCTCCGTACTATGGCCTGAACCAGGCCCGGGCGCGAGAGGTCGCCGCCATCTATCGCATCCACGAGGACACGGCGGTGTTCCGCCCAAGCGGGGCAGACCTCCACTGTATGCTCCACCGTGTCCTCTGGGCGATCCGCGCAGTGGTAACACCCGGGCGTTTCCTGAGCCCGATCTGATGCAGGAACCTCCCGAAACAACCGTGTCCGGTGAGGACTTGCGTTAGGCGGAAGGTGAGGACGCCGTGACTCCTCTCCAGCCACTCCTCAAAGAGGGGCACTACCGCCGCAATGGTGGCGTGCGCAGCGCTGGGTTGCGACAGTCGCTGTCTCCATGTCGCCATGAGATCCTGCCGGAGCTCCGTCCGCCGAGCCGCGTGGTGTCGCGGCAGCAGAGTTTCGCCCCGGCGTTTGGCCTCCTCGCGCCACTCCCAGAGCAGCGCGAGGACCCTGGCCTCTAGATCCCATGGCGACAGTCCGGCAAGGAGGCTCGCCGCCTCACAGGAGACCGTGCGGTATCCACGGATGAGCCTTCGGGACGCGTTCAACCGGCGAGCTGGTCGCTTCCTCAGGGAACACGCCCACACCGGTGCTCCGTATAGGGCCATGGACCGCACGATCCCCGCGTAGAGCCTCCGGCAGGAGGCGTTTGGACCCCCCAGATTGGGCAGAAGCCGCTTCAGAGCAGCACTGGCCCGCTCCAATCTGGGAGCCAAACTTCGGAAATGCTCGACGAAGTTCCACCGGCTGTCGAGGACGAGTCCCAGGTACTTCATCGTCCCCTCGACGCCATTGTGAACCCCTCCTACCGTTATCTGGGAACCCGACGGTGGCGCATTCCGAGGACCATGAAAACACATGGCCTCGGACTTGTGCAATGCCACCTCGAGTCCCGGTCGGCGGATCCTCTCAACGACTGTCGCAACACCGCGTGACATCAAGTTGGCCGCCGCCTGGTACGACCTCCCCTGCGCCAGGACCAGCGTGTCGTCAGCGTAGCAAACTATGCTAACGCCGCTAGGGAGGTCGGCGCGCAGCACTCAGTTGTACCCGATGTTCCACAGAGGTGACCCCAGGACCGATCCCTGTGGAACACCGCATGACGTCTCTCGCCGGTTCCATTCTCCCTGGTGACCGGGGTAGATGACGGCTCTGTCCGTCAAGTAAGCCTCGACTACGCGACGGAGGTAGGGCGGCACCCGGTGATACCGGAGTGCCTCCACTATGCAACTCCAGGGCAGGGTGTTGAAGGCATTGGCGATGTCCAGAGACACCGCCAAGACGACCGTACCCCGGGCCACTGCATCCCCCGTCGTGAGGGCACAGGGCTTTGACTGCCTTGCAGGTTTTTCTAAATAGTTTTGATTATTGCGTTAATAGGTGGACTGGAATATTGCCTCAGTAGGACTACAACCGCGCAATCCTTCCTACTTTATTACCCAAAAGCATAAATAGTCACCAAAAGTAAAGTAGGATTTTAAGGTAGGCCCAAACAAATAAGGAAAAGGGTGCGGGAGGGGTAGTATGTGGCAGGTAGCTACAACTACTTACCGCAAACTTGCCTGACTGAACTCCCCCCATTCATGAGAAAAGTTATCAAACTTCAGGAGGATGAAGGTTGACAATGTCAGTTCAGTTAAGTACTATACTTTAATATTGGGTACTGTCTTACCTTAGCTGCGACACAGAGAACCTTGAAGAACCTCAGGTGCGAAGACCAGAACGGAGCCCGCCAAGATTTCTTCTCTTGCCCTTCGACGAACATCTCCGCCTCCTCGAAGCGCTGTTTGGCTTCCACCCACTGCAGAACGTAATTTTTTTATAGAAAATGTTTTAAACATATTTGTTTATGTCGAATATACCAGTACTACAATTAATTTGTATTTTTAAAAGTATGAAGAATAGGGTAGTGGCGCGAGGAGGCGAAACGCCGGAGGGTAACTCCACTGCCGCGACACCTCGCGGCTCGGCGGACAGAGCTCCGGCAGGATCTCATGGCGATATGGAGAGAGTGACTGTCGCAACGCAGCGCTGGGCACGCCACAATTGCGGCAGTAAGGCCCCTCTTTAAGGAGTGGCTGGAGAGACGCCACTCACCTTCCGCTTGACGCAGGTCCTCGCCTGACACAGCTGTTTCGGAAGGTTCCTGTATCGGATAAGGTGGGAGGAAACGCCCGGGTGTCACCACTGTGCGGATCGCCCAGAGGACACGGTGGAGTATACGGTGGTGGCAACGTCGTGTCCTCGTGGAGGCGATCGGTGGCAGCGACTTCTCGCGTCTGGCCCTGGTCCACGCCATGGTACGGAGCGAGAGGGAATGGGAAGCAGTCACCTCCTTCTGCGAAGCAGTAATGCTCGCGAATGAAGAGGCGGAACGGGTGAGGGAGACTCAACAGAGTCGACCCCAGCAGCAACCGGCGCAGGAAACGCCCTGGGCGTCGGGGGTCGCAAGCCGATCTCCGGCCACCGTAGGCACGGGCTTGCGGACGGCGAGTATTGGGTAGCTCGCCGTCCGATAAGGACCAGACCCGAGAGTCGACGGCGCGTAGTGTTCCACGCGCGCCTCAAAGAGATGTCAGAACCACCTGATGGGGCCCGTAAGGGCCGATTCCTGCCTGGGATCGCGGATAAATTCGATTTACACTTCGGCCTTCGGCCCTTAGCACTCAGGCAACTGAAGGAACAGGGGTGGGTTTTAATCAGTAAAAGTCTGACACACCCTCCCGCTCCACCCAGAGCGGGAGAACTTGTTGGATGATTTCCCACCCCCACAAAAAAAAGGGTGGAAGTTCCCCATTCTGGGTGCTGTATCTGTTGTCAGGTTTCTGCATTCAAGTATATTGAGCGCGCGGATAACTTGGTTATCGCTATTTAGGATTCGTCAGTACAGCTCGTTTGTGGCTGTACAGAAGGCACCACAAACTTAAATATTACGGTTAGCGCTCCTTTTTTATGGTGTGAAAATCCTCCTAGATGTCCATCAACAGTGTGCTGAGCTGTGTGGCCGAGGCAGTGGCCACAATGATGCAACCGGGCATCGGCTCCCGGCCTATATAATTAGTAACCGATACTTTAACACGTGATTGTACTCATGATAACAAACAACTTTTACTATGGGACCAAACCTGAAATGACGAGAAAAATAGGCAGTACAGTACATTTTGGCCAGTCAGTAGGCGAACATAAATGTATTGAATAGCAGATTTTGATCGCGATTTCAGGTTTGGTCCTATAGTAAAAGTTGTTTGTTATTTATTTATTTATTTATTTAGTACATGGAAGACTTACAGCTAATAAAAGCAAATAAAAAAGGAAATCATAGTCACCAGAAAGCCAATTACAAATCCTCACTTATAGAACTATAATAATTTTGTGGTGTGAGCACAAAAACAAAAACACACCGCTTTAAAGAAAGAAGCAAAATTGGTTTGCAATTATATGACGAAAATAATAAAATAAAAATAAAAACAAAAGCAAGTAATATAACCTACCGCTACTTACTACTAAACAACTTATTACTAAAAAAATTGAAGCTTAAGCACCTTCTGGCCGAATTCACACTAATTGTGAATGGATCTAAAGCATATTTCTTGCACATATCATTGAAACTACTACTTGCGCGCACAATATAACTGTTCCGCCTATAATTCGAAGATGTATGAGGAACACGTAAGGGTGGATTAAAGCGAAACGTTTTACTTGGCACATTAAAATAAAATTTTGACAGTAACTCAGGGCTATCAATACTGTTATTGAGGATTTTTAACAAGAATAAACGGTCAGCAATTTTACGTCGATCTAGCAGTGGCAGCAGATGATACTTCTTACAGAGTCCAATATATCCGGTTGACTGATATGGAATCTTTTGATGAAAGCAAAGATATTTTATGAAACGTCTTTGGATATTTTCAATCTGGTCAATGTATTTATGATAACATGGATTCCATATCTGAGACGCATACTCTAGCTGACCTCTTACAAAAGTGCAATACAATATTTTTAGTGTTTTAGCATCTGTAAAACACTTAGAGAGGCGCATTATAAACCCAAGCAATTTAGAAGCTTTTTTAACAATTGCATCAATGTGTGTGTCAAAAACTAACTTACTGTCTTGATGGACGCCCAAGTCACGAATAGAATTGCACCTTGGCAAGATCTGGCCCGCCAAAGTATAAGTAGTGGCCAGGACTACACGTTTTCTAGTGTAAGTGATCACCGAACACTTGGATGGGTTGAGATCGAGTTTATTAACCCGACAATACTCTTCGAGCCGATACAAGTCAGTCTGAAGTGCTAGTCTATCTTCGAGCGTTGAAATAGTAGCAAAGATTTTCATGTCATCAGCAAAGCATAGTAGTTTGGATGAATGGAGGCACTGATCGATGTCGTTCACATAGACTACAAATAATAAAGGACCGAGCAACGAACCCTGAGGTACTCCGCTGGGCACGTTTACCCAACTAGACATATAATTGTTGAGTACTACTGCTTGTGACCTGTTATCAATGTAAGAGGAGAACCACCTCAAGAGGTCCCCACGGATGCCCATGTTGCCTAGTTTCTTTATCAGGGTATCATGGTCGATCCGATCGAATGCCTTGCTATAATCTGTGTAAACCACATCGACCTGGCTGCCATTATCCATAGCATCCGTAATGAAATCATTAAATAAAATCAAGTTAGATGTGGTAGACCGTCCTTTCAAAAATCCGTGCTGAAAGGAGCTGAACGAGCTAGCAAGGGCGGGATATAACTGGTTATAGACAATCCTCTCAAATATTTTAGCTATAATGCATAACTTAGATATAGGCCTATAATTAGTAATCTCAGTTTTAGACCCCTTCTTATGTACGGGTGTAATAAAAGCAGATTTCCATACTTTGGGGACAACACCCTGAGACAAAGACATGGAAAACAAAATTGAGATAGGTAGGGCAATGGAAGGCGCGCATTTAATCAGAAACTTAGATGAGATGTTATCAGGGCCAGCACCTTTAGTAGGATCCAAGTTACGGAGTAAACCGGTAACAACATCAACATTCACTTCAATGTGACAAATGTCAGATGAAGCTCGGTTGTTATCCAAAGGGAGAACAGGAGGTGGACTGGGAGTGATAGATGAAGTGGGGTTGAGGAAAGTCGACATAAAATAAGACGAAAAAGCCTCACAAATAGAATCTCCAGTGAGTAATGATTCATCGTTATAATTTAATGTATTAGGAATAGTATTAGAGTTGTAGCGTTTTTTAATAAAGGTCCAAAAGTGTTTAGGGTTATCTTTAATGGATTTTTCAGTTTGATTAAGATAATATTTATAACATGAAGCTTCCATAGTCTTGACTCTGTCACGCAAATATTTATAAGTTAACTCGTCAGATTTATTGCCGTAATTCTTGAATTTTTTTAGATATTTATATTTTTCTTTAATTGCTTTGACAAGTGATGAGCTATACCAGACTGGGTATTTTTTATTACATACTAGCTTTTGTGGTATATACTTGTTTTGAAACTGCTTTATAGTACCTATAAAGTATTCAACCGACTCATCCAGAGACCGGATTGAAAACTCATGTTACCAATTAGTGCCAGAAATCTCTTTATTTATAGAATCATAGTCGCCTTTGCTATACATATATCGTAACCGTGGCGCATGGTCAAGGGGAGGTATTTCAAAGATGTCAATATTAATTGACGACACGGTTGGCGCAGTGGTTGAGCGTTCGGCTGCTGCGCTGCGTGTCGCGGGTTCGATTCCCGCACGGAACAAATATTTGTAAGACCTACAGATAGTTGTTCCGGGTCTGGGTGTCTTGTGTATGTGAGTATACATGTTTGTGAACGCACCCACGATACAGGAGTAATTCCTAGTGTGGGGCAACGTTTTTAAAAAAAAAAAAAAAAAAAAAAAAAAAAAAAAAAAAAAAAAAAAAAAAAAAAAATTAGCAACGCAGGATGATAGGGATCAATAGGCACTAGAGGGTCAACACATTCACTAACACAGGCTAGCTTATTTGAGAGGACTAAGTCCAACAGTTTTCCGTACCTATTAGCTACCCCATTATACTGACCGAAGTCCAGCGCACATAACTCGTCCGCCAACAAACGCTCGTCACTAGTGACGGGGCTCACCGGGACCAACGAAAGGTTATTAGATGGAGCCCACGAGATTCCACTCATATTAAAATCACCCAAAACTAAAAACACATCTGAAGTTTTATTCAGAACTGTATGGTTTAATTTGGAAAGGAAGTTATTTAGTTGTTCCGAAAATGAAAACCCTTTTTTTTGTTCACACATGTAAAGAGCACAAATATATAAGTTCACGTGTTCTCGTGACTTTGAATTCTTAAGCCTTAATTTGATCCAGAGATCCTCCGCCGAAGAGTGTAGGAGCGGTTGAAGAATGACAGGTAACTCCCTACGCGTCGCTATAAGCACACCACCACCTTTCGTTTGTCCAGTCATAGCATAATCCCGGTCACGGCGCCACACTAAATAACGATCATCAAACAACTCTGAGTCCAACACGCCATCCATTAACCACGTCTCCGTTAAAACAATAACATCGTAGGAATTCTGTAAAACTTGACGATAGAACGAGTCTGTCTTTGTTCGCAATCCCCGTACGTTCTGATAAAAGACAGTAAGACACTGTTTACCGTTGTTAGCCATTGCACACACATCCAACAATAATTGAATAAGCATCAACAATAATATAATGCAATAAAATTTGCCAATTCATTTCGAAACAATTATTAGTTACGCATAAAAGATGTATGAATTTATAATGCGGGTAAAAATAAGTCAAGTTAGCAAGAATGTATAAATCTTTCGATGTTAGGCAGGACACAACCGTGCGAGCAAGAAAGCAGCAATAAATCACACGCATATGCGTAAGCGAGACAAATGTGTAGTTAAGTATTGGAACTCGAAAACTAACAGCGCGATAACAGTAGAAGCTCATGTGTGTATCATGAGTACAATCACGTGTTTAAGTATCGGTCACTAATTACCAGTCATCCTATATGACACAAGTACTTTCCAAAGTACGCATGTCCGGACATAGGTATTTTGGAAAGTCCTGTTTGTTTCTTGTTGTGTTTTTGTCCTGTAAGTTTGGATAATAGCTGTGTCATCCGGAAATGAAGGGTGCAATGCCATCTACTGTGGCGTGCCCTGGGCTGCGCAAGTAGCTGCTCCCACCACTAGGGTCTGGCCGAGCTGAGCCCTGTGCAGCTCCACATGATGAGGCATTAGATGCTTGCCCCGCTCCATCGCGTTCCACCGATATAGTGACGGAGGATTTTGGATGGAGGAGCAATAGAGTTCGTTCGCGATGCTCATCAACTGGAGAGCCAACCGCTGGAAATACGGCACGAAGATCTATCGGCCCCCGAGGTTGGTTTAGTGCACCAAAATAAAAATCAAAAGTCATTTATTCAAACTAGGCTGAGAACCAGCACTTTTTGAACGTCAAAGTTCTACATAAAGACAGTCCCCCAAAAAACGTCCGCCCGTCACCACTTCCTAGTGTTTTAGCTGTGAAGAAGAAGTGGCCAACAAACTCCCCAGCAACACATCTGTCTGTTAAGTTTTAAGAACTTGAATCTATATAATTCTAAGCAACAATCTTAACATTATGTACCGATGTGGACATCTACCGCGATAGTAAATCCCAAAGGTAACGCTTTTCAGGGCCCCTGGAAACAAAAGGCTTACGATTTGTGCAACGCCACCTGAAGACCCAACCGACGGATCCTATCAACGAATTGCGCTACCCCAGCTGTCACCAATAAAGTCACCTGCTGATGCGTTTGCCCCCATGCCGCTAACAAAGTGTCGGCATAACAGATGACTTCAACGTCATGGAGGAGCGCACCGCACAGCACCCAGCCGTATCCGATGTTCCACAAGAGTGAGCCCAAAAGCGAACTCTGTGGAACACCGCACGACATCTCTCGCCGACTCCATCCTTTTTGACCCGGGAGGACGATAGCTCTGTCCATCAAATAGGCCCTGATAATGCGGTGGAGGTAGTTTGGCACTCAATGATACAAGAGTACCTCCGTAATGGAACTCCAGGGCAAAGTGTTGAAGGCATCAGCGATGTCCAGAGACACCGCGAAGACAACCTCACTTCGGACCACAGCTTCTTTCACCAGGACCCTTGCGCGCATGATCGCGTCTACCGTAGAGCGCTCCCGACGGAAACCGAACTGGTTAAGGCGCAGTTATATGACTTTTAATGGTTTTTAATTGAACATCACGTCTAAACGACTAGTCTTATTTCTTTAAAAAAATATATGTTACTTTAGACTATTTCCGTCGTAATTTGATTTCAGAATATTTCAAATTATATTTTTAAAACATTGTGTACCTAATTTGTAAAGTTATGTCTAACGCGGTTAAAAAATTGAGAATCACGCAAAAACTATAAAGCGTATTTTAAAGATCATTGAATTATTTATAATTTAGTCTCAGTGTTTTAGTTTAATACTTGTTGTTTTATGTGTAATAAATTAATAATGCGTCTAATTTCGGACAGCGCTCCTTGATGGGCGAGTCCTATTCAAAGCGCAACATACGACGCGTTACGTGAGCTCAGCGCAGAACACGCAAGCTAACCACTCAAGGTCGTTGGCAGCTAATAGCGCCTTAACCGCCAGATCCGGGCGGTCTCTTGTCATGTTTCATCACTTTTTTTTTCTATTCTTTTTTGTTTTCTTTTCTTTTTTGCTACCTACTTTTGTTTTTTTTAAATCTTTTTAAATGATTAAGTTTTTATATAATGTTGTGTGTGTCTCTATCTGTGGCAAATAAATGTTTTTTCTTTCTTTCTTTCTTTTCTATGTGGTCGATAAAGCAGTCTGCATTAATAATCTCAAAAAGTTTGCCCACCTCATCCGATAATACGATAACGCAGACAGCAGCCTACAGGAAGCATTTCCTTTTTCAACAGGACGAGCTTTTCAGTCTCCCACCGGCGTGGAAACTCACTCCAAACATGCGCTCAAGAGTCGTACTAATCGGGGCCAGTGAGCACTGATGGCTCTGGCCATCCCATGCAGGGCCAGGCCCGAAGCAGTGTTTTTGACCCGAAGCCTTTGGACTGCCGTTTTCAGATTTTCCTGGATCACTTCAGGCACGTTGTCATCGTCATCGTCATCATCCACTTCCGCGCTCGGCAACACGGTACGCAGAACTATATGCGGTGGCGAGTATTAGCTTGTGAAGGAAACAGAGTGCTCACACGCTCTCCAGCAGCTGCAGCTGGAGGCTACGAGACAGTGGGGACTCCCCACGGATCATGCTCCAGAATTGTCAGCAATTCATCTTGGGCTTGGGCCTTTCCCCGTTTTATTGCTAGCTGAAGAGTTTTCTTCGTAACTCTGTAAACCTTAAACAGTTACGCCCAGAACGCAAAGCTTGCGACAGCGGGACTAGCAAATGACAAGTGCACTAAAGACCCACCTCACTGCCGAACATGTGTTTGGACGGATCCCCGGTTTAGGAGCAGTAGGCCTGACTCCACCGCCCACTCTTCCAGCAACACAACTCGTGCATCCATTGCTGAGGAGCCCCAAACCGTAGACTTGGCAACGAAGTCCCCCTTGACAAGGATGGTGTGAGGACGGCTTCGACTGGCGACAGTACCTAGTTCCGCGATGAAACTTTCAAAGTCGACGAGACGTTCGGTTGGCTGATAAATAAACCCCTCGAGCATATCTTCGACTAAGGTCACTACAAAGATAGCAGCCGCCCTCGAGATAAGCCCAACGAAGCTATCAACCACCACCCACCTAGTCATCTCTGGCAGGAATAAAGTACGACTTGGCGACGGTGGGAACGTTGATCGACAACCCCACCATGCTCTGGAGCAGAAGGTCCTGCCCAGAAGCCCTGGCGCAATGGTTGATATTGGCTTGGAGAAGATAAAGGTGTGAGCCATTACTGGGTGTTCATAGCTATCACCTCCTCGTCAGCCTTTTCTTGGGCTTTATTGCCAGCGGGCGGTGGGTAAGCTGACTGCGAGGGCCCGATTTATTCGAGTCAGTTTTTTTTATCCTTCGTCCATGCCCTACCCGTCTATTGGTCACCCGATTTATTCAATGCCACACACACTACACAGTGCGGCGCGGCGTTGCAAGAGCTGACCTTATGACCGGGCTGACTACAGCGGTAACCAAGACCGCTGCAATGGAACTCTGAGGTGCACCGAACTCCCACGTGTCCCTCTTTCATGAACTTGTAGCATCTGAGGCGCTTATTTATCAGAAACCTGATTCGTGCAAAGACCCAGCCCACCAACAGTCCGTCTCTTTATTTTTCGAGCCGCGACGGGATAGCTGACCAGTAATAATAATAATGGTTTACAAGGTTGCATACCCACTTGGCATCTCAGATCCAGTCTGCCTTAGAGTCAGGGTCGCTGCCCCAATTTCTAACTACAGGAATAACCCACCTGCTCCATAAATCAGGTAGTACTGCGGAACCTAAAAATTATAGACCGATCACGTGCTTACCGACGGTCTATAAGGTTCTTACATCCATTTTGAGAGCTAAGATTAACACACATATAGATAGTAACTGTATCATGTCTGCCTCTCAAAATGGATGTAGGAATGGGTCCCGCGGTACTAAGGAGCTTCTCCTCATAGATATGACCATTAGCCAACAGGTTCGGCGTTTCCGGAAGGATCTGTCGACATGTTGGATAGACTATAAGAAGGCCTATGACTCAGTTCCTCATACATGGCTCATGAGGGTGCTAGAATTGTATAAAGTTGATGCAACGCTACGCACCTTCCTGATGTCATGTATGGGGCAATGGAGGACGGTCCTTCGCTATCCAGGATGTCGACAAATCCAGAGGAATAGCGAACCGATAAGGATCAAGCGGGGTATATTCCAGGGTGACAGTTTGAGTCCGCTTTGATTTTGCCTAGCTTTGAATCCTCTAAGCACACTGCTAGAGAATTCAGGGCTAGGCTATCGGTTGAAGAGAGGTGGTCAGGTTATATCTCACCTCCTTTACATGGATGACTTGAAACTTTTTGCCCCCAACAATCTGCAACTGATGGAGCTACTGAAGGTAACTGAAACCTTCAGTAGTGCCATCAGGATGGAGTTTGGTGTGGATAAATGTGCGGTCATGCATGTAAAGCGAGGGGAGATTGTGGAATCCGTGGGAACACAACTCTCGGATTCCATAAACCTGAGATCCCTCTCTCCAACCGAAACCTATAAGTATTTGGGTATGTCGGAAGCGTTAGGTATCAATGTTGCTGACATGAAGCAATCGTTGAAGGAGCGCTTCTTTGGCCGCCTGAAGAAGGTATTTAATAGCTTTCTTTCGGGCGGAAACAAGGTGCGCGCCTTCAATGGATGGGTCATGCCGGTATTGATGTACTCTTTCGGCGTACACAAATGGACTCAAACAGAACTTCATTTCTTTTTTTTTTTTCCGTTGTTACTTTTAGTTTATTTTTTATTTTTTTTATTTTTATTTTGTTGTTTGTTTCGTTTTTGTTGTGTGCCTCTAACTGTAGCCAATAAATGTATTTTCTTTCTTTTTTCTTTCTTTCTTTTCTTTAACTTGACGCCCTGGATAGGCGAGTCCGTACGCTGCTGACTGCATTTCGAATGCGTCACCCACGTTCGTCGGTGATGAGACTGTATATCCCGCGGAAGTGTGGAGGCCGAGGCTTTTTAAATGCTAAGACCCTCCACAACCGCGAGGTATGCCGTCTAAGGGAATATTTCCTAGCTGCTGACGTGGGTATGCATCGAGATGTAGTGGCGGTGGACAAGGGCCTTACTCCACTCTCCTTGGCTAACGAGAACTGGCGCAAACCTCTAGTGCTCGACACTAACGATCGCAGAGAAGTATGGCAGAGTAAGGAACTTCACGGACGCTTTTTCCGGGCCCTACATGGGCCCGATGTAGACCAACTAGCGTCCGTAGTCTGGCTACGTGTCGGTGACCTCTTTGGGGAAACCGAAGGTTTTGTCTGTGCAATTATGGACGAAGTTATCATGACGAAAAATTACCGGAGATTTATTGTGAAGGACGGCACGGTTGACATATGTCAGGCATATCATCGTCCGGGAGAATCAATCCGCCACATAATCTCTGGTTGTTCTCGTCTAGCTAACGGTGAGTACTTGCATAGGCAAAACCTCGATAATCCTAGCCAGGATTATCCATCAGCAACTTGCTCTGAAATACTCTCTTGTGGAATCGGAAGTGCCGTACTACAGATATGCGCCCGACCCAGTTCTCGATAATGGTCATATCTCATTGTACTGGGATCGGTCCATCATCACTGACAGGACTATTATAGCCAATAAGCCTGATATAGTGGTGGTGGACCGAATCGAGAGGCGTGCAATGATTGTTGACATTACCGTCCCACATGACGAGAACCTCGTGAAAGCCGAGAAAGATAAACAAATCAAGTATATTGACTTGGCTCGCGTGTTTGTCGACATGTGGGATGTGGACTCAGCGATCATTGTACCGATAGTCGTGTCAGCCAATGGCTTAATAGCCACGAGCCTCGACCAACACCTCAGGAGGCTCTCGTTAGGCGGCTGGATCAAGGGCTTGATTCAGAAAGCAGTACTTCTGGACACGGCTCGCATTGTCAGGCGGTTCCTCTCTCTGGAGCCCTGACCGCCGGTAGCTTGGACCCTGTTCCCGATACCGGTGGGATACTATTTTTTATATTTTTAAATGTTTTTTTATTTTTTTTTATTTTTTCATTGAAATATTTAAAAATATAATTTATATGTATTAACAAATGAATAAACATAATAATAATAATTAAGCCTTTTTATTTCCTTAATAAAAAAAATTAAAATATTTTTACAGAGACAATATGATTAAAGATCATGCAATTAACGTATTAATTAATTTAAATTTAGAATATTCAATTCAATTTTATTTCATAGTTATATTTATTTTATTCATTTACTTATATATTTTTTTTTTTGACTTTTTTATTAAGGGCCTCTCTATAGAGTAAAGGCCTCCTCCATTTTTCTCCACATATTTCTATCACTCGCTTTATCAATCCAATCTTTGCCCGCTGTTTTCAAAATTTCATCGAGCCATCGTTCCGCCGGTCTGCCTCTAGTTCTCTTGCCTGCAGGTCCCTTCCATGAAGATATCTTTTTGGCCCACCTGTCTTCGTTCATACGTGCGATATGGCTGGCCCACTTCCATTTCAGTCTTTTGCAGTGTTCTAGAGCATCAATCAGCTTTGTTGCCTTTCTTATCTCTGTGCTTCTCTTTTTGTGTCTCAATTTTAGATTTAGGATGCTCCGTTCCATGGATCTTTGGGTTGTTATTATTGTGTTTCTGGTTTGTTTGTTGAAAATCCATGTTTGGGATGCTTAGGTCACCGCGGGGGTCACAGACCAAAACCCTCCACTCCAGCTGACCAGTACTCTCCGTAAATTGAAGAAGTCCGGACGAACTATTCCCAACATAACGTGGTTTAACGGTCATTTTGCGGCCTAAGCGACAGCTGTTGCGACCTCTTTTGGGCTTACAGAGTCGTTCAGGTTCAGTTTACGCAGATCTGCGCATTCGCCAGATCTGGACACTCTGACATGCTCAGCGTCAAGAGACGTCTTTAGCTTTTCAGCAAAAGTATACGGTTGAGGGCCGCTGCCGCTCTTGGCACCAGGGATCTCCAGTTTGACAACTCCGGTAGCAGCGTAATTAAACCGGATGCCCGTTATACCGAAGTCGCTGAGCTGAAATTAGAAGGATGACCTTTTCGTAAGTTAGGCCTCGCTTTTGCGCTTGCGGTTGCATCGTCAGTAATTCTCGGGGGAGCCTCATCTCTAGAGAATGCGTCCACAGGTGGCGGATCAGTGAATGCTCGCCAGATATGGAGGGTAGGTATGAAATAAAATAGCTCCCGCAGACCAATAGACCGGAGAGAAAACTTCGATACCAAACCCGATCAGGGAGTTTCTTTGACGTAATCAGAGCAGAAGTAAAATACGTAAATAACTTTACAAATTCAGCATTTTATCCTCTTCTTTAGTCGTAGTCATAAACGTCGTCGTGCAAGGCGCGCGTCTCTGCATCCCTGCATAATCTTTGGTCATCGTTTGAGGAAGCGCTCGCGATACTGATATGAACATAAGAACTCTTTACACCTTAATAAGTAGCTAAACAACTTTGGTAGTTATATTTTACAGACCTACAATTTGATCAGTACTAACCAGTTTCACAGACATGTCGTAGGTCTCCTTGAATTCGTTTGACAGAGGCACCTCCTCAATCTTGAAGGAGACGCCGTGGAAGGACAGCTGGCGCGCGATGTACATGCCACGGAGCTTCATGTCCATTGCTACGATCTCCATCGCGCCTAGACCCCTGTATGAAAATATTTTTATTTCAAAGTTTTATTCCTTTTGTGTAACAAATACCACATAGATACAATGTTTACAAATAAAGCATTCTGATTCTGATTCTGAATAATAATAATTCATTAATCAAGTTTAGAGCAGCAGTTTGCAGGTTTCGGGCTTTGCTGAACATCAGAACAAATGTGGTTACACGCACTTTGTTATCCTTATTAAGGTACTATTAACTGCCAATGACCTTGAGTGGTTAGCTTGCGTGTTCTGTGCTGAGCTCACGTAACGTGTCGTATGTCCACCAAATAATAGGACTCGCCCATCAAGGGGCGCTGTCCGAAATTAGACGCATTATTAATTTATTACTCATAAAACAACAAGTATTTAACTAAAACACTGAGAATAAATTATAAATAATCTTTAAAATGGTGAAGGATTCATAAAAATGCGCTTTATAGTTTTTGCGTGATTCTCAATTTTTTATTTGCCTTAGATATAACTTTACAAATTAATTACACTATGTTATAAAAATATAATTTCAAATATTCACATATCAAATTACGAAAAAAATTGTCTAGAGTAACATATATTGTTTTCAAAGAAATAAGACTAGTCGTTTAGACGTGATGTTCAATTAAAAACCATTAAAAAACGTATAACAGCGCCTTAAGAGCTATCTTAACAATAGAACACAATCCTACTATCCCATTTCATCATCATCATCATCATTATCATTCTCCTGGCCTTATCCCAATATATTTGGGGTCGGCGCAACATGTCTTTTTCTCTATCAGTCGTCATCTCTGTAGTCACCCCCTTTTTACCCATATCATCTTTCACACAGTGCAACCATCGTTTCTTTGGCCATCATCATCATCAGCCTTTTATTATATCATGTCCCCACTGCTGGGCTACAGGCCTCCTCTCTGATCCTACGTAAAATATTATAAATGTGAAAGTTTGAATGGATGGATCGATGTATGGTTGTTTGTTACTCAATTTCGCCAGAATGGCTCAGAAAATCTAGATGAAATTTATCACAGAGATAGATTATACTCTGGAATAGCACATAGGCTGGCTCCTGATCTCTAACTTTATATATTATTATTATATATGTAGGTATATTATATTAAATATATATGTATGTTTATTTTAACTATATTTATATATACTTTTGTAATTATTTTCGTCTTAGAATTATTTTATTTTTTCAGTTTATGCACCTGCCATGTTATCTCTCCACCACCCTTGGTTGACTGGTAGAGAATGCCTAAGGCATTAAGTCCGCCTTTGTACATTTGTGTTGCATGAAGTTTTAATAAATAAATAGGCTATAATTTACAATGGGGGAAGTTCTAAATCCACGCGAGTAAAGTAACTGGCTGACGCTAGTTATATAATATCTATACATAATTTACGGCAAAACCAGAAGTGATGCTAAACCTAGTTTTAGCCGGTTAGAACTAGGTGTGTCCGGTAGTAGTTGTTTAAACTTAGGTGGGGTTGGATCTAGTAGCGTTTGGCAGGAGTTTGGATAAATTCGTAACAGAGTTACCGCTCCCCTGGGCACTCAGGCAAGGAAGGAAAAGGGTGGGTTTTAGTCTGAATCGCCCTCGCGCTCCACCCAGAGCGGGGGAAGTCATAGAATGATTTCCCACCCCAAATAAAATAGGGTTTCCGATTATAACGCTACCACTTTTATTTAAAGACATGCATATTTTTTATGAAATTAATAAAAAAGGTGAGATTTCAAACCTCAAATCAGATAAAAAGCGAGTGATGCGAGCTCAGGACTTGGGGCACCACGACTCGGATAGGTTAGGTTTAAAGGGGATGGCGGGGTCTAGTGAAGCCCCGCCATCCCTTCGTCCTTTTGCCTTCGTGGTTAATTTTTTTTTGGCTCCGAATACGCCTTTTAGGCAACTTTAAAGTGATTTGAGGTTCGGTTACAATAATACGACGAATGATATTAAGATGAAATTGGTAGCACCTAGCTTTAACCGTGAATTAATAGGCTATACCTAAGTTTAACCAACTGCTACCAGCCACACCTAGTTCCAGCCGGTTAAAACTAGGTGTAGCCGCACTTCGGGTTTTAGCCGTAATACATAAAAAATAACTATTCCGCCATCATTGGGATTTGACCATATTGGATTTAGAACGACGTCATTAAGGTAATTGCACTAATTTTCTAGTAATCTATTTTTTTCTAGATTTAACCGGAAACCGGGAAGTGGGTCAAATTTTACTTCTAAGATTTGTTTACATAGTTAGTTAGTTACAAGGGTGTTAAAAGTGGTTCAGATTGTGTTATGTGATAGCTGAATATACGGTGTGTCGAGCCCTTAGCCTACCCTGTATGTTCCCGGGCCTGCGGACGGCGAGCAGTGGGTAGCTCGCCGTCCGATCAGTACCAGGCCCGTGAGTCGACGGCGCGTAGTGTTCCACGCGCGCCTCAATGAGATTAGTGTCAGCCACCACTGACGGGGTTCATCGTGGCCGGTGCCTGCATGCCTAGGGGTAGCGGATAAATTCTGAAAATGAGTTACCGCACCCCTGGGCACTCAGGCAGGGAAGGAACAGGGGTGGATTTTAGTCAGTAAGAGTCTGACACGCCCTTCCGCTCCACCCAGAGCGGGAGAAGTCATTGGATGATTTCCCACCCCACCAAAAAAAAAAAAGCCTATCCTGTATGTTGCAGGCGTTTTGTGTAAGTCTTTCTACAAAGTTTCTGTAGAAACAAGCTATATATATAATTAAAAAAAAAAACACGCCTGCCTTGTCATAAAGTGAACTAAAACAAAAATTGAACTAAAATATAATATGCAAATAATAACGCGAAACTATTTTTTATGTTATTAGTGAACGTATGTATATTTAATACTACTGTTATATATTTCTGTTATGTACTAAGCAAGCTTTAAATGATGATAATACACGTAATCAAATTATTATGAAAAAAAATCTCCGTTTTTTTTCATGAACTATGGCTCCCCCATTATATTTCTTTCAATTTTCACCAGCCTAAGTTACCCGGAATACCGCAGTGCTTCTGACGATACCACATATATTGATATCGGTTAAGCCGTTTAGAATAAAATAAATATAATATGATTTTTACGGGCTCCTCGCATCGGTCGTCTCGAGATCGGCTCGAGTGCGCCCTGGCTCTTTCCTCACGATCGCAATAAAGTTATGGTGGAATAAAGAAACTCACAAACACACATGAACCCAGAAAACATAACACTTCATATTTTTGGGCAGTCGTGTAAAAAAGAAAAATACAAAATATCTCTTAAAAACCAATTAGTTGGAAAAGTATCTTCACAAAATAAAATTTCATAAATTATCTAGTTGAATATTTCACCTAGAAAGACGAAATATTGACGAAATATGCACGAAAATTAGACTATTTGTTTCTAAAAAAAGTTAAGTTTAATTAATAATAATAGAATAGACCGATCACGTGTTTACCGACGCTATATGAGGTTCTTACATCCATTTTGAGAGCTAAGATTAAAAATCATATAGATAGTAACTCTATCATGTCTGCCTCTCAAAATGGATGTAGGAATGGGTCCCGCGGTACTAAGGAGCTGCTCCTCACTGATGGCCATTAGCCAACAGGTTCGGCGTTCCCGAAAGGACCTGTCGACCTGTTGGATAGACTATAAGAATGCCTATGATTCATTCTCAGACATGGCTCATGAGGGTGCTAGAATTGTATAAAGTTGATGCAACGCTACGTACCTTCCTGATGTCGTGTATGGGGCAATGGAGGATGGTCCTTCGCTATCCAGTATGTCGACATATCCAGAGGAATAGCGAACCGCTAAGGGTCAAGCGAGGTATATTCCAGGGTGATAGTTTGAGTCCGCTTTGGTTTTGCTTAGCCTTGAATCCTCTAAATCAGCAGTGTGCTGCCGAATTCAGGGCTAGGCTATCGGTTGAAGAGAGGTGGTCAGGTTATATCTCACCTCCTTTACATGGATGACTTAAAGCTTTTTGCCCCCAACAATCTGCAACTGATGGAGCTACTGAAGGTTACTGAAACCTTAAGTAGTGCCATCGGGATGGAGTTTGGTGTGGCCAAATGTTCGGTCATGCATGTAAAGCGAGGGGAGATTGTGGAATCCGTGGGAACTGAACTCTCGTATTCCATAAACCTGAGATAACTCAACCGAAACCTATAAGTATTTGGGTATGTCGGAAGCGTTAGGTATCAATGTTACTGACATGAAGCAATCGTTGAAGGAGCGTTTCTTTGGCCGCCTGAAGAAGGTATTCAATAGCCTTTTATCAGGCGGGAACAAGGTGCGCGCCTTCAACGATTGGGTTATATCGGTATTGGTGTACTCTTTCGGCGTACTCAAATGGACTCAGACGGAACTTGATGCCCTGAATAGGCGAGTCCGTACACCGCTGACTGCATATCGAATGCATCACCCACGTTTGTCTGTGATGAGACTGCTTATCCCGCGGAAGTGTGGAAGCCGAGGCTTTTTAAATGCTAAGAACCTCTACAATCGCGAGATATGCAGTCTCAGGGAGTATTTCCTAGCTGCATAAATCTCTTAATTTTCTGGCTATTTTGGCCCATAGATTACAAAATAACCTTAATATATCATAATACAGTTTATGATAATCCAGTACGCGGTCGCTATTCCAGAATTTTTCGGCCCCATCGACCATCTATTCTGCGAGGAATGTGCCCTGCCCACTGCCGCTTCAGTTTGGCGATTCTTCGGGCTATGTCGGTAACCTTAGTTCTCTTGTGGTTGTTATTCTTTTCTGATTCTATCACGCAAGGAAACTCCGAGCTGTGCCCTCTCCATTGCCCTTTGGGTGACTGTAAGCCTTCTGATGAGGCCCATTGTGAGCGACCACGTTTCGGTTCCACAAGTCATCACTGGCAACACGCACTGGTCATTGACTTTCGTCTTGATATATTGTGGTATGTGAGACGAGAAGATACCACGCAACTTCCCGAACGCCGCCCAGCCAAGTCGGATTCGACGGTTGACCTCTTTCTCGAAGTTAGCCCTACCTAATTGTACCGTTTGTCCCAGGTAGACGTACTCGTCTACAACTTCGAGTGTAGAGTCTCTGATCTTGATAGGAGTGGGTGCTACATGGGTATTTACCATCACCTTGGCTTTGTCCATGTTCATTTTAAGACCCACTCTTTCGGAAGCTCTTCTGAGGTCATCGAGCATTGTACTCAGGTTCTCCATAGTCTCAGCCATGATGACTATATCGTCGGCAAATCAAAGATGACTGATGTACTCGCCATTAACATTAATGCCTAGCCCTCTCCAGTCCAGAACCTTGAAGACATCCTCCATTGCGGCCGTGAACAGTTTCGGAGAAATGACGTCTCCCTGCCTCACACCCCGCTGTAGGAGGATAGGTTTCGAGGTCCGGTTCTGAAGTCGGACTGACATGGTAGCGTTTTCGTACAAACACTTCAACACCTCGGTGTACCGATAGTTAATCTGGCACCTTTGGAGAGACTGCAGCACAGCCCTAGTCTCAATCGAATCGAAGGCTTTCCCGTAGTCCACAAACGCTAAAGCCTATTCGGAATCCGGCTTGCTCGGGAGGCTGGAAGTCCTCAAACCAGCGCGCGAGACGGTTCGTGATGACTCTGGAGAACAGCTTGTAGACATGGCTCAGAAGTGAGATGGGCCTGTAATTCTTAAGTAGGGCATTGTCGCCCTTCTTAAAGAAAAGTACCACCACACCTCTGCCCCAAGCCTGTGGCGTTTTCCCCTCGAGTATGACGGAATCGAACAGTTTCTGAAGGGCCTTAAGGACCGGTTTTCCACCCGCCTTCAGAAGTTCGGCCGTGATGAGGGAGGGGGGTAGGGGTCTGAATTAAAGGATTTTTTTTTTTTTTTTTAAAGACTGCAGAATCATCTCCCGCCTCTCCTTCTTGAGCTTGAGAGTAGGATCAGAGAGCTTCCTGTTCTTATCGTATGGCGAGTCCTGAAGAACTTAGATGCATCATTGTATTTGTCCACGGAGCTTACTAGGCACTCGAAACGATTTTGAAGTTCGAGCTGAAAGCTTTCGAGGTTTTGGATCTGGATCTGTGCTGGACGGAGCGTAGAATTCATCAGTCGAGATCTTTCCAGCTTGATATTTAGATTCAATGTAATTTCATTATTCGGTATGGTATAATTGTTTGAAAAAATCCTCCTAAATACTGATACCACAGGAAAATGCATTCGCGAGTTCGCGACATCTTTAACATTACTGAATTATTCGCTTATTAGTATATTTTTACTCACCTCTTGGTAACATTGTCGATGAAGTGATATAAATTGGGGAAGGGTGTACGATCTCCCCATAGGCCCAACCTGGACATATAGGCCATGTCTTGCGGCTGGCTGGCCCCCGTAGCCGAAACATATACCACCCGAGCATTGGGCAACTTCTCCTGTAAGCTCATCACTGCTCGAGCAGTCTTGCTCTTAGTCTTGTCAAGGTTTTTGGCTTTGTGACACTCGTCAAATACGATCTGGGCTAAGTTAAGGACCTTGTGGGTTAGATTAAATTTCAAGATGGAGCAAAGTGTTACACTTACTGGGTAGGTATTTCTGTAAGGAATCTCTCAGTAGCAAGTAACCTGGAAGTTGGCGATGTGACGTATTGACACCTTGGTGTCACTAGGACCACAAAAAGTACCGCTTTCTTGCCGTGATCACCTTTCGGTCGTATTGAATTGCAGTAGTGAACTCGTGATAGAACAAGATTTCAGAGCCCTCAGATATTACTTATTTTTAACCGACTTCAAAAAGGAGGAAGTTATCAATTCGGATGTTTATATATTTTTTTTATGTTCGGGCATAACTTTGTCATATACAGGGTGTAAGGTACATAAACGCACATACGTGTACCAGTGATTCAGTACATGATTCTGGACCCCCTAGCGTTGGAATTATTCGTCGACTTTTTCCTAATTTTTTAAAAAAAATATCTGCGTTTTTTTACATTAAACTGTATAAAATAAAAAATAATTAGTTCGCTTTTTGCGCCGCTTTAGACATTTTAAGTGTCTACAAAAATTGATATCCCATTGACTACTTTTATTTGGGGAGGTTATTTTTATAAACCTGCATCGAAATAAGGAAACAAGATCTAAAAAAAAATGTGTTACAGTTTACTGATAACGACATAATTCTTAGACACACGGTTAAGTTAAGTAATACAATACAACAACGTTACTTACTCATTTCGTTAAAACCACATTCCTACATTTCGTATACCTACATCAAAATTATTACTGAGTGAGTAGGTACAACTTAATGCGATTGTACAGTCTGTCAATTTCATTGATCTATGCGGTCTATGAGCAGACGGCACATTCAAAAGCGTACCTACGCTTATAAATAAAATATTATTTCTTTAGCATTTCGCCGACGACGAGTTTTTGTCAGTTCCGTGTTTACGTTCATCGCAAACGGATGTGCAGTTGGTCGCGAATTTAGATTGTTATCGTAAAGTTATCAAAACCATATGTTCTTTTCTGTGTTAGTGTATGTGTGTTTTTTGTTCTGCTTGTTGAGTGGTTTTGAAACAACACCTCAGTGCCCAGGCAAATGCTCATGCATAAAGCACATAGGCGCCTTCCTCATAAGAAATAAATGAACTTTAAGGTGAGTTGGTTCATTACTTAAGTACACGGTTGCCAACCGCGTCCCCGACAGAGGTGTTCGCGGTTGGCGAGCGGCAGAGCTATACCTAAGATATTTTAAAATTCAAAATTCAAAATCACCAAGGTCACTTCTGTAGGGACGCGATTGGCGCCCGTGTAGCAGGCGCTTTATACCTACATTCCTGGAGCGCAATGAAGGTACTTACAAGCTTCTTTATTATTATCTATCCTAATCTTCATCTAACCTTATCTTCAGTATTCTTGAGGGATTAAAAATGTATGTGATATCAATGTTGTCGTCATTAGAATAAACAGTTAAAGGTGCCCCGGAACATTATACGTTTCGATGTGCAGCATTCGCAGCATTTGTCGTTTTAAACGTTTTACGCACGTATGCGCTTATGTCTATTAAGTATCTGATCTAGTTATTTATCACATCGATCGGAAACATCGTCGTAAATGTATTTTTATCACAAAGTAGAAGTGTTTTTAGGAACAAGCGCGTAGCGGCGCGACCACCTATGACTTCTGAAATTAAAGTATTTTGCACTAATTTTGGAAGTTGGTTCTATTTTTTTGTAAAAAGTGTTTATTTTTACTTTTTAGTTGTGGTTCCCCATAAAATTGTGTAAACACTACACAGACATACGATCGCAGCAATCGCAGTGGATTTGCTGTAATGTTTTGAAGAGTTTCGTTGTCTGTTGCCCGAACATACATAAAAAAAAAATACAAATATCCGAATTGATAACCTCCTTCTTTTTGAAGTCGGTTAAAAAATGTCAGCAAATCAACTGCGATTGCTGCGATCGTATGTCTATGTAGTGTTAACACAATTGAATGGGGAACCACAACAAAAAAGTGAAAAATAAAAAACTTTTTACAAAAAAAATTGAAACGACTCAAAAAAAGTACAAAATAACTTTAATTTCGGAAGTCAGTATCAAAAAAACGAAGAAAAAACCAGAAACACCGTATTTTTTTTGGAAGTTGGTTCTATTTTGTTTTGTAAAAAAGTTTTTTATTTTTCAATTTTTGTGTACACACAAATTATTTATTTATTATACATTCAATTATACCTACATACGTGTCGAATACAGAACCTCCTTTTTTGAAGTCGGTTAATGTAGTCGTAAATAAAGGATACACATCCGTCGAAATCGTTCCCGCACCACTGCAACAGCTGTTTCATCCTCGTCCTGTACTCTTTGTCAGTCGATGTTGAGTTTGTCCCCCGAATCAGAGTCGTGTATGTGCTAAAGATGACGCCATCACCTGACCAGATCTTCCCGTATTTGATCTAAGGGCCAAACGTATATTCAGTTAATCTCTGTAGTAGTAGTTGAACTCATGAGGAAATTTATTATATAACTGACTTCAAAAACGAGGAGGTTCTCAATTGTTTGTTTGTATTTTTATTTTTTTTTATTTTTTTATGTATATTCGGGCATAAGTCCGTCATTTATTGACGGATTGCCAAAATTATTATTTGTTCGAAAGGGGTTGTTTCGAAATGGTCCCATTTAAATTTCATATAGATCTGATGACGAGTTTTGGAGACAGACAACGGAACTCTTCAAAAATAGACAGCAAATCAACCGTAATTGCTGCGGTCTATGTATTGTTAACACAGTTTAATAGTAAACCACAACTAAAAAGTGGAAAATATTAAAGTTTTTTACAAACAAATTAAACTGACTTCCAAAAAAAGTGCAAATAACTTTAATTTCGGAAGTCGGTGTCAAAAGACTAAGACACAAAACCAGAAACACTGACTTCCGAAATTAAAGTTATTTGCACTTTTTGTGGAAGTCGGTTTAATTTTTTTGTAATAAAGTTTTTTTAATGTTTGTTACGCGATTACTCCTCCACTTGTGAATAGATTTGAGATATGATTCTTTTTTGTTTAGTAGGTCATACTTCAGACAGAGGTGGTCCCATATAATTATTTTCGAAATTGATTTAGCACTTTTTAAAAGAAAAAGAAATATTCACAGATGACGTTTAGTTTTTTTAGATGTTATTGGGGTTATCAATTCGGGTAAAATTTTAATGTTTAGTTTTAGTTTTAAGTTAAAATAACTAAAAAGTGAAAAATGAAAAAACTTTTTACAAAAAAAAAGACTTTTTTACAAAAAAATGGAACCTACTTCCAAAAAAAGTGCAAATAATTTTAATTTTGGAAGTCGGTGTGTCAGGTTTTGTGTCTTCATTTTTTGTTTGACACCGACTTTCGAAATTAAAGTTATTTGCACTTTTTTTGGAAATCGGTTCCATTTTTTTATAAGTTTTTTATTTTTCACTTTTTAGCTGTGGTTCTCCATTAAACTGTGTTACCAATTCATAGACGCACGATCGCAGCAATCGCGGTAGATTTGCTGTCAATTTTTAAAGAATTCCGTTGTCTGTCTCCGAAACCGATCACCGGATCTTTATGAAATTTAAATGAGACTATTTCGGAACAAACCCCTTTCGAACAAAAATGAATTTGGCAAATCCGTCAATATATGATGGAGTTATGCCCAAAAAAACATTTAAAAAAAAAATTACAAAAATCCGAATTGACAACCTCCTCCTTTTGGAAGTCGGTTAAAAATATAAATACACTTCAAATTGCAAAATAACTTTATACAAGAACTAAAAAGTGAAAAATAAAAAACTGTTTTACAAAAATAGTCGCCCAAGTTTTAAAATGTATCTTCTTGATAAATTTCGCACAAAACACAAAATCCTTAGAAAAAAATACATGATAAAGTTGTTACTTAATATTTAAAATGATAGTAAACATGTAAAATATTGGAAACAATTTTTTTCTTTTTTGGGGTTCCGTACCCAAAGGGTAACCAACGGGACCCTATTACTAAAATTCCGCTGTCCGTCTGTCTGTCAGCGGGCTGTATCTCATGATCCGTAATAGCTACACAGTTGAATTGTTTATTAATTGTTGCTAGAGCGGCTATAGAAATACATGCTGTGTGAAAATTTCAATTATCTACCTATTACAGATCATGAGATACAGCCCAAAAAAAACCCAAATAACACGTTCCTAGAAACGTATTTTTGTTGGTTTTTTTTTTCAGTTTATGGTACAGAACCCTTCGTGTGCAAGTCTGACTTGCATTTGGCTTGCAATTTTAATCGTTATTGTCCGTTAACCCGCAAACTCAATTTGTATGTAATAAACATAAAGCTCCCTTCTAAGTCCGCATTTTATAACGGGCGACAACAGAACCCAACCAAGCGCGTGGCCCGACACGCACTTAGCTTAGTAACTTAGTGATTGAGAGTTGTTGGTTTAGGAAATCATCCTATGACTTCTCCCACTCTTTGTGTCAGACTCTTACTGACTAAAACCCACCCCTGTTTTTCCCTGCACTGAGTGCCCAGGGGCGCGGTAACTCTGTTTCGAATTTATCCAAAACACCAGGGCCAGTTATTGGCCTATTTAGTCTCTGGCAGTAGGTAAGTGTATGTGGATCTGAAACTTTGATCACCTTATCAAGTCCGTACACCTGGATCATGGTGGCGCCGATGTCCCTCAGGTCCCGCTCAGCGTCGCTCTTGAGGGCCGTGAACACCGACACCCAGATGGCGCGCTTGCGGCCCCTGCAGAAGTTCTCGAATATGATGCCGGCGATCGTACGACCCTTACCCAGACCCGTACCGTCACCTGCGTGCCCAAATTACTTTGTTTATTATTTTCATGTTGTTTTCTGCAGGCATAGCGACATAACTCACAGAATAAGCAAGCTGAAATGGAATTGGGCCAGCCATATTAGCCGTAGAACCGATGAGCGTTGGTGTAGAGTGGAGACCGCGAATAAGCAAACGTAAGGTAGGACGCCCTCAGGGTGGCTGGTACCAGCTGGATGAGAGTTGCCGAGAACTGAGCTAAATAATAATATAATAATAATAATATTCCACAACTATCACACAACGCCATCTAGTCCCAAGCTAAGCAGAGCTTGTGTTGTGGGTACTAGACAACTGATAAACATACTTAAATATTTCTAAACACATACATATTATAGATAAATTACACCCAGACACAGAACAAATGATCGTGCTCATCACACAAACATTTGTCCTGGGTGGGAATCGAACCCACGACCTCCGGCATAGCAGTCAGGGTCACTAACCACTAGACCAACAGGCCAGTCAAATAAGTAAGTCAAATAAGTAAATGGGGTGCATTTGGAGAGGCCTATGTCCAGCAGTGGACTGCTATAGGCTGATGATGATGATGATAGCGCTTAACTGAGTAGGTTTCTGCTGTTGTTAAGCGGTACTAGAAGCCGATGAGGAAGCTAGCCCTGGTGCCGTCCGGAAGCAGATGCTCATGCACCACGCATCCGGCTGCAGGGGCGTACTGAGCTAGCCTACTGAGACCTGTGACTCACCGATGAAGAAGCCAGCCCTCGTGTCGTCTGGCAGCAGAAGCTCGTGTACAATGCCTCCAGCTGCAGGACCGTACTGTATCTAGCCTACAGAAAGATGTGACTCACCGATGAGGAAACCAGCCCTGGTTTTGTCCGGCAGCAGACGCTCGTGCGCCTGCGAGGCGTACACCACTGCCTCCAGCTGCAGGGCCGACAGCAGACCGTTGCGGATGGTTTCGTCCGGCAGACTCAAATCGTAGGTAACATCTACTGGTTGTACTGAAGCTAGGGATGCTGACTCGACCACTCGGTCAGAGTGCTTGCAGCCATGTTTAACTGTTAGAAAAAATATCCACGGTAGGTTTGATTGAAAATACAATGAAGTAAGGCGTGATGCGATAACAGACAAACATAGTTTCTATAAAATATTGTTTCATGTTTAAACTATAAAGGTACAATAACTGTAAGCTTACATCCGTATAAGTTATGGTCCCTTATAGTTTCACTCTACCCGTCTATCGTTTGCGGCTTAACTTGGCCTACCTACATGTAAATGCGTCCCCCCTTTATATTTTTAGGGCCCCGTACCCGAAATATCCAAACGGAGCCCTATTGCTGTCACTCACGTGTCCGTCTGTCCGTTGTCTGTCACACAGGTTTTACAGCCAAACGGTTGGAGCTACAGTCTCAAAATTTTCATAGTATAACCATCTTGTTGAACCAAAGCCGTACAAATAGTCAATTAAGAATTCTCTACCGGAGTCTGTGTTTCCTGATAGCTATAACCTGGGAGTCTTTAAGTCAAGAGTGAAAAGGTTACTTCTAGGCAAGCGTGATCCATCTTCGACCACATCATCGCTTGCCGTCAGGTGAGATAGTGGTCAAACGCGAGCCTATCAAACATTAAAAAAAAATTAAGTACATTAGGTACGGAACCCTAAATGTGCCAAGTCCGACACGCACTTGGCCGGTTTTGTCAAAGTCAATCATCCCACAAAGTCAAGCCACAGTTTAGATTTTGTGAGGGAGAGGGGGGCAAAAACAAAAGTTGGGCATGTTATTCCTTGTTCAAAATTAGTTCTTTCTTTGGGTTTTTTACTTTCTGTAATATTGCTATATATTTGAAAAGAGAGATTGTTTTGATTGTTGAGATTGTTTTTCAACAGTATTATTCTGCTGTTATATACTTTTTAAAAATGTGTGTAATACCCAATAGGGTAGGGGTCAACTAGATTCTATATTGCTAAAAAATAGTGTGTGTACTTATGTACGCACGTAAGAAGTTATACTTCTTTGGCGTAACAAGATAAAAAACCAAACTGACACAAAGTTTACAAAAATAAAAAACTTTTTTCAAAAAATACAACCGATTCGGTGCGGCACCGAAGTCGGTGTTTGTATTTTACTTCTTCGTTATTTGACACCGACTTCCGAAATTAAATTTATTTTTTAATTTTTAGTGTATTTTTTTTTTTGGAAGTCTGTTGTTTTTTTTTTGTAAAAAAGTTTTTTATTTTTCACTTTTTAGTTGTTATACCCCAGAACTAAAAACCCCAATAACATGGAACGTGGAATTTAAACATTTGGAGAACACCAAAACGTCATCGAGGTATACGTATTTTTCGTTTTTGTTCAATTTCTCAAAAAGCGCTTAATCAATTTCAATAAAATTTCTATGGGACCACCTCTGATGTATGACCTACCAAACAAAAAAAAGAATCATCAAAATCTATTCACAAGTGGCAGAGAAATCGCGTTACATACATACAAAAAAAAAAACATACAGACGAATTGAGAACCTCCTCCTTTTGGTATGCTACAGTATGCCTACTTAACTGTTTCTTTTGATTGATTAAAAGTAAAATAAATTCACAATTTTAAGAAAAACAATGATCCACCATCGTAGATTGTAAAATGAATGTCAGATTAGCAATCGGCACCCCCAAAACCTATTACACGATACCCATATCGAATGTTGGAGAAAAAGTTGCATCCGCCATCTTGGATTTTAAAATGAATGTCTAATTTGCAATCGGCAACCCCGAAAACCCATTACACGATACCCATATCGAATGTTTGAGAGAAAGTTGCATCCGCCATCTTGGATTTTAAAATGAATGTCCAATTTGCAATCGGCACCTCCAAAAACCTTTTACACGATACCCATATCGAATGTTTGAGAAAAAGTTTTATCCGCCATCTTGGATTCTAAAATGAATGTCAGATTTGCAATCGGCCCCCCAAAAACCTATTACACGATACCCATAACGAATGTTGGACAAAGTTGCAACCGCCATCTTTGATTTCAAAATAAGTGTCAGATTGGCAATCGGCACCCCCAAAAACCTATTACACGATACCCTAATCAAATGTTTGAGAAAAAGTGGCATCCGCCATCTTTGATTTTAAAATGAATGTCAGATTAGCAATCGGCACCCCCAAAACCTATTACACGATACCCATATCGAATGTTGGAGAAAAAGTTGCATCCGCCATCTTGGATTTTAAAATGAATGTCTAATTTGCAATCGGCAACCCCGAAAACCCATTACACGATACCCATATCGAATGTTTGAGAGAAAGTTGCATCCGCCATCTTGGATTTTAAAATGAATGTCCAATTTGCAATCGGCACCTCCAAAAACCTTTTACACGATACCCATATCGAATGTTTGAGAAAAAGTTTTATCCGCCATCTTGGATTCTAAAATGAATGTCAGATTTGCAATCGGCCCCCCAAAAACCTATTACACGATACCCATAACGAATGTTGGACAAAGTTGCAACCGCCATCTTTGATTTCAAAATAAGTGTCAGATTGGCAATCGGCACCCCCAAAAACCTATTACACGATACCCTAATCAAATGTTTGAGAAAAAGTGGCATCCGCCATCTTTGATTTTAAAATGACTGTCAGATTTGCAATTGGTACCCCCAAAAACCTATTACACGATACCCATATCAAATGTTTTAGAAAATAAAAAACCAAACTCACATAGTTTACAAAAGGAAAACAATTATTCTGCATGAACCACAAACCATACCTAACTTCAGGGTGTCGGTTCTAGCTAACTTCAGGCTGTATGTTTCTTGTGATGGTGTGCGTGCGCATCGTAAAAATTTACTCTCATCATTTTTCCCTAACGCGCCAAAAGAAGTATAACTTCAATAAACCAATAAAAAAAATACAAATTTTTAATCGGTATGCTAACTGCAGATGAAAATTGAACACTATGAACGTAACATAATATTGCGTTCAGTCCGTCAAAGACTGAACTCCCATAAGTGTGTGCTGACGGTACATTATCACAATCATTCGCACAAACTCAAACTCGCAAGCGCAAACTGCATACTTGTATTTCCATGGTGGAAAAACAAGTATGCAGTTGGCGCTTGCGAGTTTAACGAAGGCATTAATGGGTCCGTTCCGCTCGCGGTGGAAATCGAGCTTTATAGACATTTACTAGTGACTTGATAACGCGTACTTACATTTTGAAGGAACGTAATCTACGAATGTCTCCCCAACACCTATCTCTTCATCAGCAACTACTGATTCGTCTCCCCCGATCTAAGAAAACAATGAAAGAATAATGTTGGATAAGTCACCGAAAAATTGAAAACTCTGTAAGATTGTAAAATACAGTGACTTGCGCAACCCAGCGCGGGGCACGCCACCCAGATCGTAAGACCTGTTCTGAATGGCTGGAGAGACGGCATCGCGCCTTTACTTTCCGGCTGACACAGGTGTCACAGGTGTGGTGTAAAGGCGCCATTAACCGAAGCACCCATGCCCGGACAATATACCTACACTGTCCGGGCGTAGGCGCTTCGGAAAGTACCTGAGACGCATAAGCCGGTAGCCAATGCCCGGTTGCCACCATTGCAGCTGCCTTGCCGACACAGCGCAGCACAACCTTGAGGAATACCCTGCCTGGGCAGTGCGGCACTGCGGCCTGGTCGCGGCAGTTAATGCTGCAGATAACCTCTCGCTTCCGGCCGTGATCCAGTCCATGGTCTGGCGTTCCCACGCGCTCTCGTTTCCTTTGCCGTCGCATCTTTTTGTGAGGAAGTGGTGGTCGCAAAGGAAGCGGCGGAAAAGGAGCGGGTGAATACAACTATCCTCTCGTAGTGGACGCACCGAGCGCCGGAGGGTGCAGAACGACCTCCGACCGCCATAGGATGTGGCTTGCCTGTAACAGACTTGGGCGTCTGTTGCCTGAACAGTGACAGACCCGAGACAGCGCGCGCTGTGTTCCACGCGTGCCTCTCTAGAAGAATTCAGGCCTGGTGACGGGGTCCACATGAATTCAGGCGCACCATTACCTGACGGGGGGGGGGGGGACCGTGACCAAATGCACAAGCACTCTATATAGCGCCCCGGCCAAAGGTAGGTCCATCCATGAGGATTTCCACACGTAAAAAAATGGTCGGTTTTTGAATGGGTGGTGGTACTGCATTGCATTGAGTTGAGTAACTGGCTTAAGGAAAGAAAAAAAACAGCTAAATAAAATATGTAGGCCATAACATCGGGAGCTCCATTTAATTTTTAACTGTATGGAGTAACCACCAACACCGACCAATGAGGGACAATGTACCTACAATATCACACCAAAATGGATAAATATGGGATTAGCTAAGACAAGCAAGTCATCTCTCATAAACAGTAAACGCTTTTATAATAAGCTTCCAAGTTAGCGAAGGAAAGAGCATAACCTATATTTTGAATTTTTTTAATAGATACACAGACTTTTCGTTGACTTGCCTGAAAGTGTCGCTGCGCAGCCGTCCCGTTCACGACCCTGCGCTTTGTGCCAGAGGTCCCAGCAACCACGTTGGCACTGTAGGGCCCAAAGGCCGCAGCAGCCGCGGGCCTGTCCTCAGTGCCCTCTATTGAAAAGAAAAGACGTCTGTATAATAGATTTGGGTACCAATTTTCAGTTTTTTTTAACTTGTCAATTTATCACCGCGCATCGCGAATAGTAGTCGCAATAACGCTGATTTAATTCTGTCATAGGTCGAACTAATCACAGCACTCACCGTCATCACGCGAGTCGGAGCTCCATGATGGTCGGCGTCGGCGCCTCGGTATATGTCGGTTTGCTGGTGACAAAATGGAAATTATGAATAAAAAATTGTGTGCCAACCATTTTACTTATTTACATGTGTGATGTCTCTGTAACACCGAAAGCATTATCGGAAATATCAAGATAAAGATTAGAAATCGCCCGAGCTAACGTAAAAAGCGAACATTCGAAAAATCGATCAAATTAAATATTTCGAGCCCTTACCGCCGAGTTTTATACTAATAACTCCCATCGTTTATAAAATGCATTTTCGAAAACATGTCACTAACGACAAGTCAGCGGTAAGGGCTCGATTCGTAACACTGTTATAATATTTTTACAGTACCCACTGTTTAATAAGGGTAGATTTTAGACAAGGGTGTGTAAAGCCCCGGTTACCCCGGGTACTTCAACCCAAGTCACCACTCAGAAGTGCTCACGGCCCCCAAGCCTAGCGAAGAACAGAAGCACAGTAGAAATAACCGTAGTCAAGTAGAAGGCAAAGAAGGCGGCCCATGAAGAGGACGCAGCGGGAAAGAAGGAAAATGCCAGGCTCCGTGCACCCCAGTCCACGGCTGTTGTACTGGCAATGCAACTGGAAACGCAAAAGTGAAGCTGAAGCTACGAAGAGGTCATCCTGAAAGCGAAGTCCCAATTGTGACGTCGCATAGCGAACATCCAGGTTAAGTAAGCAGTAATCGGAACCGTCACACTGGAGATCACTGCTGCCAACAGCGATCCTCAAGCGGACGCCTTTGCTTAAAAGTTAAAGGCTGCCCTCGACGCAGAGGACGTCGGAGTGCCTAGACCTGTCAAGTTCGCGGATCTGCGTATAATTGACCTGAACGACTCAGTCACCTCGGAAAAGGTCCCAGGCTCGCAGCTGCTACCGCAAAGGCTAGAGGTACCCTCTATACGAAGTTAAGTGCGTTCGGGCTTCTCCGGCCTATGGACAGTACTGGACAGGTGACCTGTCGTGGCAGTTCGAAAATTAAAAGAGAGTCTCTGGCTAGTGGTGGGCTGGGTCACGGGTCAGGCTTTTGCCATACTTATCAGGTGCTACAGATGTATAAAGGAGAGACATGTGGGAGCGCTGCACCTCAAAGTTCAACTGCTGCGTCAGCCCGGATATAAGGCCAACTTTTGCATACTGCACCGCGTTGCGTAGTGTACGCGGCATTGAACTAATTTACTGACCACCAGAGGGGTAGCAAGACATACCAAAAAAATTAAAAATTGTCTCGAAAAGTAAAAGTGAGCCCTCGCAGTCAGCACGTAATAAAACCCAAGATCTATGCTTTGTGTTCTTCAATTTTGTATAAAAAAATGCGCAAATGCTCAGGTTCTTCTGCTTCTGATCATGGCGGAGTGGTTGATCAATGTTGCGGAGCTTTGTAGCCTTAGTCGAACATATAATGTTCGTGGGGATTTATTTCTCCTCCATCCGACTTTTCGCCGACTTTGAGAATTTCATTTTGGAAGTGGGCACTGTCGCTAATTGAAGCTGTCTTCATCACATCCTTGTCATGGGTGACTTCAACGCCTAAAAGATCCGGGAGGAGTACAGCTCATTGGGCATCGAAAAATTCGTCCCCATCGCTGTCAATGGGGAAAGCGCCCAGAACGCTGGCAGCATTGCCACGTTGAACGGCAATGCAGATTCTTTGGCGGAAAAAAAGGCCAGTCCTCTGGTCACTTGAAAGTTGGGTACCAGTTACAAGAAAAAAGAAAATTGGGTTCATGTTACTGTGGAATAATGATTTTTAAGTGCCAATAAAATTGTTCTGTCATTCTACTTTTTTTACGCTCTGTAATAATCTCGAAGTGTTGTACGAGAGGTATCTGACGATACCCGGACCTGCGGACGGCGAGTAGTGGGTAACTCGCCGTCCGATCAGCACCAGGCCCGAGAGTCGACGGCGCGTAGTGTTCCACGCGCGCCTCAAAGAGTTGTCAGCAAAGGACGGGGCCTGCCACGGCCAATGCCTGCCCGGGGGTTGAGGATAAATTCGAAAGAGTTATTTCGCCCCTGGGCATTTAGGGCAGGGAGGAACAGGGGTGGGTTTTAGTCAGTAAGAGTCTGACACGCCCTTCCGCTCCACCCTAGAGCGGAAGAAGTCATAAGATGATTTCTCGCCCCCAAAAAAAAAAGAAAAAGGTATCTGACGATATCTATAGTAGATATCGTCAGATACCTCTAACAGATAGAACTAATCAAACCACTCACCATCATCGCTGCCACTCCTCGAGTCAGACCTCAGTAGCCGTCGTTCATCTTTCTCCTTTTCATCATCTTCATCAGACGAGCTTTGCTGCGTGTGCTGGCTGCTGCGTCGACTTACTGGCGACCGGGAAGTGGCTAAAAGGAAAATTGTGATTAAATGTGTTTGTCAACAATAGTTGTAACAATTTTTTTTTTCATTAATTTTACTGTCAACAATAGAGGCAATAATTCTTCGAGGAAGGTAGGCATGATGCTCTATTAAATATGTATTTTTTATTATCTTCTAAATATTATAAAATCTGTAACCGTGTACAGACCGCCATCGCTTGGACCCGGACTCCACAAACACACTGACGTGCGAAGCGGAGGGAGGAAAGAGGAGATGCTTAGCAGCCAGGGTGGCGTGGATCTAGGATTTCGCTCAGTGAGGGGCACATATATGTATATACACGTATAAATACGGTTTCAGCATTTCGGATTTTTTGTTTTTGGGTAGCTTAATTGGGGAAATTGAAGGTTGAACATTTTTGCGCACAGGATCCAAACATTTTAATCTCAAACATGATGAATTTTCAAAGTTGCAGCAGTGGTTTTACAAAAAGAACAGATGCATCAAACCATAAAATAAAGCGAAACGAGTTCGAAAAGTTTAGAACTTCGTAGGAATAGCTAAGGTTTTTGAACATTTATTTGTACAGAAATAGGTTTCGATTTATTGACTTTTGCGGGAAAAAAGATCGAAGCAAAACAAAGGCACAGCTGTACCATACCATCCTTTTTTCGATTCTGTCTTTACCGCTCATGATTTCAGCTCCGGAAATACTTCTTCATGATGCTGGTGTCCTGGTACTCTGTGAGTGTTTACCGCTCGTCCAGCCCGTTTCAGAATTTCTACTACTACCTCAGTCTTTGCTAAGACTTGTCATTCCGGTAAGGAATAAACTATCTGTGTGCAAAATT
This sequence comes from Polia nebulosa, assembly GCA_951329385.1. NCBI lineage: Eukaryota > Metazoa > Arthropoda > Insecta > Lepidoptera > Noctuidae > Polia > Polia nebulosa. The sequence goes on along the minus strand of OX589606.1, from coordinate 3,086,891 downwards.
TCATCCAAATCTGTTCACCTGTTTTTGGAAGATTGAAACACAATAATAAAGGTCAAAAGTAGTAGTAAAGTAAACTAGGTCGAGGGTAGCCGATGGATGCGAGACGCAGGACCGGTCGTTATGACGACTTGGGGTTTTCCGCTCTGAAGGCCATCGTCCTGCGCCCCCCGATAGTGGCGAGCCAGACAGCCAGCCAACACCAGCCTTTCCTGATAGCTACAACCTGGGAGTCTTTAAGTCAAGAATAGAATAGAATAGAATAGAATAGAATACTCTTTAACAACCCTCCCCCATTTTTTCTCTTTTTGCCAAGAGTGAATAGGTTACTTCTAGGCAAGCGTGCTCCATCTTCGACCACATCATCGCCGTGAGATGCAAACTGATGAATACCATCAGGTGAGATAGTGGTCAAACGCGTGCCAATCAATAATAATTAAAAAAAAGACGGCCATGGGCCAGCGGAAGGCAGCATCGGTTGCCGCCTCCGCAGCTGCCGCGGCCAAACCGGAATCGTCGGGACAGGCCAAATCAGCACCTAGCCTAAAAAAGGCAAAGCGGCTCCACACGTAATGAGGGCCCAGCCTAGGTGGCGAGTCCCGAATTTCCTGCGGCCGACGCCGAATGGCAAGTGGCAGGGGGATAAGAGGAAGGCGGGCAAGTCAGCAAGAGCGGCCAAATGGAAGGAGAGGTGGCAGCGGTGCAAGGAGCGAAGCGTCGTCTGTAGTGATCACACTACAACCGGAATCGGAAAAGGTGGGTGTGTCCTACCGCGATGTGCTCGCCAAAGCAGGAGCAGAAAGAGGGCAGCGGTGAACCTGGAGGAGCTCGGTGTCGCCGAGGTCACTGCAACTGAGGCCCGGATGCTGGAGGTCTCAGGCGCATCCAGCAGCCCAACCGCTGACGAACGAAGAAACGAACTCTGGCCGAAAGGCTCAGGGCGTCCCTAAATGCGGACGAGGCTCGAGTGTCCAGGCGCACCAAGTGCGCTAACACGTGCATTCTGGGCCTGGACGACTCTGTGACGGAGGGAGAGGTGGTGGCCGCTATCTATATAGCGGTTTACCGCAAATAAACGTATATTATTTCTTTTCTTTTTGTCTTTCTTTCTTGGTGGACTGGGTTTCCGCACAGGTGAAACTGCTGGAACCCACCGCTAGTGCTTCCGCTACCATGTGGGCAACCACGTGGGAGTTCGCCGCACTTTGGAGGTGGACCGCAGCGATCACTGCTTCCGCTGAGGCTCTGTCTCGTCGCAGCATTATGCTGGGCGATGGCGGTTTTGCGTGGATGTGACGCATGTTTTCCCCCAGAAATTTCTTTATTTGTTGTTTGGTCTTTTGCGTCATTTTTACCACAAATAAACGTATTTTCTGTATTTCTTTTTTGTTTCTATGGTCAACCCGGCCACAAGGCTCATACAATGCCACGCAAGCTTGACGATCACCGGGCTGCGAGTAAAACCTGCGCTCCACCCGTCAAGGCCAGACAAGTCCAGGGCAGGGGCAAGTCCTCCACCACCGCCGTCACCGTTGCAACTGCCCCATTACGCCTCCTCCAGGCGAACATCAACCACTGCGCCTCCTCTCAGGATGCTGCAGAGTATAGCGCAGTGGTCGATTAACATCGCCGTGGTCGCTGAACCGTACTTTATCCTGCTCAGGGATGACTGGGTCGAGAACCTAAATGGCTCAGTGACCCTAATTTAGTCGGTTGCCGCCGGTACCCCGATCCTCGAGGGTGTCATGAGAGGACAAGGTTGCGTGGCAGCATGGTTCGGAGAGATTGCCGTGGTAGGGATATACTTCTCCCTGAACTGAACTCTCGCCGAGTTTCACAACTCCCTTGCGGAGTTGAGATTCGTCGTCGTCGGATACCGTTCCCTCCCTGTGCTCGTCCTCGGGGACTTCAATGCAAAGAATGTGGCTTGGAGACAGGTCTGGTCGTCCTAAACCGGGGTTCTGTCCCCATGCGTGCGCGGGGTGAATCGGTGGTGGACATCTCGTTCGCCAGTCCCGCTTTGTCGCCACGGTCGTCGACTGTCACGTCATGGAGGAAGTGGAGACCTATTCCGACCACCGGTATATCCGGTTCGAAGAACCTCGTGAAAGCTGAGAAAGATAAGCAAATCAAGTATCTTGACTTAGCTCGCGAGGTTGTCGACATGTGAGATATGAACTCAGCAATCATTGTACCAATAGTCGTGTCAGCCAATGGCTTAATAGCCACGAGCGGCTCGATCAAGGGCTTGATTCAGAAAGCTGTACTTCTGGACATGGCTCGCATTGTTAGGCGCTCCCCTATCTACATATCTTGTTCTTTATTGAAATATTTAAAAATGTAATTTAAATGTATATTTTTATAATTTAACGAAAAATACTTGACGCATACGTAATTTTAATAGCCTAAGAGCTGGTCTACATCTCGAATAATAGTAATAGGTGCATAAAACGAAAATTAAAGTCTGCCATGATTTGGGAGGATGCAAAATGCCCAAAATGCCTATTTGATTTTTCAAAAATGATCTTTATAATTATACGCAAACAAAAAACAATTTTTTGCCGTCGACCCAAACTAGCTAGAATGCGTACGTTCAAAGAACGTACTAACACTACACAATCCCACCCATTTTGTTAATCAGATAATAAGTTATGTCTGTAGGCTCCGGGATCTTGGAATAATTTGTTGATTTGATGATCCCAGCATCACTTTCAGACCTAATGTTTTTATGCATTTGAAATGATGTTTCAAGTACATTTGTTATTTTTATTACACATTATATGTAACCCATATCCTAAGCATATAATAAATTCAATAAAAGTAACTGTTTTTTTTTTGTTTTAGTTTAGTTAGAGTTAATTAAGTATGTTATAAATATGTAAATCTAGTTTCCAGTTTCCAACTAAATAAATAATTTTCATTTTTTGAATTAGGTATTGAAGTATTTATGGCGTGTTTAAAAAAAAACGTAACGTTTTAGGTCAGGGTTTTAAAGTTGACATTAAGTAGGGAGTAAGGAGGGTAACACAAGTAGGGAGTAACACGAGAAGTCTCGTACATATTTAAACGGTACAAGGTTTCATGGAGATAGGATTTCATAGAAAAGTAGGAAAAGAGGGCTTTTACTCCATAGTTGCGCTGCAATTCTCTTTTTGTACGAAAAAAAAATGAATTTGCGATTTAATTACCTAGAAACTTGGGTATCAGTTCATGTTACTGAAGAACAATGATTTTGAAATGCCAATGGTTATGTTGTACTTCCATACTTCAGTTTTTTCGCTCTATAATATTCTCGAAATGGTATACCTGAATCTCATTTCATACCATCATATTGTGTATGTCGGTGTAACTAATCAAATCTCTCACCGTCATCATTGCCACTCCCCGAACCAGACCTCAGTAGCCGTCGTTCATCTTTCTTATTTTCATCATCTTCATCAGACGAGCTTTGCTGCGTGTGCCGGCTGCTGCGTCGACTTACTGGCGACCTGGAAGTGGCTAAAACGAAAAATGTGAATTAATATGTTTATCAACAACAGAAGCGTAATGTGTGTACTATTACGTGCACATGGACCCAATTCTTCGAGGAAGGCAGGCGTGATGTTCTATCAAATATATAATAATATGACAGTATCTTCTAAATATTAAATGCAATTTGACAATGAAATTGAAATTAATTTCCCTGACTATAACTTCGACGTGTGCAATGATAAAATTTGTACCGTGTACAGGCCGCCGCTTGGACCCAAACTCCACCACACGTGTGAAGCGGAGGGGAGAGAAGACTTAGCAGCCTGGTCTGCGCGGATCCAGGTTTTCGCTTAGTGCGGGGTACATATTTCTCAATGAGAACGCTCCCAGCGTTCCCATTGAGAAATATGTACCCCTATATTATTGTTAAATAAAATACACCTATGTTATTGTTAAATTAAATGCGGTACCTGCATTTCGGATCAGATTAATTACTTAGTTTTTGTTTTCCAGCTTTTTTGGCGAAATTAAAGGTTGAAAATTTTTGCGCACGAGATCAAAAATGTAATCTAATACATTATGAGTTTTCGAAGCCGTAATCATAGCTAAGGTTTTTGAACATTGTACAGAACGAAAATTCACTTTATTGACTTTTGGCCCTGTGTGGGTCCGATGTAGACCAATTAGCGTCCGTAGCCTGGTTGCGTGTCGGTGACCTCTTTGGGGTAACCGAAGGTTGTGTCTGGGCAATTATGGTGGAAGTTCTCATGATCGATTATCTCATCATACTAATCAATCGAATCAAAAATCATTCATCCTTTCATTTCATTTCATTGTACTAATAGTCGTGTTAGCCAATGGATCTTTTAAGCCACGAGCGGCTGGATTCAGGCGCAGTTATACGACTTCTAATGGTTTTTAATTGAACATCATGTCTAAACGAGTAGTCTTATTTCTTTGAAAAAAAATATATGCTACTTTATACAATTTCCATTGTAATTTGATCTGAGATTATTTGAAATTACATTTTTAAAATATAGTGTAATTAATTTGTAAAGTTATGTCTAACGCGGATAAAAAAATTGAGAATCACGCAAAAACTAAAAAGCGTATTTTAACATCATTTAATTATTTCTAATTCAGTCTAAATATTTTAGTGTAATACCGGTTGCTTTATGTGTAATAAATTAATAATGCGTCTAATTTCGGACAGCGCTCTGGGTGGATGTACGACGCGTTACGTGAGCTCAGCACAAAAAACGCAAGCTAACCACTCAATTCATTCAGGTCATTGGCAGTTAATAGCGCCTTAAGGGCTTGATTCAGAAAACTGTATTTCGTGACACGGCTCGCATTGTTAAACGCTTCCTCAATCTACATATCTTATTTGGTATTGAAATATTTAAAAATGTAATTAATATGTACTTTTGAATAACAGAAAAAACAAAACAAAGTAAAATTTGGCCGTCGGATTAGATTACCTAGAATGCGTTCGTTCAAAGTAAATACTAACACTGCTCATTCCAAGTCTTAGACAAGTTAATGCAAACCGTTTGTGTGTGTGACAAACGGTTTGCATTAACTTGTCTAAGACTTTTTTCAGCACGTATTCAACATGGTGTTGGTCAGTGTTTGACGTATTTCTTGTAGAAAACGAATTTACATTATTTTAGTAATATCTCCGTGTATAGGGTGACTGGTAATTAGTGAAGAATACTTAAACACGTGATTGCTCATGATAACAAACAACTTTTCCAAAGAAACGCTTTTTTATACTCATTCATTTTTATCACTTAGCCGCCGCGTTCTGTCTCATTAAATATTTCTTTGAGAAAGTTGTTTGTTATCATGAGTCAATCACGTCTTTAAGTTTCGGTCACTAATTATCAGTCACCCTGTATAAGGATTAAAAATTTGAGGTTTAGTTTCAATCTTCTTTTCATAAAGAAAACGAATACTTAAGCTATAACCTCAAAACCCATGATTTACCTGCTTACTAAAACTACATGATTGACGCTTAACGTTTATGGTGAAATAAATCCATTTAAAATTGTAAACATTATTTTCATACGTCAATAATAATAAATATTGATTTTAAGTTTCTTGACATATATTTCACATCTTATTCGACCGAAGTAGTAATAATAAATTGTTGTAGTATGTTAATTGTAAGTAAAATAAACTACTTTTAACGAATAATTGTTGTTTTTTATTTTTGTTATTATAAACCTTTTAGTGCAATACACAATACTCATAAAAAGACAGCAAATATTGCGAACAAAAATAAAATACAATAAAAAATCGAGCTGTGCTTTATGAGATTTGAACTTACGCCAACTGCTTCACAGTCTTACGTGTTGTCTGCACTGCTATCGGCACTTGATGTTTTAGGTCGAATTTTAGCAATGGGATTTAACTAGCCAACATCACGCACATGATGCGTGACGTGCGTGTAACGAGGGCATAGCAAAAGCAACGAAAATATGTTTTTGTTTCGTGTTACGAGACCATACGAGACCGACGCGTACGGATACGATACGACGTGTGTGCGAAGTCTTTATGGTGAGTGCACCGCGTCAATTACACATACAGACGTAAGGACTGTACCTACCGTGTGTTCACAGCAAAACGACTCTAAACGTGCTACTGCACTTTTTTGGGTGTACCGTACTCGTACGTCGGTAGAACTTATCAAACCTCTCACCGTCATCACTACCACTCCCCAAGTCAGACCCCAGTAGCCGTCGTTCATCTTTCTTCTTTTCATCATCTTCATCAGACGAGCTTTGCTGCGTGTGCCGGCTACTGCGTCGACTTACTGGCGACCGGGAAGTGGCTAAAAGGAAAAATGTAAATTAATATTTTTATCAACAACAGAGGCGTTATGTGTGTACTACTACGTACACATCGACTTAATTCTTCGAGGAAGGCAGGCGTGATGTTCTAAATATGTAATAATTTTGCAGTATATTATAAATATTAAATACATTTTCAAGCAAGCGTCAGACAATTAAATTGAAACTGATTTCATTGGCGTTACTGAGCATGATTTATTTTTTATTTTTCTTATCTTTAAAAGGCTCGCGTTTGACCACTATTATAACTTCGATGTGTGCAATGATAAAAAACTGTCAACGTGTACAGGCCGCCGCTTGGACCCGGACTTCACCAACATGCAAACGTGCGAAGTGGAGGGGAGAAAAGACCTAGCAGCCAGAGTGGCGCAGATCCAGAATTTTCACTCAGTGAGGGGTACATATTTCTCAGTGGGAACGCTCCCAGTTATAGTTAAATAAAATGCATTTCGGATCAGCTTTATTTTAATTACTAAGTTTTTGGGTAGTTTTTTTTTGACGAAATTGAAGGTTGAACATTGTTGCGCACGGGATCCAAAATAGTACAGCTAAGGTTTTTGAACATTTGTAGAGAAAAATAATTCACTTTATTGACTTATGGCCCTGTATGGAACCGATATAGACCAATTAGCGTCCGTAACCTGGCTGCATGCCGGTGACCTCTTTAGAGCAACTGAAGGTTGTGTCAATGCATTTATGGACGAAGTTATCATGACGAATAGCTACGGTACCGGATATTTATTGTGAAGAATGGCATGCTGATATCTGTCGGGCATATGTTAGAAAAAGTGTTGTTGTGGTGTTTGGAGCTGGTGGAAAATACCCTGAAACGGTACCTGCTGTCGAAATCAATGGTGTACCGTTATCGAGGGTACACACATTTAGGTACCTTGGGCACGTTTTTGACCGCTAACCTCAGGGACGATGACGACATTGAGAGAGAGCGGAGGGCGCTGTCGGTCAGAGCCAATGTGATTACCCGCAGGTTCATGCGTGCTTCTACGGAGGTTAAGAAAACACTGTTTAGAACCTTCTGTTCGTCTTTTTACACCTGTAGCCTGTGGGTACATTATACGCGAAAGCCGTACAGCGTCCTTCGCGTTCAGTATAATAATGCTTTCAGGGTGTTGATGGGATTGCCTCGCTTCTGTAGCGCATCAGGAATGTTTGCGAAAATGCGTATCGGTTGCTTTTATGCATGAATGCGTAAAAGATGCGCATCCTTGGTGCGCGGGGTGCGAGCCAGTTCCAGCAGCATCCTGGGCATGATTGCTGACAGACTGATCTGTTGTGTCGTTAATCGTTGCTCCAGTATTTCGGGTGAAATGCTGAAGCAATGATTAATTTATTTGTTAATAGTTTGTTTATGTGTGTATGTCACTGTTGATGTTATATGGTCTTATGTCTTGCTAATATAGTAATAAGTATATTTATTGTTACTAACCCTATGAGTCTCGTTATAACTCGAAATAAATGATTAAATAAATAAATATCATCTTCCAGGAGAATTAAATCGCTTAATTGTCTCTGGTTGTTCTCGTCTCGAGTATTTGCACAAACACAACTTTGTAGCCAGGATTATCCATCAGCAACATGCTCTGAAATACTAACTAGTGGATTTTTCATCATTGATTTAATGATGTTTCAAGTACATTTGTTATTTTTATTCCATACTATTTGTAACGCATATCCTATGCATATAATGAATCCATTAAAACGTTAAGTTTTAGGTCAGGGTTTTAAAGTTAATAATATTTATGATGGTGTAACACGAGAGCTCTCGTACATATTTTAACGTTACAAGGTTTCATCATCATCATCATCAGCCTATAGCAGTCCACTGCTGGACATAGGCCTCTCCAATTGCACGCCATTCAGCTCGGTTCTCGGTAACTCTCATCCAGCTGCTACCAGCCACCCTGCGAAGATCATCGCTCCACCTAGCCTGAGGGCGTCCTACCTTACGTTTAGCGATTCGCGGTCTCCACTCGAGAACACGTCTACCCCAACGGTCATCGGTTCTATGGCTAATATGGCCGGCCCATTGCCACTTCAGCTTGCTTATTCTGTGAGCTATGTCGACAACCTTGGTTCTCAGCTGGATCACCTCGTTCCGTATTCGATCCCTCAATGAGACTCCAAGCATAGTCCGATCCATAGCTCGCTGAGTGACCTTGAATTTATGGACCAGTCGTACCGTGAGTGTCCACGTTTCGGCTCCGTAAGTCATAACAGGCAAGACGCACTGATTAAATACCTTGGTCAATAGGCTCTGTGGATTACGCGACGCGAAGACTCGTCGAAGCTTCCCAAACGCTGCCGATCCAGCCCAGCTGGATCCTTTTGTTGACCTCCCTCTCAAAGTTGTTTTTACCAAACTGCAGAGTTTGCCCGAGGTAAACATATTCTTGAACAACCTTGAGAGCACCGCCATTGACAACAATCGGTCCCGTTGTGACGTGTTCGTTGAACATAACCTGGGTTTCGTCCAAGTTCATCCGGAGACCAATGCGTGTAGATGAATCAACTAGGCCGTCCAACATCTGCTGCAGATCATGCAGCGATTCAGCCAGTATGACGATGTCATCTGCAAATCTCAAGTGTGAGATGTATTCGCCGTTGATGTTAATGCCACGTCCCTCCCAGTTCAGCGTCTTGAACACATCCTCCAATGCGTTAGAGAACAATTTCGGGGAAATTACGTCCCCTTGTCTCACACCTGGACGCGGGGGATATGTTCAGTTCGCCGATCCTGAATTTGGACGGCCATTGTCGCGTTTTCATAAAGACATCTCAACACTTGGATGTATCGCCAGTCGACTTGGCATCGCTGCAGAGACTTCAAAACAGACCAGGTCTCGATCGAGTCAAATGCCTTCTCATAGTCCACAAACGCAAGACATAAGGGCCGATTATACTCTTCTGACTTCTGTATAATTTGCCTCACTGTGTGGATGTGGTCCATAGTGCTGTATCCTCCTCGAAACCCGGCCTGCTCCGGTGGCTGATACTCGTCGAGTCTTCGCACTAGACGATTCGTAAAGACTCTTGAAAACAGCTTATATACGTGGCTAAGGAGTGAAATGGGTCTGTAATTCTTCAAAAGGGTCTTATCACCCTTTTTGAAGAAGAGAACGACCACGCTCCTTAGCCACGCTTCTGGAGCTCTCCCAGAGAACAGGACAGAGTTGAAAAGCTCCCGAAGCTCTTTCAGCACAGGGCTTCCTCCCGCTTTCAGGAGTTCGGTCGTAATCCCGTCCTCACCAGGGGCTTTTCCATTTTTAAGCTGTTTAAGAGCCGCTTCGATTTCGTCTTGGCTGATTTCTGGCAGGTCTTCTGTGAAGTAGCGGGTTAAAGTGGCTCTGGAATCCTCATTTTTTTTTTTCAACATGGTTGCATGGAGATTGGATTTTACAGAAAAATAAGAAAAGCGGGCCGTTACTCCATAGTTGCGATGACATTCTGTTTTTGTATGTAAAAAAAATAATTTGCGATTCGATTAACTTGAAATTTGGGTACCAGTTCATGCTACCGAAGAAAAATGATTTTGAACTGCCAATGGTTATATCCTATATACTTCAGTTTTTTTACGTTCGAAGTGCTTTACGACGGATACCTTGACGCTTATTTCATACCATCATATGTACGTCGGTAAAACTTATCAAACCTCTCACCGTCATCACTGCCACTCCCCGAACCAGACCTCGGTAGTCGTCGTTCATCATTCTTCTTTTCATCATCTTCATCAGACGAGCTTTGCTGCGTATGCTGGCTGCTGCGTCGACTTACTGGCGACCGGGAAGTGGCTAAAAGGAAAACTGTGAATTAATAGGTTTATCAACAACAGAGGCGTTATGTGTGTACTATTACGTACACATCGACCCAATTCTTCGAGGAAGGCAGGTGTGATGTTCTTTCAAATAGATAATAATATTACAGTATCTCCTAAATATTAAATGCATTTTCAAGCGAGCGTCAGACAATGAAATTGAAACTGATTTCATTGGCATTGTTGACCATGATTTATTTTTTATTTTTGTTATCTTTAAAAGACTCGCGATTGACCACTATTATAACTTCGATGTGTGCAATGATAAAATCTGTCAACGTGTACAGGCCGCTGCTTGGACCCGGACTCCACCAACATGCAAACGTGGGAAGTGGAGGGGACAGAAAACCTAGCAGCCAGAGCGGCGCAGATCTAGGTTTTTCGCTCAGCGAGGGGTACATATTTCTCAGTGGGAACGCTCCACGTTATTAATAAAAAAAATGAGGTTTCTGCATTTCGGATCAGATTAAATACTGAGTTTTTGTTTTCAGGTAGCTTGTTTGACGAAATTGGAGGTTGAATATTTTTACGCACGGGATCCTAAACAGTATAGCTAAGGTTTTTGAACACTTGTAAAGAAAAAGAATTCACTTTTGACTTTATATTGACTTTTGGCTCTGTATGAGCACGATATAGACCAATTAGCGTCCGTAACCTGGCTGCGAGCTGGTGACCACTTTGGGGATATCGAAGGTTTTATCAATGCAATAATGGACGTAGTTATCATGACGAATAGCTACGGTACCGGAGATTTATTGTGAAGAACGGCATGCTGACATCTGTCGGGCATATCATCTTCCAGGAGAATTAAATCGCTAAATTGCCTCTGGTTGTTCTCGTCTCACTAAATGAGAGTATTTGCACAGACACAACAGTGTAGCCAGGATTATCCATTAGCAATATGCTCTGAAATACTAACTAGTGGATTTTTCATCATTGATTTAATAATGTTTCAAGTACATTTGTTATTTTTATTCCATACTATTTGTAACCCAGGTCCTATGCATATAATAGAATAGAAAAGAATAGAATAAACATTTATTCGACACAGACACAACACAACTGCAACAAACAAAAGGTAAAGAAAATAATAGTAGGTACACAAAGATACAATAAAATTGTGCTGAGCGTGCCCATACCGAAAGGGTTAAGTTAAGGGGGTGGGATAGGGGTGGTTAGGGGGTGTTAAGTTTTAGGACAGGGTTTTAAAGTTAATAATATTTATGATGGTGTAACACGAGAGCTCTCGTACATATTTTAACGTGATAAGGTTTCATGGAGATTGGATTTTACAGAAAAGTAGGAAAAGAGGGCCGTTACTCCATAGTTGCGATGACATTCTGTTTTTGTATGTAAAAAAAAAATATTTGTGATTCGATTAACTTGAAATTTATGGTACCAGTTCATGCTACCGAAGAAAAATGATTTTGAAGTGCCAATGGTTATATCCTACATACTTCAGTTTTTACGTTCCACGTGCTTTACGACGCTTATTTCATACCATCATATTATGTACGTCGGTTGAACTTATCAAACCTCTCACCGTCATCACTGCCACTCCCCGAGTCAGACCTCAGTAGCCGTCGTTCATCTTTCTTCTTTTCATCATCTTCATCAGACGAGCTTCGCTGCGTGTGCCGGCTGCTGCGTTGACTTACTGGCGACCGGGAAGTGGCTAAAAGGAAAAATGTGAATGAATATGTTTATCAACAACAGAGGCGTAATGTGTGTACTATTACGTACACATCGACCCAATTCTTCGAGGAAGACAGGCGTGATGTTCTATCAAATATAATTATAATAATATGACAGTAGGTATCTTCTAAACATTAAATGCAGTTTGAAAATGAAATTGAAATAGATTTCCCTGACTATAACTTCGACGTGTGCAATGATAAAATTTGGAACCGTGTACAGGCCGCCGCTTGGACCCAAACTGCACCACACGTACGAAGCGGAGGGGAGAGAAGACTTAGCAGCCAGGGCGGCGCGGATGCAGGTTTTCGCTTAGTGCGGGTACATATTTCTCAATGGGAACGCTCCCAGTTATTGTTAAATAAAATGGGGTGTATGCATTTCAGATCAGCTTTATTTTAATTTTAATTACTATGTTTTTGTTTTTGGGAAGTTTTTTTGGCGAAATGGAAGGTTGAACATTGTTGCGCACGGGATCCAACATAGCATAGCTAAGGTTTTTGAACATTTATAAAAAAAAAGATTTCACTTTATTGACTTTTGGCCAGGTATGGAACCGATATAGACCAATTAGAGTCCGTAACCTGGCTGCTTTAATTATATAATCTTGAATGAATAATCGAAAATCGATAGTATTTTAAAGCCTACTAAGTAATTATAGTAGTCTAAGAGCTGGTCTACATCTCGAACGATGTCCAATTCACAAGCCCAAATTTGGGGACAGTAATAGGTGTAAAAAATGAAAATAAAATTCTGCCATGATTTGGAAGGATGCAAAATCTCTTTGATTAAAAAAAAATTACCTACATGTACGCAAACCAAAAACAAATTCGGCCGTCAACCCAAACTACATAATATGCGAACTTTCAAAGTATATACTAACACTAATGGTTAATCAGATAATAAGTTATGTCTAGGCGCTCTGGGATCTTGGAACAGTTTGATGATAAATCCCAACATCAGTTTCAGATCTTATTATGAATTTGATTATAATGATGTTTCAAGTACATTTGTTATTTTTTATTCCATATTATTTGTAACCTATATCCTATGCATATAATGAATCCGTTGAAACGTAAAGTTTCAGGTCATGATTTTAAAGTTAATATTTATGATGGTGTAACATGAGAACTTCACATACTCCATACATATTTAAACGTTACAAGGTTTCATGGAGATTTGATTTGCGATTCGAGGACCTTGAATCTTGGGTTGCTTGAAATGCCAATGATGATGTCGTATACTTCACTTTTTTACGTTCGACGTGCTTTATGACGGATACCTTAACGCTTATTTCATACCATAATAATAATAATAATAAATCATTTATTTCGGACTCATATTACATCCATATTTGTTAGTACAATTGCGAGCTTACAGACTTAGATAATGTTCGTCGGTAGAACTTATCAAACCTCTCACCATCATCACTGCCACTCCGCGAACCAGACCTCAGTAGCCGTCGTTCATCTTTCTTCGTTTCATCATCTTTATCAGAGGAGCTTTGCTGCGTATGCTGGCTGCTGCGTCGACTTACTGGCGACCGGGAAGTGGCTAAAAGGAAAAATGTGAATTAATATGTTTATCAACAACAGATGCGTACTGTATGTACTATTACGTACAGACTGTTGTCAACATTATCTAACCCACCCTAAAATCAAACGACTTTGGACCCTCTGTCTGTAACATTAAGGTTTATTTAATTTATATGAGCTTATCAGACAAGTGCACGAGGACTCGATGAACAAAAATACAATAATAACACAGGCACGAAAATTTGATCTTTAACACGTAAAGTTAAGGTAAACCCATCCAAAATAGTCGGAGCCACCGGCATTATATATGTTTTTGTTAAGCTATTTTAATCATTATCTCGTTAACATTAAAGTTGAAAAGCTTTTAAGTCACACTACATAATTACAACCCAATCTTTAATTTCGCGTATTCCCAACAAGTTCTTGTGGCTTAGCGGTTTGATGCTGGATTAACGACGAACAGCATGTGGGTTCGAAAACACAGTCCACCTATACATCAGTTTCTTTTTTAATTTGTTTTCATTTCTACAATATTGCTTGCAATATTAAAGAATGACCAATATGATTTTCGCCTAATAACTTATCTTGTAAACGGGTGGGTAATTTAAAAAACTTTAAGTTCAAAGTTCTTTATAATGAATACGAATATTTATTTTTCAACTACCCACTTATTACAAGTTATGTGAAAATATTACCATTTTAAAAAGTTTATGTATAGTCTGTAGTTCTTAACAATAATACAAGAAATAGTTTTGGAATATAAATTCTATATTGAAAGCAAAAAAATATCTTTGTCGCAGGATTTGATCTCGAAACTTGTTTCTCTCAGTCTTATACACAGACCACGAGACCAGAATCACTTGAACTCAATCATTAAAATAAGCTATTACACTTATCATATTATAACAAAATATAACCTAATGCTAACGTTTTAAAGATCAAATTTGCGTGTCTGTATTATTATTGTATTTGTTCATCAAATCCTCGAGCACTTGCCTGATAAGCTCATGTAACTTGAATAAACCTTAATGTTACATGCAGAGGGTCCAAATTCGTTTGTTTTTAGGGTGGGTTAGATAATGTTGACAACAGACTGTAGGTACACATCGACCCAATTCTTTGAGGAAAGCAGGCGTGATGTTCTATCAAATATGTAATAATATTACATTATCTTTTAAATAATAAATGCATTTTCAAGCGAGCGTCAGACAATGAAATTTAAACTGGTTTCAATGGGATTGCTGACACTGACTATAACTTCGATGTGTGCATTGATAAAATCTGTAACCGTGTACAGACCATTGTTTGGACCCGAACTCCACCAACATGAAGACGTGCGAAGCGGAGGGGAGAGAAGACTTAGGAGCCAGGGCGGCTTGGACCCAGGTTTTCGCTCTGTGATGGATACATATTTCTCAGTGGGAACGCTCCCAGTTATTGTTAAATAAAAGCGGTTTTTGTATTTCTGATCAGATTAAATTAATTTTTGTTTTCGGGTAGGATTTTTGGCGAGCTTGAAGGTTGAACATTTCTGCACATGAGATCCAAAATTTTAATCTAACACATGATGAGTTTTCAAAGCCATAAGCATAGCTAAGGTTTTTGAACAGTTTTACAGAAAAAAAAAAATATTGACTTTTGACAATGTTTGGGCCCGATGTAGACCAATTAGCGTCAGTGACTTGGCTGTGAGCTGGTGACCTCTTTGGGGAGACCGAAGGTTTTGTCTGTGCAATCATGGACAGTGTTATCATGTCGAATTGCTTCCAGAGATTTATTGTAAAGAACGGCACGCTTGACATCTGTCGAGCATATCTTCTTTCAGGAGGATCAAATCGTTAAATCGTCTCTGGTTGTTCTCACCTCACCAATGATGAGTATTTGCACAGATATAACACTGTAGCCAGGATTATCCATCAGCAACTTGCTCTGAAATACAAACTAGTGGATTTTTCATTTTGTAAAATCTGAAGTGCCGTACTACAGGTATGTCCCAAACCCAGTTCTCGATAATGGCAATATCACATTGTACCGGGATCGGTCTATCATCCATCACGGTCAGGACTATTATAGTCAATAAGCCTGATATAGTGGTAGTGGACCAAAATCGAGAGGCATGCAAAATATTGTTGGCATAACCGTACCGCATGGCGAGAACCTCGTGAAAGCTGAGAAAGATATGCAAATCAAGTACCTTTACTTGGCTCCCGAGGTTGTCGACATGTGGAATATGAACTCAGCGCTTATGGTACTAATAGTCGTGTCAGCCAATGGCTTAATAGCCACGAGCGGCTGGATCAAGGGCTTTATTCAGAAAGCTGTACTTCTTGACACGGCACGCATTGTTAGACGCTTCTTTAATCTACCTATCTTATTTTTTACTGATATGTTTAAAAATGTAATTTATATGTATATTTTTATGAATAAACGAAGAATAGATTGTAATTCGACGCCTACAAAGTAATTTATTAGTCTAAGAGCTGGATTACATCTCGAATGATGTCAAATTCACAAAACCGAAATTTGGGGAAGGTAATAGGTCTAAAATCGGCCCAAACTAGCTAGTATGCGTACTTTCAAAGTACGTACTAACACTACTAAACCTCACTCATGTTGTTAATCAGATAATAAATTACATCCGGGGGCTCTGGGATCTTTGAGACGGCGCTTTTTTTTTGTTGATAGCCACGCTGTTGACCACTATCTCACCTGATGGTAAGTGATGTGTGGTCGAAGATGGAGCACGCTTGCCTAGAAGTAACCTATTCACTCTTGACTTAAAAACTCCCAGGTTGTAGGTATCAGGAAACACAGACTCCGGCAAGGAATTCCAGTCCCTAACTGTACGCACAATGAATGTGTTCCTAAAACGTTTTGTGCGTGTGGATGGGATGTTCACCATGTACCGGTGGTACATCGCCGTACGTCTTGTGGTCCGTTGATGGAACGGGCTTGGCGGAATCAAATTATGCAATTCCGTCTCACACTCCCCAAAATGTAACCGATAGAAAACCGACAGACTAGCAACTTTGCGTCAATGCTTAGACTTTGGAGCTTCGACTCGACCTATCATTGCCGATGATCCTCTTGGCTCGTTTCTCAATTGTCTCAAGGGCATCAAGCTGGTATCTGGCAGCTCCGTCCGAAAGATGCGAGCAGTACTCCATACACGATCGAACTTGCGCTTGATAAAGTTTGAGTAGCTGTTCCGGCGTAAAGTACCGACTCACCTTTGCGAAGATCCCCAACTTTTTGGTAGCCACTTGAGTCTTTGCCTCATGTAGAGACCAAAATTGAGGTTAGATGTCAACGTAACACCAAGAAGATCAAGTTGGTCGGTTATTGGCACGGTTACACCTCGAAAAGATGGAGCCAGGTGAAATTGGCTCCTTTTAGCGGAAAAAGGACACGCCTGGCTCTTAGCAGCATTGAACTTGACCAGATTGGCGTCGCTGTACAGGCTGTCTCAGAATGGACAGCCTGTAAGGACAAGTTCAAGCGCCCAATCATACCCTTTCGGAGAGACCGGACCTGAGACTCGCTAGCTCGTGCGTCAGGCACGTATCTCTCGGCAACAGTGCTGTCGTCTGTCTCAAACGAAAGGTGAAATAGGTGTGTCAAGATCGGAGACAACTCAGGCGCACAAGTCCTCAGCGCGATTGCCGGTATACCATCGGCTCCACTAGCCTTGTTCACGTCTAGGTTACGCAGTACCCTTCTGACATCCTTCTGATTAATGCGAATGTCCGACAAAATCGACTCGCATCCACCAAGAGTACCAGGGGGCCTCGCGCCACCAGGATCTAGACGCGAAGATTCCGCAAACAGAGAGGCAAACAAGTTTGGTTTCTCCTCAGCGGAGTTGGCCAGCGACCCGTCGGGTTTCAACAGTGGAGGTAGTGAGGGGCGGCAGAAGTTCGATTCAATCGACTTTGCCAGGGACCAAAACGCCTTACAACCAGCTGGATAAGATGCAAGTTTGTTCCCAATTCGGCTAATGTAGTCAAACCGAGCCCTCCGTAACACCTTCTTGCAGGACTTGGCAGACCTGTTGAAGGCTCTCTTCTTCTGACTCACGTCATTTGCTTTGAGCGTCCGAGCGTCTTCCCATGCCAGGTAGGCCGCGTGTTTAAGCGCATTAGCGCGATTGCACTCGGCACCAAACCATGGTCGAGCTTCGCCAGACAAAATTACGTCAGAGAATGGAATGTAGAACTCCATTCCCCGCCGCAACATATCCGTCACGGCCTCCGTGTACGACGAAACATCAGTCAAGAAAAGCAAGTGGGCTGCCAAGGATAACATGCGAAGAAATTTCGCATGTCATCCCAATCTGCTGATCTGTATCGCCAAACCCGCCTAGTACCTCTAGGGCTAGGATCGGGCGGGGAGTAAACGGATACAGACTTCACCAGACAGTATCTAATGGAAGTACTTAATGGTGAAGAAATCAACACCGAGTAACGGTCTGGATCTGTTGTCAGCAGAAGGTCCAAGCAATTTTATTGGCTGTGTGCGAATCAACATTCGGCACGCTCGTTGCCCCCTGGACCAGTTGGGTGAGATTTAACGCTAGTGTCAGACTCTTACTGACTAAAACCCACCCCTGTTCGTTCAGTTGACTGAGTGCCCAGGGGAGCAGTAACTCTGTTTCCACGACCCCTGGGCAGAGCCTATTTCCTATGCATATAATGAATCTAATAAAACATAAAGATTTAGGTCAGGGTTTTAAAGTTCGTCTTTATAGTTGCGCTGACATTCTCTTTTTGTACGAAAAAAAAAGGAATTTTCGATTCGATTACCTAGAAACTTGGGTATCAGTTCATGTTACTGAAGAACAATGATTTTGAATTGCCAATGATTATATCGTGAATACTTCAGTTTTTTTCGCCCTAAAATATTCTCGAAATGGTACCTGACGCTAATTTCATACCATCATATACACGTTGGTAGAACTTATCAAACCTCTCACCGTCATCGCCACTCCTCAAGTCAGACCTTAGTAGCCGTCGTTTATCTTTCTTCTTTTCATCATCTTCATCAGACGAGCTTTGCTGCGTGTGCCGGCTGCTGCGTCGACTTACTGGCGACCGGGAAGTGGCTAAAAGGAAAAATGCGAATTAATATATTTATCAACAACAGAGGCGTAATGTGTGTACTATTACGTACACAGTGTACATCAGTGACGGGTACATATTTCTCAGTGGGAACGCTCCCAGTTATAGTTAAATAAAATGCGGTTTCTGTATTTTGGATCAGATTTATTACATAAATTACTATTATTATTTCTTGGTTTGTTAGACGCTTTCTCTATCTCATCATCATGATCAGCATCATTTCAGCCAAATGACGTCCACTGCTGGACATAGGCCTACCCCAAGTGTCGCCACCATGATCGGTCCTGTGCGTCTCGCATCCATCGGCTACCCGCGTCCCTCACCAGGTCATCGGTCCACCTTGTGGGAGGCCTTCCAACGCTGCGTCTTCCAGTACGCGGTCGCCACTCTAGAACTTTTTCCATAAGTCATCACTGGCAACATGCACTGACTTTCGTCTTGAGACACTGTGGTATGTGAGACGAGAAGATACCACGCAAATAGACTCTTTACACTCGAAGTTTCTCTGATCTCTCTGTGTCTCTGATCTTGATAGGAGTGGGTGCTACGTGTATTTACCATGACCTTGGTATTTGTCCATGTTCATTTTAAGACCCACTCTTTCGGAAGGTCTACTGAGGTCATCGAGCATTGTACTGAGGTGCTCCATAGTCTCAACCATGACGACTATATCATCGGCAAATCGAAGATAAGTGATTTACTCGCCATTGATATTAATGCCTAGCCCTCTCCAGTCCAGAACCTGCGGCCGTGAACAGTTTCGGAGAAATGACGTCTCCCTGCCTCACACCCCGCTGTAGGAGGATAGGTTTCGAGGTCTGGTCCTGTAGAAACACTCCAACACCTCGATGTACCGATAGTCGATCTGGCACGTTTGGAGAGACTGCAGCACAGCCCAAGTCTCGATCGAATCGAAGACTTTTTCGTAGTCCACAAACGCAAAGCAGAGGGGTAGATTATACTCTTCGGTCTTCTGTTTACCCTGCCGCAGCGTATGTATGTGGTCTACAGTGCTGAAGCCTTTTCGGAATCCGGCTTGCTCGGGAGCCTGGAAGTCGTCAAACCTGCGCGCGAGACGGTTCGTGATGACTCTGGAGAACAGCTTGTAGATATGGCTCAGAAGTGAAATAGGTCCGTGATTCTTAAGCAGGGCATTGTCATCCTTCTTAAAGAAATGTATCACTACACCTCTGCCCCAAGCCTGTGGCGTTTTCTCCTCGAGTATGACGGAATCGAACAGTTTCTGAAAGGCCTTAAGGACCGGTTTTCCACCCGCCTTCAGAAGTTCGACCGTGATTCCGTCAACACCCGACGCCTTGTTGTTCTCAAGCTGCTTCAGAGCCATCCTAATCTCATACAGGCTGACGGCCGGGATGTCTTTGGTATAGTGTCGAGTCAATCTAGCTCTTGGGTCGTTAGCTAGATTCGCAGCGGGTTTAGTCGTTGACGTTTATAACTGTCCATAGAATGTCTCGATCTCTCTCAGAAGCTCCGATTTGGCGGATATGGTTCTGCCACTGTCGGTCTTCAGTTTCGTGAGTTGGCTTTGCCCAATAGACCGATCTCTAGCAAAGACCCTGGAGACCTTATTCCGCTATCGCGTCTTAAATCTTTTCGGTATTAAAGCGGCGGAGGTCCCTTTTCAAGGATTGGAGATCCATCTATTGAGCTGCCGGTATTTACACGGATCTTCTGAAGACTGCAGAATCATCTCCTGCCTCTCCTTTATAAGCTTGAGAGTAGGATCAGAGAGCCTCCTGTTCTTATCGGTGCAGCGAGTCTTCATTGTATTTGTCCACGGAGCTCAATAGGCAGTCGATACGATTTTGAAGTTCGAGCTGAAAGCTTTCGAGATTCTGGATCTGGATCTGTGCTGGACGAGCGTAGACTTCATCAGTAGAGACCTTTCTAGTTGATATTTAGATCACAGAGACATTATTGAATATCTGCTTCTTCGTCGACATGATGAAGTCAATCTCATTTTTAGTTACACTGTCGGGGCTCTGCCAGGTCCACTCTCTGTGCTGAAGAAGGAGTTCATCATGTAGAGGCCTTTCTTCTCCATAAAACTGGCCAGTATGTGTCCTCGGTGGTTCCGATGTCCAAATCCAAATTGCCCCACTCACAGCTCGTCACCGTCTCGTTTGCCCAGTTTCGCGTTGAAGTCCGCCATGACCACGGTAAAGTGAGTTTTGTAACCATGCATGGCTCTGGATATGTCCTCATACATGGCCTCAACTTCGTCGTCGGGGTGTGTCGAGGTCGGGGCGTAAACCTGTTCGACCTTCAACAAATACTTTGACGATATTCTGAGTATAAGGTACGCCGCGTGAGTATAAGGTACGCGTACGGTACCCTGGTCGACACACTCTCGATCTTTACCACATTGTTCACGAGGGACCTGTGGACGATAAACCCGACACCACCCTGGGACTGCTGGTTGCCTATATATCATATATCCTACAATACTCGATCGCAACCTGCTCAATCTTCCTCAAATTCGGTGATCTTCTCGTCAGTCCAAAGTGTTCTTAATTTAAATATTGCCAGGTCCAGTCGTCGGTGTTTGTTGGGGTAGCCGGATTCACTCCGGAGATTCTTCGCACCCCTTGCCTCGCCATGGCCTTGACCGCTACCGGAGTCAAGGGTAGGCAGGCAGCCGGGCACTAGGGGCCATCTTTTTGGTGTACGTTTCATTGGGGGGTTTGCCGTAATCACCACGCTTGGCAGGCGGGTTGGCGATTGCAGTGTAGCTCTTATAATACACGGAGAATGCTGCTGCCCATTTTCTGGTGAGTCCCTTACGATCTCATGAAAAAATTAAATTTGGCATCAATTCTAACTGAGAGAGTTATATTGATGATTTTAATGATTATAATTCTATAAATACATACTTGGTACGGCCGCGAATCAAATTTTGACCAAGATACAACCTGAAACTGACCTGTAAATTGCAAAAACGGAAGAAAATTTGAATTTCGCGGGCTACCCTGAAGCTTCCACCTTAACCTGTGAACCCCCACCCGCGAGCTAAAAAAAAATGACACCAAACGCCCGAGCCTCTTATCGCAGTTTGACGTGTTTACGACCCGGGTCACAAAAAAACAATTTGCTGAGGTTTCTATTGGAGCGAGGCACTTAAAGTAAACTTTTGTGGGTTGTTGAATAAACAGACCTTAGATTAACATGTAAACAATACTTGTAATTCGAGAGTTGAATTTTAATCAAATGCTGTTATCAACGATTTGTCAGGAATAGTAACTGATCATGTGTTAAGTTGGTAGTTGATAAAACCACTGTATCAATTTACACGAAAGTTTGCATGTTACACTATGACTAGACAAGTAATCTAAAAACAGTGTTTTTTTGTAGAGTCCGATATCTTATTTTCCTATTATTTACACTCAAACTTCATTTTACGAAATCAAAACAAAATAACGGCTTTTTAAAATCGAGTATCTGCGTTAGCGTTGCGTTTTGTGTTGCGTTTTTTTTTCTAATACTATGTAATAACCACCTAAGAATAAATACATACCCTCAAACCTTGAATAACACCGAAAAAGTCACATCATTCACGCTCACAATAACAATGTCAACAAAACCGGGTGACCTTGACAAAGAATGTTATTACGTAACTAGCTGTGCCCGCGACTTCGTTCGCGTGGTTGTCGAGAACAAAACAACGTCGTTTAGATAAGAGTATATCACCTTTTTGATGATTTAGATAAGAGTCCTGACTTTGGTATAGTTGATTACGTTAATGCTTCTCTATATACTATGTTAGCGGTGGAATTACCCGGAGCATATACAAAAAGGTTGTTTGGGTTGCTAACACGTGATAGAGAAACATAGAGTTGGCCGTGTGAAAAACAATCAAAAGTAAGGTCTACACCCGCAACGGATAACGTCTGGCCTTGGGCTTTATTAATAGTCATAGCGTAACAGAGGCTTACAGGAAATTGCACACGTTTGAAAGTAAACGGAAAATTATTGGGGATAATGGGTATCCTGGGAATGAAAACAACATCACCGGAGCCGCAACCTGTTAAGATTTCGGCTTCGATGACATTTCGTTGGAGATTTGTTACTCTCAACCGAGTTCCATTGCATAGTTTTGGTGGGCTTAAATTTCTGAGTAGAATGATTGGTACTCCGACTTTTAAATAAATTTTGTGTGCTGGAAGACCTGGTGTATTTAGAGAGTCTAAAAACTCTACTGGATAGTGGGTGGCATCTCCTTCTTCTAAAACCGTGTTAATAGATAAATATTCCCTACTTTCTCCAGAAACATGTACCAATATTTGAGAATTTATTGCTGCTGCTTGGTCGTTGCGAGGTGCCAAAATAGCTCGTTGGCATAGCCAAGCAGCGTCATGGTTCGAGATCTCTGATGGATCTCCGTATACAGAGGAAATGAGTTCCTGCTGTGAGGCAACAGAAGAACACAGGCTTTCGACTAAAGTTACTTTACCTCCTTCTTGAGTCGGGTATGTGCCGTTACCAATTTGAAGTAGTAAATTTGAGAAAACCTGCGCGTTTGCGTCACCTCCCAAATATGCTCGCATATTAAAGCTCAAATTAGTTAATATGACACTACGCCATAAAATAGAGCTCTTTAAACAGGCACCTATTTCATCGGCCCTCGTTCCTCTGGGTATTATAGGGAGTGTCTGCCTGAAGTCTCCACAGAATAGCACCGTTAAGCCTCCCATCGGTCGGTCATTTTGTCTTATATCTCGCAACGTTCTATCTACAGCTTCCACAGCTTTACGATTTGCCATCGTACACTCGTCCCAAACGATAAGGGCGCAATCGCGTAAAACCCTTGCTTTATCACTATTGCGAGACACGTTGCAAACAGGGTTTTCTGTGCGGTCCAAGTCGATTGGTATTTTAAATGTTGTATGTGCAGTTTTTCCTCCTGGTAATAAAGTGGCAGCTATTCCTGAGGAAGCGACGGCAAGGGCAATTTTGTTTTGGCTCCTTATTTGAGCCAAGATAACTTTAGTGAGGAAAGTTTTACCTGTTCCACCAGGTGCATCTAAAAACAGCATTTCTCCTAATGAATGTTCTACACTACAGCATACTCTATCAAAGATTTGACGTTGTTCTGACGTCAAATTTGAACAGCCATTTCGCAATATTTCTGCTAACTCTTCGGGGTTGTAATTTATTTCAGATGTATACTCCCTATTAATTCGTTCCCCACCAACTGTCGGTGTCGGCAAGCCGTATTGACTGAGGGGGTTCCCTCCTATACTTGTAACTATATCTTGTATAGCCAGCAAAGCCCTATTATGGCAGCTTTCACGTACTTGGTCAGAAGTTTCACTATTTATATTTTGCTGTCTCAAAAAATCTTCGGCAAACGCGTCTTTATATTTTTGCCACAACTGCCCAGCGTCCGATAGGCCACAAAATGTCAACAAAATGGCAAATAAATGGCGCAAACGATGTGGACTATCACTGACGCATGCTTCGGCTAAAGCATCATCCCAATGCTGATCGCCATCTAATAAATGCCGTGCGCGGCAAGCAGCTTGAAATGTGGGATATTCTATATCGTCCACTTTGCGGAGCTCAGCAAAAGAAGTAGGTCCTCGCACTGTGTGAAGAAGAAGGCGTAAATAATAACACTCTGCATTATTTGGGTGCACCGTGTATACTCTTCCAATCACGTGTTCTTTAAAAATGCCGGACTCGCCTTCTACAGCAGTTCCACGTCTCCTGCGATTAAAAACACCTTGCTGCTTGTTATAAGTATAATAATGTGGCACTTCATTGTACAACAGAGACTTAGCGAAATTGTCTCTTTCGCAAAGGCGAAAGAATGCGAGCAAGGTGGTTTGTCTTGGGTTGTTCATTCTTTCTGCCACATTTTCTGGCTGAAAGTAAACTCGCTGCCCGCCTTCCAGGTGCACGTCAAGATGGATGACTGGCGGATACCTTTCATGAATAGGGAAACTCAAAATGCGCCAAACTGCCTCCGAAGAGCTTATGTATCGGCCAGATTGATACCTTGTCACTTCATCAAATTGGTTGTTATTTCTTAGTGCTATCATGGCTTGATCACTACCTTTATTAACATATTTACATATATATTTTATAGATTCGACGCTATTACAAATTTCAACATTAATGTGTGCTTGAAAAGCGTTTGACAAAACTGGAGAATACGGTACCACCCAACTATTATTTAGAATTATTTCTTGTCCACGGAATCTGACAGTAGCTGTGAAACCACCTTGTGACGGTGATCTTCGCCGGTATTGCGGATACCCATTTTCCCCAGCCATAGTTAGTTCTTTCAGTGCTCTGGGGTATTTTTTTGAGCATTGACCATCTTTCATGCACGGTGATTCCCTGTTTAAGAGGCCACATGGCCCGTGAACCATATGTGTTTTTACTATGTCATGCAAAATCGGATCTGCATTATAGTCCGGAAATTCTGCACTTATGACACTGTCTATAGCATCGGGACGAATTTTTTCTTCCAGCCACAGAAGAATGTGCGCGTGGGGTAAACCACGCTTTTGCCACTCGACGCTATACATAAAACAAAGAGTTGAACCGAAAACTTTCTCCTTTGTAAGTAGATTAATCAAGACTTTGAGTTTTAAATGAAAAATCCTAGCAATAATGTCATGTCTGTCGTATGACGCCTGTCCTGTGAGAAGTGCCTGGCAAATCTCCGTCCACTTTGGATTTGTTGTAAATGTTATAAAAAGGTCCGGCCGGCCGTATTTACGGACGTAACAAAAAGCATCTTGCGTTCGTTCGTGCATATACCGCGGACCGCCTGTGAAACTGGATGGCAAAATAACCAATCGACCCAAGTTTTCGACGTTATTATCTGATTGCATGGCGTCCCGCAAGTGCACGTATTCTTCAGCGCGTAACCGTCGCTGGTTAGTGCGAATATACACTAAACGTTCAGTTTCTATTTTTGCGTACATGTCCACAATAAATTGGCTGAACAAACCACGAAATCGTTGCAAATATACGAAACTGTTTTGCCTTATTTGTAAAAGGTAGGAATAGTATTGTTGAGCAGATATTTTTTTTTGATAATTAGTGACTCTCGTAGTAGGGTTCACTTGGTACAGCCCAAAATTGTACCCATCTTCACCATGACAATAAATTAGTGGATATTGCAGGGCGTCGTAAGCTCGGTGGGTTTCCAAAATGCGTTGAAGGCGATCGTCGCGTGTACGCAACACGATATCACGTCTCTCACACTCCTGGTCGACTAAAACAACTGCAACTTCATCTGCGACGGGTGCATTGTGTCTTCCACGGTGTTCACCCACAGGACGTCTATCGGCACTTATAACAATTTTGAAATCATTGCTGCCTTGTGGAATTGACTCCAATGCAGCTTTGAATTCACGAACGTACTGGTTAACGTGATGCAGCAATTCTTGAAGTTGACCCAAAAGCTCAGCATTGAGCTGGGGAAAATTGTGATTTCTAACATTGAGCTGTTGCGTGTAATCGGATACAAAATAAATTTGGAGAAATTTGGGTTCATTTTCTGGCAGCAAAGATCCAATAAGGTGATAAACTTGACCTTGTACTTTGAAGGTTGGCATGAACGGTCCTTCCGTTATTTGTTTTGCCCCAAAGGAAGTCATTTGGAAAGCACTGTTATATAAACGAATATTATCCAAAAAACGGTTCGACTGGGGATGATCGCCATTCAGGAGACTTTTAAGTAAGTGTGGTGGATCTTGGAAATTTGGAAGAACAATTTTTCCATTTGAGCAGCACATTCCATCTGTCTCTTTCCTCCATTTCAAAGCATGACAAAAATTACAAATTTCTCTCATGTCACCCACGAAAGTAAAGCCAGCATAATTAATTCTAGACGAATATGTGAACCCTGATTTTTCCCTATTGTCCCAAGGTAATAAAATATTTGCATCGTCATTTTCCATGGACTCATCAGCTCCGCTATTTGTTTCTCTATTCATATGGTATCGAGCTCGTTCTATTTCTAGGCGAGATTGACGTTGTTCTGCTGTTTCTGCTCGTCTTAGTTCATCTATTCTTTCCCTTTCAGATGCAAGATAACTTTCATTGTTTCTTTGTACACCTACATAGTTATGTCTAGCTATTTGTAATCGTTCTTCTCTTTGGGAGAGAGATTCAGACTCGCGCGAGAGAGCGTGTCGCTCTCGGTCAGATGACAGACGTGCTTGGCGTTCCTCGATACTCTCTTGAGAACGCAAAGTCGCGGTCCGAGTTCTTTGCGAACTTAAGCGCGACTCCCTTTCTGTGAAAGTCTCTGACTCGCGTGAGAGAGACTGGCGCTCCCGATCAGCAGACAGCCGAACTTCGCGTTCCTGGATATTCTCTTGAGAACGCAAAGTCGCGGTCCGAGTTCTTTGCGAACTTAAGCGCGACTCCCTTTCTGTGAAAGTCTCTGACTCGCGTGAGAGAGACTGGCGCTCCCGATCAGCAGACAGCCGAACTTCGCGTTCCTGGATATTCTCTTGAGAACGCAAAGTCGCGGTCCGAGTTCTTTGCGAACTTAAGCGCGACTCCCTTTCTGTGAATGTCTCTGACTCACGTGAGAGAGAGTGGCGCTCCCGATCAGCAGACAGCCGGTCTTCGCGTTCCTGGATACTCTCTTGAGACCGCAAAGTCGCGGTCCGTGTTCTTTGTGAACTTAAACGTGACTCCCTTTCGGTGAACGTTTCCGATTCACGTGAAAGAGCGATGTGCTCTCGGTTAGCAGATAACCGTGCTTCACGATCTTCTTCCGATTCCTGAGACCTACAAAGTCTCATCCTTTTCGCATTTCGGCTACGCAGCGAAAGGTTAGTTTTTTTTCTTTGAGGCATTTTCAAGGAAAATTAAAGCAATAAACAAAACTAACAACACTTATGACTGAATAGCCTACAAACTTAAAAGAACGGTGCGTCGAACAGTCTAGTGTGACAACGTATCGTCTGTTCGTGGTCGTGACTCAACGAATTGGCAACACTAACTTACTGTATAACGATTGGCACTATTGGATTCAAACTACGAAGTAAATCAAATACAATCTTTACTTCGTACTTCAAACCAATGACCAAAGTTGACCAAACGAAACCAATAAGATAAGCAAATACTTTTTTTTCGACCAATTTAGAAAATCGATAAACCAAGCAACCAAAGAACTTTTACGACACACGCAAGAACTTTTAAGACACCTAACGAAACCCAATTTGCCTAGTAAACACGGTGGACGTCATCCTCGCGCGGAAAATCTTAACACCGCGATTCAGAAAATGACGTCATTTGCACAACGCCATCTATCGGATTTAGATTTCAACTATCAACATTAGTTCTATTTTTAGTCTTAAGATGTCGTTGCAAGTACTATACTTAATTGCGTAACGTAATATTTTACTTCTTGAACTCACTAAATTAATCATATCTTTTGATAGAGTGAACCGATTTCGATGAAACAAAAACTAAGTTAATCCTCAAGTTGCGTATAATTTTTGTATATAAACATTGTCAGCATTGAATTCGTAGATTTTACGTGATGTGCGCACAAACAAACAGACAAACAGACAAACAGACAAACAGACAAAAATTTCAAAAATGATGGAAATGGGTTCTGTTACTTATCTTTTCACACGCTGGCTATTTTTTGTTTCAATTTCTTCAATGTACAAAAATGACTTTTCTACAGATTTATTATATGTATAGATATTTCTTCAAAACATTTATCTAAAACGATGTTATGACGACGTAGTAATATACACTTCTGGACACATCTATTGGCCCACCTTGTATTTTCAGTTTCGTTTGGTCCTAGCTAAAATTTTATATTAGGTCGAGCAAAAACTTTTTATGCAGTTTTGAACCTGGCACATTCACAATTTCATTCAATAGTCTTTTTTTGAATTTCGAACACAGAATTTAAAGAAACAAAAGACGATTTGGAGCCTGTTTGTTGATATCAAACAATCGAATACTAAGAAAACTTGGTTTTATTGGTTTACTTGGATTTAATTCTTGAAAAAGTGATTGATATCTTTGGTTTTGCAACAAACATTACTTATTCTTAACATTAAGGTGAGGTTCTATCAATAATCTATGGATACTTCACCTGAAGTCGCCGCCCAAGCTGTGGCACTTATTCAGGCCGGACACAGCCAAAGAAACGTGAGTGCTCAACTTAATTTAAGTCGATCTGCGGTCCGAAATGTTTATCGGAGGTACCTAGAGACTGGCGGCTTTGTTTGTCGCCAAGGAAGGCCACGATCTCGGGTCACAACTGAAAGGCAGGATCGATTCATCGTGACGACCAGCTTGAGAAATCGTCACCTTACCTCCATTGAGATACAAAACCAACTTCGCGACTTCCACGGAGTATCTGTGAGCGCTCGAACTGTTCGGAGAAGGTTAAAAGAACGCGATATGGTACCACACAAGCCAGCTAATGGGCCCAAACTAACGCGAGCCCACCGAACAGCGCGCCTTCATTTCGCACGCAGTCATTTAAATTGGACACAGCAAGATTGGAGCCGTGTACTCTTTTCTGATGAGTCTAAAATTGTGTTACATGGCAATGATGGAAGGAAGAAGGTCTACCGACGTAAGGGAGAGCGTTTCGCACAATGCTGCTTTGAAGAGAGGGTTGCTTATGGCGGTGGCTCATGGACTGTCTGGGGCGGTATATCCGCGAGCGGCAAAACTCAACTTGAGGTTGTTACAGGACCACGGCTGCCAACATTAAATGCTGAAAGGTACATTCGTGAGTGCTTAGAACCTCACGTGATACCTTACGCGGACTATGTGGGCCCAAATTTCCTTTTTATGCATGATAATGCAAGAGCCCATGCGGCCGGCATCGCCAGGGAATATCTTCGGGATGTGAACATCACAGTTATGGACTGGCCAGCCAGAAGCCCAGACATGAACCCCATTGAGCACATGTGGGACGAGCTAAAAAGACGTGTTAGGGCTCGTCAGCCAGTTGCCCAGACGATGCAGGAGTTGAAAACTGCCATAGAAGAGGAATGGGAGATGATCCCTCAAAATTTCATAGAGCGGTTGATAAACTCTATGCCTAATCGTATGAGAGCTGCGGTAGATGCCCATGGAGGCAACACGCGTTATTAAATTAAACCTTTATTTGATAAAACATGTTTTTTATTCAAAAATCAATTGCCTTTAACGAGGCGCATATCCGACTTGTTAGGCGTAGCTTCATGTCGTATGGTATTCTGAATTCAAATTTAAAACAATACGATCGAAAAAGATGGTAAAATGTATCAGGTTTAAAACTGCATCAACAGTTTTTGTTCAATCTAGCAATCATATTTCGGTAGGGGCCATCGAAACCTAAACTCTAAGGTGGACCAATAGATGTGTCCAGAAGTGTATAAACAATGAATGTATACACTCAAAATATCACATAAACAAACAAAAAACTATTTAAAACACACAATTTAACAAATTTTCGTACGCCATTGACGAACGTAAACATGCAACTAAAAACTTTTTTTTAAAAATTTTCGAAACTGTATTTATCTATGGAAAGGTTTGTCAAAGTACGATACTATCACTCCCCGAGCATGTAAACCATGCCACAGGATATAATATCTTTAGTTATTTAATAATAGAGGTTTAAACCGCGTAATCTGGTACGCCCGACGGCATACGGGCATGCCGTCGGGCGTTGACGGAGGTTTACATGCACGGCATACGGGCATGCCGTCGGGCGTTCACAGGTTGTTATTATGCACTAGAAATGATGTTTCAAGTACATTTGTTATTTTAATTCAATGTTATTTGTAACCTATATCCTATAAGCAAATAATGAATCCATTAAAACGTATGGTTTTAGGTCAGTGTTTTAAAGTGTATTGAAGTGTATTGTATGTTCGTCGTCGCGCGCGCGCAGTCATTAGCGGTCGCCGAGTTTGTATTACGAGAATGTTTGTAAATAAGCTTAAGTGTACGAGTTGTAATTTAGTGATATCGGAAGTCCTTGCGTTCATACGTGATCGGCATCATGTAGTCGATAATGAAAGCTTGATAAGGATATGTGAAACTGCATTTTCTGAAGAGGAAATAGATGAAGCAAAGAAGTTGTTGTACATATCCACGAAAACAACAAAAAAGCTGGTGTCCAGACGCAAGAACAAGAAACAAAAAGACCTAGAGGATATGATTACTGTGTTTAAAACGATAGACCCTGAACAAATACCAGTGTTTGTGGCGTATGACCTACACAAGTTGCCACCAGTTTGTTTTGATCACGTCGACGTCACGAAACTATTGAAGGATATATTGGTGTTACGGAAAGAAGTTGAAGATATCAAGAATAATTATGTGACAAATGTTCAATTAGAGGAACTGAAACTAAAAGTGAATGCTGAAAAATCGAGTCCGTTAATAAATTCGAATGTTAACATGAAGAGAGGAGGGTACATGCTAGATAGTGGCCCGTTTGGACTACCTCACATCGAACAGCGGCCGGTACACGATGTCATTGTACCGCGATCCAATAGTAAGGATATGAGTCACGATAGTGCTAGCGTAACGCCGACGCCGATATATCGCACTCTCGTTCACACGCAGGCTGGAGGTGACACTCGGACTAAACCCGTCTCGCCTGCACCGGTTAACTCGACAATGCTTAATAACGACAGCTTAGTGACCGTAGATAACGTACGTAAACAACAGACTATGGCAGAAATTGTAAGAAAAGGCGAATGGAAGGAAAATAAACATGATGAACAATGGATATTGGTGCAAAGGTCAAAAACGAGAAATCGATTTGTAGGTATGACCGGCAAAGCACTTTCTAATTCATTAAGCAATTTCAAGGCCGCTGAGATAAAAATACCTATTTTTATTTCTAACGTGAATAAAGCTGCAACTGAAAAAGATATAACTGATTATATAGAACGAAAAGCAAGTGAAGTTGTAAAATTAGAGAAAATTAATATGAAGTCTGAGAGGCAGTATAACGCCTTTAAGTTGTTTATACCTAGGCACAAACTAAGTACTTTTTTGGATGATAAATTTTGGCCAGAGGGAATTACTTTCAGACGATTTATCAACTTCAAGAGAGGAAAAGACACAGATATTGTATATGATGATCCTACATATTGTACATAATGGATAATAACAACAAAAATAATGTAACTTTATCAACATTCAATTGTAAGAATGTTATTCGATCAGCAGATAGCGTTCGCAGATTGTGCTGTGTTGCTGATATTGTGGCACTTCAAGAGACCTGGCTTTTACCCCATGATGTGCCGTACCTTGGCAGAATTGATGACGGCTTCGCTTATGCGGGTAAGTCCGCCGTTGACACGTCTGCGGGTGTCCTTACAGGGAGACCATATGGTGGAGTCGCGCTCTTATGGAGGAAATCAGCGTTTGCAGCAGTATCAGTGGTGCAGTGTAGTAGTGATCGTCTCGTTGCTATTAGGATTGAGCATGCAGACCGTTCCCTATTGATATTCTCAGTGTATATGCCTACTAACTCGGCTGATAATCTAGTTGAGTTTACGGAGTGCTTAAGTGAAATTATTGCTATAGTTGAGAACAGTAATGTAGAATCAGTGTTCATACTAGGAGATCTTAATGCACACCCAGGTGAGCGCTTTTCAAATGAATTGTTAACTGTGTGTGGGGAGCAATCATGGTCATGTGTTGATATGGAACTACTTCCGAAGGACACGTTTACATTTGAGAGTACCGCTAACGGTGCATTGCGCTGGCTCGATCACTGTGTAGTGAGCAGTGCGGCACGACATTTAGTTGTAAGCGCGTCAGTTTTGTATGGAGTCTATTTGTCGGATCATATTCCCTTGTTAATTGAATGTAATATTGATTTAATAATACCTAAATTAGTAACTCCTACCTATACTTGCAATAGGGTAATATGGGGCGAAAGAAATGTCAATCAAATTAATGAATATTCGATTTTTTGTAATTCTAAATTAAAATTATTAGATTTCCCGGATGATTTTCGTTATTGTGCGCATAAACTGTGTTCTAATCCTAATCACTCTGTAGTGTTGGATAAAATGTATCACAGTTTGATAAGCATTTTAAAGGAAGGTGCCGACCGCACTTATTTATGTAAACAAATGCGTCATAATGGCAAAAGATACATTCCTGGTTGGAATAAGTATGTTCGTGACGCTCACAGAGAGGCTCGACTGTGTTACCAAACATGGTTGTTTTATGGTAAACCTGCTAGTGGTTATGTTTACAATAAAATGTGTCAATCGAGGAAAACCTTTAAGAACAAATTGAAATATTGTCAAGATAACCAACAGCAAATCAAAATGGATATTTTGGCTAAACATCACACTGAAAAGAAATTCGGATCATTTTGGAAATCAACAAATAGTTTCAATCCGAAGTCGAGTCCCCCTGTGGGCGTGGCGGGAGTACATGAGCCAGCAGATATAGCCAATGCTTTCCGGCGTCATTTCAAGGTTGAGTCAACTCTTACTAGACCTGTTCAGGCGGTCGATGCTGGGGCCAACTCTGGGGAAATGTCAATTATTTTTACGGCTCAAGAAATTGCGGCCATTGTAAGGAAAATGAAGAGGGGTAAATCACCGGGTCATGATGGCCTCAGCATCGAGCACCTGAAGTATGCGGGGGGACACCTGCCTCGTGTGCTTGCATTGTTTTTTAACATGTGCATTAGTCACAGTTACTTACCGGATGATCTTATGTATACTTTGGTAGTGCCTATTGTAAAAAATAAAACGGGGGATGCCTCTGACATAACCAATTACAGGCCCATTTCTCTGGCCACTGTCATAGCAAAAGTTTTGGACAGTCTGCTTGATAAACAATTAGCAAAACATGTCGAACTGCATGACGCCCAGTTCGGCTTTCGGCCTGGGCTGTCAACTGAGAGTGCAATCTTGTGCCTCAAGCAGACTGTTCAATACTACACAGACAGGAAGACGCCTATTTTTGCCTGTTTTCTGGATCTGTCGAGGGCGTTCGATCTTGTATGTTACGATGTTCTCTGGCGTAAACTACAATGTGATACTACTTTACCACCTGAGATAGTGTCAATATTTAAGTACTGGTATGGTAGTCAAAGTAATAGTGTGAAATGGGTTGGCTCGCACTCGGACGTGTATCGGATGGAGTGCGGGGTGAGGCAGGGGGGGCTTAGCTCACCCCGACTCTTCAACCTATACATGAACCAACTGATCGTTGAGCTCAGCAGCATCAATATCGGATGTCATGTTGACGGGGTGTGTATTAATAACATTAGTTATGCTGATGATATGGTGTTGCTGAGCCCATCGATCGGTGCTCTGAGGCGACTGATCGCTATATGTGAATCTTACGCGGAGAGTCATGGCCTCAAATATAATGTCACAAAGAGCGAACTAATGGTTTTTAAGGCAGGCAGTGTGACATATTCTAGTGTTCCAAATGTCGCACTGTGTGGAGAATCCCTGCGAAGGGTAGATAAGTGTAAATACCTAGGCCACTGGGTCACCGAAGATTTCAAAGACAATAGTGACATTGAGAGGGAACGTAGGTCGCTGGCTGTTCGTTGTAACATGCTGGCCCGCAGGTTTGCGCGATGTACGAAGCCAGTAAAAATCACGCTTTTCAAAGCTTACTGTCAGTCCTTCTACACGTGCAGCCTATTGGTCAGTTTCACTCGGCGGACATACAGCGACCTACGTGTCCAATATAATAATGCACTGAGAGTACTGTTGGGGCTGCCGTGGCGTTGCAGTGCATCGGGGATGTTTGCGGACACAAACATTGATGGTTTCGCCGCCATTATTAGGAAAAGATGTGCCTCTCTGATGACGCGTGTTCGCGGCAGTACCAACACTATTCTCAGTGTGTTCGCAGATCGGTGGGATTCTCCGTTGATGCAGAGGTGGATGCAGCTCCACGCTGATGTGTAGCTGTATGTTTTAGCTATAATGTCTGTACCTACTAACACTAGTTTTTTAAGTAATTTGTTACTAACCCTATGGACTTAGTCTGAAATTAAAATTATTATTATTATTATTATTATTATTATTATTAAAGTAAATATATTTGATGGTGTAACATGAGAGCTCTCGTACTTATTTAAACGTAACAAGGTTAAGGACTTAACAGAAAAGTAGGAAAAAGGGCGTACAAAAAGAGAATGCAACTATAGTTGCGCTGACATTCTCTTTTTGTACGGTAAAAAATTGCGATTCGATTATATTGAAACTTGGGTACGAGTTCATGCTACCGAAGAACAATGAATTTGAAGTTTCTATGGTTTTGTCGTACATACTTCAGTTTATTACGCTCTATAATAATCTTGAAGTGTTTTACGGCGGATACCTTGACGCTCATTTCATACCATCATATGTATGTAGGTAGAACTAATCAAACCACTCACCGTCATCACTGCCACTCTCCGAGTCAGACCTCAGTAACCGTCGTTCATCTTTCTTCTTTTCATCATCTTCATCAGACGAGCTTTGCTGCGTGTGCTGGCTGCTGCGTCGACTTACTGGCGACCGGGAAGTGGCTTAAAGGAAAATTGTGAATTATTATTTTTATCAACAACAGAGCCATACCTTATGTGTGTACTATTTATTACGTACACAATGATACATTAGTGAGAGGTACATATTTCTCAGTGGGAACGCTCCCATTTATTGTTAAATAAAATCCGGTATCTCCTTTTCTGATCTGATTAATTATTTTTATTACTATTACCTATTACTTCTTGGCGTTTGCTAGACGCTATATTATATTAACCTATCTTATTTTTTATTGAAATATTTAAAAATGTAAATAATATGATTGTATTTACCGAATAAAAATAAAAAAAATTGTCGCCAAATTTGTAATTATGATCTACATCTCGAAGGATGTCCAATTCACAAGCCTAAAATTTGGGGACAGTAATAGATGTAAAAAACGATAGTGAAAGTCTGCCGTAATTTGAGAGGATGCAAAATCTTTGATTTTTCTAAAATTAATATTGCTAGAATGTGTACGTTTAAAGTACATACTGGCCAACACTGCTTGGAGTTGCCCAAGCGTGTAAATAGCTGTGGTTCTCTGCAGGATGAAGGACATTGTTACGGCCAAACACTTGGATTGAATGCTGGCCCAAAATTGCCCATATTTGTCTGTATAACTTCAAGTTGGGAGTGGTTGGCAGTAGACGGCGTATGTTGGCCTAACTCCAAGCGAGTAAAACAAAGCGGTACCTGACTCTTCCTTCGGCAGCCTCGCAGGATCCCGACGAGTGGCCACTCGATTATCTTCACACCAACACTCCTGGTTATTCTTGTTCACTAGTTACACGGACGCGGTAAATATGGGTTATTTATTATTCCCGGAAAATCCCCAACGTTTACGGGATATTACTCGGGATTTTAGTGTATTTGCGGGGACGATGTTAATAAGACATTAATTTAGTCTGCGGTTGAGATGCGTACTGCCTCGCGGCGTAAGGCGCACTAACGTCGACTGCTGCACTTTATATTGCCTATGGTTCCTGTAAGGCCGGCTACACACTTTGCATCACATGCTAAAGCAGGACACACACACGTCGTGATACCACACCCCATCCAACTTGCAGAGTGGCGGCAACTCGCCACACCATGCTCCCCGCCTTGAAAGGTCCAGGAGCTTTCAAAAGCTGCTAATCTATGCGGCGCGAGTGAGGTTCAAGAAGCGGTGATGATATGTAAGCATTTACTTGTTGAAGAGCTTTGAGGGAAATCCCAGCAGCAGTCCGAAACACCATCGCATTGATATAATGCTCGGGAAAAATAATTATCAGTATCCAGGGAATGAATTGCGGTTCGATTTGACTATGGTAAGTCGAATAAACTAAATTACAACTATGTAATGGCGTACCATTGGAACGTATACTATGAACCCTAAACTAAATTAAACTAAATTACGTAGTAATAATAATCTATTGAGTTGGCAAAGGATACAACTTAGTGACAGGACGTTTATACGTGCCTGACGCGGTTTTTATTGAAGCGACTCGAATTACACCATCCGATCCCGGAAAAACTTCCTCTATGATACCTAATGGCCAAGTCAATGGAGGTACGTTATCTTGACCCAAGAGAACGACAGTACCTATCTCTATAGGGCGATCGGGAGTGCACCACTTCTGGCGAACTTGCAGCGTGTGCAAGTACTCAATTCGCCATTTATTCCAGTAGGATAACACAAGTTGATCCAAGAGCCTTTTGCGGTTGTTTAGGTTTATGTTTTCTTCTGTCAATTCAGAAGAAGGCAAATACGTGAGTGGACTGGACATTAAAAAATGCGCGGGGGTGAGTACCTCCGGATGTGGGTCTGACGAAATGACACTAAGTGGTCGAGAGTTCAAAAGGCACTCAATTTGCACCAATACGGTCGAGAGTTCCTCGTAAGTGAGAAGTTGTTTACCTACGACTCTAAACAAGTGAGTTTTAACACTCTTAATATTCGACTCCCAAATACCTCCGAAGTGTGGAGCTCGCGGCGGTATCATTGTCCACTCGATGCGTGATTTAAGAAGCTCATTTTTAATATCCGTTTGAACTGTTCAAACAATGAAATTTTCGGCGGTTTGAATGTTTTTAACAGAACTATGACTATGTAGTCTGTTTGTAAATTTAAGAATGTGCATAAATACACGTAACAGTTTATTCCATGAGCAAACACGGTCAGCTATAGTATCTAAAATACGCGGTTCAGTATTCGAAGTTTCTACAAGAAAAACCTTTGATTTAAACTCCGGCAATGTTTCACATTGAGCAGGAGATAACCTTAAAGGCCACTCGCTCATGGGCTGATGGAGCCGTGTGGGGCCGTTCCACCACAACGAGTGTATTATTAAATCCGACAGCAGCATGCCGCGAGACAGACAATCGCTAGGATTCTCTTTCCCGGACACGTGATGGAAACAAGCGGCAGGTAAGTTTTCCTGTATTTGAGCAATGCGGTTGCTGACAAAAATAGACCATCTATGGGGAGATGAGTGGATCCACGAGAGAGCTATGGTGGAGTCCGAGAAAGCGTGGACACCTGCAATAGGTACACGAGCGGAAAGTTTTTCCTTGACTACGCGAACAAGTTTAGACAGAAGTAAAGCGGCGACAAGTTATAATCGAGCTAGCGTTGTTATTTTAGCGGGGGAGACTTTGGACTTTGCACATAAGAGTCGGACAGTGATATCACCTGTAGGGTTGGTAATGTGTAAATAAATACAACAGCCATAACCAGTAAAGCTGGCGTCGCAAAAGGCTACGATGTTCACTACAGCTTCTCTAAAGACGCCAATGTGGCGAGGAACCTTTAGAGAAGAGAGTGAAGGAAAATCGCGCGTAAAAGCGGCAAACCGATTTGTGATGGATTCCGGAGGAACCTCATCCCATCCTACTTTAGCTAACCAAAGTCCCTTAATTAATACCTTCGCGTACAGCACAACGGGTCCTACAAGGCCAAGTACGTCGAACAAGTGGGCAACTAGCGTCAGAATCGCGCGCTTCGTGCATTCATCATCCACGGCGATTGTTGTCAAAGAAAAATAATCATCAGCGGGTTCCCAGGTTAATCCAAGGATTTTGAAATTATGGACGTCATTATCCATGCCAGAAAAATTAACTGGTAAGCGGTGAGACTCTGGGAGAATCTCTAATAAAGCGGGTGAATTGGTAGCCCATTTGACTAAGTCAAAGGAACCTACCTTCATTAAATCAATTAAATCGCGGGATAGACGCATAGCTGTCTGTTCGTCCGAAACAGAGTAGACGTAGTCGTCCATGTAAAACTGAGTTTCTACCAATTTAGAAGCCTCAGGAAAGCGGTCGCTTTGCTCACACGCCAAGTTACGCAGTGTGCGCATCGCTAAATAAGGACTAGGCTTTAGTCCGAAGGGAACGCGGTTAAAATGAAAGGTGCGAATAGGCTCACCTTTGCTAAAACGATACAAGATTCGTAAATATTTGCGGTGGTGCTCTTTTACACCGATACGTAAGAACATTTGTTTTATATCCGCTGTCATCGCGACAGGGAATGTACGAAAATCAAGTAATAACAAAAACAAGTCTGCTTGCAAATTAGGTCCGACATGCAAAATGTCATTGAGCGACAACCCCGAGTGAGTTTTGGCGCTAGCGTCCAAAACCACTCGAATGCTGTCCTTGTCCGGTTTAATGACGGCATGATGCGGTATGTAATAACCCTCCTCTGTCAATTCAGAGTCGGGCACTTCCGCTAAATACCCCTGAGTTATATAATCCGCGATAGTTTTATTATAATTCTCGCGTAGGGTCGGCATTAACGTAAACTTACGCTCGAGCGCAAGTAAGCGCCGATGGGCGTAACCGCGCGAGCTACCTAGCTCGCTGGGTGAGCGCGCAAAAGGTAGATCGACAAAGTATCTGCCGTCTTCAAATAAGACTGAAGAATTAAAATTATTTTTACACTCTAATTCGTGCGGACTAATAAAACGTTGAGATGATAATAGTTGGTCGCTGTGTTGAACGCAAGACAATGTTACACTTGATGTTCTTTCTCCATATTTAGCTTATGGTTATGACAGATTATATGAGTTCATATAATAATTGTCTACCAATTTTAGTGTGATGGCCCTAGTTCATCACTTGTGGCTTCGAATCACAGCCCTTTGATAGTTTCTATCTTTGTTCTTGTAAGCAGGCACACCAGTTATGTATGGAGGCTTCTTTAATTTGGTTTAGTGTTTATGCTAGAGTTTGTTTTTAATGGCATGATTGAGTGTGCTAGCTGGCAAGTGGCGGCTTATTTAATTTTATGATTATATTTTAGACGACATATATTTATTTTTCTAACGATATATATTTAATGTTAAGATTGATGCATAAAATTAT
The DNA here is from genome assembly GCA_951329385.1 of Polia nebulosa. Taxonomy (NCBI): domain Eukaryota; kingdom Metazoa; phylum Arthropoda; class Insecta; order Lepidoptera; family Noctuidae; genus Polia; species Polia nebulosa. Next base: position 3,047,522 of record OX589606.1, on the reverse strand, counting down.
ATAGATTCAAGTTCTTAAAACTTAACAGACAGATGTGTTGCTGGGGAGTTTGTTGGCCACTTCTTCTTCACAGCTAAAACACTAGGAAGTGGTGACGGGCGGGCGTTTTTTGGGGGACTGTCTTTATGTAGAACTTTGACGTTCAAAAAGTGCTGGTTCTCAGCCTAGTTTGAATAAATGACTTTTGATTTTGAGCCACGTTGCGTTCACCCCGGAGGTGTTGGCCGGCAGGTGGTAGCGCCGGCTCGCAGAGTCGACATGAGCCAGGATGATCGGCCGGCAGGTGGTCGAGCCGACTCGGAGACTGCTTGCAGAAACCACGCGGGCAAATAAGCACCCGGCGTGGAGCGAGCCGCCGTGGTAAGTGGCCTAGTGGTGACAGCACGAGACACTGCGGCAGGATGGCGCGATGGAGGACGATGTAGGTGCGTGCTCAGAGCGTAGGGCTCCAAGTCCTCCCCCTCCATATTCAGGTTTTCTCTGGTCCGAATTTGGGAATCCGGATCTGGGACCCAGGAAATAATGTCCAGCGTGTCATAAGGATGGCTGATGAGCTTCTCCGCTGATTCTGACACCCTCTAGCTCAAAAAATTTATGTAAATTTGACTAGACTTCAATGTCGGCCTGCGCGGTAAACGAAGATGCAATGTGTGTCACATCACTACTACAACAATCAATATCACCCATAAGTACATAACCGAAGCTAGTCAGTATAGCAGGGGGCGCGCGGGTGCCTGAGTCGACCCTGTCTCCCAGGTAAATAAAGGGGAACAATTGTGCTCCAAGCACAACGTCTATTCCGCCCGGCACGTTCCAGGTCGGGTCGGCAAGCGGCAAGTTATTTAAGTATGACATGTTATCATTGTTATTTAATCTAATAAATTTCGCGGGAAGTCTATCTGTAATACAATCAACAACTAACGCTTGCAAGTATCGAAAACTTCGTATGAGGATCAATCCGAGATTCTATGTTGAGATGAATATAACCGTGTACTGGTTTCGATGTCATTCCAACACCTTGTAAAGATGAATTGCGTAATTTAATTATGGGTAAATTCAAACGTTTACAACAGTCCACAGTAATTAAATTATTTTGCGATCCGTTATCTAGTAGGCACCGAACCACCTCCTTATTTCTGATGTCGCTATAGTATGCAAATAACTGCGCGGTCGCTAGCAAAATAGTTGACCCAGTTTTAACAGCTGTAGTGAGCGAAACAGATGTATCCTTAGTAGGCACTTGTGGCTCGGGCGATAATAACTCATCTTTTTCTCGGAAATGTAAGAGAGAATGATGGGTCTTTTTACAAATTTTACAAACGTTACGTGACTTACATTTAACCAAAGAATGGGATAGACTTAAACAGTTTATACAGCCACGTTTAGCTTTAATAAATTCAAAATGTGCACGCGGTGTTCTAATATTTTTAAACTGCGGGCAATCGAACAGCTGATGTTGTACGTCATCCTTATCGCATAGCGTACATTTGCTATTTGAAACCGGTTCATTACGTGATACGAACGATTTAGCGGTGTTATTTTTTGTTTGATGATTTGCTGAACTTGACTTAGCGCGCGGTTCCGTCTGTAAATTATTACCGTATGAGCGTTGTAGTACTTTAACATATGCTTGCATGAATGCTATAAACTCCGCATAGGAAGGTAATTCTTTCTCACTCACACGGGATTCAAACTGTAAGACAGTTTGCGCGTCAACCTTTCTTAAACCACAGTGTAATAAAACAAAATCCAGTAAGTCTGGAATGTCTAACTGCTTCAAGGCTGCGACGGACGCTGAATATCGTTCCACAAATGTATTGAGGCTCGCGGCATTTCCGGCGCATTGTTTAATGTCCAGTATATTATTGAGATAATGAATCCCTAAACTACGCTTATCTTGATACCTTTTAACGAGACTGTTCCACATAACGTTGTATGTATCACCTGTAGGAACAATGCCTGCGGTTAGTTTTAAGGCATCATGAGTCAATTTAGCTTCTTGCTTGCGGGACGCCATTTTGGGGCACTAATAAAGTTATGTGCCTACTGTAATGACTTGTACTTAATTTGTACTGAATTTTACTGATGCCTATCCAGGCTCGAAAGGACCATCTACTGCTCAATCCCACACATTTTGTTAATCAGATAATAAGTTATGTCTGGGCGCTCTGGGATCTTGGAACAGTTTGATGATGTATTAAATCCCAACATCACTTTCAGACCTAATGTTATTAAGCATTTGATTATAATGATGTTTCAAGTACATTTGTTATTTTTTATTCTATATATTTGTAACTGGAGCTCGTGGCTAAAGTAATAACAGCCGCACGGGTCGATCTATCAGGTTAAGCTACGCTTGCCGGGGTTGGTCCATGGATGGGTGACCATCTTTACATACCGAGACTCCTCCGTGCCTCGGAAAGCACGTTAAGCCGTTGGTCCCAGCTGTCAATCGTGGATCTTTGACAGTCGTTACGGGTCGTCAGAAGCCCGAAAAGTCTGACATCCAGTCTTACCAAGGGATATCGTATTACCCAGTAACTGGGTTGTGGAGGTCAGATAGGCAGTCGCTCCATGTAAAATACTGGTATTCAGCTGCATCCGGTTAGATTGGAAGCCGACCCCAAGATAGTTGGGAAAAGGCTAGGCAGATGATGATATTTGTAACCTTTGTCCAATTGTAATGAATTCATTAAAATGTAAGGTTTTAGGTCAGGCTTTTAAAGTTAATATATAAAATGGTGTAACACTAGAGCTCTCGTACTTATATAAACGTAACAAGGTTTCTGGAAAAGAGCCATAGTTGCGCTGACATTCTCTTTTTGTACTGCAAAAAAAAAAATTGCGATTCGATTAACTTGAAACTTGGGTACCAGTTCATGCTACCGAAGAACAATGATTTTGAAGTGCCAATGGTTATGTCGTACATACTTCAGTTTATTACGCTCTATAATAATCTCGAAGTGCTTTACGACGGATACTCATTTCATATTTACGTTGGTAGAACTTATCAAACCTCTCACCGTCATCACTACCACTCCCCGAGTCAGACCTCAGTAGCCGTCGTTCATCAATCTCCTTTTCACCATCTTCATCAGACGAGCTTTGCTGCGTGTGCTGGCTGCTGCGTCGTCTTACTGGCAACCGGGAAGTGGCTAAAAGGAAAATTGTGATTTAATATGTTTGTCAACATTATGAGGAGCTCGTGGCTAAAGTAATTACAGCCGCATGGGTCGAACCATCAGGTTAAGATACGCTTGCCGGTGTTAGTCCATGGATGGGTGACCATCTTCACATACCCAGCTCCTCCGTGCCTCGGAAAGCACGTTAAGCCGTTGGTCCCGGCTGTCCATCGTGGATCTTTGACAGTCGTTACGGGTCGTCAGAAGCCCGAAAGTCTGACAACCAGTCTTACCAAAGGGTATCGTATTACCCAGTAACTGGGTTGTGAAGGTCAGATAGGCAGACGCTCCATGTAAAATACTGTTATTCAGCTGCATGCGGTTAGACTGGAAGCCAACCCCAAGATAGTTGGGAAAAGGCTAGGCAGATTTTTTTAACGGTTCTTGAAATGATAAATTATGTTCAATAGGTACATGAGAACCGAAAAAAATATTGTAAGTACATCTCTGGTCCAATATTTTATCATATCTTTAACGATATGTATGTTTGTAATTTATGTTTTATGAATATTGGTTACAATAAATCAGAAACAGTATTGAATACATTAAATAAAAATTATTCAGGCGTTATTAATTACTCTGTGGATTGATTTTTTTGTAACTGGATGTTCTTCCTCTGAAATTAATGGCTATTAATTGCACATTTTTTAATTCGGAGTAAAGTAAACAATTAGTTTTAAGTGTCAAAAGCGGCCGTTTCTGACACTTTTGCCTACTTCTTTGGAAAGAAAACATTCTGAGACCTGTTTTAACAACGTAAAAATACTTTATTCTCTTTGTAACAAACGTGATGTTGGATTCTTTAATATTTATTTTCTATGCTATGCTACGATTTTTTATTCAATGAGGGCGCCAATTGGCCGGTAGTAGACTCTTAAGAAAGCCGATCCCGTGTAACGGGAAAGGCGAGGGCAAAGAAGAAGAAGAGTTTTTGGACTTTGAATTTCAGTGTTTCAGAGTTCAGAGTTTATTAGTTTGTTGCTGTAAGGTAACTGTTGTTAAATATGAATATCAAAAATCATAGATAGGTACATGGAATTTTAACATAACTGGAGACAACCACAACGTCATCTGTGTTTACATATTTTTTGCTTAAATGTTAATTAAAAAAAGTGCTGAATCAATTTCGATAAAATTTATATGGGACCGCGTCTGAAGTATGGCCTAAAACATCAAAATCTATTCACAAGTGGCTGAGAAATCACGTAAGAAACATTAAAAAATAAAAAGATACAGACGAATTGAGAATCTCCTCCTTTTTGAAGTCGTTTAAAAATATAGCAATATAGGTATGGTATAATTAATTAAAATATTTGATGGATATAGTATCGGTTTTATATTCGGATACTCGTCTCTCGTCGACGACAGTAACGACTTTAGTAATACAGCGTGTAACATAAAACCCTATCCGATCCTGAAGGGTATTATTTGGTATCGTACTGCGTACTCATATATGTAATCATTTAATGGAAACGAGATTAATATTTTTCCCCAATAAAATAATTAATTAAAAAAAATAAAAACTTATTAAAGGTAACACTGAGCGCTCGACAAAGTTCACCTACAGTTTCGTGTCAAAGAAGCCGCCTGAGCGAGACGGTCTTTTTGATCCTTTTTTAAAGGGTGACTACAGCGCGGCTAGTGCAGGGCGGTATCGTTTGAAATAAGAATAGGAAAATTAAAAAGATTTCGCCGGCCGGTGGAGTTGTCAACTTATGAAAATATGCCATATTTAGAGTTAAATTTCGCATATTTTATAAAAATAAAAAATCAATAAATTTTGGTTTTTATGAGTTACAATTTTTTTACAACTTTTTCTAGTACGTATATTAAACCAGGAATACGCCTTTATTGGAGCGGACAGGGTTTTTGTTACATGCTGTAGAACTCGCCACACCGTGTCGGATCACGTTGAAGTGTGTACTTGGAGCCCACCCACCGCGAGAGGTAGCTCTGGAATGCAGCAGCTCTGACTGGCTGCTCCCATTCGTCCTGTAAACAGCGTAATGAAACAATGTCAGCCGTCACGCTATCACTAACTCCTTTTTCTTTCATATCACTCCTCACACAATCCATCCATCTTTTCTTTGTGTGCCTAACATCTATACAGGGTGTAACGGAAAGGTGTGGTCAAATTTTAAGGACTGTATCTGCCCATCGATATGAACAACATTCTTCAAGAAAATCTGTAAAAATTCTCAAATTTTTTTTACCTCCCATACAAATATTGATCAGCTGATGATAACTTTGTATGGAAAGACCAAATTTTTTTTTGGGAATTTTCTATTTTTCTTAGAGAAATTTGTTCATATCTATGGACAAAACCGGTTCTAAAAATATGACCACACCTTTCCGTTACACCCTGTATATATAAAAATGAATCCCTATTTCCCTTGGTCACGGCATCACGCGTTAACGGTTGGACCGATTTTAATAATTATTTTTTTGTTGTGTTTGTTATTGTCAGGAGAATGTTCTTATGAAAGAATAAATTAAGAAAGATTCGCAGAAAATTAAAAACATTCAGAAAACTTAACGATCTTCGTGCAAAGCGATGGCGAAATAGATCGGACTGTTAAGCACAGAATTAACACTGGATGGATGAAATGGCGGCAGGTCACCGGGACTATCTGTGACTCCCGCATTCCTCTAAAACTTAAGGGAAAGATTTATAAAACAATGGTCAGACCTGCTGTCTTGTATGGTTCAGAATGTTGGGCCACAAAAGGGATGAATGAAAAGCAATTGCATGTAGCTGAGATGAGAATGCTAAGAGCGATGTGTGGTGTTACGCGCATGGATAGAATTAGGAATGAGTATAAAGAGGAAGTCTGAAAGTGGCACCACTGACTGAAAAGTTGTGTGGAAATCGGTTGTCGTGATATGGGCATGTGATGCGGAGGAATGAAGAAAATGTCGTGAGGAAAGTCTTGTGTATGGATGTGGATGGCCATAAGAGTAGGGGAAGGCCAAAGAAACGATGGTTGGACTGTGTGAAAGAGGATATGGGCAAAAAGGGGGTGACTACAGAGATGACGACTAATAGAGGAGTATGGAAGAAAAAGACATGTTGCGCCGACCCCAAATAAATTGGGATAAGGGCAGGAGAATGATGATGAAAACTTAACGATCTTCGCGAGTTTGACAGTTCGCGCGGCAGGGCAACGTCTGTTGGGTCAGCTAGTATTAAATAAAATATAAACATAATTTAATACTCAGCCTTGGCATAAATGGCTTATCAAATTTGAATAAAATTCCTTGCAATAAATTTGATACTGTTAAATTAAGTTATTTCAATAGGACGAGAGTGAAACCGCGGTCAACAGTTAGTAAAATCATAACATGATTTCACAATTATACAGAAAAAGAAACTTATCTATACTAATATTATAAAGCTGAAGAGTTTGTTTGTTTGTTTGAACGCGGTAATCTCAGGAACTACTGGATCGAATTGAAAAATTATTTTTGTGTTGAATAGTCCATTTATCGAGGAACATCACGCTGTGACTAATAGGAGCGGAGCTTCAATGAAAAATGTGGTAAGAACGGGGAAAAAAATATTCCTTTTGAGAGCTTCCGTTGCGTGCGCTATGTAAACGGTTAAAGTTACGCAAAAATTGCCCTTGACATCATTTGATTTCAACGAATATCTTAGGAGATATCATAGTGTTAATCAAGTACCACGCACACATTCATGATGTGCAAGGCGGGCGATTATGAGGCATGTGGAGAGCGAGGTACCATTTTGCACTGTATAGCCTATTTATTAGTGTCCGACCGAAATTTTGGTTTCGGTTTCGGCCAGTTTCGGCCAAAAAATCAAGTTTCGGCCCGAGTTTCGGTTTCGGCCAAAAACGGCCGAACCCATCGGCCGCGCCGAAACTTACAACATCGTACCTTCGGGTCGCGCTTGGCTAACGTCGGGCGCGCTCGGCACGGCTGTTGATCTCAGTAAGATATTTGTGAGTATAATTAAAATGTAAGTAACTGAAAATAAATAAACATAATATATGAGCATCATATTTTAATAATAAATTTGTTTTATTTTATACCACCATTAAAAAATCGCTTACTTTGTTATGTCTTTAACGTTACAAATAATGTATTTTTTTCACTTTATAGGGTAGTTAAATTTTCAAATAGAACCTCTGTAACTGTGCTGAAATTTCATTGTGATAAATCTTTGAAAGTAGAAACCTGTAATTATAGGTCGGCGAGATATTAATTTTAGAAAAAAACGGGCTTACTAACATTTTTTCGACTTTTAAAGGACTTTTTTTTTATAAAAGGTTCGGTTTCGGTTTCGGCCGAAACTACAATCAAACCGAACCTTCGGTTTCGGTTTCGGCAAAATAACATGTTTCGGTCGGTCACTACTATTTATAGAGGAAGGTTATATAATCACGCTACGACACAGTAACCATAACCGTGTGTGAAACCGCGGGCACAGCTAGTGTAGGTATATGTACGAAAAAATAGAAATATCTTTTAAGTGATTTAGGAATCGAATCCAAAACATTATGCTCAGCAGCCTGGCTCGCCGCTGTATGAACCCAGTTCTTTATAAAAAACTAGCTGACCTGGCAAACATAGTTCTGCGATTTAAAATGGGGGACGGGGTAGGAGGGTGAAACATACTTATTTATTTTACGCAATCTTATTTATGCATACACCCATTTACCGAATAACAGCTCTCAAATAGATAATAGAAGAACAAACGACATTGAATTCAAAACCATTCCACACAAGACAGTTTTTGCAAAAAGATACCCTTACCTTTACCCTTAATAATAAAATGAGTAAAAATGTGTCCCTAAAGAAAATTCAGCATTTTAAATTTAAGAAAGTAGTTAAAAACTTGTTAGTTGTATTTAATTACCAAGAAACGGAAAACTTTTTAAGTGTTCCTGAGTAACCTTCAACACATACTTATTTATCTACCTACATACACACATATATACATTCCAAAACACACAAACATACACACACACACACACACACTGATACACACGCACACACGTCCATACACACGACTCATACAAACATTCTACTTTTAATTAATTTTTCTTATTTTTTTATTATGTAACTGTAAAGTTAATTAAGTAGTCCTAATTAACTTATAATAATAACGGATTGTTGCACAAAACTATTTTTAAGTAAGAAGATCAACCACGAATTGTTACTGTTGCATATAGCACAGGTACCTTAACCTAGTTTAAGTGGCAGTGTTCATATTGTTAACATAATTTGTTTTGAACCAATAAACGTTTATTATTATTATACTTTACGAACTTTTCTCATACAGAAAAGCAAAAAAAAAAAATTGAAATCGGTCGAGCCGTTTCGGAGGTGTGCAAACACAAACACCGTGACACGAGATTTTTATAATTATGTTAGATAATACATAATGAAATACGCACATACTTACTGCTGGAAAACACAACACAACACGACACTGCGCTATGGAGAAATGACACAGTTTTTTCTGGACAAACTGTTCGGGGAAATCTTATATAAATTAAGGTAGCGTTTATATTAACAGTTGCAAACACTGCGTTCATATTTTTTTATTAAATATTTTCGGTATATCAATCTTATGCACTCATTAAATAAAGTCTATTTTTATTTATCCAATGTATCGCCACTAAGCACACAAGCTTTGATTTCCTTTTTTGGATGGCGTGCGGCGGCGACGCCATGGCGCGGATACCTGAGACGAAATTCTAAAAAGCCGGCCAAGTGCGAGCTGGACTTCGCACTTTTAGGGTTCCGTACCATATGACGGAAATCAATATTTTGATATTTGTTGTTAAAATATACGTAATAATAAACATTATCACCTATTTCAAGTTCATAGGTCAATGGGAAGTTAAAAAATTCTTCGGAATAAAATTTTGTGACAGACAGACACGTGAGGGCTCCGTTTGGACCCTTCAGGTACGGAACCCTAAAGAGGAAGTTGTATGTACTTTATCGATATAATACTAATCTGTAAAAGTGTCACATTGGTAATCATCGAATTATTCTTTTTTTTTCCACTTTTTCTTTACGATTTTTTTTTCACTTTTTTCTCGTTTTAAAGAAAGCCAAAATAATGACCACTGATATTTTTTCTTAATATTTTATTATTCAAAACATTAAAGGCTATTAAAGTAATGGTTCACATTGTGGGCAGGATATCTGAATATTATATTGAGAGATGATAGTGGTCAAACGCGTGCTTATCAATAATAAAAAACAGTATAGATTTACGTAACTCATAATATAATTTTATAGGTTGCAGGAATTTGAAAAAAAAAACGGCTAAGAAACGGTTTCCGACCAAATCATATTTTTTTCAGGTTTGTTTTTAAACTGCCTCCTCCTTATAGGTTTTCCTGTAATCTATAAGTAAAGAACTACCTACTGTATTTTTTTCAAAATTTTAAGCCCCGTGGTTTCGGAGTTAAGGACCCCAGTGGTCATTTTTCATCTATTTTCATAAATAACTTCAAAATTATTTAAAATTATGAAAAAAATATATTATATCATATATATATATAACTAGCGATTTGAGCTCTTAACCAATGAAATTAAAATGACTTGGGATATTATTAATAGCGAAACGGGAAGGTCTTGCAACCGAAGTAGTGATTACAGCCTTGCTATTGATGACAGTATCATTAAATCAGATTCGCAAGTCGCCGCGGCATTTGAAAATTTCTTTGCAGAGATTCCCGTATCGACTACAAAATCTCTAAATTCATCACCAACTGCTGCAGAAATTTTACTTAAAGAAAACGTTCCAGTTTGTGAATCCCAATTTTATTTCCAATATGTCACTTGTAATGATGTAATTAAAACTTTTAATACTTTAAATGTTAAAAAGACTGCAGATCTATGGGGTAATTCTGTTGACGTTGCTAGGTCTATTATAAACATTGTAGCACCTACTTTAGCAGTAATTTTTAATAATTGTATAGATTGTGGTGAGTTTCCTGATCTAATGAAATATAGTAAAATTATACCATTGTTTAAATCGGGTAGTACTACCCGATTTAAACAATGGTAGGCACTGATATAGGTCTATAATTAGTAGGGTCTGATGTACATCAGACCCTACTAATTATAGACCTATATCAGTGCTACCTACTTTTAGTAAAATTTTTGAGAAAATAATTTTAGATCAAATTCAAAGATATTTTAATAAACACAAATTATTACACAACAAACAGTTTGGTTTCACAAAGGGTCGTTCAACAACTGATGCTGGTGTTGAACTTTTGGGACACATTTATAATGCATGGGAAGATAAATGCGATGCGTTGGGCACTTTTTGTGATTTGTCTAAGGCTTTCGATTGCGTTCTCCATGATACATTGATCAGGAAGCTGCACTACTACGGAGTCCGGGGCGCCTCTCTGGATCTTCTTACTTCATACTTGAGTAATAGGATTCAGAGAGTTGATGTGAACGGCAAAAGGTCTCCCGGGTCTGTAGTCAGAATGGGGGTTATTCAAGGCTCAATTCTGGGTCCTTTTTTGTTTCTAATCTATATCAACAACTTGCCTTACCTCATAAAGGATAAACATGATATAGTGCTGTTTGCAGATGACACTTCACTTTTATTTAAACTCAAACGTCAGCAGGTGGTTGTTGATAATGTAAATAATGCTCTTTCAACTGTAGTTAACTGGTTCAACATCAATAATCTTCTCCTTAACGAGAAAAAAACAAAATGCATAAAGTTCACATTACCCAATGTAATACAAGTGAACACTAGTGTGTCAATAAAGGGTGAAGAGTTGAAACCTGAGGATTCCACAGTGTTCTTAGGTTTAACTTTGGATGCGCAGCTTCAGTGGAGCCCCCATATAGATAAACTGTCCAAAAAACTTAGCTCTGCAGCATACGCCGTAAGGAAAATTCGTGGTTTAACTGATTTAGAGACAGCTCGTTTAGTATACTTTCGTTATTTTCATAGTGTGATGTCGTACGGCATTCTGTTGTGGGGAAATGCCGCCGATATTTAGACGATTTTTGTTTTACAGAAAAGGGCTATTCGTGCAATTTATAGATTAAGTCCCAGACACTCCCTCAGAGACAAATTTAAAGAGATTAATATTATGACTCAATATATCAATATATTTATGAGAATCTCATGTATGCACATAAAAATATTAATCTGTTTAAAAGATACAGTGATATCCATAGCATAAATACTAGGAACAAACACAAATTTATTGTACCTAAAACCAGGCTCAAGAAAAAAATAAGTGGTTCGTTTAGATGCCAATGTATACGTTTCTATAATAAACTTCCTAGCCAAATTCAAGAACTAAGCATAAATAAATTTAAATCATTTATTAAACGTATAGTGTAAAAAGTGTGAGGATAGTGTAAAAGAAAAGTTTTGGAAGGACTTCGATTGTGTGATGATGAATGTACAGGAGAGTGAAGAGGTGTTTGTGGGGGGTGATTTTAATGGGCATGTAGGAAGTCTGAAGTACGGTTATGAGAGAGTGCATGGTGGTTGGGGGTACGGAGACCGTAATACTGATGGCGAGACATTGCTGCAAGCTGCTTCGGCTTTTGACCTGGCAATAACTAACACCTGGTTCAAAAAGAAAGACGAACACCTGATCACTTACAAAAGTGGCCAGCACGCGACCCAAATTGACTTTTTCTTGGTGAGACGAAACAGTCTCAAAACAGTCAAAAACTGTAAAGTGTTGCCAGGTGAAGGCTTAGTCTCTCAACACAGGCTCATATTGATGGACGTAACAGTCAGTGTCTCGTCCAGTAGGAACAAAGAACGGCCCCCACCCAAAATCAGATGGCGTATGATAGAAAATGAGGAGTGTGCAAGTATGTTTAAGAGTCAAGTGGTAGATAAAATGATAGAAATGAAGGATATGGAAGGAAAATCTGTGGATGAATGTTGGAAAGAGATGGCGGATTGTATAAGGCGAGTAGCAAAAGATGTGTTTGGAGAATCGCAAGGTAAAGGCATGATAGAAAAGGATACATGGTGGTGGAATGAAGATGTGCAAAAGATGCTAAAAGAAAAGAAAATTTCGTTTAAAGTATGGCAGAATGTAGAAACCAGAAATGATAATTTGAAAGAAGAGAAAAAGAAAATTTATAAAGAATGGAAGAGGAAGGCAAAAAAGGCGGTTGCAGTTTCCAGGGCTAAGGCGCAGGAAAAGTTATATAATTTACTGGACAGCCCTAGAGGCCAGAAGGAGCTCTACCGGATTACAAAATTAAGAGAAAGGAGAACGAGGGATATAATGCATATAAAATGTATGAAAGATGAACTCGGTAAAGTCTTGTCGAAAGATAACGAAATAAAAGAGCGATGGAAGGTTTATTTTGAAAAGTTGATGAACGAAGAGAATGAATGGAGTGGTGTGCTCAAAGAGGTACAAGTAAATATGGGTTTGTTGAGAGAAATTAGCATGGATGAAGTAAGAAAGGCAGTTCAATGTATGAAAAATGGAAAGGCCATGGGCCCTGATGACATACCAGTGGAAGTATGGAAGTGTTTAAAAGAGGATGGATGTATGTGGCTGACTTTATTCTTCAATAAGTTGTTGTATGAAGAAGTGATCCCACAAGAATGGTGCAATAGTTCGCTAGTGCCCATCTTCAAGAATAAAGGGGATGTACAGGACTGCAACAACTATCGAGGGATAAAGCTCATGTCACATACTATGAAAGTATGGGAGAAAGTGATAGAGAAAAGATTGCGAGAGGAGAGTGAGATTACCCCGAACCAGTTTGGGTTTATGCCAGGTCGAGGGACAATGGACGCCACCTTCGCTCTCCGTCAATTGTGCGAGAAGTACAGACGTGTGCACAAGAACTTGCACATGGTGTTCATTGATCTTGAGAAAGCGTATGATAGGGTACCTCGGGATGTGTTGTGGTGGGCCTTGAAAGAGAAAGGTTTGCCTGGGAAGTATGTTGAGTTGATTCGTGCTATGTACAGACAATCTAGTACCTACGTCCGGTCGGCTGCTGGCAACACCAATAAGTTCAGTATGGCTGTAGGCTTGCATCAAGGGTCGGCTTTAAGTCCTTACCTCTTTCTGTTGATTATGGACGCTCTTACGTCGGAAATACAGGAAGAGGCACCCTGGTGCATGCTGTTTGCCGACGACATTGTTCTGGTCGGTGAAGATGGACCTGAGATCCAGAGCAGATTGGAGAAATGGCAATAGAAGCTGGAGAAAGTTGGCTTGAAATCAGCAGAACCAAAACTGAATACCTGTTCTGCGATTTCGGCGGTCTCTCCAGTTCTGAAGCTGTAGTGCTAGATGGCGCGCTTCTCCCAGTCTGCTCCGATTTTCGGTATCTCGGTTCACTCGTGCAAAGCGATGGCGAAATAGATCGGACTGTTAAGCACAGAATTAACACTGGATGGATGAAATGGCGGCAGGTCACCGGGACTATCTGTGATTCCCGCATTCCCCTAAAACTTAAGGGGAAGATTTATAAAACAATGGTCAGACCTGCTGTCTTGTATGGTTCAGAATGTTGGGCCACAAAAGGGATGAATGAAAAGCAATTGCATGTAGCTGAGATGAGAATGCTAAGAGCGATGTGTGGTGTTACGCGCATGGATAGAATTAGGAATGAGTATATAAAAGGAAGTATGAAAGTGGCACCGGTGACTGAAAAGTTGTGTGGAAATCGGTTGTCGTGGTATGGGCATGTGATGCGGAGGAATGAAGAAAATGTCGTGAGGAAAGTCTTGTGTATGGATGTGGATGGCTATAAGAGTAGGGGAAGGCCAAAGAAACGATGGTTGGACTGTGTGAAAGAGGATATGGGTAAAAAAGGGGTGACTACAGACATGACGACTAATAGAGGAGTATGGAAGAAAAAGACATGTTGCGCCGACCCCAAATAAATTGGGATAAGGGCAGGAGAATGATGATGATATTAAACGTAAGCTATGCCAGAAAGCTTTTTACACAATTAATGACTTTCTTGAGGACAAAAAGGCGTGGGATTGAGCTGCTTCAATGATATACATGAGCCATTGTTTTCATATGTACTACTTACTGATGAAATTTTATATATATATTTTTTTTAATATTCGTTTTTGACATGAATACTTGTATATTAAATTATATTTTTAATTTTTTATTTTTTTATTGACATTTTATTATTATTATTTTTTTTGACTTGAATACTTTGTTAAGTATTATATTTATTTTTTGATTAACATATTATTATTACTATTTTGTTTGACACGAATATTTACTTTGTAAAGTATTATATTTTTATTTTTTTTGATTACTTAATTATTGTAAATGTGAGGACTATGTGGGTTATTATTATTATTTTCTTCTCCTTTTTACAGTAATTTTAACGTTGTCTGTACAGTTGTTTGAGTACTTTTGCGGCCTACCCAAATGTCGTTTCTTTGGTATTGTTCGTCATGTCATTGAGCTCCTTAGTGGTTTTTAAGTTGAGCTATTCGACTATTGGCAAATGCTTGCACTGACTGGACAGGTCCACTCAAATATGTTTGGTTCTTTCTTCAAAATACCACTACAGACACTAAGCTGCATGGTCCTCATATAGAATAATGTGAATGCGAGAACTATGTATGTCGTTATATTCATGTAGATTTTATAATTGTCTGGCAGTTTGGGTATTTTTGCGGCCTACTCAAATGTCCTTACTTTGGTATTGTTCGTCGGTTCGTTGAGCTCCTCAAAGTTCTGAGTTGAGCTTCGCGATGACTGACAAATGCTTGCACTGTCTGGACAGGTCCACTCGAATTCGTGTGTTGCTTTCTTCAAAAAGCTCATCCCAGACATAAACGTACTCGTACATGGTTCTCATATGATTTAACCAGTACACACTTTAAAAGAGACTTAGACCTCTGAGTTTGTTTCGGTGTTTCTTCTCAGGGTAGTCAGCTAGAAAACACCGGCCTCATCTAGCTTAAACTTACAAAAACAGTGACGTGTAAAAGTGTTCCTTGTAACCTATTTACTGAATAAACATTTATCATTTAATGCGTATTACAAACATGTCGATACAGATATGATGAAATATTGGACCGCTTTACATAAAACATCAACCTGCCTACTTCGATGGAATAAGTAGAGATGTACTTACAATATTTTTTTGTCCCATGTACCTACATAATAAACATAATTACTATCATTTTAAGAACCGTAAAAAGAAAAAAACTCCTAGAAAAATCTAATTTAATATCACTTTGCTCCACCCGAGAATCGAACTTCATGCTCGGCATTCACAATCGTGCCAAACATCTAAATATAATTACTATTTTTTTTGACAATTCTTATATTTAACAAGCATAATTTTCATATACGGTGGAGCATGACGGTAGAGGTCTGGGCTATGGTACGGAGCGAGAGGGAATGGGAAGCAGTAACGCTCGCGAAGAAGAAGGCGGAACAGGTGAAGGAGACTCAATAAAGTCGCCCTCACGCCCCCAGCAGCAGCCGCCGCAAGAGACGCCCTGGGCGTCGGGTGTCGCAAGCCATTCTTCAGCCACCGTAGGCTCGACTAGAGGGTCGAGTTACCCGTCCATCCGATCAGGACTAGGCCCGAGAGTCGACGGCGCGCAGTGTTCCACTCGCGGCTCAAAGAGATGCCAGCAATACCTGACGGGGCCCGTCAGCCCTGATGCCTGCCTGGAGTCGTGGATAAAGTCGACATAGAGTTACCGCGGCCCTTGGCACTCAGACAACTGAAGGAACAGGGCTGGGTTTTAGTCAGTAAAAGTCTGATACGCACTTGGGAGCTCCCCCCAGAGCGGGAGAATCATTAGATGATTTCCCACCCCCACAAACAATAAAAGGTAGCGGTGTTATCAGTATAGATAAATCCAGTCTTAATTGATGTCAAATGTAAGTATTTCATGAAATCATGACATTTGACATCAATTCTAACTGAGAGAGTTGTATTGATGATTTTAACGATTACAGATCTGTAAATTCGTACTTGCTATGGCCGCGAATCATATTTTGACCAAGATACAACCTGATACTGACCTTCAAATTGCAAAACGTACGAAAATTTGAATTTCGCGGACTACCCTGGAACTTTCATCTCAAGGTGCAGTTATACGACTTTTAATGGTTTTTACATCACGTCTAAACGACTAATTTTATTTCTTTGAAAAAAATATATGTTACTCTAGACAATTATCGTCGTAATTTGGTCTGAGAATATTTGAAATTATATTTTTATAACATAGTGTAATTAATTTGTAAAGTTATGTCTAACACGGATAAAAAATTGAGAATCACGCAAAAACTATAAAGTGTATTTTTATGAAACCGTCACCATTTTAAAGATCATTTAATTATTTATAATTTAGTCTCAGTGTTTTATTTTAATACCTGTTGTTTTGTGTGTAATAAATGTATAATGCGTCTAATTTCGGACAGCGCTCCTTGATGGGCGAGTCCTATTACTGGGGGACGTACGACGCGTTACGTGAGCTCAGCACAGAACACACAAGCTAACCACTCAAGGTCATTGGCAGTTAATAGCTCCTTAAGCGTCCGGTACTAGAGAGGTTAAGCTAAATGAATTATAACAAAAAAAAAAAAACAATATGGCGACCGACATTTAGGTAACTGTAGAGGGATAAAATCTGTGATTGAACTAAAATAAATTCCACAGACTGCTTGAAAAGTGACTCGTTTGGAATTTTTTAGTTGATTTTTATATCAGGCGGGTTTTTTTTTAAATTTTTTTTTTGTTATTTGGGTTTTGTAGTCCTAACAAGGACAAGAAAACATTATAGTTTCGGTCTGTCCGTCCAAGGTATAAAATGAAAAAAAAAAACATTTATTTCAGGCATAGCCCATAATACAATTTAAAAACACACAAAAAATTAATAATTCATACAGAGACTAGTTATGAAAATAGATGAAAAATTGCCATTAATTTAAAAAAAAACATGAAAAAAAAATATTTGTTCGGAACCCATTGCACGCGAATCCGACTCGCTCTTGGCCTGTTTTTATATAGTTAAATATAGTGATATCAACAATAACAATCAAGTATATCTGTCTCACATAGTTTTTTGACCCCACAAGAGAGGCATTTGTAATTAATTAAGAAAAACAAAGTCTTTAGGTCTTCGATTAATAATTATTGATCGAAGCTGTACGTAGAGCGATCAAGTGACGAGCGAGCAATGTGCTGACGCCTAATCTGTTCCTTACTCGAGCACTCTGACGACGATTAAGTCATTGTTTAAAATGTAAGAATGATGTATCAAAAATGATGCAGTTTTGTTCAGACAGATTTTTATTTTTTTTACAAAAATTGGGGGAATATTGTGGGGGCTGACGCGACAAAATGTTCGGTCGACAAGCGGAATTGTTGTATACGCGAGCGCCAGTCCCTAACGAATAGCGGTAGAAAAATATAAACACGTATTAGATTGACGAATAACAGTGTAATGTAAACGCTGTTTTGAGTAAGAATAATAAATGAATGTGAGACTTCTATAATACGTCAGTGACTTTCAATTACTTTCCTTACACGAGGCTCACACATCACCAGGGACACATCTACCGCACAAAAATAGGACTCAATAAAGGCTTATCTTTACCCGACTTCGAAAAAAGGAGGTTTTATGTTCGGGTGTATGTATGTTTTTTTTATGTATGTCCACCGAATTCCCTGTCAGTTGTGGACCGATTTTCAAAATTCTTTTATAATACGAAAGAATATACTCCAGAAGTGGTCCCATATAAATTTTATAGAAATTGCTTCAGCGATTTTTGAAAAATTAACAAAAACAAAAAGTATGTACACATAGATGACGTTTTGGTTTCGTCCAATTACGAGTAGGTTTTAAATTCCATCTTCCATAATATTGGGGTAATCAAATCGGGCGTGACTTTAATAATTAGTTTTATTTCTAGGGTACATATAACAACTAAAAAGTGAGAAATAAAAAACAGTATTTAAGAAAAAAAACCCCCGACTTCCAAAAAAGAAATACACTAAAAATTTAAAAATAAATTTAATTTCGGAAGTCGGTGTTCGTTATTTATTTCTTCGATAATTTTTTTTTATATTTAGCTAGGCGATACCGGCCTCATTAAGTTTAAATTGATGAAATATTGACGAGTGTGTTACGAGTGTGTTATGAGGCCAACCTGCAAGCTCAGCACATCGTACCGACAAAAGGACCGATCACATTACGACACCGCGGTTCCCACATCGGCGACCATTGTCTTGGCTTTTCTCTACCTAACTTCGGTGGGAACGGACACTGA
This sequence comes from Polia nebulosa, assembly GCA_951329385.1. Taxonomy (NCBI): domain Eukaryota; kingdom Metazoa; phylum Arthropoda; class Insecta; order Lepidoptera; family Noctuidae; genus Polia; species Polia nebulosa. Next base: position 3,029,065 of record OX589606.1, on the reverse strand, counting down.
TATATTAAACCTAAATAATAAGAAATCTATTTTATAATTTTTTTTGTGAAATTTGTGAACTTTCAAATATATTTCGTAACCTAAAAGGACTTACTTATTGAAAAGTTTCCCGACACACGCCCCCACACATAATATCTAGTGTGAAAAGTGTTACTTACTTACTTACTACCAATTTGCAAAATAAATATCATTTAACATAACAAAAAAGTAGGAGATAGTTGGGTTGACGTTCTCATTTTTGTATGGAAAAATATAAAACTTGGAAACCTGACGCTCATTTTATACCATCATAGATATGTAGGAAAAAAAAGTAGAACTAGTCAAACCACTCACCATCATCACTGCCACTCCCCGAGTCAGACCTTAGTAGCTCTCGTTCATCATTCTTCTTTTCATCATCTTCATCAGACGAGATTTGCTGCGTGTGCTGGCTGCAGTGTCGACTTGCTGGCGACCGAGAAGTGGCTAAAATAAAAATTGTGATGAGGTAAATGTGTTCGCCAACAATAGAGGCGTAATTTGTGTACAATTACGTACACATCGACCTTATTCTTCGAGGAAGGCAGTATCTTCTAAATACTCGTAAATTCATTTTCAAGCGAGCGTCAGACAATGAAATTAAAACTGATTTCGATGGCATTGCTGACCCTGAGTCCCTGACTATTACTTCGATGTGTGCAATGATGAAATCTGTAACCGAGTACAGACCGCCGCGCCCCTTGGACCCGAACTCTAACAACACGAAGACGTGAGGGCGAGACTTAGCAGCCAGGGCGGCGTGGATCCAGCGTTTCGCTCAGTGAGGGGAACATATTTCTCAGTGGGAACCATGCTATAGCAACTAAGAGTAAAACAGAAATTACGTTTTTTTTTTTATTGAAGACAGAGCCATCTATGAACTAGTTAGGGGAAACAAAATTGCGGTGTTACCACGGTTAAACTTATTATTTTTATACTGGTGTTTCCTATAAAATTAATAAAAAAAATCAAGAAATAAATTTAAAAACACGTTATTCATATAAATATTAAATTCGAGCATTTTTATTAGTGTATTAGTACAATGACGCAGTAGTTATATTTTGGTACCTATTTGAAACGTGCAAAAGGTTTTTTTTTGTATGAGCACACTTGAATTGCAAATGGCTGGCTGCGTCAGAGTGTAATTGGTTTATTTTCCTTTTTGCAATATAATTCTCATTGTTTAGCAAAGACTACTGTAATATTTGTTTAGCAAGTTCAGTGCATCTGCAATCGAGTTGAGCTTCCATTCCTCCGTGCCGCGTTACAATTCGTTCGAACGTGATTCATTATACAGAACGTGTGAAGTTACTGTGGACTCTAAGCATTAGCACTCTTTAGAGTTTGGACCTGTAATTGCGAATAGTGAACAGTGAACTTAAAACAGTGATCCAATGAAAGAAAAAAACTTTTTTACAAAAAAAACAACCGACTTCCAAAAAAAAATACACTAAAAATTTATAAATAATTTTAATTTTGGAAGTCGGTGTTTGTATTTTTACTTCTTCGTTATTTGACACCGACTTCCGAAATTAAAGTTATTTATAAATTTTTAGTGTATTTTTTTTTGGAAGTCGGTTGCTTTTTTGTAAAAAAGTTTTTTATTTTTCACTTTTTAGTTGTTATACCCCAATATAATGGAACGTGGAATTTAAACATTTGGAGAACACCAAAACGTCATCGAGGTACACGTATTTTCCGTTTTTGTTCAGTTTCTCAAAAAGCGCTGAAGCAATTTCGATAAAATTTATGTGGGACCACCTCGGGAGTATTTTCTTTCTGATGAAAAAAGAATTTTGAAAATTGGTTCACAACTGACGGAGAAATCGGGTAACATACATACAAAAAAAAAAAAAAAAAACATACAGACGAATTGAGAACCTCCTCTTTTTGGAAGTCGGTTAAAAAGGCTAAACGGCACTACCTGAATCATATAGGGAGAAAACGGAGAACACAAAACCATGACAATGTATACAATGTGTAATTTATTTTAATAATAAGTTTAATTAAATTATTATTATTTATTTGTTTATTTATTTTTCAGAAAGCATAAAGACTAATTACATAATGAAATTATAAGTAAAGTAAAGTAGTTGTTTATTTCCTATTCGAATTCCTTTAAAAATACTTCCCATAAACGCCACTTGACATATAGGCACGTATATACAATACAACGTACAGGTATACAGCGATTTGCCTACACACACCACACTACATACACACAGACACACATTAGTTCCCTTAACTAGATAATAGGCACTGCGTTCATCCACTTCGTAATATTAAAAAAAGGCTGAGTTGCATGTCTATACCCAGTATTGTATAGTAGTCTTTGGTGGGAACGCTCCTTGATAAATAAAATGCGATTTCTGTATTTCGGAGCTTTACTTATTCTGCCGTGGAGTGGGGAGTCCATATTTTTTTCACAGAAAGATCATAATAATATTATTAGAAGCCTCCACGTAAAGTTTTAAGGCGCAGAAATAAATGTTTTACGAGAAATAAAAAAAAAACAAAATCGTAGAAATTTAACAATATTTTGACACTTTTGACAGTTTGCCTCGTCATTGAACGTTTCGTTATACGTAAGTTCAACGCACTAAAATGTGTTAGTCCATTTAATGATGAAATAAATAATTATAAGTAGTTTAAAAATTGGAACAAAGCTACGACATTAATTCGGATCACTCTGCAATTTATTTAGAAATTAGCGAGACCATTTAGTTTAAAGAAAACAGTCCTTACTTCAAGACCAGATTGAATGATCAAATAGACCTTAAAGTCCCATTGAAAACACACGAAAACCTAAACATTGAAGTAGAGAAAAAAAGTAAGAAGACTAATCCAGAACTTTAAAGATGAATCAACCAATACCTATCTCCAGAATCTAAGTAACGACCAAAAGACAGACTATCTCTGAATGGCTACTAAGTACCTAAAAAGGCCGGTTACATAAATCCCACCTATTAAGTGTGAAAACGGGCAATGAGCAATTAGTAATGAGCAAAGGGCTAAGAGGTTTGCAGAGCATTTAGAAAATATATTTCAACCAAACTACGAGGAAATCATTGAAGATCACACTTTTTAACCACCAGCAGGTTACGATTTAATAACAGGTGAAACACTTCATAACCTCCAAAGAAAGGGTCTGGTTAAGTTAACTACTCTTATCAATGCAGCACTAAGGCTAAAATTTGTACCAGATGTATGAAAGGTGGCTGAAGTAATTATGATAGCCAAGCCAGGGAAACCGGCTCACAACATCATATAGGCCCATTTCCTTACTACCAATCATGTCCAAGCTATTTGAAAAGCTGTTACTCAAACGAATTAATCCAATAATAGATAATAAAAACATGATACCAGAGCACCAATCTGGTTTTCGAGAAAAACACTCTACCATCGATCAAGTGCATATGATCACAAACGTAATAGAAAACGCCGTTGAAGACAAGTAAGCTACTGTTTTTCATTCCTAGACGTGGCGCAAGCGTTTGATAAAGTATGGCATGAAGGCCTTATACATAAATTGTAAAACCTGTTACCAAAGCCTTTAAGCCTCATATTAGAATCCTACATTCTGAACAGAACCTTTAGAATAAGACAAGAAGACGCCTACTCAGAACTGAAACAAATTAACGCTGGCATATCGCAAGGAAGTGTGTTAGGTCCGGTCCTGTACCTACTATACACTTGCGATATTCTTGAATTAGAGCAAAACACAATTGGGACCTTTGCTGATGATACAGCCATAATGGCTGTAGGAAATAGCCACGAAGAAGCAGTAGAAAAGGTCCAAATGGCTGTAAACCAAGTTTATAACTGGACCAAAAATGGAGGATTAAACTAAATTAATCTAAATCTGTTTACATAGACTTTTCGAACAAGAAACATCAGATTCAGCCAACATATTCTCCAGTTTACATAAAAAATAAACAAATCCCATACGAGAATACAGCCAAGTATCTCGGTATGACCCTTGACGCAAAGTTACGCTGGAAAGCCCACGTCAAGAAGAAAAAAGATGAACTCGACCACCGATTCAAAAGAATGTATTGGCTGCTTGGAAAAAACTCTATGCTGTCCGTGTAAAACAAATTATTACTATACAGACAAGTCCTGATGCCAGTTTGGACTTATGGTATCCAGCCCCGGCTGCACCAAACAGACCAATGTATTAATTATACAACGTGTCCAGAACAAAGTGCTAAGGGAAATTGTAAATGCACCTTGGTACATACGAAATGATGACCTCCATAGGGATCTTAAAGTTGAGTTCATCGAAAAAGTGATCCAGAAATTTGCAGAAGCTCACGAAAAGAGGCTTCATCAGCATATGAACGTCGAGGCAATCCAGCTTCTCGATCACACAAATATAGTAAGAAAACTAAAAAGAACAAAACCTTTCGATTTAGTGTTTAGTGTTACTGAATAGTGTAAAGTACAGAAGTGCAAAACAAACACAAGAGTGAAGTGTATTCTCCTTAATAGAGACAAGCTAAAGCCCGAGAGTCGACGGCGCGTAGTGTTCCACGCGCGCCTTAAGAGTTGTCAGCAATCATGACGGGGCCCGTCATGGCATCGGCCATGACGGGCCCGTAGTTGTGGATAAATTCGAAACAGAGTGACCGCGCCCCTGGGCACTGATTTTAATTTTGACATTGTAACACTAATGAGTATTTTTAATTTCTGATTGTACGTGTGTGTGTATATTATCTGATTGTAATGTTTTTAATTATGGACTCTGGTCTGAAATAAATTTATTTATTATAATTATAATAAGCTCGAAGTGTTTTACGACGAATACCTTGACGCTCATTTTATACCATCATAATATGTATGTTGGGAGAACTAATCAAACCTCTCACCGTCATCGCTGCCACTCCTCGACTCAGACCTCAGTAGCTGTCGTTCATCTTTCTCCTTTTCATCATCTTCATCAGAGAAGCGTCGCCGTCGACCTGCTGGCCACCAGATAATAGCTAAAAGGAAAATAGGGATTTAATATGTTTATCAACTATAGAAATATGTTTACGTACACATCGACCTAATTCTTCGAGGAAGATGAGCGTGAAGTTTGTCTGAACTGATTTCAATGGTATTGCTGACCCTGACTATAACTTCGATGTGTGCAATGATATTATCTTTAACCGTGAACAGACTTCTACTTAGAGCTGGACTACCCATTGCTCGCAATCCGCAAGCCCGCGGCATACGGTGGCTGGTAATCGCCCAGCGACTCCCGACACCCAGGGTGTCTCCTGCGATGGCCTAGGGCGTGGGGTTTGCCTTCCCTCATCGTTTAGCCTCCTCTTTCGCTTGCATTACTGCTTTAGAAGGAAGTGACTACTTCCCATACTCTCTCGCTTCGTACCATGAACTGGGCCAGGGCCGGATGCGAGAGGTCGCTACCACCCATCGCCTCCACAACATTACGGCGGTGCTCCGCCCAAGCGGGGCAGACCTCCACCGTGTCCTCCGAGTGATGATCCACACAATGGTAACTAACACCCGGGCGTATAATCTCGCAGAATCCGAAACAGATTTTCGAACCCCTGTAACTCAGTTTTGGATAAAGCTAGAAGCTTGCATTTTTAGTCACCAAGAAGACAAAATATAATTCCCAAATTACATTCAATTTGAACTTGCATTTTTAAAAGTCAAAGTGCTATTACAAGTCAAAGTTCCTTAATAATTTCATCACTCACCGACCATCAAAATTCTAAGATACTTCTAGACAAATAAGCTTTAACCAAATTTTGAAAAAAAATCGTGTTTATCCTTTAGAGCAAGGAAAAACTAAAACAATACCGCAATAGCAGTCCCATTTTCTAAATAAACGAACTGCAAAATTAACCTTGTAATCCTATATATGTATATGTCCGGGTTTGTAGTAATAAAACTTTAAGACCGGTGTAAACCTTAATTTTATCGGTGAAAACACCAAAACACATCAAATATAGAGTTGCTCTTTCTTTGAGGGTGTAGAGATTGCAAATATTAAAATAAAAACACATTTAGGTATTATACAATCAGTTATGAGCTACAGTAATTGTTCAAAATGATCGCCTCGATTTATTAAGCACGCAGTTGCTCTGAGAGCTACTTGTTTAATGGCTTTTCTCACCATACTAGGATTTTCTTGAATTTCATTTGCAACCACCTTGATTCGTTCCCACGACTCTTCTTTCGCATTTACTGGATCAAAATACACACATTGTTTCGTGTGACCAAAAAAAGAAAAAATCAAATCGGGTTAAATCAGGTGACTGCGACGACCCAGGATCACCGCGACCAATCCATTGCCGAAAATTATTATTTAAATAGGAGCGTGCATCTCTTGCACAATGAGCTGGAGCACCATTTCATTGCTGCCACTACCGACGCCGGTAAAAAAGCAGCAACTCCGTTAACGCGTCAGAAAATTCTGTTTCTAGAAAAAATTTATGTTGTGGCAACACAATAGGACCAATTAGTTGGTCGTCTAAAAAACCGGTCGTTTATTGAAAAATCATGCTGAAAACTGGCCAGTCTCTTTGCATGAGGATTTTCAGCTGCCCAATGATGCAGGTTGCGAAAATTTGCTATCCCTGTCCGTGTGAACTTAGATTACTCTGTCCACATAATTTTTTTCGTGAAATTTTGATTTGTTGGTATCTTGTTACAGATCCATGCACAGAACTAAACTTGTTTGGTAATCGGTATATAGCTGCAAATCTTGAACTTTGGACAGACCCTCTCTTTTCAATATGTCCCATACAGTGGTCTTTGATAAACCAAGATGTATTCCAAGTCTTCGCACGCTCAGTCTTGGATCCCTCGCTATTTCTCTCAGCACATTCACTTTCACATTAGACACACACTCTATAAGAGGTCGGAGAATACCATTTTGATTCCTACGGGGATCTAGTCTATTGTGGATTTCAGCCTAATTTAAACAACTGACTTTTGATTTTGATTCCTACGGGGTTTCTTTAACGTGCTACTCTCTGGAAATACCACTCAAACTTATGATTACATTTTTCACGCGGGCGAAACCGCGGGCGGAAGCTAGTAGATCATATAACAAACTGGTGGTGGAAGGCAACGAACATTGTTACGTAGTGCGCCTGTTAGAGTAAAGATTTTACTTTTTGTTTTCTCGATATGTGCCTTCCACGATAAGTCGCTGTCCAGAATAAGACCGACATATTTTGTTTGTTGTGTTTTTATTTTTTTACTTTTAGCAGCAAATACTATGTACTTTGTTTTATTAGTATTAATTATTAAAAGATTGCACTGGAACCAATCAGATAATCTATTCAAGTCATCTTGTGCCTGTTCCATAAGAGTATCGACTTTGTTACCTAAATAAAATATACTTATATCATCCGCATAGAGTGATACATCCCGCAATCCTATGTCTGTAATATTATTTATGTATATTAGAAACAGTAATGGGTCCAAGATAGAGCCTTGAGGAACTCCGTACGTAATCAGTTGAGGTTTGCTCTGCGGTTATCGGTTTTTACTACTTGCAATTTTCCCGTCAGGTATGATTTAAACATTTTGTATGCTACTCCATTAACACCAATGGCTTTCAGTATTTTTAGAAGCAATTCATTACTAACCGTGTCGAAAGCTTTCTTCAGGTCAACCATCAAACCTAATGCCACCTGTTTACTGTCTATGCTAATTTTAATTTTGCTGACGAGATCAACTGTAGCTGATAGGGTTTTTGATTTTGTCGGAAACCCTATTGTTTATCACTTAGGAAATTTATGGAGTCTAAGTACTTATGTAGTCGAAAAATAGAATTTTTTAAAGGTTTTAGAAACAACTGTGAGTACAGAAATGGGATGATAGTTTTCAACATTTGATTTACTGCCTGTTTTGTGTATTGGTGTGACTTTCGCAATTTTTAGGCTATTAGGGAAAGTTCCCTACAGTAGACAAGAATTAATGAACCTACATAAATTGTCCTTAACAAGATTTTTTGCACATTTTATCGTTTTTGCATTTATTCCATCTAACCCAGCGATTATAATATCGCAGTATTATGAGGGAGATACCTATCTAGTTTCGTCTCTTTCACATCAACGACAAAAATTGTTAGCGCTCTCGGTTTTGACTATCTGTGTTAAGGGTGTGTGCAGGGGTGCTATTTAAAGTGGATGCGCCAGGGTAGCCGGTGAAATTCAAATTTTCTTACGTTTTTTGCAATTTGCAGGTCAGTGTCAGGTTGTATCTTGGTCTCAATTTGATTCGCGGTCGTAGCAAGTATGAATTTATAGAATTATAGTAATTAAAATCATTAATACAACTCTCTCAGTTAGAATTGATGCCAAATGTAAGTATTTCATGAAATCATGACATTTGGCATCAATTCTAAGTGAGACAGTTGTATTGATGATTTTAATGATTACAGTTCTATAGATACATACTTGCTACGGCCGCGAATCAAATTTTGACCAACATACAACCTGATATTGACCTGCAAATTGCAAAAAAGGTAAGAAAATTTGAATTTCGTGGGCTACCTGGAGCTTTCACCTTAAGCAACAATAAAATTAATACTAATCGGCGTAAAGTCTTAAAACAGTGAGTAGAACAGCTCAAAGAGTTAAAAAAAAAAAACATAACAGACACCGTTTTGTACAATTTTAGAAAATGCAAAGAAACTTGTAAAATTACGTTTAAAAATCGTCTTTTATGGCTCATTATAAAAATATCTTATCTATTATGTCTTAGTTAAATACTTTTTAGGTTTTCTATGCTATGGCCATAAAAATAACATTAAATGTACGCCTCTGTGAAACCTAGGTCCAAAGTTATAGTTGTTAGACTATGTGGATATCGAAATAAGTATGTCAGGTAACAAAATTACTCTATCTTTGAGCGTGTAGAGATTACACTCCTTATGTGGGGTGTTTTTACCGATAAAATTAAGTGTATATATTGGTTTAAGATGATATTGGTCTGAAATGAGCGTCAGGTACCTGTCGCTCAATCAAATCACTCACTGTCATTACTGCCACTCCCCGAGTCAGACCTCAATATCTGTCGTTTATCTTTCTTCTGTTCATCTTCTTTATCAGATGAGCTTGGCTGCGTGATCTGGCTGCTGCGTCGACTTGTTAGCGACCGGGTAGTGGCTAAAATGAAAATTGTGATTAAATGTGTTTGTCAACAACAGAAGCATGGCCAGGTTTATAAGGCCGTTGGCAAGAAATGTCGAGTAAATCTACCGTGATTCGAGTGCTCTCTTTTTGCGTACATTATCTGAGAAAGCTATTGTACGCAAAAAGACTGCGTAATGGTTATAAGCTAAATTGTTACTAAAATCCAATAAGTATTGAATTAAAACTTCTTTACGCCCGCTTGACTTGGGGAGTAAGCTGGTGAATGCGTGACGAGAGCGTTACGAAAACTTTGATCGGGCGAGGCGAACGGAAGAGATGGAGCTAAAGAAGTTTTACTTCAGTCGTGTGGTCTAAAGCACACTCGTTTTTTTCTTTTTTTTTTGTTGTTTTGGACAAATAAAATGAACCATTATTCCGTTTACTATTTTTTTACTCTTAGTTTGATATTCTTCACTGTAAAGAACATTCATTTGAAAAAAATTGAAGCGCCTATTTTCTTGTTTTTTAGGGTTCCATAACTGAAGGGAGCCAACGGGACCCTATTACTATGCCTCCGCTGTCCGTCCGTCTGTCAGCAGCTGTATCTCATGATTCGTAATAGGTAGACAATTGAAAATTTTCACAGAATATGTATTTCTGTTGCCGCTATAACAACAACTAATAAAAATAACATCAAGTACAGACGCAGAAGAAGTGACCACTGGCGTACGAGACACGGTCGGGCGTCTAGAGCCTGCGGCTGATACTACCGTTGGAACACAGGGCAGGGCCTCGCACTTTACGGAATCTTCTGTTCATGCACAAGGTACGAATGCGCACTTAAATCGTTTTGTGATTTCAATACAATTACGTACATCAATTCTAAATATTTTAATTTTAGTAGTGTTTAAATGGCACACACACAAAGCGATGTAAGTGCGCTTTCGTACCTTATGCATGAACAGACGAGTCCGCAAAGTGCGTGGCCCTGTCCTATGTGCCAACGGTAGTATTAGCCGCGTGCTCAAGACGCCCGACCGTGTCTCGTACGCCAGTGATCGCTTCCTCTGCGCCTGTACCGTGTGCGCCAGTGGTTGCTTCCTCTGTGTCTGTACCGTGTGCGCCAGTGATCGCTTCCTCTGCGTCCGCACCGTGTGCGCCAGTGGTCGCGTCCTCAGCGTCCGTACCGTGTGCGCCAGTGATCGCTACCTCTGCGTACGTCCCGTGGTTGCCAGTGGTCGCTTCTTCTGCGTCCGTACCGTGTGCACCAGTGGTCGCTTCCTCTGCGTCCATGTCATGTGCACCAGTAGTAGTAATCGCCTCGTGCGTAAGACGCGTTTTTTTGTTTTCTTTCTTTCTTTGCGTTCTTTCCTCTGGATAGAAGTGGAGAAACAGTTTTTAGTGGGATTTTAGTAACATTTTACGTTTAATTGAGTTAAATAACAATTGAAAAATCAATGACAGTTCTTAAAAAAAGTGTCCTCAAGCGATTTTCTAAACATTGTGTTTTTTTTATAAATATTGAGATTCATGCAATTGATTATATTGGACACACAAGGCCGCAGTAATATAACAAAGCGAATCCACTTCTGAACAGTGCGCATTTGTACCTGGTGCATGAGCAGAGTCCGTTAAGTGCGTCATTGGTAACAGTCGCCACATGTAATGCATGAAATGCGTTTTTTTATTTTCTTTCCACCTTTGCGCGACCATATCCCCTGAATGAAAAATGGAGAAACAGTTTTTTATGAGATTTTAGTTTTATTTTACGTTCAGTTGTGTTCAAGTAGTTTTTTAAACACTATAAATTAGAAAAAAATGGAGATTCATGAAATCTATTGTATTGGAAACAAAAGCCAAAAGCGAAGCTACTTCCCAACAGTGCGCATTTGTACGTTGTGCATGAGTCCGTTAAGGGTCTACTAACGGTCCAGTGGCGCCCTCATTGAATAAAAAATCGTAGCATAGCACAGAAAATAAATATTAAAAAATCCAACTTTACATTTGTTACAAAGAGGATAAAGCATTTTTACATTGTTAAAACAGGTCTCAAAATGTTTCGTATCCAAAGTTGTAGGTAAAAGTCTCAGAAACGGCCGTTTTTGGTTTTGGTTTCTGAGACTTTTACCTACTACTTTGGATACGAAACATTTTGAGAAAAGTCTCAGAAACCAAAACCAAAAACGGCCGTTTCTGAGACTTTTACTTACTACTTTGGATACGAAACATTTTGAGACCTGTTTTAACAACGTAAAAATTCTTTATCCTCTTTGTAACAAATGTGAAGTTGAATTTTTTAATATTTATTTTCTGTGCTGTGCTATGATTTTTATTCAATAAGGGCGCCACTGGACCGTTAGTAGGGCCTTAAGTGCGTGGCCCTGTCCTGAGCGCCAGCGGTAGCAGTCGCCAAATGCATGATTAGGGTTTTTTCTTTCTATGTGTGAGTGTGTCCTCTGTGTGAAAATATGATATGTGAAGGTATGATAGACCGGGAAAATCAGTTTTAAGTATCAAACTTTGAATGAATAAATAAAATAAAAAAAATTGAATGAATACTTTTATAGAAAAGGAGGGTTTGTTCCTGGAATGAAAACATTTTGCTTATCCATTGTTTTTATTTATGAATCACATAAACACAGTTCCCAAAACGCCCGCCCGTCGCCACTTTCTAGTGTTTTACTATACGACTTCGAAAAACGGGTGAGGTTCTATGTTCGCTTTTTGAAAAAATCAACAAAATCAAAAAATGTGTACATACGAGTATATAGTTGACGTTTTGATTTCCTAATTCCATGTCCCATGTTATTCGGGTTATCAATTTGGGAGTAATTTTAATATTAAGTTTTATTTCTGGGGTATAACAACTAAAAAGTGAAAAACATTTTTACAAAAAATATAAGACTTTGCTTTCTTTTCTTGTTTGCAAGTCGGTTGTATTTCTTGTAAAAAGGTTTTTTTTATACGGGATTTCGCGAACAAAAAAACTCTTAATTTGTGATCCGATTAACCGGGGATAGATATCAGTTCCTGTTACTGAAGAACAATGATTTTGAAGTGCCAATGGTTATGTCGTACATACCTACTTCAATTTTTTACGCTCTATAATAATCTTGAAGTGTTTTACGACAGGTACCTGCCGCTCATTTCATACCACCGTAGTTAGAGTAAGAACTAATCAAAACACTCACCGTCAACACTGCCACTCCCCGAGTCAGACCTCGGTAGCCAACGTTCATCTTTCTCCTTTTCATCATCTTCATCAGACGAGATCACACAGATCTCGCTGCAGCGTCCACTTGCTGGCGTTCGGGTAGTCTCTAAAACGAAAATTGGGTTTTTTAATATGATTGTCAACAATAGAGGTGTACTAGGAGTACAGGCTTGATGTTCTATCAACTATGTATTTTCCAGTATCTTGTAAATATGAAATACATTTTACAAGCGAGTGTTAAACTGATTTTAATAGCATTGTTGACCCTGACTATAACTTCTATGTGTGCAATGATAAAATCTGTAACCATGTACAGACCACCGCTTGGAATCGAACTCCACCAACACACAAACGTGCGAAGCGGAGGGAGAGAAGAGGAGATGCTTAGCAGCCAGGGTGGCGCGGATCCAAGTTTCGCTCAGTAACTTCACATATTTCTATCTGGGAACGCTCCCAGTTACTTAAAAATCAGATCAGATTAAATACTTAGTTTTTAGGCTTCCATACCAGAAGGGTCCAAACGGAGCCCTATTGTTGTCACTCACGTATCCGTCTGTCAGTCTGTCCGTCCATCGTCTGTCACAATTTTTTTTGGATTCACTTTAACGACTTTTGCACGAAAAAATATCGGATGCGAGATTGATCGAAATTAGCTCGAAAATTTCTCGGCTCTGAATAGATCGTTCTGTTGCTATTCAAACTTCTATAGAAGATTTTTTGTCAACTATACCTACAATGGCCATAGGAAAATGTGCCCGTAACTAATTGTGGGTGTTCGGAGTTAACAAAACAAATCTAACATTTAACCAATCAAGGTGCAAGGTTGGCTAAATGTTAGATTTTTCAATAAACTCAAAAATGTGCGGGCGCTTTTCATCATCGAAGCTATGCGAAGATGGGTACGGGAACTTGTAAAAATAAACGAAAGTTCTTAAAAACAAAGTTAAGCAAATTTTTGAACAGTAATAAAATAACATATTTGGAATTGATGTAACCATTTTCTTCTAAGTAATATTTTTTCAGTTTATGCACCTGCCATGTCATCTCTACACCATCCTTGGTAGACTGGTAGAGAATGCCTAAGGCATTAAGTCCGCCTTTGTACATTTGTGTTGCATGAAGTTTTAATAAATAAATAATTGTATTGAAAACACAAAGCGATGTAAGTGCGAATTCTTACCTTGTGCATGAACAGAAGAGTCCGTAAAGTGTGAGGCCCTGTCCTGTGAGCCAACGGTAGTATCAGCCGCAGGCTCAAGACGCTCGACCGTGTTTCGTACTCCAGTGGTCGCTTCCTCTGCGTCTGTACCGTGTGCGCCAGTGGTCGCATCCTCTGCATCCGTACCGTGTGCGCCAGTGGTTGCCTCCTCTGTGCCCGTACCGTGTGCGCCAGTGGTTGCTTCCTCTGTGTCCGTACCGTGTGCGCCAGTGATCGCTTCCTCTGCGTCCGTACCGTGTGAACCAGTGGTCGCGTCCTCAACGTCCGTACCGTGTGCGCCAGTGGTCGCTTCTTCTGCATCCGTACCGTGTGCACCAGTGGTCGCTTCCTCTGCGTCCATGTCGTATGCACCAGTAGTAATAATCGCCTCGTGCGTAAGACGCGTTTTTTTGTTTTCTTTCTTTCTTTGCGTTCTTTCCTCTGGATAGAAAAGGAGACACAGTTTTTAGTGGGATTTTAGTAACATTTTACGTTTGATTGTGTTAAATAACAGTTGAAAAGTAATTTACAGTATTTAAAAAAAATATTCTCAAGCGATTTATTAAACTTTGTGTTTAATAAATCGTCTCTGTGTCCGTACCGTGTGCGCCAGTGGTTGCTTCCTCTGTGTCTGTACCGTGTGCGCCAGTGATCGTTTCCTCTGCGTCCGTACCGTGTGCGCCAGTGGTCGCGTCCTCAGCGTCCGTACCGTGTGCGCCAGTGATCGCTACCTCTGCGTACGTCCCGTGGTTGCCAGTGGTCGCTTCTTCTGCGTCCGTACCGTGTGCACCAGTGGTCGCTTCCTCTGCGTCCATGTCGTGTGCACCAGTAGTAGTAATCGCCTCGTGCGTAAGACGCGTTTTTTTGTTTTCTTTCTTTCTTTGCGTTCTTTCCTCTGGATAGAAGTGGAGAAACAGTTTTTAGTGGGATTTTAGTAACATTTTACGTTTAATTGTGTTAAATAACAGTTGAAAAATCAATGACAGTTCTTAAAAAAAGTGTCCTCAAGCGATTTTTTAAACATTGTTTTTTTTTATAAATATTGAGATTCATGCAATTGATTATATTGGACACACAAGGCCGCAGTAATATAACCAAGCGAATCCACTTCAGAACAGTGCGCATTTGTACCTGGTGCATGAGCAGAGTCCGTTAAGTGCGTCAGCGGTAACAGTCGCCACTTATAACGCATGAAACGCGTTTTTTTATTTTCTTTCCACCTTTGCGCGACCATATCCCCTGAATGAAAAGTGGAGAAACAGTTTTTTATGAGATTTTAGTTTTATTTTACGTTCAGTTGTGTTCAAGTAGTTTTTTAAACACTATAAATTAGAAAAAATGGAGATTCATGAAATCTATTGTATTGGACACAAAAGCCAAAAGCGAAGTTACTTCCCAACAGTGCGCATTGGTACGTTGTGCATGAGCAGAGTCCGTTAAGGGTCTACTAACGGTCCAGTGGCGCTCTCATTGAATAAAAAATCGTAGCATAGCACAGAAAATAAATATTAAAAAATCCAACTTCACATTTGTTACAAAGAGGATAAAGCATTTTTACGTTGTTAAAACAGGTCTCAAAATGTTCCGTAGCCAAAGTAGTAGGCAAAAGTCTCAGAAACGGCCTTTTTTGGTTTTGGTTTCTGAGACTTTTTTTTATACGGGATTTCGCGAACAAAAAAACTCTTAATTTGTGATCCGATTAACCGGAAATTTGGATAGATATCAGTTCCTGTTACTGAAGAACAACGATTTTGAGGTGCCAATGGTTATGTCGTACATGCCTACTTCAATTTTTTACGCTCTATAATAATCTTGAAGTGTTTTACGACAGGTACCTGCCGCTCATTTCATACCACCATAGTTAGAGTAAGAACTAATCAAAACACTCACCGTCAACACTGCCACTCCCCGAGTCAGACCTCGGTAGCCAACGTTCATCTTTCTCCTTTTCATCATCTTCATCAGACGAGATCACACAGATCTCGCTGCAGCGTCCACTTGCTGGCGTTCGGGTAGTCTCTAAAACGAAAATTGGGTTTTTTAATATGATTGTCAACAATAGAGGTGTACTAGGAGTACAGGCTTGATGTTCTATCAACTATGTATTTTCCAGTATCTTGTAAATATGAAATACATTTTACAAGCGAGTGTTAAACTGATTTTAATAGCATTGTTGACCCTGACTATAACTTCTATGTGTGCAATGATAAAATCTGTAACCATGTACAGACCACCGCTTGGAATCGAACTCCACCAACACACAAACGTGCGAAGCGGAGGGAGAGAAGAGGAGATGCTTAGCAGCCAGGGTGGCGCGGATCCAAGTTTCGCTCAGTAACTTCACATATTTCTATCTGGGAACGCTCCCAGTTACTTAAAAATCAGATCAGATTAAATACTTAGTTTTTAGGCTTCCATACCAGAAGGGTCCAAACGGAGCCCTATTGTTGTCACTCACGTATCCGTCTGTCAGTCTGTCCGTCCATCGTCTGTCACAATTTTTTTTGGATTCACTTTAACGACTTTTGCACGAAAAAATATCGGATGCGAGATTGATCGAAATTAGCTCGAAAATTTCTCGGCTCTGAATAGATCGTTCTGTTGCTATTCAAACTTCTATAGAAGATTTTTTGTCAACTATACCTACAATGGCCATAGGAAAATGTGCCCGTAACTAATTGTGAGTGTTCGGAGTTAACAAAACAAATCTAACATTTAACCAATCAAGGTGCAAGGTTGGCTAAATGTTAGTTTTTTCAATAAACTCAAAAATGTGCGGGCGCTTTTCATCATCGAAGCTATGCGAAGATGGGTACGGGAACTTGTAAAAATAAACGAAAGTTCTTAAAAACAAAGTTAAGCAAATTTTTGAACAGTAATAAAATAACATATTTGGAATTGATGTAACCATTTTCTTCTAAGTAATATTTTTTCAGTTTATGCACCTGCCATGTCATCTCTACACCATCCTTGGTAGACTGGTAGAGAATGCCTAAGGCATTAAGTCCGCCTTTGTACATTTGTGTTGCATGAAGTTTTAATAAATAAATAATTGTATTGAAAACACAAAGCGATGTAAGTGCGAATTCTTACCTTGTGCATGAACAGAAGAGTCCGTAAAGTGTGAGGCCCTGTCCTGTGAGCCAACGGTAGTATCAGCCGCAGGCTCAAGACGCTCGACCGTGTTTCGTACTCCAGTGGTCGCTTCCTCTGCGTCTGTACCGTGTGCGCCAGTGGTCGCATCCTCTGCATCCGTACCGTGTGCGCCAGTGGTTGCCTCCTCTGTGCCCGTACCGTGTGCGCCAGTGGTTGCTTCCTCTGTGTCCGTACCGTGTGCGCCAGTGATCGCTTCCTCTGCGTCCGTACCGTGTGAACCAGTGGTCGCGTCCTCAACGTCCGTACCGTGTGCGCCAGTGGTCGCTTCTTCTGCATCCATACCGTGTGCACCAGTGGTCGCTTCCTCTGCGTCCATGTCGTATGCACCAGTAGTAGTAATCGCCTCGTGCGTAAGACGCGTTTTTTTGTTTTCTTTCTTTCTTTGCGTTCTTTCCTCTGGATAGAAAAGGAGAAACAGTTTTTAGTGGGATTTTAGTAACATTTTACGTTTGATTGTGTTAAATAACAGTTGAAAAGTAATTTACAGTATTTAAAAAAAATATTCTCAAGCGATTTATTAAACTTTGTGTTTAATAAATCGTCTCTGTGTCCGTACCGTGTGCGCCAGTGGTTGCTTCCTCTGTGTCTGTACCGTGTGCGCCAGTGATCGTTTCCTCTGCGTCCGTACCGTGTGCGCCAGTGGTCGCGTCCTCAGCGTCCGTACCGTGTGCGCCAGTGATCGCTACCTCTGCGTACGTCTCGTGGTCGCCAGTGGTCGCTTCTTCTGCGTCCGTACCGTGCGCACCAGTGGTCGCTTCCTCTGCGTCCATGTCGTGTGCACCAGTAGTAGTAATCGCCTCGTGCGTAAGACGCGTTTTTTTGTTTTCTTTCTTTCTTTGCGTTCTTTCCTCTGGATAGAAGTGGAGAAACAGTTTTTAGTGGGATTTTAGTAACATTTTACGTTCGATTGTGTTAAATAATAGTTGAAAAATTATTTACAGTTTTTAAAAAGAATATCCTCAAGCAATTTATTAAACACAAAGATTTATAAAAAAAATTCAGATGCGTGAAATTGATTATATTGGACACAATGCCGCAATAATATAACAATAACAAAACGAATCCACTTCAGAACAGTGCGCATTTGTACCTGGTGCATGAGCAGAGTCCGTTAAGTGCGTCAGCGGTAATAGTCGCCACATGTAATGCATGAAACGCGTTTTTTTATTTTCTTTCCACCTTTGCGCGACCATATCCCCTGGATGAAAAGTGGAGAAACGGTTTTTTATGAGATTTTAGTTTTATTTTACGTTTAGTTGTGTTCAAGCAGTTTTTTAAGCAATAGTGCTTAAAAAACTGCTTTTAAATTAGAAAAAAAATGAAGATTCATGAAATCTATTGTTTTGTAAACAAAAGACAAAAGCGAAGCTATTTCCCAACAGTGCGCATTTGTACCTTGTGCATGAGCAGAGTCCGTTAAGTGCGTGGCCCTGTCCTGAGCGCCAGCGGTAGCAGTCGTCACATGCATGAGACGCGGTCTCTTCTTTTTAGGTGTGTGTATGTGTGTGTCCTCTGTGTGAAAATATGATATGTGAAGGTATGATAGATCGGGAAAATCAGTTTTTAGTATGAAACTTTGAATGAATACTTTTATGGAAAAGGAGGGTTTGTTCCTAGAATGAAAACATCTTACTTATCCATTGTTTTATTTATGAATCACATAAAGACAGTCTCCCAAAACGCCCGCCCGTCGCCACTTTCTAGGGTTTTGACCGACTTCGAAAAAAGGGAGAGGTAACATAGAACCCCTTTTGAAAAAATCAACAATATCAAAAAATATGTACCTATGGGTACATAGTTGACGTTTTGGTTTCCTCATTCCATGTTCCATGTTATTAGGGTTATCAATGCCGGCGTAACTTTAATATTAAGTTTTAGTTCTGGGGTCTAACAACTATAAAGTGAAAAATGAAAAACAATTTTACAAAAAAATACAACAGACTTTCCTTTTTTTTCTTGTTTGGAAGTGATCCGATTAACTGGAAATTTGGGTAGATAACAGTTCCTGTTACTGAAGAACAATGATTTTGCACTGTCAATGGTCATGTCGTACGTACTTCAGTTTTGTACACTTTATAATAATCTTGAAGTGTTTTACGACGGGTACCTGCCGCTCATTTCATACCACCATAGTTAGAACTAATCAAACCACTCACCGTTATCACTGCCACTCCCCGAGTTAGACCTCGGTAGCCGTCGTTCATCTTTCTTCTTTTCATCATTTTCATAAGGCGAGATCACACAGATCTGGCTGCTGCGTCTACTTGCTGGCGTTCGGGTAGTGGCTTAAACGAAAATTGGGCTTTTAATATGACTGTCAACAATAGAGGTGTACTTAGTGTAATATTTTGAACACATCGACAGGCTTGATGTTCTATCAAATATGTATTTTTTCAGTATCTTGTACCTAAATATGAAATGCATTTTACAAGCGAGTGTTAAACTGATTTCAATAGAATTGTTGACCCTGACTATAACTTCGATGTGTGCAATGATAATGATAAATCTGTAACCGTGTACAGACCACCGCTTCGAACTGTGGGCCTAGTGTGAGTTTTTTAACGCGCTCGAACGCGTTTGCGTAAACGTTCGCTTATGTCAAATCGTATAGAAAAAAAGAGGTTACCCGCTATTGTCACCAGGCGGCGCTTATACAGTTTTAGTACAAATTGACGTTTACGCAAACGCGTTCGAGTGCGTTAAAAAACTCACACTAGGCCCTCTGAACTTCACCAACACACAGTTTTCGCTCAGTAACGCCACATATAACTATCTGCGAATGCTCCCAGTTAATGAAAATTTCGCAAAAAATGGCTGGAATGCTGAGTGGCCTGGTGACAATAACGTTCGTTCGTTTTCTAAACGATTTCACATAAGCAAACGTTAACGCATACGCTTTCGGTGCGTTAAAAAACTCAAACTAGGCCCTCAGTACGGTGAGTAGGATACCGAAGAAGACGGTTATATGCGATCACAGTAAGTTTTATTGTGGTGGCGCAAATGTAAATAAAATGAGGAGTTATATAACTAGGAGAATTGGATGAAACAAGAAATGAGAACAAGGTTAAACTCATTGAATAACTTTCCTTTTCCGTTCTTAGTTGGGAAAAAGAACTGATCCAGCTTTTAATTTGTTTTACGCATAACCAAAGATTATGACGGTGATCATTTTAAAAGATTCTTGGATACAAGAAGGTCCGAAACAAGCTCAAAAATGGTACGCACCAAGCCAAGGATATTAAGGGTTTACTCTTGAATTTCAACATAAATTGGAGTATTTCTGTCGACGATCACTATCGTTTTTATGTTCATAAAAAACATACTTGAGCAATGTTTAAAAACTGATATTTTGCTATACAATTAATCGGAGATTGCTGAAATTGATTGTACTGGACAAAAAAGGCTGCAATCAAGTCGAAAACTCGTATTGCAAAGCGATGTGAGTGTGCATTCGTACCTTGTACATGAGATGATGAGTCCGTTAAGTGCGTAGCCCTGTCCTGTGTGCCAGCGATAGCTACCGCCGCGTGCGTAAGACCTGCGGCCGTGTCATGTGCCTCAGTGGTCACTCCCTCTACGTCCATGCTGTGTGTGTCAGTGGTCACTCCTTCTTCGTCCATATCGAGTGCGTCAGTGGTCGCTTCCTCTATATTCATGATATGTGCGCCAGTGGTCACTCCCTCTGCGTTTATGCCGCGTGTGTCAGTAGTCGCTCCCTCTTCGACCATACCTTGTTCATCGGTGGTCGCTTCCTCTTCATCCGTACCGTGTGCGCCAGTTGTCACTCCCTCTGTGTCCATGCCGCGTGCGTCAGTAGTCGCTCCTTTTTCGATCATACCATACGGGTCAGTAGTCCGTTCCTTTGCGTCCATACCGTGTGTGCCAGTGGTCATTCCGTCTGCGTCCATGCCACGTGTGTCAGTAGTCGCTCCCTCTTCGACCATACCTTGTGCGTCAGTGGTTGCTTCCTCTTCGTCCATACCATGTGCGCCACTTGTCACTCTTTCTGCGTACATACCGCGTGCGTCAGTAGTTGCTCCTTCTTCGACCATACCTTGTGCGCCAGTGGTCGTTTCCTCTTCGTCCATACCATGTCCGCCAGTTATCACTCCCTCTGCGTACATCCCGCGTGCGTCAGTAGTCGCTCCTTCTTCGACCATACCATGCGGGTCAGTAGTCTCTTCCTTTGCATCCATATCGTGTGTGCCAGTGGTCACTCCCTCTGCGTACATGCCGCGTGTGTCAGTAGCCGCTCCCTCTTCGACCATACCTTGTGCGTCAGCGGTCGCTTCCTTTTCGTCCATACCATGTCCGCCAGTTGTCACTCCCTCTGCGTTCATGCCGCGTGCTTCAGTAGTCGCTCCTTCGTCAACCATACCATGCGGGTCAGAAGTCGCTTCCTTTGCATCCATATCGTGTGTGCCAGTGGTCACTCCCTCTGCGTACATGCCGCGTGCGTCAGTAGTCGCTCCTTCGTCGACCATACCATGCGGGTCAGAAGTCGCTTCCTTTGCATCCATATCGTGTGTGCCAGTGGTCACTCCCTCTGCGTCCATACCACATGCGTCAGTAGTCGCTCCTTCTTCGACCATACCATACGGGTCAGTAGTCGTTGCCTTTGCGTCCATACCGTGTGAGCCAGTGGTCACTCCCTCTGCATCCATGCCGCGTGCGTCAGTAGTCAATCCCTCTTCGACCATACCGTGTGCGTCAGTGATTGCTTCCTCTTTATTCATGCCGTGTGTGTCAGTGGTCACTCCCTCTACATCCATGTCGTGTGCATAAGTGGTCACTCCCTTTTCGTCCATACCGAGTGCGCCAGTGTTCGCTCCGTTTTCGTCCATACCGTATGCGTCAGTGGTCGCTTCCTCTTTGTCCATACCGTGTGCGCCAATTGTCACTACCTTTGCGTCCATGCCGCGTTCGTCAGTAGTCGCTCCCTCTTTGACCATACCGTGTGCGTCAGTGGTCGCTTCCTCAACGTCAAAACCGTGTGTGCCAGTGGTCAACCCCTCTGCAAACATGCCGCGTGCGTCAGTAGTCAATCCCTCTTCGACCATACCGTGTGCGTCAGTGGTCGCTTCCTCTTCATCCATACCGTGTGCGCCAGTGGTCACTCCCTCTGCGTGCATGCCGTGTTCGCCAGTGGCCACTCCCTCTGCGTCCATGCCGCGTGAGTCAGTAGTCGCTCCCTCTTTGACCATACCATGTAAGTCAGTGGTCGCTTCCTCTACGTCCATACCGTGTGCACCAGTGGTCACTCCCTCTGCATCCATGCCACATGCGTTAGTAGTCAATCCCTCTTTGACCATATCGTGTGCGTCAGTGGTCGCTTCCTCTTGGTCCATACCGTGTGCGCCAGTGGTCACTTCCTCTGCATCCATGCTGCGTGCACCAGTAGTCAATCCCTCTTCGATCATACCGTGTGCGTCAGTAGTCGCTTCCTCTTCGTCCAAACCGTGTGTGCCAGTGGTCACCACCTCTGCAACCATGCCGCGTGCGTCAGTAGTTAATCCCTCTTCGACCATACCGTGTGCGCCAGTGGTCACTCCCTCTGCGTGCATGCCGTGTTCGCCAGTGGTCACTCCCTCTGCGTCCATGTCGCGTGAGTCAATAGTCGCTCCCTCTTTGACCATACCATGTAAGACAGTGTTGGCTTCCTCTACGTTCATACCGTGTGCGCCAGTGGTCACTCCCTCTGCATCCATGCCGCATGCGTCAGTAGTCAATCCCTCTTTGACCATACCGTGTGCGTCAGTGGTTGCTTCTTGTGCGTCCATACCGTGTGCGCCAGTGGTCACTCCCTCTGCATCCATGCCGCGTGCGTCAGTAGTCAATCCCTCTTCGAACATATCGTGTGCGCCAGTTGTCACTCCCTCTGCATCGGAAAATGGTTAAAGGTGCAAATTCATAAAAATCTTAAATAAACAGCAAGATGCGTCATTTAACATATGTAAAAGTGTGATTTTTTAGAGATGAATCCTTCTTCCTTCTAATATCATAAATGCGAAGAATGCATGAATGGATCGATGTTCGTTACTAAATCACACCAAAATGGCTGAACGGATCTGGCTGAAATTTTGCACAGAGTTAGATTATAGTCTGGAATAATTCAAAGGCTATAACCGTTAATTTATAACGGGGGAAGTACTAATACCACGCGGGCGAAGCCGCTGGCTGGAGCTAGTAGTTTATAAATGTGTTAAGGTACCACGTCGCCGTGTTACAAGAAAATGCATTTAAAGGTTTTTAATCAAACTTAATTTTTTTTAAATCAGGCCTCTCCCTTCGTACAACGGTGCCCGTTAGTCTGTCTTGTTGTGATCAGCAGCTTTTGCCAGCGGCTTCACACGCGAAGAATTAGTTTTTCCCCCACTAAATTATAGGCTATGTGTTATTCTAGACAGTAATTTATTCCAGATTAAAATTTGTAGACCTTTTTCAACCCATTTTTTAGCTCTTGCGAATTATTAGTCTAGTTGTAGGTTGGGAACCACTGTTCTAAAAGAATCTTTGATGAAAGAGGGCCCAAAATTATTTCGAAAATGGCACCCACCAAGGATATTACGGGTTTACTTTTAATATTGAATTGAAATTGGAGTAACTCCGCACAATTGGCCACGTTCAAATCGAAAACTTGTATTGCAAAGTGATACGAGTGCGCTTTCGTACCTTTTTCGTGAGAACAAGAGTCCGTTAAGTGCGGGGCCCGATTTGGTGTGCCAGCGGTAGCAACCACCGCTTGCAAAAGACGCGTGGCCGAGTTTTGTGGACCGGTGGTCGCTCCCTCTGCGTCCATACCGTGTGCGCCAGTGGTCGCTTCCTCTGCTTCCATGTCGTGTGCGGCAGTCTTAGGAACTGCCACTTGCGTGAGACGATTTTTTTTATTTTTTTTCTTTCTAAGCACGACCGCGTCCTCTAGATGAAATTAAAAATAATAGTTTACAAAAGGAAAAGTTTAATGTAGACATCTTAACTTCAATAGTGTAAATTAATCGTTGAAAAAATTTTATCCATACCAAGTGCGCCAGTGGTTGCTCCCTCTTCGTCCATACCGTGTGCGTCAGTGGTCACTTCCTCTTCGTCCATACCGTGTGCGCCAGTGGTCGCTCTCTCTTCGACCATACCATGTGCGTTATTGGTCGCTTTCTCTGCGTCCATACCGTGTGCGTCAGTAGTCAATCCCTCTTCAACCATACCGTGTGCGTCAGCAGTCACTTCCTCTTCATCCGTACCGTGTGCGCCAGTGGACGCTTCCTCTGCGTCCATACCGTGTGCGCCAGTGGTCACTCCTTCTGCGTCCATGCCGCGTGCGTCAGTAGTCAATCCCTCTTCAACTATACCGTGTGCGTCAGTGGTCGCTTGCTCTTCTTCCGTACCGTTTGCGCCAGTGGTCGCTTCCTCTGCGTCCATACCGTGTGCGCCAGTGGTCACTTCCTCTTCATCCGTACCGTGTGCGCCAGTGGACGCTTCCTCTGCGTCCATGCCGCGTGCGTCAGTAGTCAATCCCTCTTCAACTATACCGTGTGCGCCAGTGGTCGCTTCCTCTGCGTCCATACCGTGTGCGCCAGTGGTCACTCCCTCTGCGTCCATACCGTGTGCGCCAGGGCTCACTCCCGCTGCGTCAGAAAATGGTTAAAAGTGCAGACTCATAAAAATCTTAAATAAACAGCAGGATGTGTCATTTAAAATATAAAAAGTGTGATTTTTTTAGAAATGGATCCTCCTTCCTATTAATATCATAAATGCGAAAGATGCATGGATAGATGGATGTTTGTTACTAAATCACACCAGAATGGCTGAACGGATCTGGCTGAAATTAGGCATAGAGATAGATTATAGTCTGGAATAATTCAAAGGCTATAATTTATAACGGGGGAAGTACTAATACTACGCGGGCGAAGCCGCTGGCTGAAGCTTGTAAATCGGTTTTTTTTATATATGAGTAAAATAAGTAAATAATTATGATTGCCATTGTTATTTTTTAATAATCACCTCCTTTGTTTTACGTGTCGTTTAATAAACTTTTGACGAAAGCTTTTTTTTGTGAAACCTTTCAGCTGGAACTGCAAAATCGTTTCGTGAGCCTAGGGAGCTCCGTGGACGAATACAACGATGGGTTCGTGGAAACTGTCCATACGGTCGGGTCTTAGTTCTTCAAGACTCGCCGTACAGATATGAACAAGAAGCTCTCTGATCCTATTCTAAAGCTCATGAAAGAGAGGCGGGAGATGATTTTGCAGTCTTCAGACGATGCGTGCAAATACCGGTAGCTCAATATAAAGATATACAAGTCTTTGAAAAGTGACCTCCGCCGCTTTAATACCGAAAAGATTAAAGACGCGATAGAGCGAAATAAGGGCTCCAAGGTATTTGCAAGAGATCTGTCTATTGGGCAGAACCAGCTCACGAAACTAAAGACCAACGATGGCAGAACCTTATCCACCAAATCGGAGCTTCTGAGAGAGATCGAGACGTTCTATGATATATGTTAATGACTAAACCCGCTGCGAATATAGCTAATGACCCAAGAGCTAGATTGACCCGTCACTATACCGAAGGCATCCCGGACGTCAGCCTGTATAAGATTAGGATGGCTCTGAAGCAGCTTAAAAACAACAAAGCGTCGGGTGATGACGGAATTATGGCCGAACTCTTGAAGGCGGGTGGAAAACTGGTTCTGAAGGCCCTTCAGAAACTGTTCGATTCCATCATACTCGAGGGAAAAACGCCACACCCACGGGGCAGAGGTGTGGTGGTACTTTTCTTTAAGAAGGGCGACAATGCCCTGCTTAAGAATTACAGGCCCATCTCACTTCTGAGCCATGCATACAGAAGACCGAAGCCTCTCCGAACCCGAAGCCGAGCCGAAGATCTGCCTCTTCGCTTAGCGTTTGTGGACTACGAGAAAGCCTTCGATTCGATCGAGACTTGGGCTGAGCTCCAGTCTCTCCAACGGTGCCAGATCAACTATCGGTACATCGAAGTGCTCAAGTGTTTGTACGAAAACGCCACCATGTCAGTCCGACTTCAGGACCAGCCCTCGAAACCTATCCTCCTACAGCAGGGTGTGAGGCAAGGAGACATCAATTCTCCGAAACTATTCACAGCTGCAATGGAGGATGTCTTCAAGGTTCTGGACTGGAGAGGGCTAGGCATTAACACCAATGGCGAGTACATCACTAACCTTCGACTTGCCGACGATTTCTATAGTCATCATGGCTGAGACTATGGAAGACCTCAGTAGAGTTTCCAAAATAGTGGGTCTTAAAATGAACATAGACAAAACCATGGCAAATACCCATTTAGCATCCACTCCTATCATGATTGGAGACTAACTCGAAGTTATAGACGAGTACGTCTACCTGGGACAAACGGTCCTGTTAGGTAGGGCTAACTTCGAGAATGAGGTCAATCGTCGAATCCGACTCGGCTAGGCGGCATTCGGGCGGCTGCGTGGTATCTTCTCGTCCAACATACCACAGTGTCTCAAGACGAAAGCCAGCCAGCCAGTGCGTGTTGCCAGTGATGACATTTGGAACAGAAACGTGGTCACTC
Source organism: Polia nebulosa (assembly GCA_951329385.1). Classification (NCBI taxonomy): domain Eukaryota; kingdom Metazoa; phylum Arthropoda; class Insecta; order Lepidoptera; family Noctuidae; genus Polia; species Polia nebulosa. The sequence goes on along the minus strand of OX589606.1, from coordinate 3,002,820 downwards.
ACAATTGGCCTCATCAGAAGGCTAAAAGTCACCCAAAGCGCAATGGAGAGGGCTATGCTCGGAGTTTCCTTGCGTGATCGAATCAGGAATGATGAAATCCGCAAGAAAACCAAGGTTACCGACATAGCCCAAATAATCGCCAAACTGAAGTGGCAGTGGGCAGGGCAGATTGCTCGCAGAACAGATGGTTGATGGGGCCGAAAAGTTCTAGAGTGGCGACCGCGTACCGGAAGACGCAGCGTTGGAAGGCTTCCAACAAGGTGGACCGATGACCTGGTGAGGGTCGCGGGTAGCCGATGGATGCGAGACGCACAGGACCGGTCATTGTGGTAACACTTGGGGAAGGCCTATGTCCAGCAGTGGACGTCTTACGGCTGAAATGATGATGACAGGAAGTTAAAATCGCTGAAACCGATCTGACTAGGGTCGGGGTTGTGTTCGGAGCGGGTCGGTACTCGACAGGTTCATATACCATTGCATAGATACAGGGTCAATCTCATTGAATAACTTTGCTTTCCCGTTCTTAGTTAGAAAAAAAGAGCTAACCAAACCTTTGATTGGTTTTCCATATAGCTGGTGCCGCCAAAGACTAAAATCTTGATCATTCGTTCATTTAATATTGAAATTTCAATTTATGTATTATAATTTATTTTTAATTTAAGTAATAATAATGTATGTTAATGCATCCCTTTTTACTTTGAGTGCTTTTTTTTTTTTCTTTGACTGCTTGCTTGAATTTTGAATTTAAATCTAGTAATTTCCATGACTAATTTGCACGTCGATATTATTGGCAGAATAAGAGATCTGTAATTATTTTGCAGAACTTTCTGTACCTTTATTTACAGAATTAAATGATTTTGATTTGATTTAATTGTAAAAGATTCTTGGATGCAAGAGGGTCCGAAATAAGCTGAAAAATGGTACCCGCTAAGGATATTAAGGGTTCACTTTTGACATAGAACAGAAATCGGACTTACCCTGTCAACGATCGATAATTATTATTCATCATATTATAAAGAGGTAGAGTTTGTGAGTTTGTGAGGATGTAGGGGGCAATCTCTGGATCTACAGAACCGATTTTGAAAATTCTTTTACCAATAGAAAGCCACGATATTTGTTAGTGTCATAGGTCATAAATTTTTGAAATCCACACGGACGAAGTCGCGGGCGAAGAGCTAGTAAACAATACTCGAGCAATATTTAAAAACTGATCATTTCTATTTAAATTGATTTTACTGGACACTAAAGGTTCACTCAAAGGTTTGCTGGGAGAAAACTCAACTTCGAGTTAAGCTCGCTTTTGTACATGAACTGTGTAATGACTTTATTTTATGTTAAGATTTGGTGTACAATAAAGAATTAAGAATTATAGGCCGCAATCAAATCGAAAACTCATATGGCAAAGCAATGCGAGTGCGCATTCGTACCTTGTGCATGAGAAGAAGAATCCGTTAAGTGCGTGGCCCTGTCCTGTGTGCCAGCGGTAGCAACAGCCACTTGTGAAAGATCCGCGGCTATGTCAAGTGCGCCAGGGGTCGCTCCCTCTGCGTCCATTGTTTGTGCGTCAGTGGTTGCTCCCTCTATATCCATCTTTTGTGCGTCAATGGTTGCTCCCTCTGAGTCTATGCTATGTGCGTCGGTGGTTGATTCCTCTGCGTCCATGGTTTGTGCGTCAGTGGTTGCTCCCTTTGTGTCCATGTCGGTAGTAGCAACCGTTGCGTGCATGAGACGCTTTTTTTTGTTTTCTTTCTTTCTAAGCACGACCGGATCCTCTAGATGAAATTGAAAATAATAGTTTATAAAAGGATTTAAGTTTATTGTAGACATCTTAGCTTCAATAGTGTCAATTAATCGTTGAAAAATTAACGATACTTCATAAAAACAGACTCAAGTCAGTTTTAAATACTAAAAGTTTAAAAATATTAGGGATTGATGAAAACAATTGTTTTGGACACAGAAGACCACAATCGAATCGTAAGCTCGTATTACAAATTAATATGTGTGCGCATTCGTACCTTGTGCATGAGCAGAAGAATCCGTAAAGTATGTGGCCCTGTCCCGTGCACTAGTGGTTGCACCCTCTGCGTTCATGTCGCGTGGGCTCGTTGTCGCTGCTGGCACGTGTGAGAGACCCACTAAAGTCAAATTACCAAAAAAAAAAAAAGAAAGCATTTGTACAGTACGATACACAACAGCAAAAATCACATGTTACAGAAGGGAAAAAACCACCGGCACCACCGGCAACCACCCGGTTTTCTTTGTTGTTTTTTCCCTTCTGTAACATTCCATTCATTCATTCCTTTTGTAACACTAAATAAATTAAACACACAAACTAAATTATTATTTGTATGTGCATACCTTGTGTGGGACTCTCATTTTCAACTCGTGCGTTTACTGTCGCAGCCGCCGCGGGCCTGGAACACGGAGCCTTGCGCCTTACACGAATGGGGGGCTTCGTGGCCAATGAGCGCGTTAACTTGCGCCTCACGCCAGCGGTGGAAGTAGCTTTGGCCGCCATGTCACACGCGTTTTTACGTCTTTTGCGACCCTGCGCATGAGTTGCCGCAGCAGACGCAGTAGCGGAGAGCGCTTCCTCGAGGGCCATGATCATGTCCTTGAATATCATAGCGACTCTCTGTGCGTGAACGGCCACAATGTCAGTGATCGCAACGGACATTGTGGCGTGAGCAGCCGCATCTTGACTGCCCATGCTCGCAGGCACCGCGTGCGGTGCGTGTGCGGTAGCGCCCTGAGCGTCTGCGGTAGATGCGTATGCTGCCGCATCCTGAGCGCCCGAGCACGCAGCCGCGTGCGATGCATTTGCGGCCACGTTCTGTGCACCCGCGGTTGAAGCAGCTGTGTGCGCAGTTGTACCCGTCACCGGTCCTGTTTCCGAAATCAAATTATTTATTTCATCCCCACCTGGTAAAATAATGCTACGTTAACAAAGGTGACAAGGAGCTCTAGACAAAGTGATATTCTATTAGCGACAGCTGTTGTCAACAAGGGCAGATGCAGCTCCAGTGTAGCCCGCGAAATTCAAATTTTCTTACGTTTTTTGCAATTTGCAGATCAGTGTCAGGTTGTATCTTGGTCAACATTTGATTCGCGGCCGTACCAAACTACGTATTTATAGAATTGCAATCATAAAAACTCATCAATACAACTCTCTCAGTTAGAATTGATGCCAAACGTCATGATTTCATGAAATACATTTGACATCAATTCTAACTGAAAGAGTAGTCGAAACCTTTTCCTGAAACCTGCCTGTTCAATCGGGTGCTGGTCATCCAACTTAGGGCTAGTTCTGTCCAAAATGACCTTTGCAAAAATCTTTGACATTAGGCTTGCAGGTCGATAATTTCACAGACCTACAACGAATTACCTTTTTAAAGTTTGAGTAGGTAGTGTTTCTGTTAGTTTTTCGTGTACTGATTACGGGAAAAATATTCGAAAAATTATATTACAAAAGTGTTTTTTTTTTTTTCATTTTTTTCTATAAGAATTTAGTTTGAAGGTGATATACCTTTCTTTTAACTAATTGTTGAAGCAATTTAAGGCTTAACTTGTTGTACATACAGTCCACATTTAATTAGAGTAAGTAGCTAGCCGCCGACCCTACTAAATATGATGTATGGGTAATTTTAAGCTTAGTTGCCAATAAACACCATCGAAGACAGACGCTTGTTTTACTGAGACAACTACTCGCCAAACCAAATTAAACCATATTACACGCAACATAATGGTCCTTCGAGCCGGATCATTAGTGAAGTGAATACAAAAGAACCACATTCAATCAGAGATAAGAAGCCGGTGCGAGTGAATCGTTATGCGTAAACAAGTAATTGGTGATTTTTAACCAAATAAAACGTTGTTGAGTACATCAAAGTTTGCGTTTATGTACGTATATTATTGAATATTTACGTAATTAACATTGAAATATGTCTAAATCAGCCGAAGAAGCACTTGGTGTATTAGAAGATACGGCAGAGTTATTAAAGAAAACACAAATAAACTTACGAAAATGTCCTAAACAACGTTTGACTAAAGGATACATTCAATCTAGAATTTAGTGCCTCGAAGACTACTGGAAAACATTTAACGGTGCGCATCAAGACTTAGCGAGAATAACACCGAGAGATAAACGTAATTTGATATCGTATTTCGTTAATGAAGAGTTTTTTATTAACGAAGATCTTTATTTGTGTTTGTTGGGTGAATTACGCGACATGTTAGAAAAGGTTACTAGATCATCGCAATCGATGAACATCGATAACGCGGACGAAGATAACCAACAGACACAAGTGAGACTGCCACGTATAACGATACCTACGTTTTCTGGAACCTATGAAAGGCAAGACTTGCATTCAGGTCATAGTAGCACACATCACCATAGTCAATTATGGGAAAGGTTAAGGACTGTAGGTACTTGCATTGGCTTTATGTGCGCTTGGAGAAGATTCTTCAGTCGGTAGACGACCGTAACTCTCCGGTGTCTTTCTGACTGACTACTGTGACCTACCTCCGCCAATCTAAACAACTGTCGACATCAAGACCAAGATCCTTAACTTCGGTGCTAAACAGAATTCGTTGCAGATTACAGGTGGCACAGTTAGGCCATTCAGCTTTCTCAGACTATGGGGGCTCCCAACTATGATAGCCTCACTCTTTGTTGGGTTAACCACCACCCAGAATCGAAATGACCAGTTCTTAATCACTCGTAAATTCCGGTTCAGCTCCTCGATCGCATTCGGTAAGTTGACAACACCTGCCTGACAGTAGAGCTGAAGATCGTCAGCGTAGAGATAATGTAATACCAACCAACTGCTGTCGCCCCTGAAGATAAGAGAAAACCACTTCAGAACCTCGCGAGAGACGATCAGATAAGAAAGGATCGACAAAAGAACTACGTGATTATCGATTCGACATGAATATCGTCAGATATTAAAAACGTTGGAGAAGTCGATTAACACTAAAGTTACAACTCTCGTCAGTCACTTTTAGGAGAACTGTCACGGTACTGTGCCCACGCCTGAAACCAGTTTGAAACGGACTAATGAGGGATTTTTGGTAGATAAAGAAGGAGACTTGACTATGGTGATGTGTGCTACTATGACCTGAATGCAAGTCTCCTCACTAAACTTGACCGCCTTTTAAATAACTGCATTCGATTCGTTTTCAAACTTTGTAAGTATGATCATGTATTCGAGCATCGATCACTTCTGAAATGGTTAACATTTCGTCAGCGTAGAGCGCTGAGGGCCTTGACTACACTGTTGATAAACCCACTTCTCATTCTTATCTGACTTCTCATATTCATATTTATTTTTGGTGACCTGAAATACAGGCCTTGAGCCTAGTTTAGGCACCAGTCTCCCACAATATAATGTCCCACCTTTATGTCACTTTAGAAATAAGGCTAGCAATTAAGAATAATATTGTGGAGAAAAAATAAACAATTTATTATTATTATTATTCAATTTCTTTGCTACGTCGAAGATTTTTAGTGTGAGCAGTCACACTAAAAATCTTCGTTCCTCCATTAATCGTCTTCTGCGATGTCCCTCTCACCGCTCGAGCTCTGGGTTTATCCACTCATCCTTCTCTGGCCAGGCGATTTTCGTTTGGAATGCGCTGTCTCCAAACATCAGGCAAACCGACGGCAACCAGTCGGTTCTCCTTCAAGTAGAAGGCACGTGAACACATTCGCAAGAAGTTGACAGAATCAGCACAACGATGATTTGTTGGATTCGTATTTTCAATAACATTGTTAATTTTGGTTATATCTATTTATAATTGTATTTTTTTTCATTCTCTATTTGTCTTTTATATAAATTGCACCTGCACCATATTCTGTCTCTGCACCACCCTAAGGTCGACTGGTATATCAAGTCTTCTTTTTTCATTCTCTATTTGTCTTTTATATAAATTGCACCTGCACCATATTCTGTCTCTGCACCACCCTAAGGTCGACTGGTATACCAAGTCTTTTTTTTTCATTCTCTATTTGTCTTTTATATAAATTGCACCTGCACCATATTCTGTCTCTGCACCACCCTAAGGTCGACTGGTATACCAAGTCTTTTTTTTTCATTCTCTATTTGTCTTTTATATAAATTGCACTTGCACCATATTCTGTCTCTGCACCACCCTAAGGTCGACTGGTATACCAAGTCTTTTCTTTTTTTTTTTTTGGGGGGGTGGGCAATCATCCTATGACTTCTTCCGCTCTAGGGTGGAGCGGAAGGGCGTGTCAGACTCTTACTGACTAAAACCCACCCCTGTTCCTCCCTGCCCTACATGCCCAGGGGCGAGGTAACTCTTTCGAATCTATCCTCAACCCTCGGGCAGGCATTGGCCGTGGCAGGCCCCGTCCTTTTGCTGACAACTCTTTGAGGCGCGCGTGGAACACTACGCGCCGTCGACTCTCGGGCCTGGTGCTGATCGGATGATGAACGCCGTGTGTGAGTGTATGATTGGGGTGTGTGGATGTGGGAGAGGGGTGTATTTAGGTTTGAATATGTGAGAAATTGAAAGTGTTAGGCGATGTATGTGAGCAAGGATTCTGTTTGTGAGTAGTCCTGTTGAAGAAGCCATTCTGTTAATTGAGATTTAAGTTCATTTTTATTTAGGTCTATTACTCGTATGTGAAGTATTTTATGGATTTTTTTGTAAACGTAAGTGCTTAAGATGTAATACTGGTGTTTAGCGAAAAATGTATTGTGCCGGGTGCCCAAAGGAAGGTTAGTACGTTTATTAGGATCAGAATAATAATAATAATAATAATACCCATTCCTACATCCATTTTGAGAGCTAAGATTAACACACATATAGATAGTAACTGTATCATGTCGGCCTCTCAAAATGGATGTAGGAATGGGTCCCGCGGTACTAAGGAGCTTCTCCTCATAGATATGACCATTAGCCAACAGGTTCGACGTTTCCGAAAGGATCTGTCGACATGTTGGATAGACTATAAGAAGGCCTATGACTCAGTTCCTCATACATGGCTCATGAGGGTGCTGGAATTGTATAAAGTTGATGCAACGCTACGCACCTTCATGACGTCATGTATGGGGCAATGGAGGACGGTCCTTCGCTATCCAGGATGTCGACAAATCCAGAGGAATAGCGAACCGATAAGGATCGAGCGGGGTATATTCCAGGGTGACAGTTTGAGTCCGCTTTGGTTTTGCCTAGCTTTGAATCCTCTAAGCACACTGCTGGAGAATTCAGGGCTAGGCTATCGGTTGAAGAGAGGTGGTCAGGTTATATCTCACCTCCTTTACATGGATGACTTGAAACTTTTAGCCCCCAGCAATCTGCAACTGATGGAGCTACTGAAGGTAACTAAAACCTTTAGTAGTGCCATCAGGATGGAGTTTGGTGTAGACAAATGTGCGGTCATGCATGTAAAGCGAGGGGAGATTGTGGAATCCGTGGGTACTCAACTCTCGGATTCCATAAACCTGAGATCCCTCTCTCCAACCGAAAGCTATAAGTATTTGGGTATGTCGGAAGCGTTAGGTATCAATGTTACTGACATGAAGCAATCGTTGAAGGAGCGCTTCTTTGGCCGCCTGAAGAAGGTATTTAATAGCCTTCTATCGGGCGGAAACAAGGTGCGCGCCTTCAACGGTTGGGTCATGCCGGTATTGATGTACTCTTTCGGCGTACTCAAATGGACTCAAACAGAACTTGACGCCCTGGATAGGCGTGTCCGTACACTGCTGACTGCATTTCGAATGCATCACCCACGTTCGTCGGTGATGAGACTGTATATCCCGCGGAAGTGTGGAGGCCGAGGCTTTTTAAATGCTAAGACCCTCCACAACCGCGAGGTATGCAGTCTAAGGGAATATTTCCTAGCTGCTGACGTGGGTATGCATCGAGATGTAGTGGCAGTGGACAAGGGCCTTACTCCACTCTCCTTGGCTAACGAGAACTGGCGCAAACCTCTAGTGCTTGACACTAACGATCGCAGAGAAGTATGGCAGAGTAAGGAACTTCACGGACGCTTTTTCCGGGCACTACATGGGCCCGATGTAGACCAGTTAGCGTCCGTAGCCTGGCTGCGTGTCGGTGACCTCTTTGGGGAAACCGAAGGTTTTGTCTGTGCAATTATGGACGAAGTTATCATGACGAAAAATTACCGGAGATTTATTGTGAAGGACGGCACGGTTGACATATGTCGGGCATGTCATCGTCCGGGAGAATCAATCCGCCACATAATCTCTGGTTGTTCTCGTCTAGCTAACGGTGAGTACTTGCATAGGCACAACCTTGTAGCCAGGATTATCCATCAGCAACTTGCTCTGAAGTACTCTCTTGTGGAATCGGAAGTGCCGTACTACAGATATGCGTCCGACCCAGTTCTCGATAATGGTCATATCTCATTGTACTGGGATCGGTCCATCATCACTGACAGGACTGTTGTAGCCAATAAGCCTGATATAGTGGTGGTGGACCGAATCGAGAGGCGTGCAATGATTGTTGACATTACCGTCCCACATGACGAGAACCTCGTGAAAGCCGAGAAAGATAAACAAATCAAGTATATTGACTTGGCTCGCGAGGTTGTCGACATGTGGGATGTGGACTCAGCGATCATTGTACCGATAGTCGTGTCAGCTAATGGTTTAATAGCCACGAGCCTCGACCAACACCTCAGGAGGCTCTCGTTAGGCGGCTGGATCAAGGGCTTGATTCAGAAAGCAGTACTTCTGGACACGGCTCGCATTGTCAGGCGGTTTCTCTCTCTGGAGCCCTGACCGCCGGTAGCTTGGACCCTGTTCCCGATACCGGTGGGATACTATTTTTTATATTTTTAAATGTTTTTTTTATCCTTTATATTTAAATATTAAATATTTAAAAATGTAAATAATATGTCTATAAAAATAAATAAACGGAATAATAATAATTTATTTATTTGAGTTCTTTAACAAAATAATACATTTATAAACTTATAAATACTTAGTATTAGTAGTACAAAGTGCTTAACAGATTGGCTTAAATACCTAAATAAAAACTAGTTTAATTTACACATGTTTTAAATTACTGAAAAGTGCGTTGGTACTGACATTATAATTTTTTTGGCGACATGCCTGAACTAGGTTAATAAAAACCTGTGTTTCAGGCCATCCTCAGACTAACCGATCATCTGATTATTGGTCCACTGTTAATTAATTATTGAAATAATACTATGCTACTCATTGTACTAAACACAAATTAAAAATAACCAATTTAATATCTATATAACTATTGAAGTAATTCTAACAGCTTTTCTGTGTCTGTGTAATCAAGTCCACCCAAATATTCGCTTATCTTTAGACTACAATGTTTGTAACCGGCACTATAAATATTAAGTATCCTATTGAGCTTATTATATAAATCGGGTCCTAAATAGACATAGAAACGGTTTACAAAAGCATGCCTAGTTTGAGGCTTTATGCAAACCAAATCTTTCCTTCTTTTGTCAGAAGGTACTGGCTTGTAGGCGAGTTCTACGTGCTGGTGTAAAATGATGTGCAATATAAATAATTGGCGTACTGTTAGCAACTCACATGCAATGTAAAGCTGGTGTGTAGGAAATCTAAAAGGCCTAAAGGTGGCCACCTTTAGAATCGCTCTTTGAGCGCGTTCTAGAGGGAGTAAAATTGATTTCGCAGCACCGCCCCATGAAGTTATGCAGTATGTAAGAACAGATTGGCACAAAGCCAAATATACCTGTTTAATTAATTTAAAGTCAGCAATGTGACGTAAATTTTTAAAGATATATATTAATTTACGAACTCGAGTACATTGCAAATCAATGTGTTTACGGAAATTTAGATTTGTGTCAAGTGTAACACCTAAGTATTTCATATGATCGGCTTTAGCTAGAGTAGGACACGAACAAGCAGCGTCAGCGTCTGTCGTACAGTTGTGAGCATAAATGGTAAGGTTATTAACTAGAATATTAGTGTTTCTCATTCTAAACAGAATATATTTGGTTTTATCTGCATTTAATGTTAGTAGATTCATACAAAGCCAATTTGATACTATGTTAAAGCCACTCTGAGCGTTTTTATAGACCTCTTCTCGTGATTTAGCCGTAAACAACAGGGCTGTGTCATCTGCGTATGACATTATGATACCATCTGGTAATTTCAGGTTGCACAGTTCATTTATATAAATTAAAAACAATGTTGGTCCCAAAATACTTCCTTGTGGAATGCCGTAGCAGCTGTTTTTAAGTTCTGAACTTTTATACTGACCGATTTTTACACACTGATAACGATTTTTAAGATAATCAGAAAAAAGTAGGAGTTGTGTTCCTCTTATTCCAAGTGTTTCAAGCTTGTGCAATAGTTTAGAGCAAGAAATTGTGTCGAAAGCCTTGGCAAGATCCAGGAAAATTCCCATGCAATGCAAACCATTATCCAGATTAGTAGTGATATAATTTGTCATTTTGAGTACTGCTTGGCAGGTTGACCTTTTTGGTCTAAAACCAAATTGACTATTTGATAGTAATTTGTTGTCCTCAAGATATTTTACTAACCTATTATTTATAATTCTTTCCAAAATTTTTGAGAGGCCCGTTAAGACTGAAATGGGTCTGTAGTTATTAACGCAGTACTTGTCTCCAGATTTGAATACAGGCGTCACCAATGCTTTTTTAAGTAGAGTAGGAAAAACTCCATTTGACAGACATAGCTGTAAGATATGTGTTAAAGGCTGAACAAGTAGGTATTTAAATTTCTTAAGGATCCTATTTGGTATATCATCCCACCCAACAGCGCATTCATCTTTTAACCCGGAAATTATTCCTAAAACTTCATCGACGTCGGTATCTAATAAAACAAAGGAATTAACTGGATTTACAGTTACACTAGTCTGGTTTTGGCAAGGGTGAGTTCTAGTTGCAGGCGTTTTTTCAGCCAAATTTTTACCAACGTTGACAAAAAAATTATTTACTTTATCTGCTGCGACAGATGGGCTAATACCTGTTGATAGTAAATCAAGTGGAGGTTCGGAGTTTTTTGCCCTAAAAGTATTTGTTCTTATGAATTTCCAGACAAGTTTACTATTTTTTCCTGCTGATTGCAGCTCATATTTATCATGCTGTATTTTAATTTTCTTCAGAAGGTTATTACAGAAGTTCCTGTACCTTTTATACGTTATGCTAAGAACCTCGTTGTCAGGTGCGAGTTTAGATTTTAGGTGCAATTTGTCTCTGTGTCTTATACAACGGACGAGACCTGGTGTAATCCAGGGTTTGACAGTACTATATTTCCTAGGCATTTTAGTAGTGAATGTGTTTTTAATTATTGCATGTTGCAGTGAGCTTATGAAGTAGTTTAGGGAAGTATTAGCGTCGCATGAGTTGTAAACTGGGTCAAAATTTATGCTGCGTATGTCATTTTCAAGTTTTGCCATATTGACTTTAGTATAGCTGCGCATGCAGTTTTTTCTAGGTAAAGATATTTGTAATGTTAGTAAAATTGCATTATGATCAGTTAGTGAAGAAGGGGTACACTAGCATGTCTTCTGAGAATTGAATGTAGGACATAGAGCTGACGCACTGTTAGAACCCTACAGTCCAAGTATAATTGTGTGGTAGGATAACGGTAGGGTTTACGAGTCATTACCTTGAGTATGGTTCTATGCGCTCTCTCAACCCTCAAGAAGTTTATTTTAGTTGCACCGCCCCAAACTGTGATACATTACCCAAAGACCGACTGGCAGAGAGCATAAAAAATCATCTTTAGAGTATCTTGGTCCGCGGAGTATCTAAGGGACTTAAAGATGTGAATAAGCCTCAAGGTTCTAGTGGTGAGGGCTTCAAGCTGTTTATCCCAGCGCAAATTTGCATCAATTTGTATACCTAGATACCTTACTTCCTCAAATCTTTTCAGTTCCGGACAAAGACACTGAGTTGAGAGTTGTGGGCATGTGTGCGCCTTTACCGAAAAGGTGTGCTTACTCCTCTTATAATGTTGTACAAGCTATGGCGAGTGGCCTGAGCCCGGCCCCGCCTACATGAAAGCAAACACGGCGAAAGATAAATTTACCAGGGGGCTTAGGCAAAGTAACAATTTAAAAACGATAACGAAGTTAGAAAAGACTAAAATGTATGAGATTGACATAAACCGCGCTAAGTCACGTGGTCAGTCGACTGTCGACATCGTTATCGCAAGTTGGTAGACAATGTTATAATTCGTAACGAAACCATAAAGAAACGAATTGCTATCGTGTTTATCCCATACAAATGCGTAGACAAGCAGCGCTTTCAGAGTTCGCCTTCGCCTCGATCGTGATCGCCAAAAAAGATAACGAAGGAACGCTAACGCTAGGAAATGTTTATCGATATCTCAGAGACGATGACGAATTTAGATATCGTTTCGCTACGAAGCGATGTTACTTTGTCAATAGGGCCAGGAGCCGTACCTAGCCATAAGGGTTCGTTTCCACTGAAGCGGAGCCGCACGGAGCGGAGCGGAGACGCAGGAATCGTCCAATCGCAGACGAGACGAGTGATGCGGTGAGTATTTCAAACATTGTGAAACGCACCCTAAGAATTATCTAAGATCCCAGAGCAACCAGATATTACATTTTCTGATTAACAAAATGGGATCGGGTAGGTACTAATAAATATTGAACGTAGTTATCTTTTTTTTTTATCGTGTTGAAATTCTCATGGATCTCCGGTCGGGCGTCCGGCGTAGGGGTCTGAGGGCTTAGTGTGAGTTTTAAGACGTAGTTATACCACTTTTAATGATTTGTTATTGAACGTCACGTCTTAATGACTAGTACTATTTCTTTGAAAAAAAAACAATGTAACTCTAGACAATTTTCTTCATAATTTGTTAAGTGAATATTTGAATTTATGTTTTTATAATAGAGTGTAATTAATTTATAAAGTTATGTCTAATGCGGATAACAAATTGAGAATCACGCATAATCTATAAAGAGTATTTTTATGAAACCTTCACCATTTTAAAGATCTTCTAAATATTTATATTTGAGTATACGTGTTTTAGTATAATACCTGTTGTTTTCTATATAATAAATTAATAATGCGCCTAATTTCGGACAGCGCTCCTTTATGGGCGAGTCCTATTACTAGATGGACGTACGACGCGTTACGTGAGCTCAGCACAGAACACGCAAGCTAACCACTCAAGGTCATTGGCAGTTAATAGCGCCTTAACGCACTCGAACGCGTTTGCGTAAACGTTATTATTCTTTATTGTACAATTGAAACATATACATAAAAACACAATGTGACAGTTAATTACAAAGGCGAGCTTAACCCAGCATTTGGGTTTTTTTTACAGCAAACCACAAGGTTAAAAAATCCTTATTGTTTAGGGACATCATAAGTGCACAACAAAACTCTAATATTGTTGCTTAAATAAACTTAACAAATATGTGATACATAAACATAATATATACCTATAATATAAACAAAGAAATATTAAAAAAAACATTATTATGGGTCATGTTGACAGGAAATGCTTCCTTATTCCTCTCCTGAACACCTGCAACGAAAGGTAGCACGAACCTTAGAGTGTGTGGAAAAGAGTTCCAAAGGTGTACAGCACGAACAGTAAAGGATCCACCGTAACGACTAGAAGATGGGAAGGAAACCGAAGGAGAAAAGAGAACGATGAGCGGCAAGGTTTTCCTCTTGGAACAAGATACTTAAAGCGTTTCCGGAGATACGAGGGGGAGAGATTGTGAAGAACTGAAAAGAGTAAAGAAAGAATGTGGGTATCCCAACGCTGCCGAATAGGCAGCCACCTCAACTTCTTCTTCCAAAGGCCAAAGATGAAGCGTATGCACAAATTTTGCAGACGTTCGAGCTTATCAAGGAGCTCCTATGTCGCATCAAGGAAGCAGACATCAGCATAGTCTAGAAGAGGTAGAAGAAGAGACTGTGAACATTCTAAGATAGGTTGCAGCCCAGGAAAACACCTAAGCTTTTGACCTTTTTGGAATAGGCTATAGCAACGGCATCGTACAAAACTGGAGGAAGAGACTGGCTACTCAACAGATTTACTAAGTATCTGCCACCAATAATGAGAGCTTGTGATTTTGCTGGATTTACTAAAAGTCCCAAACTTTTAGCCCACTGACTGATATTTTTAAGATTATTGATAGCTCCAGTAAGCTCTTCAGGTTTAAAGTGGCGATAAAGCTGCAAGTCGTCTGCATGGAGATGGTAGTGTGAAGATAAGACCTTAGTGATAGCGTTAATAAATATAGAGAAAAGAAGAGGAGAAAGGACGCCACCCTGAGAAACACCCGCAGCGAGGTCGCACCAGTCAGAGGAAGCCTCCTCCGAGCGAACCGACTGCGAGCGATCCCGAAGATAAGAATTAAACCACCCAATCACAGGAGGAGATTATATTAAGAGAAGATAGGATACCTAAGAGGATGTCAAAATCAACTGAATGATGACAAAAGCACTGCTAAAGTCTAATAGAATCAACACTAAGAAGCCTGTTTTCCATGGCCAGTCGGATGTCGTTAGTTATTTTAACGAGTGCCGATACAGTGCTATGGCCAGGGAGGAAACCAGATTGATAAGGACTTAGCAGGCTATTAGAGGAAAGGAAATGAGACAGTTGATTATTAACAACACTCTCAAGGACTTTGGATAGGATTGGAAGTATGGAAATGGGACGGTAACGGGAAACTGACATGGGATTAGGGACTTTGGGTAGAGGCAGAACATGTGCTTTTTTCCACGTAGAGGGAAAGCAGCCAGCAAAAGAGAGTAGTTGATAGTGTGGAAGATGACAAGAGCGTGTTCATTCAGGATAGGAAGAAGCATCTGGAGTTGAAGACCATCATCGCCCACAGCTTTCGTGGATATGGATGTGATGGCCCGCTTAATATCGTAACTGGTTGAAAAGAGAATGAAGTACAAAGTGGCAGTGGAAGTTTAGAGAGATTGTTAAGAGTGGAAGCTTTGACGTTGTTGAACAGAACAACAGGTGGTTTGGAAAAATGTAAGTTAATTGTGTTAAGGTCAATATTCGGCGTGCTGTCATCCACAGCTTTGCCGGCACCAAGAGATTTGAGAAATTGCCATACTTGTGCTGTGTTGAAGTTCTGAACAGAATTGTGGATGTGGCGCCTTTTAGCATCCCTACACATATGACCGCAGCGATTGCGCAGTTTTTTGTATAAAGACCAGTTCTCATCAGTAGGATCCCGTTTGTACCGCCTCTTAGCCGTATCCCTTTTCGACATTGCGCTTCTAATGCTATCACACAACCTCCCTGGTCCCCGGAAGATGTTTTACTCTGACCTTTTTGAGTGGGGCATGCACATCAAAGAGTTTCACCATTATCGACGTCATTGCTATCATAAACAGGAGACCAGTCAATAGTGTTCGCATCCTCCCTCAAACGATCCAGATCAATGTTGTTGAAACAGCGAAGGAAGAGAAATTTAGATTTACGCTTGGGAGGACGAATTTTATATGAAAGAAGTATTAGGTCATGGTAAGAGAAAGAGGTAGAAAGTGTGTGGCTACTTTGCTAGCATCGGAAACCAGAATAAGGTCTAGAAGTGAAGGGTTACAGTGGGGAGCACGATGGGTAGCATTAAACTGAAGAATATGCATGTTAACAGAAGAGACAAGAGACTGCAGTTTACGGCTGCTCACATTATTCTTGATCAGGCAGGTGTTGAAATCTCCGAGTATAATTGTGTGATCATATAGAGAAGAAAAATATTCAAACTATGATTCAAAAGAAGAGAAGTAATCAGTAGGGATACACACCTAAAAGTAACTTAGTGTGGTTTAAAGTAATTTCAATAAATAGGTGCTTAGCGGATTTTGAATACTCGGGGACTGATCGATGACTTTATTTATTTATTTATAATAATACGCACACCAACAGCACTGGCACTTACAATTCAAATAAAATAACATCTAAAATCGGCATTTCAGTAACCATGCAAACAACAGGTATGCATGACATTGACAAAATGAAATTAGAGACGATAAGAAAAAATAAAAACTGTGTCCAATAAGCCTAAAACCACAACACTACAAAAACAAAAACAATTTGAGCTATATAGACGTACATTGTTCGCACTGTTTATATAGAGAACGTCTGTATGAAGCGAAACCCATAGAGAAAACTTCGATAGGGTAATCCGTCAAGTTGGACACGTGCCATACGTGTTAAGGGGCTATTAAAGGTAGTATTTAAGGTGGAGGTAGGCAATTGAAAAATGCGATAATGTCGCTTGCTACGTTGGCTAGCCCAAAATTTAAAATATTGAATCAATTGCGATATGGAACCATTTATAATTTTGTGTAGTGTAAGTAAGTCAGAATGGATCCGCCCATCCTTTAAGCTAATCATCTTATAGTGCCTTAACCTATCATTGTAATCAGGTATAGCTTTTCGAATCCCATTCT
Organism: Polia nebulosa; assembly: GCA_951329385.1. Taxonomy (NCBI): domain Eukaryota; kingdom Metazoa; phylum Arthropoda; class Insecta; order Lepidoptera; family Noctuidae; genus Polia; species Polia nebulosa. The sequence goes on along the minus strand of OX589606.1, from coordinate 2,986,394 downwards.
TCACACATAAATACCTAACAAAACGAGCCTGAACAGATTCAACATTATTAGCATAACTTGAGTACTACGGAGACCAAATAGTGGAACTGGAACTCAAGGAATACTCCAATGAGCTCCTTACCAGTGCGTTATAGAGTAGAATAATGCTACTATAATTACGGAAAGGTTTTGACATGCCAATTATAAAGCCAAACATACAAATATGTTATGTCTCCACGGAGATAAATGACAGTTAATAGCGCCTTAACCCACTCGAACGTGTTTGCGTAAACGTTCACATAAGTCAAATCGTATAGAAAAAAAAGAGGTTACCCGGTATTGTCACCAGGCGGCGCATAAATAGTTTTAATACAAATTGACGTTTATTTTAACGCGATCTAGTACCTAGGTTAATAAACTCACACTCGGGGTACTGGCCAGACTTAGGCTGACTAAAACCACACGGTGTTGTATAGCTATGTACCTTTGGCCTGGGCGCTAGAGAGCTTACGCATTTTAACTCGCTCCCCCGCCCGGGCCAGTTTGTTTTGCGGTTTTGGGATCTTACTCTATCACTAGTAATGATATTGAAACACGTTTTTTGATATGCGTGCTCATTTGAAATTGCATTCTCGGCTCTACAGAGTGTAACAGAAAGGTGTGGTCATATTTTAAGACCTGCATCTCTCCATCGATATGAACAACTTCCTTCAAGAAAACCTGAGGAAATTCTCAAAAAATTGTTTTACCTCCCATACAAATATTGATCAGCTGATGATAACTTTGTATGGAAAGTCCAACTTTTTTTTTGGGTGTTTACCATTTTTTCTTAGAGTTAATTGTTCATATCCATGGGCAGAACTGGTTCTTAAAATATGACCACACCTTTCTGTTACATCCTGTATAACTCCCTCGCTGTCGGCCCTAGCGCCGATCCCGTCCCGGCTGCAATGGCAGCTTCGCACACTTGTCTTGCAGCAAAATGCTATATGTATTTCACGCCTAAAGTTGGCAGCCTGCGGAATTAGTCCCCTTTTTTGTATCGTGGTGTATTCTGGGTGGAGCGGGAGGGCGTGTCACACTCTTACTGACTAAAACCCACCCGTGTAACTTCAGTTGCTTGGGCCGGGGCCGCGGTCATCATCATCTGCCCGCGCCTTTTCCCAACTATCTTGGGGTCGGCTTCCAGTCTAACTGGATGCAACTGAATACCAGTATTCCCGCCGCGACTCTTTCAGACACTCTTGCGACCGGGTATCAAAACCAGGTTATAACCTCTTTTTATATAATACTAGTTGTGCCCGCGACGTCGCCAACGTGGGCTTAGATCTATGTCAGCCTATTATATAACGTCTTACTACGCGGAGGCTTAGTAATAAGTTCCCGTGAGTACCGGTACGGTACCCTATTATCGCCTTGATTCGCAAATCGAACCGTTCGATACTTTGCACAATTAAAATCGATCGCAGAGAGGCTTTGTAGTAGGGTCCCGTTAGCACCTTTGATACGGAACCCTACAGACCTGATACGCAAGTAGAACCGTCCGATATTTCGCAAGAACTTGAGATTTGAGATTTTTGCGAAATTGTATTCGAAACCCTACAGTCTTGTTTGACCTTTCAAGCTGCGGTCCCACGGGCCACGGCCCGTGAAACGATGGGCCGTGCCGCGGTGCGTCAGGTGTTGCGCGGCCCGTGTCGAGTATTCTCACGGCGAAAGTCGGCCTGGCCCGTGCGGCCTGCTGGGTCTGATTCATTATCTTAATTTTATATGTACGTAATAATGAAGAAGGCTCTACGTAGGTAATTAATCATTTTATTATTTGGCGCCGACTCAAAATTTATTTATATAAAATTTTATATTTTATGTAAATAAGCTCAATACTCAAAATTTAAAATGTTTGAATGTTTGTTTTGACAATGACGGACACCGCTCTGATAAATTCTCAGCTCTGATTGGACGATACAAAAAGCGATTAGGTAACAACAATAGCAGAATGCAACAAATCAATTAACAAAGTATTGTTTTTAAAAAATAAACGATATCTTGCACTATGAAAACAGCAATCAACTTGAATCGAACTGCTTCCTCCGACATATAATTATTATACGGTCGAATTGAGAACTTCCTGTTTTTTCATCGGTTAATAAAATGTTCACTTTTATTTTGCTACGTATTATAATACTAAAGTTTAACAAATAACTCAACAATATGTTTTGGTGTTATTATCGTGCGTTCGTGAGTCTTATCTTGGGTTGGTTATCTTTGCTCAATAGATTCAAAGTTACGCAAATTTCTTATATACAAAATTTTTCTTTACCTAATGGTTTTATAGTTAGTTGAGTAATAAAATAAAAATAGGTGCAGGTGTAGGTACAGTTACAGGTGCAGGTGCAGGTTGCATGTACAGGTTGCAGGTGCATGTACAGGCTTAGCACTCTATGAAGTTTCATACTAAACTTAAAAATTCAATATGTTTTGATTTTGTGAGTCGATTTTTATGAAATAAACGCTAAATGTTACTCGGGTTACCACTAAATATTTTAAAAAATCTGGCGTTCGAATCCAATCAGCGGTTTTTGAACGATGCTCTAACAAACATACAGACAAACAGATAAACAGACAAAAATTTCAAAAATTGCATTTTGGCGTTCTATAGCTTTTTCCTAATGTTTCTCAGTTATTTTCATTCAAAAATATTCAATGTACGCTAAGTCTACGATTTTATTATTATGTATAGATAATTGATTATGATAGATTTACCTTTACAGCTGCACCGCGGTACAGCATTGCGCAGTCCGGCGCGCGCGGCTGACGCCGCATGCGATGCCGCTTCCAACTCCAGAGCTAACTCGACAGCTCGCTTGTGGCTCAAATCATGCTCAGCAAACAGCCTGGATCTCATATCCTCATGGCTTAGTCCCGACACGAACTGCTCTGTTAAATTGCTTTCGAGAGTATTGCCAAAGTTGCATGTTTTTGCAAGATGCTTTAGACTTTGTAAGTACTCGGAGACCGACTCCGAGTCTCCTTGCTTCCTTTGCCGAAACAAGTGGCGCTGCTCAATTTCCGAACGTTTCGATTCGAGATACTCCTTGACGATACGTTCGAGTTCTTCAAAGGTCTGAGTCTCCGGTGAACCAGGGGCGCACAAGTCACACATCAACTTGAAGCACTCTTCACTCACATAAGTCAATAAAGTAGGCACACGATTCTCCTCTGATATGCAATTTAGAGTTATAAACTGTTTAAGGCGCCTACAAAATAAGTCCCAATTGTGAGACCCAATTTCAAACCGATCGATTATTCCTAGAGGCATAATAGCAACACTGTTCTAATAAAGAGTAAAACTAAACAACTAATCTAAACAGACTTCGCACAAGTGTTTGACGAGTGTTGACTCATCACGCCATGAGCGTCACCGGACAACGATAAGGATAAATAATAATATGTGATTCTCGACACGCGTTGGTTTTAAACCAAACCAAGTGATAAACTGGATGGAACAGGGCCTGCGAGGGATTTGAAAAATAGGTATTTGAAGAAACTATTGCCATCGTGCTTCCTTAAGCCTACTCCCGTAAAGTGCGATAGAGACAGCTGCAGCTCAGACCAATTTTTATCACAAAATTTTTTCGTGATCGACGTTGTGTGTCCTGATTTTAATGAGCGATACTATGGTGCTAACTACGTACACTATAATTATGTAGTTTGCAGCACGATTATTTTTTTTTGGTTGTAGTAAATCATTCAATGACATCTCCCACTCTGGGTGGAGCGGGAGAGCGTGTCAGACTCTTACTGACTAAAACCCACCCCTGTTCCTTCCCTGCCTGTGCCCAGGGGCGCGGTAACTCTGTTACGAATTTATCCCAAACGATACCGCCCTGCACTAGCCGCACTGTAGGCACGCTTTAACAAAGGATCAAAACGACCGTCTCGCTTAGGCGGCTACTTTGACACAAACTATAGGTGAACTTTGTCGAGCGCTCAGTGTTGCCTTTGATAAGTTTTTCTTTTTTTTTTAATCAATTATTTCATTGGGTAAAAATGATAATCTCGTATCCATTAAATGATTACAACTTCAGGATCGGACAGGGTTTTTGTAACATGCTGTATAATATAAAAGAAAGTCGGGTTAGTTACACCATTTACAAGTCAAGAACGGCTGGACCGATTTTTGTGATATTTGATTTGTTAGATTTGTCTCCGCCCCGAATATCGGAAAAGATAACTACTCGTATTAAAACATCGGAAAAGTTCACGAAAAATTTTTTGTATTAAACGGGTTTTTGATGAAGGTCGCCGGGTCAGCTAGATTTATAATAAAAGATATGTACAATCTCAGACTAACGTATTATTAATGTAGTAGGTACTTTAAATAGATTGTTTAACAATTCTTTTATCACAACCAATTTAGCTATCTATATTCGATAACAAGTAAATAGGAAGTAGGTATGTAAGAATTGTATTCGTTACCAGAACATCATTTTACTCACGCTAAAATGGACATATGAACCGCGAAGGTTTCGCAAAGTGTGTTAGTGGTGCAGCAGTGCCTCCCTTATGGAGGAGCAGACTGCTTGGAGCAGCGGACTGCTTGGAGCTGTCAGTGCCGACAGCTCAGCGGTCGCTGTTGAGCGATCTGCAGTTTCAAAGTGGTATCTAACCTATATTCTGCCCAAAGTCGAACCTATTTCTATACCAAAAACAGTTCAGTGGTCTGGCTTAAAAACAAAACAAACAGACTATAGTTACTTGCACAGTATGAATAGGTATTTGACATCTCTGGGACAGATTGATGGACGGTCGGAGAAACCGCGCAGCGTACTGGCTTAGTTATGGTCAAGGGGTCTCATCTCGAACAAAGAAAATTTAGTTCAAATAAATATCAATAGATGGCAGAATATGCATCGATTTCTTATTGAAGTTCATGTAACTTAATACTTAAAAAAATATATGGGAAAAACAGTATTTTGTTATTTAATAAACTACCCTAAGCATACAATTGTGGAATAACTAGCTCCTTATTCAAATTTAGATGTTTATTGGGACGAATTCTTAGGCATTTCTATTTCTTGTACCGATAGATGGCGTTGTTTGAAGTTTTAGAGTTTTCCATTCGCCTCTTTAAAATTTCTATAGTGACACGATTTGAAACAGTAAAACTGTTATGTGCTAAAAATACTATAATGTAAATTCTTTCAACTTGCAAGCCGTCGCTGCTAACACCATCTAGCGAGGTGTAGAGGACGGGCCCGAACGAAGAACAAAAGTTGCTTGTGCAAGTTGAAAGCCCGTAGTTACGGTGCTACTGTTTCTTTGTATGGGATGAGGCATCTGTTTTTTTTTTTTTTTTTTTTTTTTTTTTTTTTTTTTTTTTTTTTTTTTTTTTTTTTTTAAAAACGTTGCCCCACACTAGGAATTACTCCTGTATCGTGGGTGCGTTCACAAACATGTATACTCACATACACAAGAAACCCAGACCCGAAACAACTATCTGTAGGTCATACAAATATTTGTTCCGTGCGGGGATCGAACCCGCGACACGCAGCGCAGCAGCCGAACGCTCAACCACTGCGCCAACCGTGTCGTCATCTGTACGTTAGTATTATATTATCTGTGATTATGGTCCAGTTTCACCAAGGGCCTAGCGAGGTACAGGCAGGAGGGGCAGCAGGTCGCTGGAATACTCATGAACCGGAGACTTAAAAAAATATGAATAAGCAAAAGCAACGTTGCATCTAAAAATATATCTTTATTTATTTATTTATTTTTATTGCACATTGTGTGTAAACATAGTTCAGACAATGTTAATTTAATGAGTACCTACATCACCCTGTCAGGGCGCAGCACTTAACTTATGACTAAAACAATAGTAATTTACAGTTACTAAAAAAATAAAAAATAAAACTGTGGGCTATATTTTTTAGAATACTTATGAATATTTAACTTATACTATTTTATTATTTTAAGGTCTTTTCATCCATAAATTCTTTAATACTGTAGTAATACTTTTCTAAGAGTAATAATTTTAACCTCTCAGGCTGCGGCCTTTAATATTTAATATTTTTTTAGCGTTTTAATAATATAATTAATATTAATATGTATATATAGATAAATAAATGGAATAAGTAATTAATATTAATAATATTGTTTTAATATTTTAATAATATTTTTTTTCGCTCTGCCTCACTTTTTTTTTTTTTGTGGGGTGGGAAATCATCCAATGACTTCTCCCGCTCTGGGTGGAGCGGGAGGGCGTGTCAGACTCTTACTGACTAAAACCCACCCCTGTTCCTTCCCTGCCTGAGTGCCCAGGGGTGCGGTAACTCATTTTCAGACTTTATCCGCTACCCCTAGGCATGCAGGCACCGACCATGATGGGCCCCGTCAGTGGTGGCTGACTACATCTCTTTGAGGCGCGCGTGGAACACTACGCGCCGTCGACTCACGGGCCTGGTGCTGATTGGACGGCGAGCTACCCACTGCTCGCCGTCCGCAGGCCCGGGTCTACGGTGGCCGGAAATCGTCTCGCGACGTCCTACGCCTAGTACGCCCAGTACCTCTCCTGCGGTGGTAGCGGCCGGGGCCGCGAGGGCCACTCCGTTGAGCTTCCCTCACGCGTCCCGCCTCCGCCTTCACGAGCATTACTGCTTCACAGAAGGCGGAGTCCCATTCCCTCTCGCTCCGTACCATGGCCTGAACCAGGGCCGGGCGCGAGAGGTCACCGCCACCTATCGCATCCACGAGGACACGGCGGTGTTCCGCCCAAGCGGGGCAAGCATACGGTGGAGGTCTGCGAGGTGGCAGACCTCCACCGTATGCTCCACCGTGTCCTCTGGGCGATCCGCGCAGTGGTAACACCCGGGCGTTTCCTCCCGCCCGATCTGATGCAAGAACCTCCCGAAACAACCGTGTCCGGTGAGGACCTGCGTCAGGTGGAAGGTGAGGACGCCATGACGCCTCTCCAGCCACTCCTCAAAGAGGGACACTACCGCCGCAATGGTGGTGTGCTCAGCGCTGGGTTGCGGCAGTCGCTGTCTCCATGTCGCCATGAGATCCTGCCGGAGCTCCATCCGCCGAGCCGCGAGGTGTCGCGGCAGCAGAGTTTCGCCCCGGCGTTTAGCCTCTTCGCGCCACTCCCAGAGCAGCGCGACGCTCTGCCTCACTGGTGCGGCATTGAGCAATGTTTTCGTGGATCTTATAATTTCAGGTAGGTAGTTTTTTATAATTATATTTGGATACATCTGCGTCCTGATTTTAATGAGCGATACTATGCTGCTAAATACGTACACTATAATTATGTAGTTTGCAGGACGATTTTTTTTTTTGGGAGTGGGAAATCATCCAATGACATCTCCCGCTCTGGGTGGAGCAATAAGGCGTGTCAGACTCTTACTGACTAAAACCCACTCCTGTTCCTTCCCTGTCTGTGCCCAGAGAAGCGGTAAACGAATTTATCCTCTACCCCTAGGCATGCAGGCACCGGCCATGATGGGCCCCGTTAGTGGTGGCTGACAAATTCTCTTTGAGGCGCGCGTGGAACACTACGCGCCATAAAAACCCTATACGTCGTTTAAGGGGTTTTTTTTATAGGGTGCGGGAGGCAAGGCGGCAGAACACGTCCCTGTACCATTTTTACATATCCTGTCCCACTACGTTTTTAGGGTCCACTAGTTAGTTCTTTTTTTAATATTTGTATATTTGGAAGAGATGCTCTCCCTTTTATTTTCTAAACATTATTTTACTATTTTTTTTTTTGGAGGTAAGTAAATGTTTTTTTTTAAACTTTTCAAAACTTACAGTACCTATTGTACAATTTCTAATTTTGTAAATATGAGTACCATGTGGCGTGTGTGTTGGGTCATTCGGTTCCCTCTTACCTAACTGCCACTGGCTTATTTTAATCTTTTTTTTTTGTTTGTTTTTGAATTGTTTATTTAGCAACAAGACACAAATGTACTTAACCAGGATTTTTGAGTGTCTGTCCACGAGTGAGTGTCCATGAAGTTTCTTGCACGTTCTTCTCCATAGAGATCTACGCCTTGGAATGTGCAATTAACTTCATCTTTCTGACTGACCGACTTATTGACAATTCAAATGTGCCTGTAAATGGTTTATTTGAAATCAAAATTATTTCAAATTCAAAGCATTTGCTTTGAATTTGAATTGAATTTGGTACATACTGTCACATTATTGATATCTACTATTAATAACACACTCGATGGTCGATTGATTTGACCTTGGGCGATGTAACGAGTGGGCTACCTTATCTAAGGTACCTACGGTCTCGTATCTTACTCGTTTGCACATCCTGTACGTGTTTTCCTGACATTCCGTAGACTGTGATCGGACAAAAACAGCGTTATACCTCAGTCACGTACCACAGATATTATAATACTAGTGTACCGGTACCTCATCTCATACAAAGAAAAACTGTGACTTACAGTTTCTCTTCCACGTCATCCCATCCTGACGATGAAGTGGAAGAGTTTTACGACCTACTAAATAAAGCGTTCTAACACCGAAGCACCTGGAATATTGTTTTAGTGACTTCAACACCAAAACAGGACAAAGGCAAGCCATAGACGATGAGGCAATCGTGGGCCCGCATGTTTCTGGTGACCGAAACGAAAGTGGTTCCAGACTAATTCAGTTTGTTTTTGGACAAAGCATAAGCATAAGTAACAGCTTCTTCTACAAGGAACAACAACGACCGTGGACATGGATTTCTCCTAATCATGTTACAATAAATGAAATTGATTTCTATATTTTCTCATAAAAAAAAAAAAACAAATTATTAACAAATAGCGACCCGCCATATCTTCCCTCGGGTACAAATTAAGTATATACTTAAACCTTCCTCATGAATCACTCTGTCTATTGGTGAAAACCGCATGAAAATCCGTTCAGTAGTCGTATAAAGGCGGCGGGAGACTTCGTTTTATAATATGTACCTACCTAGTGATGTCCAAATCAAATTTAGTTCTGATAGATCCATCGTCGTCATCGAATTCATCGCAAAAATTTATTTAAAAACTAAAAATAGAAAGTTAAATAATGTAACCAATTGGGATCCGAGTCACCCGCGTCCGTAGGAGTATACCCATTGAGTCCCTACACGTGGTTAATCAGGTGACGCTAACTGTTGGTAGGTTTCGACCGGTAGCTTGCGACCACCCACTTTGTAAAGACGTACCGCCAAGCGGCCTGGCCATGTTCCGGTACGATGCTCAGTGTAGCCAATTCAGAGGAGTTGGGTCGAAATAGTTGTTCTAAAGCAGGCAGACCAAATAGGCTCGCGCTGATATGGGTGTATCGGGAGACTAGTCGCGGTGGGTAGCGGGATCCGAGGCACGGTGCGCCGCTGGCCGACCGCAGGGGACCCAAGTAGTGTGCTAGCCACACATGAAAGGTTTCCCCGCCAACTTCAACAACGCGATTAAAGTTCTGCTTTTGACACAGTCGATCACAAGCTACTATTAGCAAAAATGGAACACTGTTCTAAGACTGTTTAAAATCTTATCTGGAAAATCGAAAACAATACATAGAAATTAGTGACTGAAAAGAAATGTAAAAAAGTATACAAATCGGGTCTTAAACTCATAAAGAAGGGAGTTTAGTTTATAAATGATTTGATTAATTACATGCAAAATCAAGCCAATGCTGGCCTTGTTCTTCTTGCTGACGATACTAATGCTATAATATCCGCTAATGATATAGAAACTCTAACTGATAAAGTAATCATGGCTCTGGATCACTTCCATTCTTGGTTTACCATCAACACTCTTAACTTAAACACCAGTAAAACAAAAGCTATCTTGTTTAGAACTACGAGTATGTCGAGAAATAAGGATACAATTAAAATTACTTTGAATAATGAAAATATAATCTTGGTAGATAACGTAAAATTTTTAGGTTTTTTTTTTAAACATTTACATTGACGAAAGGTTAAATTGGAAAGTTATCTACTTATTTTTATTTATTACTAATTTTCCTATTTTAATACAGTAATCTATAAATCTTTGTCTTTTATTGCCACTTATAATATTTGGTATATTTTCAAGGCCTTTCATCCAGGGTCTGTTCTGGGCGGTTATTGCAACATCATTAAAGACCATGTTTAAGGCTGGTTATTTGTGTAAATGTTAAATAGAGCCGGAAACAACACGTGTTCTTGGGGGAGGCCGTTCTTCTGACAACGCCAGCTGCTTTTGGTATTATAGTATTATATTATTTATGGTATTATCAAGAAGAACTTGGAAACGACTGACGCTGCATGTGCACGAAGCCTGTATCCTTTGTGTTTCGGGAGTCTTTTGATGTTGACTGTATCAAAGGCTGCTGAAAGATCAACAAATACAACACCTATGAAATTGTTTGTTTGTCGGTAGCTTTTAGCATCTTTCGGAGAGTTTCCTGGCTTAAGAGAAATCACTTGAGCGCACCTCCAAAGTTTTGGGATGTTAATGTGGAACAGGGTGGAAAATCCCGCAAGCCTCCATTGAAAAGGGAGGATCTTCCGACCAGACGGGTATTGTGTCTGGTCCGTGCAACTGCCCGATGGTTGATTTCACGCTGTTGTATATGTTCAAATTGCGCGGCGCGGTTATTAGATCGTATGAGGCGTCATAGATCGACATCACTCCTCTCCGGAGATTGGAGATCGATAGTTCTTGATGAGTCGTCCATACATCTTGTGATGCTTGCCGGGCCAGTGGAAGGTTGGTTCCAGTGAGTCGGGACTGGAAGAGCCGCATAGTTCACGGTGAGTTGGAACTGTCTGCGGTGATGACCCAGTGAGTCCAGGTGTTGCTGTCCCAGTGAGTCGGGATGATGTCGCAGTGAGTCAGGATGATGTCCCAGTGAGTTGGGGTGATGATGTCCCAGTGAGTTGGGGTGATGATGTCCCAGTGAGTCGAGATGATGCTGCAGGCTCCAGTGAGTCGGAGTACTGCGGGGTCCAGTGGGTCGGCGCGATACTGTGCGATGTAGTGGCTTGACTGCTGGCGTCGACCAGGAGAGGTTTTTCGACCGGCCTAAGGTGCTGTTCGGTGCGCCAAGATCACTGATGAGGTTGAAGGTGATGAAAGAGGTTGAAGATGCTGACCAGGAATGCTCTTCCACAGCATGCTGGTGGTCAGGATACCCGTAGAAGCCGTTGGTACTGGCTGGCTGTATGACTCGTTACTCAAGAGCTTGAAGGAAGTGATGATGATGACGTCACGCTGGAGTAGCTGCACGAAGGCTGCGCTGACGTTCATGATCGAGGGTCATCATGATTGCGGCATGTGTTGAAGAGGGATAATATTCAGGATACAGCTACTTATCCTTACTTATACTGTAGTGTATAAGCTATGTTCTAAGTTAGCATATACCATGTATGTTACTCGTGCACTTAAATACCAACAATTATTAATAAATGAGTCAGTTGTCAACGAGCAGTCAGAGCGTTTTATTCTCCTCCATTACCCAACATTACATGGCGACCCTGCCATGTTTGGTGATGGGGGGTCGGGTTGCAATGCAGCCGCACTGTGTGTGGTACAGACTTTCGTGCTAAGTGAACGTTGCGTTATTGAAATTTGTTCAAGAACTTTTATAAACTTTATAATGTGAAATTCTAACAGTCCAAAACGAGAAGAAGTGATTATATACCAGAATGGCATTGGAGCTTCGAATGTGGCTAGTACCGACCAACTGCAATTTCATCTGTCTGCAATAAGCATTGTGATGATGATAATTTTGGATGACCAAATACTTCGTCAAACTTTGAGGAATTCATTTTCTCGGCGTGGTCGTAGAGGAACTGCAGAATGAAATAGATGTTCGACGTGTGGAACGCGATTTTCGGCGTTATGGTATCGATTACTATAGCTCTACTTTAAAAACCGAACAGTGTAAATTAAGTTTAGTTAACTTTATCTTAAAGAGTCGTCTCTCTCAACAAGCAAAATTAAGACTTAAATCAGATTATCCATCCATTGATGCATTACTTACTGACATGCGTATGATTCTTTTGCCTAAAAAGAGTTCCATCGCCTTGCAAAGTAAACTTCAAACTTTGCGACAACCTGGTGGGGCAGTGGCGACGAGGACCCGAGAGGGGAGCAAATGAGTGGAGCACTGGAGGAAATGGGGTTGCAGGTGCTCAACGTGGGGGGCATCCCTACATTTGACACCATAAGGGGAGGCATTAGGTACAGCAGCCGCGTGGATGTGACGGCCTGTTCGGCGGACTTGCTGGACCTGGTGGACGGCTGGTGAATCGCGGAAGGACTAACGAGTTCCGAATACAACGGCATCTTTTTTGGCATATACTTACTAAAATCAAAGGGAATAAACATTGAGCGCACTACAAGATTGTACAATACTAAGAAGGCTGATTGGAGACAGTTTCGTGAGAAACTGTCTCGAATCATGCTGGAAAATTAGTTAACAGTTACGGAACTTACAAACATTAATACCATAGATAAATTAGAACACACCATTAACACATTCACACAAGCCGTAACTGACACATGTACAAACACTTTACCAATCAAAAAGAAAACAGAAACACTTACCTTGCCGTGGTGGTCCAAGGAGCTCGCGAGGATGAAGAAGCTGGTCGCCACTAGGAAACGCAGAGTCAGGAACGCAGCGCCGGTCCGGAGAGAGATGGCGGTCAGGCTGTACCTAATAGAAAAGAAAAAATACTAGGAGGCTGTAAAGAAAGCAACCGAGGAAAGTTGGAAGCAGTTTTGTGGAAACAGGACAAGGAGGGGGTCTGGGAAGGGATATACAGGGTCATGGGAAAGGTCGCGAAAAGAGAGGAGGATCTGCCCCTACAGTCCGGAGGCGAGACACTGGACGCGAAGGGCTCGGTGAGGCTGTTGGCCGAGACGTTCTACCCCGAGGACCGTGAGGAAGACGACAACATGGACCATCGCCAAACCCGACTACTGGCAGAAATGGTAAACGAGTGGATTCATGATGAACGACATGACCCACCGTTTACCCAAAGCAAGCTGGATAGGTCCATGAGGTCGTTCAACCCAAAAAAGGCCCCGGGAGCCGACGGCCTCACTGCCGACATCTGCTCTCAGGCTATTAAATGTGACCCGGAATTCTTCCTGTCGCTGCTGAATAAATGCCTGGCGTACCACCACTTCCCGAAATCCTGGAAGGAAGCAACGGTGGTTGTACTCAGAAAGCCAGGCAAAGACTCGTACACCGTACCGAAATCGTACAGGCCGATTGGGCTCTTGCCTGTACTAGGGAAGGTGTACGAGAAGATGCTGGTTGCTCGTCTCAAATTCTACTTGCTCCCCAGGATAAGTACTCGTTAATACGGCTTTATGCCCCATAAGAGCACCGAGGACTCCCTCTATACCCTCGTGCAACAAATCCGCGCGAAGCTGGCAAAAAAGAAAATCGTCACGCTTGTGTCACTGGATATAGAGGGAGCCTTCGACAGTGCATGGTGGCCTGCCATTAAGGTACGGTTGGCTGAGGAAAAGTGTCCTGTAAATTTGAGACGAGTAGTCAGCAGCTATCTCAGCGACAGGAGGGTCAACGTGAGATACGCCGAGGAGGAGAGCAGAAGGTCAACTAGCAAAGGGTGCGTCCAGGGCTCCATTGGGGGTTGGGGGCCCTATTTTCTGGAACCTTATACTAGACCCTCTCCTTAAACAGCTGGAAGGTAGAGGCTACTACTGCGTCGTAATGGTGTTCGACGGCGAAAGTGCGGTAGAAATCGAGGGACAGGCCAATGCCGCTCTTGAACATGTTCGAGCGTGGGGTGTCCGAAATAAGCTCAAATTCGCGCCGCACAAAACCTGTGCGATGGTGCTAACGCGAAGGCTGAAGTACGACACGCCGCGCTTGAGCATGGGTGGGATCGACATTGGTATGTCCCAAGATATAAAAATCCTGGGCCTCACGATAGACGCGAAGTTGACCTTCAACAAGCACATAGCTATCGCCTGTAAGAAGGCGATAGCTATCTACAAGCAGCTGGCCAGGGCGGCCCGGGTTAACTGGGGTTTGCACCCTGAAGTTATCCGGGTCATATATACTGCAGCCATTGAGCCAACACTGCTGTACGCCGCAAGTGCATGGGCACCAGCCGCCAACAAGCTAGGGGTCATCAAGCAGTTAAATGTGGTCCAAAGAGGGTTTGCGCAAAAGCTGTGTAGAGCCTACCGCACAGTCTCCCTTAACTCAGCACTGGTACTTGCTGGGATACTCCCACTCGACTTGCGCATCCGCGAGGCGGCTGCGCTGTACAAGAGGGAGGTGCCCCAGCCAGTGCTAGGGGGCAGGGAGGTTGAGCGGATGGCTCAGCGATCGAGTCACCGCACCCTGCGGAGCAAACCACACTGCAGTTCGACAGCCTGATAGACGAGGAACAATACCGGAACCACAGCGATTTCGCTGTGCGTATTTTCACAGACGGCAGCAAGATTGAGGGCAGGGTCGGGGCGGCGCTATCCTTGTGGAATAGTGCCACTGAAGTAAAGGCCCTCAAACTTGCTTTGCCGTCTTACTGCACCGTCTATCAGGCGGAGCTATTGGCCCTACACAGAGCGGCTGGTGAAGCACTCAAACGAAGGGAAGACACGTTCGGCATTTTCTGCGACTTCATGGCGGCGCTCCAGTCGGTGGTCAATGCGAGTTCCCCCCATCCCCTGGCAGTGGAAACTAGAGACACCCTTCGCCGCTGTAAGCTCCAGAACAAGAGTGTGTCCTTGTTCTGGATCAAGGCCCACGCAGGATTGGAGGGAAACGAGCGAGCCGACCAACTCGCAAAGGAAGCCGCCTTGGGGTCGAAGAAGAAGCCGGACTACGATCTGTGCCCCGTTTCATTCGTCAAACGGCAGATTCGTAAGGAGTCGCTTGACGAGTGGAACGGGAGATATAAGTCGGGGGCAACAGCCTCTGGCACCAAACTGTTCTTCCCAGATGCGGTTGCGGCGTATAGAGTAGTGCGGAAATTTGAGCCAACTAACCTCACCACCCAGATTCTCACGGGGCACGGTGGGTTCTCTGCATACCTGAAACGCTTCAGGTGTAAGGAGAACGCATCGTGCGCCTGTGAGCCGGGACAAGACGAAACAGTCATCCATGTTCTGCTCGAGTGCCCGATCACAGCGAAAGCGCGGTACGAGGCAGAACAAGACCTCGAAGAGAAACTGGCTATCGTAAATTTACCGAAGTTAATGAAAGACAACAAAAGAAGTAGATTTTTAGATTAATGCACAAAAATAGCATCAATAGTAGTAAAGAGAAATAAAATAGTATAATAAGTATAAGAAAGTATAAGAAAACCAAGATACTTAATTATATTATAAGAATATAGTTTAGGTGTCTTAACAAAATACAAGGAGAAAAAAAAAAAACAGGAATTATATTAAAAGATAAAGACGTATACTGATAACAACACATAATATAAGTGGGTAAGATGTATATTATAAGAACAAAATTATATCAAGTAGGTAAAGATGTTGTTCAGAAGAAACACACGAAGAATAACAATAGTACAGTTTCGATTATCTAGCAACAAGCGTAGGACACATATTATTGTCAGAAGAATAATATAAAAGAAACAAAAAAACAAAATCTAAAATTGGAAACACAGCCTCCGATCCTGATCCTGTCAGAGGACAATCAGCGCGGCAGGAGTGTGGTTTTAGTCAGTAAGAGTCTGACACTGCCCAGACTGGCTCGCTTGCGAGGCAGCCTGGGCGTCCATGTGAGGATTTCCCACTCCTGCCAAAAAAAAAAAAAACTTTGCGACAAGATCAAAGGTCGATTAATGATTATGGTAAGGAGTTAACTGAGCTATTTATGGATTTATCTATAGCGCAAGCCGAGGGCAAAACGGAAAATCTCAAGATTTTACAACCTTTAAACGAGAAACAAGCCATTAAACGTTTTGCCGACGAATTACGCAATAGACGACTCAGTACGATAATAGCTGCACAAAAATTTGAGTCCTTAAAGGACGCGGTGCAAGCAGCTATAGACGAAGAGACCATTGCAATACCGTCTCAGTCTGAAAATATTTTAAGTTTTAATAGAAAACGTCGAAATTATTTTCAAGTAGGTACAGCATAATCGAGCATTTTCCGGAGCCACCCGCCAGTTTCGAGGTGCCTCCACGCATAACAATTTTAGCAGGCCTAACGTCCATCGTGGTACGACTTTCTACCGAGGCCGTGGTCGTCAGTCCCAGAACTATAGTCGAGGTCAGCCTAAACAGAATCGAGGTACGTACTATAATTCACATAATAGGTATAACAACTCCAGAGGTAATCAACGGAAAGAGCAACGTTGTGATGCAAATATTCACGTTCTAAAAAACGATGAGCCCTCAAAAACCGATACAACCGGGGAGCAAAGCAAGTTTTTTCGTGAATAACGGGTTTGTATTTGCAAGTAATAGTCATTGTTGCATAGAATTATACGTAAATAAATATAACTATTCATTTTTAATTGACACCGGCGCAACAATTTGTGCCATTAAATATAAACATGTGATTGAATTAAACATCGATCCATAAAGAAAGCATCAAGATAAGCGGAATCGGTGGTACAATAGAAGCAATCGGATATGTTTATTTAACTCTGAGCGATTGTTATAATAATAATAATAATAATAATAAATTTATTCATATCCAAAAGGTTACAGACTTAATTTAAATGGTTAACAAAAAACAGCTAGTGCATGAGATAAGGAAGTGACCTATGCTACAAAAAATCTGTATACAATAATTGGTGAGCCCTGCCTCTCAAACTAGGGCTACCTGTATCTTGAGAGACAGTGTTCAGCTATGGGGTTAGTACGATAAGATTATACAAATCAAAGGTATGTCGATCTACCAAGCGATATAGAATCTAGCTTATTTTATGATTAAAGAAAAGATAAATAAAAGAAAACCAATTAAAGGCATGCATGGATAGGTGTGTGTATGTCAGTGTGTGTTTGTGAGTGTGTGTTTGTGAGTGAATGTTTGTGAGTGTGTATTTTTGAGTATGTGTGTGTGTGTGTGTTTTTTTTAATATGTGTTAATGCAATTTGTGAAACTAAGGGGAGAGGGTTGCTTGTGAGTGTACTCTTAAGCGATGTATGTAAGCAGTGATTCTGTTTGAGAGTAATCCTGTTTAAGGAGCCATTCTGTTACCTTAACTTTTAATTCATGTTTATTTAGGTCAAGTATGTTAAGTGCTTTATGAGTTTTTTTGTAAATGTGTGTGCTTAGTGTATAATATTGGTGTCTGGCAAAAGAAGTTCGGTGCCGAGTGCCTGAGGGAATGTTGGTTCGTTTATTGGGATTAGACGGGGGAACGCTAGCGTGTCTTCTGAGAACAGACTGGAGCACAAAGAGCTGACGGACTGTTAGTACCTTGCAATCCGCGTATAGTTGCTTTGTAGGATAGCGATATGGTTTTCGTAACATCACTTTAAGTATAGCTCTCTGTGCTCTTTCGGCTCTGATTAGGCTAGTTTTAGTTGCACCACCCCATACCGTAATGCAATATCCAATAACGGATTGACACAGTGCATAGTAGACCATTTTCAGGGTATCAGGGTTTGCCGACTCTCTAAGAGACCTAAAGGTGTGTATCAATCTCATCAGGTGTGTATCAATCATAGTTCTAGAGGTGAGGGCGTTAAGTTGATTATCCCATCGTAATCCTGCGTCTATTTGTACGCCAAGATATTTTATATATTCCGTTCTTGTGAGAGCTGGGCAAAGACACGAGGATGACAGCTGTGATGAACATGTGTGAGCTTTTATCGAGAAGGTGTGATCTGGCGCAGTGTCAGGCCGAATAGAGAATGGAATGTAGGATGTCTTATTAAAGTTGAGAGTAAGCAGATTTGAGTTCAGCCATTTTATTACTTTGTTTAAAGCTGATTCTGCGGTACATTGAACACTATCCCACGTTGGTCCGTAAGCTACAATCACGGTGTCGTCAGCATATGCAAATAGCTTAGTATTAGGGAGGGCCATACTGCACAGGTCATTCATATAAATTTGGAACAAAATGGGGCCTAGAATGCTTCCCTGAGGCACATTGTTATGACACAGGAGGACACTTATTTAATCATAAGTTTTATGTTTTTAATTCCTTGCCGTGTATGGCACATGCCATTTTAGGACAGGATTTTCTTACGAAATTAAATTCTATATTAAATTATAGTAGTAGAACTTTAACATTAAATAGTAATATCATAAAAGAAAAAGTAATTCTGCCTTTTAAAACAAATAATAGAAGGTTTTGTAGTAATTTAACTTTGCCGCCGAGGTTTGAATCAATTCATTATATACCTACTAACATTACCGAAGAGTGTCTTGTTTGTTCGTCAGAATTACGAATTCATTGCTAGCGTAATTGTTAAACCTATAAATGGTTTGATACCTATTTTAATTCTAAATACAAATAAAACTGAGGAACACATTGACACTATTGAACCAACTTTACATAAAATCAGTGACTACAATTTATGTACTTTTGAACAGTGTAGAAATCTTAATGCAGACCGTGTTAAAAAATTATTTAGCTTATTAAATTTAAATCATTTAAACGACGAAGAGCAAATCGCGATTGAAAATATATGTGCGAAATTTTCCGATATATTTCTATTGGTGATAAGTTAACGACAACAAACACTTACAAACATCAAATTAGTTTACAACCCGATGCTCAACCAGTTTTTAGTAAAGATTACAGAATACCATACTCACAAAAACATGAAGATAACAAGCAGATTAGTAACATGTTACGGGAAGGTATAATTGAACCATGTCAATCTGAATGGTCAAGCCCATTGTTATTGGTGCCCAAAAAGATAGATAATACGGGTAATAAGAATTGGCGTTTGGTAATCGATTATAGGAAATTAAATAACTGTATACAAGATGACAAATTCCCTCTCCCAAATATAACTGAAATATTGGATTCCCTTTCGGGTTCTGTATACTTTTCTACTCTTGACCTTTCCAGTGGATATTACCAATGTGACCTTGACCCCAAAAGTCGGAAATATACAGCATTTTGTTCTGGACAGTTTAAAGTTCCGGGTAGCGTAGATAAAAGTACTGCTTCAGAATCAGGACAATACCAGATGACGAGAATGCCAATGGGCTTAAAAACAAGCCTTATTGCGTTTTCAAAAATGATGACAGTCGCAATGTCAGGTTTGACTTACGAAAAGTGCTTGGTATATTTAGATGACCTTATTGTTTTTGAAAATTCTCTACAAAGCCACACCAAAAATCTCATAGATGTTTTTACTAGATTGCGTCAGGTAAATTTAAAGTTAAATCCTCATAAATGTAACTTTCTTAAAAAGGACATATTGTATTTAGGACATGTTATATCGAGTGAAGGTGTTTTGCCCGATCCAGAGAAAATACGTGCTTTAAGTAACTGGCCAGTTCCGAAAAATATTGAAGAATTAATTAGATTTGTCGCGTTCGCAAACTATTACAGAAAATTTATTAAAAACTTTGCCAAAATAGCGTATCCATTAACACAGTTAACAAAGAAAAATGCATTATTCATATGGGATCGAGAATGCCAAACTGCTTTTTCCACTTTTAAGTCTATAATTTCGAGCCCACCTATACTTCAATACCCTAATTTTTCAAGTAACTGTAAATTCATACTTCAAACTGATGCTTCCAAATATTCATTGGGCGCAGTTTTGTGCAACTACAACGGAAGACCAATAGCATTCGCGAGTAGAAATTTAAATAAGGCCGAAATTAACTATCCAACTGTGGAAAAAGAACTGTTAGCGATAGTATGGGCAGTTAAACATTTCCGCCCCTATTTATACGGCCGTACATTTGTAATTGAAACCGACCATAAGCCACTTATTTATTTATTTGGCATGCGAGACCCATCTAGTCGCCTTATGAAGTTCAGACTTCTACTTGAAGAGTACGATTTTATCGTAGAATATATCAAAGGATCTACAAATATTCCAGCTGATTCAATGTCACGATTACCTATCACATCAACGGACTTAAAAAATATGCATGAAAGTATAATCACGGTTATGACGCGTTCGCAATATAAAAAAAAAACTTTTTACAAAAAAAAATACAACCGACTTCCATAAATAATACTAAAAAATACAAAATAACTTTAATTTCGGAAGTCGGTGTTTCTAGTTTGGTTTCTTCGTTATTTGACACCGACTTCCGAAATTAAAGTTATTTTGGATTTTTTAGTATTATTTATGGAAGTCGGTTGTATTTTTTTTGTAAAAAGTTTTTTATTTTTCACTTTTTAGTTGTTTTACCCCATTCTAAAACTAAATTAATAGTAAAGTTATGCCCGAATTGATAGCCCTAAAAATAGGGAATTTGAACGTAGTTGGTGAAATTAGGGTGTATCAGGGTGAACTGTACAAATCTGTATACCCCTTCAGAGCGCATCAGCGTGATGTAATGTTGAGCAGTGGTGAAAACAATATACAAACATGCGATTGCAGCAATTCTGGAAGGTTTGCTATCATTTATTGAAGAGTTCCATTGTGTATCTCCGAAGTTCTTCATCAGATTTTCACCAAATTAAAATGGGACCAAATGTAAAGCAACAGCTTTCAAATAAAAAAAAATCTTCAAAATCGGTTCACGTACTAAGAAGAAGTTATGAACTAACACACATAAAAAAAAAAATTATAAAAAAAAAAAAAAAAAATACAGTCGAATTGAGAACCTCCTCCTTTTTTTGAAGTCGGTTAAAAAGCGATTGAGTCGCAACATTCTCCAAGTGCTATGGGTTCTATTGACGATTGGCCTGCGCAACCAAGAGTCGTGGAGTTCCATAGTAGATCGAGAATGTCTGTAGAACTTAAATTTATAGAAAATAACAAGTTAAATAACCTACGTAGGTAGGTCTAAGGAGATAGAAATAGAAAATAATGTATTTTGTTTTTCGTCATCGAGAATGACGTTATTTATAAATCCAGTTTCCCAATCGCAATTGACGCCAGCCGCATTTGTGAGGGAACTGAAATATTTTTGTGAAAAAATTAACGTGCACGAATTACCTAGTTTACATAAGAATTCAAATTTACGATGAGTTTATTAATAAAGTAATAACAGAAATTAAATCGTATAGAAACTGGGCCGGCCCGCGGTTGTGTATTCTAAATGACATAAGAATAATTCATAATAAAGACGACCGAAAAGTGATATTGAATGATTTTCATCTTCTACCAACAAGTGGCCACGCTGGTATAAGACGAATGTATAACAATATCAAGAAATATTACTATTGGCCTTGTCTTGAAAGAGACGTAAAAGAATTTGTCAGGCAATGTGATAAGTGTCAAAAACAAAAACATGCTAGGTACTCATTATGTTAGAGAGCCATTGGTTGTTACAACAACAGCCAATTCGGCGATGGAAAAAGTTTATCTGGACATAGTAGGACCCTTAGATCGCGACAATGATAATAATTTATATATTTTAACTATCCAATGTGAGTTAAGTAAATATGTAGAAGCATATCCTATGAAAACGAAAAATTCTGAGGAGTTAGCGAAAAATTTTGTTAATAATTTTATACTCAGATTTGGTATCCCCGCCAGAGTAGCTACTGATAGAGGCGCTGAATTTTTGTCATCAATTTTCAAAGAAACATGTAAACTTCTCAATATAACAACTTTAAACTCAACTGCATACCTACCATCACGAAACTATAGGTTCTCTGGAGAACACTCATAAAAGTTTGGGTAATTTTCTAAGAATTCAAACGAATAACCATCCGAGTTCATGGAGTACATGGCTACCCTTTTGGTGTTTTGCCTATAATACATCCGTTCACACCGCAACTAAATTTACGCCTTTCGAACTTGTATTCGGAAAAAGATGCAATATACCATCCAATTTAAGCCATAAAACAGTAAATCCTCTCTAAAACTATGAAAATTATCCCTTAGAATTGAAATACAGATTGCAAACATCGTAAAAGGAAGCGTATGATAATTTATTGGAAAGTAAATCATTAAGAAAACAAAGGCACGATCTAAAGTGTAATCCTATTACGTATAAACAAAATGACTTGGTACTAGTGAAAAACGAGACTGGAAACAAACTCCAAAGTATTTATAATGGACCATATCTAGTTATCAAAGATGTTCCGCCAAATGTTGAAATATTGAAAGATAATGGGAAAAAAGATTTAGTTCTTATGAATAGGACTAAATTATATTATTCTTAATATTATTTTAAAAAATAAATGACTCTTTATTATACTATACAATGATAGCATCAATTTCATTATTTTAAACTACGAGGGCGGGTCAATAAGTCCGTGACTTTTGGAATAAAACACAGATTTTTTGATAAATAAATCATTTTATTTTTCAACGTAGTCTCCCTTGAGCTCTATACACTTTGTCCAACGCTTCTCCAATTTTTTTATCCCTTCCAAAAAATATGATTTGTCGAGGTCCTCAAAATAGGCCTTTGTTTGCGAGATGACTTCATCATTGGAGTCAAATCTTTTTCCACCAAGCCATTTCTTCAGGTTTGGGAACAAGAAGTAGTCACTCGGAGCCAAATCTGGAGAATAGGGCGGATGAGGGAGCAATTCATAGCCCAATTCATGGATTTTTGCCATGGCAACTGCACATGTGTGCACCCTTGCATTGTCTTGGTGGAAAAGAACTTTTTTCTTGGCCAAATGAGGTCGGTTTTTTTTCAAATCGTCATTGAATCGGTCCAATAAGTTGGCATAATATTCCCCATTGATTGTTCTTCCCTTTTGAAGTAGTAGTCAATGTGGATTATCTCGCGTGCATCCCAAAAACAGTCGCCATAACTTTATTGGCTGACAAACCCACCTTGGCCTTCTTTGGCGCCGATTCACCCTTAGAAACCCACTGTTTTGACTGTTGTTTGGTCTCTGGTGTGTTGTGATGGATCCATGTTTCGTCCACGGTAACAAAACGGCGCAAAAACTCCTCCATATTGCGATTAAACAACGCCAAACCTTCCTGTGAAATTGTTACACGATTGCGTTTGTGGTCGACTGTGAGCGGCACCCATCTTGCGGAAAGCTTTCTCATGCCCAAGTGATCATTCAAAATTGAAACCACTGAGCCATGCGAGATCCCTACGGCTTCCACAATCTCTTGCACTTTCAATCTTCGGTCGGTCAACACCATATCGTGAATTTTTTCGATTGTTTCGGGTGAAGAGACCTTAACTGGGCGTCCAGGACGTTCGGCATCTTCAGTGCTTGTACGGCCACAACGAAATTCAGTAAACCACTTTTTTACCATTGAAATCGATGGTGCAGAGTCCCCATAGTACCTATTTATCAAGCTTAGCCTTGGTCTCGGTAATGGTTTTTTTTCGCAAAAAATAATGCTTAATAAGCACACGAAATTCACTTTTTTTCATTTTTTCCTCAAATTACTGGGTAGTCTGATAAAGATAGCTGTCAAACACAAACTAACTGACTACTTATTTATAAAGTGTATCATCTATGCTAACTGACGCAGCAAGTTCAAATTTTGACAGGAGTCAACTGACAGATGCCTGTTGACAGGAGTAGTGTTGCATTTTCAGTAAAGAGGTCAGAAATTCAAAAAGTCACGGACTTATTGACCCGCCCTCGTATATTGTTTTACCCATGTTAATCTTGTAGGTACTCTTTTACTTACCCACATAGTTTTGTATAGGTAGGTACTTAATTTAATTTTAATAAAAAAAATGTAAACATACTGTACCTACTAAAATGTTTATTAGCAGTTAATTTTGTTAACTTATTAAAATAAAATAATACGCTCATATTATTTTATTTTTTTTCCATTCGGGGTAGGTGTGGTGTATAAGCTATGTTCTAAGTTAGCATATACCATGTATGTTACTCGTGCACTTAAATACCAACAATTATTAGTAAATGAGTCAGTTGTCAACGAGCAGTCAGAGCGTTTTATTCTCCTCCATTACCCAACATTACAATACAGTGCATTTCCATAGGCAGAAGTAGTATTTAATATACGAGAATGACCACGCATTCCCGTTACACCGTCCTGGTGGACCCCGTCAGTTTTGCTGAAATCTCTTTGAGGCGCGCGTGGAACACAGCGCCGTCGACTCGGGCTGGTCCGTATCGGACGGCAAGCTACCCATTACTTGCCGTCCGCAAGCCTGCACCTACGGTGGCCGGGAGTCGCTGTCTCCCGACGCCCGGGGTTTATCCTGCGGCGGCTGCTGCTGGGGGCATCTTTGTTGAGTCTCCCTAACGCGTTCCGCCTCCTCCTTGAGTATTACTGCTTCGCAGAAGGTGTGTGAGCTAACCCTTTTTTTTGTGGGGGTGGGAAATCATTCTATGACTTCTTCCGCTCTGGGTGTAGCGGGAGGGTGTTTACTGACTAAAACCCACCCCTGTTCCTTCCCTACCTGAATACGCAGGGGCGCGGTAACCCTGTTTCGAATTTATCCAAGACCCCTGGGCAGGCATCGGCCATGACGGGCCCCGTCACGTATTGCTGACATCTCTTTGAGGCGCGCGTGGAACACTACGCGCCGTCGACTCGGGCTGGTCCGTATCGGACGGCAAGCTACCCATTACTTGCCGTCCGCAAGCCTGCACCTACGGTGGCCGGGAGTCGCTGTCTCCCGACGCCCGGGGTTTATCCTGCGGCGGCTGCTGCTGGGGGCATCTTTGTTGAGTCTCCCTAACGCGTTCCGCCTCCTCCTTGAGTATTACTGCTTCGCAGAAGGTGTGTGAGCTAACCCTTTTTTTTTGTGGGGGTGGGAAATCATTCTATATTTCCGCTCTGGGTGTAGCGGGAGGGTGTGTTTACTGACTAAAACCCACCCCTGTTCCTTCCCTACCTGAATACGCAGGGGCGCGGTAACCCTGTTTCGAATTTATCCAAGACCCCTGGGCAGGCATCGGCCATGACGGGCCCCGTCACGTATTGCTAACATCTCTTTGAGGCGCGCGTGGAACACTACGCGCCGTCGACTCTCGGGCCTCCTGATCGTCCGCAGACCTGCGCTTACGGTGGCCGGCGTCCTGCGGCGGCTGCTGCTGGGATGTTTTCGCTGAGTCTCCCTCACGCGTTCCGCCTCCTCTTTCGCGATTACTGTTTCGCAGTTGTGTGAGCTAACCCTAAGGGCAAACGAGATCCTTCAGAATTTTAGAGCTACTAGATACCTAAAGGGCTATTGCCGAGTGCTCATTTGAAAGATGTAAGAACCCGCTGCACTAGACAAGGATTGGCAGACCAATAAAAACACAAAATCTGAATATATTCCTTTATTCATTTGTACTTAGAAAGAATTTAAAGAATATAAAGAAAAATATACAAAACCGCTTGGAATGCAAAAGACGGAATACTCGATGTTACCACTGTTAATAATGTGTTAAATATATCTTTACGTTTTGAACGCCAAGCACTAGCCAAGATTATGACAAAAGTATTACACATCTCATGTAATAATACCTACTACTATAAGGGCCTGTTTCACGAAGTTCGAATATCCAGTCACTCACGTAATTAATGAACGCCCCCATAATGGATAAATAGAAAATAGAACAGAATTTGTAATGAAATTATCTGGCAAGTAAGTTAACGGGAACTTAATCATAGGTGACCCTTAAAGCTTTTAGGCTGGCTGTCATTACTAGCGAACATCGTAGTAAGCAACTTTAGCGTTCAAAACTTTAAACCTTTAAATTATAAAATAATAAAAAATGTTAAACTAAAAGACACCTATAATACTTGTTATTGCGGCGTTAACAAACATAACGTATCACAGATAAGGTAAATATGAGCTCGACCTAATGTCAGACGTCGACAAATAAGAATTAATCAAAATGAGATTGAATTTGTCCTGATTTGATGTTAATTTATAACAATGCTATGATTGTAACTAAGGGACTTTCTTCAAAAAAAATTATAATCATGACTCTTAGTCATTAACTTTTGGCTTGGTGTTTGTATCATGGATTTCACTGGTTTTTGTAGTAAACTAAGAGCTGGGTGAAACTCTTGGTATTTTGCAGAAAATAATTACGGAATATTGCCGGCAATGACGAATCGTGAGAAATTCAACTTTAATACTCTAGTATTAAAGTTCTCTAGTAGTATTCATTACCTAGTAGTACTAGGTGGTGGTAAATTTAGGTTAAAGTAATAACAGGCGCACGGGTCGATCCATCAGCTACGCTTGCCGGGGTTGGTCCATGGATGGGTGACCATCTTTACATACCGAGACTCCTCCGTGCCTCGAAAAGCACGTCAAGCCGTTGGCCTCGGTTGTCAATCGTGGATCTTTGACAGTCGTTACGAGTCGTCAGAAGCCCGAAAGTCTGACATTCAGTCTTACCAAGGGGTATCGTATTTCCCAGTTACTAGGCTGTGGAGGTCAGATAGTCGCTCCATGTGAAATACTGGTATTCAGTTGCAACCGGTTAGACTGGAAGCCGACTCCAAGATAGTTGGGAAAAAGCTAGGCAGATGATGATGATATTAAAGTTAAATCTCCCACGATTCGTCATTGTCGGGCACACTGCGTATTAAAACGCCTGGAGATTCACGCAACTGTAAGTTTCCCTTTCTGCTGTGTGGTGTGTGTGTGTGTGTATGTGTGTGTGTGCTTTGTGCTGTGTGACAGTCAGAGACAACAGCTTTGGAACAAGATGGTCTGATGAACTATAGCTTAAAAACAAGGCTTTTTTTTGAGGTTGGGAATACATCAGAGGACTGCTTCCGCAATGGTCGGAGCGGGGTAGGCATGTCAGACTATTACTGACTAAACCCACCCGAGTACCTTCAGTTACATTTGATGCCTGATTCAAGTCGTCTCCAAATTCCAATCAGAGCATTATTTAACAACGCATTACATTTAAAAAGAATGGCACCATGTGTCACAAAAGTAGAAATCAGACTTCATGAAAAAATATCTAAGAAATAAACTTAACTCTACTATAAGATAATATCTAAAATGTTAATAAATTAATACAATTAATTAATATTGTCCAACAACTTAGTCTAATGTCGTGCTTTTGTAAGTTTTCACGTGGACTTGAAATTCTTAGGCAAAGAAGAGTCGATGGATGTGTCACTCAAATATAGCAACTGTATACAAAACTATTAATTTATTTTAAAAAAAATCTTGTCTGTTAACTCGGTTTACGCTTTACGGACGATAGTTTAACGTGACAACGTCACAACAAAACATTGATGCAATATAGATGCGGCGCATGCGTACAATGAGCGTAACGGGACACTTTTTCGTGCACGCAGCCGGCGTTCATCGATTTATTAAACGTTGTCACGTCAAAAATAACCATGTGATTTGTTTACACACTGATTAGTAGACTGTTTATTAAAAAAAAACTAATGGAGTATTTAAATTTAGAATCTGGTAATCAGTATTTAAACGAAGCACATAGTTAACGAGTTGTATAAATAAGGTTGTATAAGGATAACTCTACTTAAAATTAAAGTTATCAATTAATAAATTGGGAACCTATCAAGTTTACAAAAACATGTAATATTTTTAGAAACGAGGGCGACCAACAAATTTTATAAAAAAAACAAGCATATTTCTAATGCCTGTTTTCAATAACACTACAGCAAAACCATGCAATGCATTTTCAACACTAGGCTTAGTGCCGAGAGTTGAAAATAAAACTGCAAGAAATATTGAGGCATTCATTTACATATTATGTCGTAGCACAGGCCTATGATTTACTAGAACCGCCTTTCTCAACCTTTTTAACTTCAGATCCTTTGGTAAATTAACGACCACAATTACGGACCCCTTGACAAAAATCCAGAAATACTAAGACTTTTATAGAAATGACAAGACATGTAGTTGCAAGAAAAAAATATTTTTATATGTACTTAAATCTGACCTGCTGAAGGGGTCCGCGGACCTCAGGTTGGGAAACCATCACTATTATAATATTTATTATATCTGAGCGAAACTTCCATCAACTGTTACGTACAGTCAACTTCATAAATAACTTACGCCGACTGTACATTCATAAATTGGCATATAAATGGCACAGATTCCGATCTTAGAATAGATATAATCATTTAGTAATATTTCAATTTTTTTTTTATAAGAACGCCTTGGACAGAATGTACTGGGACCTCTTGCTATTGCAAAGTAATATTTTGCTATATATATAGACGGAAAGGAATATGTGGCGAAAGATTAATGAATTTGTAGGATCTTAATATTTTCAAACAATAATATCCCCACATTTTAGAAAACAACGCTCCATCCCTTCGCCATATATCCCTTACTAACATTTTTAATACTCAAAAAATTCATCTACAATATAAAAACGGTACAAATATCACTACTCATAGAAAACAACTTGTGTATATTTCCGTATCTCTGCTTAAGACACTATAACAAACGCGTGAAGCTAACTGCGTTGCAAATTGAATCTTAGAGACTCCAAGCTAGAGTCGAAATTGACTCTGAACGTTTCAAGCGAATACTGATCCAATTTTTAATTAACAATATTTTAATTAGTAATAAAACTTGTGCAGTTTTAATACTTTTATAAGTTACACATTTTTTTTTAAATTCATTTTTTTACAATTAGCAAAACATGTGTTTTGAACAAAAGCACCTAATTAAACATGTAAACACGTGATAATACATAAATACACAATTAAACAGTAATAAAACATACATTGGTGCCGATTCTCTTGTTCAATAACTAAACTAAAATTAGATAATCGCTATCTTTTACTAAAGGCTGTGCGAGAAAAGGACGGCTATAGCTATGAACTAAGTTAGAGATGTCAAACTAGTTTACGCCTTGCGCTTTAGATTTTAGTCGACATGTTTTTACCTGTACCCTTAATTTGTATGGAAATATTAGTTCAACTAATTTTGACAGCACTAATTTACGTCCGTCTCTTTCTTGTTTTATTAGAGAGAAAAAGATAGCAATAGCCTAAATTAAGTTTTCTTTGTACACAACAAAATCGGCACCATTAATTATTGCATTTCTATTTACAAGCAAAACTAAGTTTTCGAGTCACAGTTTTCCTAATAATCGACTTGAGTCAAATTGGTCGAGTTACATTCTTAGTGCCTTTTACATCAATGATGACATACAGCCTTAGATAAAAATCGCTAACCTTATGCACAGTTTAAATACTGATTCTATACTCAAACAGGCTAGTATCCTAAAAAATATCTAATTAGTTCGTCAGGTAAAATACCAAAAAATATTAAGACACATATTTTTCTTTTGTGACGTAAACCAACCAGTGGGCAGGGCACATTGCTCGCAGAACAGATGGTCGATGGGGCCGAAACGTTCTGGAATGGCGACCGCGTACCAGAAGACGCAGCGTTGGAAGGCCTCCCACAAGGTGGACCGATGACCTGGTGAGGGTCGCGGGTAGCCGATGGATGCGAGACGCACAGGACCGATCATTATGGCGACACTTGGGGGAGGCCTATGCCCTGCAGTTGACGGCTTTCGGCTGAAATGATGATGATAATGATGATCATCATCTCAGCCTTTTAATGTCCCCACTACTGGGGCACAGGCCTCCTTTCTATGAGAGGGTGTGGGCCGTAATCCACCACGCGGGCCCAATGCGGATTAGTGGATGTCACATGTCTTCGAATTTTTGGCTCTAGGACATGCCGGTTTCCTCACGATGTTTTCCTTCACCGTTTTGAGAGCAGTGGTGATGAAATAATTTACATAAAGTAAAGCGCCTGCCTGGGTTTGAACTCACGACCTATAACTTGTAAGTCGCGGCCAATACCACTGGGCCACCACTGCTCATGATAATGATGACGTGAACCAAAAATGAGAACGATACAGTGCATTGAAATTTCGCGTGACGTCACACCTAGATACACTTTGTACCATTTGGTGACGTAACAAACCCCCACTCCTGAACTTTGATGCGTTTTAGCAAAAAATACGTGTACAATATTTTTTGATGATCAACTTACGGAATACCTAGGAAACATCCCTAAGTTGCATTAAAAATCAGCTAAACAGTGTTTAAACTAATCACATACATGTTTTTTTTTATAAATAAGGTCTTATATTTTAGGATAATATTGGACTGGTTACTTTGGCGGAGGATTTCGTCGTTAGCATGGGTATGGTTTTTTATCATCTCACCAGCAGGTGTATTCCCTAACTCAGTTGACATCAATTGGATAGGCACTATGCAGTACATTGCTGCTTTGACATATAGGAAAACAAAAAAAAAAACTTATTTACGAAAAAAAAAAAACAAAAAAGTCGGTGATCTGGTTTTGTCTTCGTTTTTTGACACCGACTTCGGAAATTAAAGTTATTTTGCACTTTTTTTGGAAGTCGGTTCTATTTTTTTGTAAAAAAGGTTTTTATTTTTTAGTTTTGGTTCCCCTATTAAACTGTTTTAACAATTCATAGACATACGATCGCAGCAATCGTGGTTGATTCGCTGTCAATTTTTGAAGAGTTCCGTTGTCTGTCTCCGAAACCCATCATCAGATTTATATGAAATTTAAATGGTACCATTTCGGAACAAACCCCTTTCGAACAAAACAAAAAAAAATTTGCAAATCCGTCAATATATGACGGAGTTATGCCCGAACATACATAAAAAAAGAAATATATATATATATACAAACATCCGAATTGATAACCTCCTTCTTTTTGAAGCCGGTTAAAAAAATGTACTATGTATTGTTTATTATAATCGATGTCAACTGAGTAAAGCAGCAATATACTGCAAAGTGTCTATCAAATTGATGTCAACTGAGTTAGCGAAGACACCTGCTGATGGTAAGCGATGATGTGGTCGAAGATGGGGCACGCTTGGCTAGAAGTAACCTACGCTTGACTTGAAGACTCCCAGATTTTAGATATCAGGAAACACATATACCCAGACTGCTTGCACAACAATTTTTGTATATTAAATTTGTATATTCATTATGTATATTAAATAAATTGTTGCAGCAGAATTTGAATAGTAAAATGTGCTGCCCGGGGGTTGAGGATAAATTCGAAAAGTTACCTCGCCCCTGGGCATTCAGGGCAGGGAGGAACAGGGGTGGGTTTCAGTCAGTAAGAGTCTGACACGCCCTTCCGCTCTACCCTAGAGCGGGAGATGTCATTAGATGATTTCCCACTCCACAAAAAAAAATGTCAAAGATTTTTTTACTCATTAAAATATATTTTAAATACTACCATAAAAAAATAGTAGCCCACCGGTATCGGCAACAGGGTCCAAAGAGACCTTCTCACAATACCAGCCATGTTCAGAAGTAACGTTTTCGGAATCAAATCATTGATCGAGCCGCTTCACGGGTCTCTTGAGGGTAGGCTATTAAGCCATTGGGTGACACGACTCTCGGTACAGTGATCGCTGAGTCCACATCTCACATGTCGACAACCTGACATAAAACTGCGGCTTCCAAACGTAACTGGTGGCATGTGTGTGTACTATACACTCCCTATTTGGGGGAGGAGGGGGAAATCATCAGATGAGACGCTCTGGGTGGAGCGGGAGGGCGTGTCAGACTCTCACTGACGAAACACACCCGTGTTTCGTCAGTTGCCTATACTCGTACCAGGCCAAGGTGACCCTTTTGAAAACTCCCGCACCCAGGGATAAGGACCTAAAGTTAATGCGCTGTTCGGGGCATACAGGCGTGGTTCCGACGAAATCGAGAGCCAAGATATTGGTGCCGATTCTCTTGTTCAATAACTAAACTAAAAGGTAGTAGGAGAAAAGGACGGCTAAAGCTATGAACTAATGTAGAGATGTCAAACTAGTTTACGCCTTGCGCTTTACCGTGTTTTAGTCGACATGTTTTTACGTATACCCTTAATTTGTATGGAAATATTAGTTCAACTAAATTTGACAGCTCTAATTTACGTCCGTCTCTTTCTTGTTTTATTAGAGAGAAAATGATAGCAATAGCCTAAATTGAGTTGGTTTGTACAAACCAGAATCGGCACCATTGTTAGTCCGACATAATCCTAAAAGAAGAGGTTATCACAAGTGTGTCAACTTTTCAAAACAGTGGCACTAAAGTTTACAATATTTATCGTTTCTTTATCATTTTAGTGCCATTTTATAGTAAAATTCAAATATTTTTACTAATTGACACTAAATTCAAAGCGTATTCAATATACAGGCTTTGACAGAAATTGGTAGACATATTTTAAACACTGCTCCTGTCCACGGAAATTAACAACAAAAACTCTACAGTCAATTCCCAAAAAATAAATTGGATTTTCCTTATAAAGTTATCATCAGCTGATCAAAATTATAATAAGCCTTTATTGCTGACACTAAACTACAATGTATACATAACATTTTTTACTCATAAAATAACGTATCTAGTTTCGCGGATTAGTGATCAGCGTGTCTGTGACACATAGGCCTCTTCCAGCTGTTTCCATTCTTCTATATCTTTAGCCTTTCTTGATCAAAATTAGTAAGATCTAATTCCGTTTTTAACCCCGACGCAAAGAGAGGCGTGTTATAAGTTTGATCGCTATGTGTGTGTGTGTCTGTCTGTGGCACCGTAGCTCTTAAGCGGATTGAATGGGTTTTTTCATTATTTGAAAGCTGGTTTTCTAGCGATGGTTCTTAGACATGTTTCATCAAAGTCGGTTCAGCCATTTCAAGGTCATCAGTTCTTTTGTAGTTTAAATGCTCGCTTTTCTTAGTTGCGTTGGGTTTTTTTTTTATAGTTGATAGGCACGCGTTTTGAGCAGTGGTGGCCCAGTGGTATTGGCCGCGACTTTCAAGCTGTAGGTCGTGAGTTCAAACAAAGGCAGGCGCTTTACTTTGTATAAATTATTTCATCACCACTGCTCTCAAAACGGTGAAGGAAAACATCGTGAGGAAACCGACATGTCCTAGAACCAAAAATTCGAAGACATGTGACATTCACCAATCCGCATTGGGCCCGCGTGGTGGATTACGGCTCACACCCTCTCACGAAGAGGAGGCCTGTGCCCCAGCAGTGGGGACATTAAAAAAAAAAGGCTGAGATGATGAGGCACGCGTTTGACCAGCATCTCACCTGATGGTAAGCGATGATGTGGTCGAAGATGGAGCACGCTTGCCTAGAAGCAACCTATTCACTCTTGACTTAAAGACTCCCAGGTTATAGCTATCAGGAAACACAGACTCCGGCAGGGAATTGAATTTAACAGTCGGAATTGTCTTTCTTGAAGAAAATTGTTTATTTCCATAGACAGTAAGAGTATCTACAATATGATCACGCATATTCGTTACACTCTGTATAGATATAATACTCAACGCGGGAATCAAACATACCAACGTCGTAATATTCAAATTAAATAAGTATTCAACACATCTATTTATATGAGATTATTTGTTATCAGTCCGGTAAGCTATTTAAATAAAAATATATCTATAACAACATTATTAAATTGATACATATTTAGCAGTATTATAAAAGAGAATGGAATATATAAGCACGGATATACAAATATAGGAGATATCAAATGGAATGGATATCAAAAAAAATTATTTCCCTACAGTGTGGACAAGTAAATATTGGAAAATTTATCTTTTGTCACTGTTTAAGGCCCAGATGTCTATAAAGCGCGGTCACTCTCGGATTGCATAGAAAAGAAAGAGATGCGCTACGACAAATGGTCGCAATTTATTGCAAAATATGAAGTATTTTATCGATTTACTTAGGATTTACTAACAAATTTATAAAAAATAATCCATCACTGGATGCAACTTAGCATTTGAAATTTTATGGTATATTTTTTATTATGATTATAATTGTTAATGAAGGGATAAACTGCTTTTAAGGATAATTTAGAGGTATGTTAGAAGATTTTTTTGATGCATTAAAGTATGTTAAATTATGTTTCTAGTTCCATCACTGTATGCAAGTAGGACTTGAAAATATAACAATTTTTTTTTATTTCTCAAAACTATTTACGGTTTAAGAGATACACTGCTTTAAAAAACCACCTTTTTGACCATTTTTGGGAACCTCCGCCTTAATTATACAGGGTGTAACGGAAAGGTGTGGTCATATTATAAGAGCCGGTTCTGCCTATGGATATGAACAACATTCTCTAAGAAAAAAAGGAAATTTCCAAAAAAAAAAGAATTGGACTTTCCATACAAAGATATCATCAGCTGATCATTGCATTGTATGAGAGGTAAACATTTTTTTTAGAATTTCCTTTGATTTTAATGAAGAAAGTTGTTCATAATTAATTATACTGTAAGCTTTGCATTTGTTATTTTTAAAAATACATATATTATCCGTCGAAAGAGACTGGATCCTGCAACACAGGGTATCCTATTGCGGGATCCAGTGTCATACTTAAATATTGTAACACTTTAAGAATCAATAAATTTATTATTATTATTAGTTCTTAAAATATGACCACACCTTTCTGTTATCACAATCCTCTATAAGGTGTGAATAAATTAACCCTCGAAACTTTAAGAAGCGCTTTGGACCATCGAACTGAATAACTTTTACTATGGGACCAACTTTGAAATCGCGAAAAAAAAAATCAGCTGTTCCGTACATTTTGACGAGTTTTGCGAATATTAATATAGGCAACAGCAAATTTTTTTGCATCACCAATGTATGGAGTACCCGCAAGCACCTCAACGTCCTCAACGCATCACTCATATTCAATGTATAGCTCATTTATTTGCTTTCAATTTGCTGATAAGAGAAGCTAAATAAAAAGTTGGACATAGGAAACCTAACGAAATCATGTTGAGTTTTTAGTTAGGTTAGTTTCATGTTTTTGATTATTCCCATTGGCCACCACCCTGGTTGCCACCACTGGTAGCCAGTACACACGCCATTAAAAATTAAAGATTGTTCCCATTCGCCACCACTATTGGCGTATGGGATTTTTATTAAAGGCACACTGTCACTGGCCACCAGTGAAAACTTAAAGATTGTTCGCATTAGCCACCACTGGTGGCGAATGGGAAAATTTTTAAAGGCGTGTGTCACTGGCCACCAGTGAAAATTTAAAGATTGTGCCTATTAGCCACTGGTGGCAAATAGGAAAATTTCATGGCGTGTGTCACTGGCCACCAGTAGTGGCAACCAGGGTGGTGGCCAATGGGAATAAGCAATTTTTTTGGTAACTGACGTAGCAATCTGAACCTTATGTTAGTGTGCTTTAAGAGCCACCCTTTTTGTTGTTCAAATATTTTATCTGTTGCGAAATATACTATTTAATAAAAATAAACTTATTCAACTGAGGCCACAAAGTCATACGATTTCAAAATATTATGAAGAACATTTCAAAACCACTTCATTTATACAGTGCAATACACATCATAAAGAAAATAAAATCGTCTGTCCACGATTTTTTGCATTTTTATTTGAGATTCTTTTTGGACACTAGCAAATAGCGAATTTACTTTCACTGGTAAGGGGGCGTCCACTAATTACGTGAGGTGATTTTGGCGATTTTAAGATCCCCCCCTTCCCCCCCAGTGAGATGTCGTGAAATTTGGCTCGACCCCTCCCACAATTTTTAACAATCTCACGTAAGATTGTTAAAAATTTGTTTATTTTTTTATTATTAAAACTGAATGATTTCAAGAATTTTAAAGTTAAAAAAAATATGTGATACTTGCCGAGACCCCCTGTTTCCCCCATGTGAGATTCAATGCGACCGCCTCGCCCCCCCTAATCGCTTCACGTAATTAATGAACGCCCTCTAATCATAGTGAAAATTTGATTCATTCCCGAGCTTGTATGGTCTGCAGAAAAGCGTTCGAGTCGTAAGTACAACGAATCAACAATTGTATAAACTACTGTAACGTGGCAAGACTTGGAACATATGGAGTAGATGGCCACAATATCCGGCACTACACTTGGCAAATTTGCGCAAATTTTCATCTTATTTCATACTAACAAAATTAAGCCTATCTCAATGACCATAGAGTACATTTTGCATTGTTTGATTAACTGGAAAATTTATGGAAATCAGTCAAGTAAAGTGTTAGCATTAGAATGGCCGTTTTGTCGTTGGCATGACAGCGGAAAACTATGAACTTACCCATAATATCGCTTTCGTCTTAGACGAGGAGATGCCAGCCAGTAAACTAACACCCATTCCTTCATCAGCATCAACCCTTGAAAAGCCAACCCACCTAAATAACTCGTTCAAGAGGCGAGTCCTCATTCACTTCCTGCCTGCACTTCTCATCAATATCCTTCGCTTTGCCGTTAATTTTCAAATTCGCCAAGCTAACATAGTTACTACGAGAGATGCCTGGCTCACGACGCTTGGGCAAACCGGGATCCTCATGAACTTTTTTATCAATGAGTTTTTTCTCGGGCACGGTAGCCAAAGCTGCTATATTATTAATTTGAGAACTTCGTATCAGAGGAGTCACTTTTGCTCCCTGGTCTAACGTACTGAGAGGGGTCTTAATTCTATTGCGTCCTAAGTCTATAAATTTGGAATCTTCGCTGGGTTTCGGCTCGTACTTAGATCTGCGGTCTCGGTAACTGAACCTCCCGTCCGCGAAGTCGGGTTTCTCGGCGAGATGGCGTCGGAATATCGGCGTCATCGGCTTGCCCATGCTGGCGAGCTTGATGTCGGACTTCAGCACGTCGTGGTGGAGCGGCTTGTCAGACTCCGAGGGTCTGACCCTGTGCGAGCGACCCATGTTGCTGGGTGAAGCAGGCCTTTGTACGAAGAACTTACTCCTGGACTTATCTTTGTCCTCCACTTCCTTATTTCTGACCACTTCTGCTGTATTGGGCTTGAACAATCTGCTAAACTTCGGAGACAACAGCTTCTTTTGGAAGAACCCTGACTTTTCTTGCGGTTTTTCTTTCTCAACAGTTTTGGATATATTTTTGACACCCGCAGCCATAACTGGGCTCTTAGTAAGATAGTCGATATTAAATCTTCTGCAGTCAACTTCGGGTATTTTCCTTTCGTGGGTCAGACATTCCGGGTTTCTCAGCACAACGTCGGTAACATCATAGCTTGACTTCTTGGAGAGAAGGTTCTCTCCTTTTTTGACGATGGTGGCTATAACATTCTTGGGATCGACATCCATCTTGTCGAATATCTGCACGTTGCGGTGCCAGGTGCTAATAGTCTCCTCGTCATCGTCTGAGGAGTCGGAGTCCACGTCATCTTGCACGACTGCTGTGGAACTGTTCGGGATGCTGATGTGTCTACAGAAGGGTAAAGGGTTTTCCACCTGAAAGAGAATAAGTAAATGTATTCACCATGTTGTGTGTCTGTTTCTATACTTCACTATACAGAGTGTAACGGAAAGGTGTGGTCATATTTTAAGAACTGCATCTGCCCATCGATATGAACAACTTTCTTCAAGAAAACCTGAAGAAATTCTCAAAAAAAAATTTTACTTCCGATAGAAATATTGATCAGCTGATGATAACTTTGAATGGAAAGGCAATTTTTTTTTTTTTTGGAAATTTTATATTTATTCTTCGAGAAAGTTGTTCATTCCCATGGGCAGAACCGGTTCTTAAAATATGATCACACCTTTCCGTTACACCCTGTATACATATTATAAAACAGAGTAATATTATAACATTAGAACAGGCCTGCAGTCAATTAGCAACTACATCCATACTAATTCAATTAATCAATCTGCCCGCGCCTTTTCCCAACTATCTTGGGGTCGGCTTCCAGTCTAACCGAATGCAGCCGAATACCAGTATATTACATGGAGCGATTGCCTATCTGACCTCCACAACCAGTTACTGGGTAATACGATACCCCTTGGTAAGACTGGGTGTCAGACTTTCAGGCTTCTGACGACCCTTAACGACTGTCGAAGATCCACGATTGATAGCCGGGACCAACGGCTCAACGTGTTTTCCGAGGCACGGAGGAGTCTCGGTATGTAAAGATGGTCACCCATCCATGGACCAACCCATGCAAGCGTAGCTTAACCTGATGGATCGACCCATGCGGTCGTTATTACTTTAGCCATAAACTACATCCATACTATCCTACATAATTGCTTTTTATTTGAATGCAGACCATTTATATAAGCCCGGAAGGAACTTATGAACTATAAGTTCCTTCTACTGATCGAATGACACTTTGCTTAGGCCTTCCGCAAGCGTAATTGTTAGGGTTCCGTACCCGAAGGGTCCAAACAGAGCCCTATTGCTGTCACTCACTTGTCCGTTTGTCTGTATGTCCGTCGTCTGTCACACAGGTTTTACAGTCAAACGGTTGTAGCTACAGTTTTCAAATTTTTACAGTAGAAGCACGGGTTCTCATCTCGAACAAAGAAAATTTAGTTCAAATAAATTAAAATAGATGGTGTAATATGCATTGATTTCTTATTGACGTTTAAGAAATATTTTTACATGTTAAAAAAAAATATGGTAAAAACCATTTTTACAAAAAAAACCAACATCCAAAAAAAAAAAAAACTAAAAATTAAAAAATTACTTCAAATTCGGAAGTCGGTGTTTGTATTTTATTTCTTCGTTATTTGACACTGACTTCCGAATTTAAAGTATTTTTTTTTTTAATTTTTAGTGTATTTTTTTTTGGAAGTCGGTTGTTTTTTTTTTTGGATACAACTTTTTTTTATTTTTCGCTTTTTAGTTGTTATATCTCAGAACTAAAAACCCCAATAACATGGAACGTGGAATAGAGTGACATACTCGTAATTGGAGAACACCAAAACGTCATCTAGGCATACGTATTTTTCGTTTTAAAAAGCGCTATTCGTTTTAAAAAGTGCGTTCGTATTAAAAAGCGCTGAAGCAATTTCGATAAAATTTATATGGGACCACCTCGGGAGTATATGCTTTCAGAAAAAAAAGAATTTTGAAAATTGGTCCACAACTGACGGAGAAATCGGCGGACATTAAAAAAAAAATACACAAAGTCGGTTAAAAACAGGAAACACAAACTCTGGAAGAGAATTCCAGTTGTTAGCTGTAGTTCGTTACCTCTTGCTTGTACTGCGACTCCAGCCCCTCGACGGACTGGTTGCGCAGGAAGGCGGGCAGGCCTGCCTCCTCTTGCGGCTCTACCTTGCGCGTCTTCTCTTGCAGCTTGTTCAGGTGCGTGTCTGGAGATGTGCGCTTCAGTGGCGGAGGGTCCAGCCATTTTGTTATGTCGTCCACCTGGCAACAGGAGTAAGATTTTGATATACGAAGAAAGAAAAAAAAATCCTTAAGGTATTAAGTCCTTTGTACACTGCTTTTTACTTGTGCACGAAGTTTTAATAATTAAAAAACAGAATTATTAAGATTTTGACGCAAACTGTCAATGGCCACTTACACCACATATCACTAAATACTTGTAACGGTCGTTATTTAAAACGTGGTTTTCTGTAAACTTCAAATAATTAACAGAAACATAACTACTGGTGATTTATGTAGCAAGTTGGCCTAAGGACTAATCAGAGCGAACTTGTGAAACTAGGTTGAAGATACCGAAAACCATGATGTCTGAAAATTGTCAT
Source organism: Polia nebulosa (assembly GCA_951329385.1). Taxonomy (NCBI): domain Eukaryota; kingdom Metazoa; phylum Arthropoda; class Insecta; order Lepidoptera; family Noctuidae; genus Polia; species Polia nebulosa. The sequence continues at coordinate 2,946,925 of OX589606.1, read as the reverse complement.
AATTCTGGTGTGAGAAAAGGATAGTGCTATTCGTCCTGTATAGCTCTCTCTCGCACGCAGGAATAGGGAATATGCATAAAAAAATATTTGTTATTTAACCGGTTTATCGATGAATATACTAAAATAGAGTACGAACAGTGAAAGCAAGAATCAAAATTGATCGAAAATTAAACGAGATATAACAATTTTAATCCCTCTCGAAAACGATGTTTTCTATGGCAGTTGTATAGGCGTCATGTCCTTTGACGTCAAAGAACACATCGGACTTCTCTTTCTAATTATCAACTTTAAAGCTTTATAACTTCGTCGCTGATGATGGTATTTTGAAAATTCCTTCATATTTGTTCACTACAGTTAATAAGTCTTCAATTGAACAAATGAAAAAATATCATGCATATTATGAAGATTTTAAGACGTCATAGTAGAGGGACTAGACCTTGACGAGAGAGAGACGAGACCATTTCCATTCCATTTCTAGCAGCTGACAAGTGTAGACGAGGGTTGGTCAGCTCACATTGCCATACTTACTGGACAATCGCGGTGTGACGAAGGTAGATAAAATCATAAAAAAGTTTACGTTTCGTGTTTAGTTTGGAGGTACTCGTACATGGAACAGGGTGTAAGTTCCCGCAAATCTCCGTAATGCGGGACGATCTTTCTCGCAAACGGGTGTTGTGTCTGGTCATGGTGGCCAATTGCCCGATGACTATTTCAGACTGTTGTATACATTCAAATCGGGCGAAGAACTCTGCTTTCGCGATCAGGATTTGTGTGTTGAGTTTGTATGTGGCGTCATAGATGTCGCTTCATACCTTAGTGATGTTGATCTTGTTGCCGGCGGCGTGCAGGATGTAGCCGGGGGTGTGCAGCGCGTGCGTGCTGCGGCTGAGCGTGCGACACGAGCGGCGCCAGCTGTCATACCTTAGTGATGTTGATCTTGTTGCCGGCGGCGTGCAGGATGTAGCCGGGGGTGTGCAGCGCGTGCGTGCTGCGGCTGAGCGTGCGACACGAGCGGCGCCAGCTGTCATACCTTAGTGATGTTGATCTTGTTGCCGGCGGCGTGCAGGATGTAGCCGGGGGTGTGCAGCGCGTGCGTGCTGCGGCTGAGCGTGCGACACGAGCGGCGCCAGCTGTCATACCTTAGTGATGTTGATCTTGTTGCCGGCGGCGTGCAGGATGTAGCCGGGGGTGTGCAGCGCGTGCGTGCTGCGGCTGAGCGTGCGACACGAGCGGCGCCAGCTGTCATACCTTAGTGATGTTGATCTTGTTGCCGGCGGCGTGCAGGATGTAGCCGGGGGTGTGCAGCGCGTGCGTGCTGCGGCTGAGCGTACGACACGAGCGGCGCCAGCTGTCATACCTTAGTGATGTTGATCTTGTTGCCGGCGGCGTGCAGGATGTAGCCGGGGGTGTGCAGCGCGTGCGTGCTGCGGCTGAGCGTGCGACACGAGCGGCGCCAGCTGTCATACCTTAGTGATGTTGATCTTGTTGCCGGCGGCGTGCAGGATGTAGCCGGGGGTATGCAGCGCGTGCGTGCTGCGGCTGAGCGTGCGACACGAGCGGCGCCAGCTGTCATACCTTAGTGATGTTGATCTTGTTGCCGGCGGCGTGCAGGATGTAGCCGGGGGTGTGCAGCGCGTGCGTGCTGCGGCTGAGCGTGCGACACGAGCGGCGCCAGCTGTCATACCTTAGTGATGTTGATCTTGTTGCCGGCGGCGTGCAGGATGTAGCCGGGGGTGTGCAGCGCGTGCGTGCTGCGGCTGAGCGTGCGACACGAGCGGCGCCAGCTGTCATACCTTAGTGATGTTGATCTTGTTGCCGGCGGCGTGCAGGATGTAGCCGGGGGTGTGCAGCGCGTGCGTGCTGCGGCTGAGCGTGCGACACGAGCGGCGCCAGCTGTCATACCTTAGTGATGTTGATCTTGTTGCCGGCGGCGTGCAGGATGTAGCCGGGGGTGTGCAGCGCGTGCGTGCTGCGGCTGAGCGTGCGACACGAGCGGCGCCAGCTGTCATACCTTAGTGATGTTGATCTTGTTGCCGGCGGCGTGCAGGATGTAGCCGGGGGTGTGCAGCGCGTGCGTGCTGCGGCTGAGCGTGCGACACGAGCGGCGCCAGCTGTCATACCTTAGTGATGTTGATCTTGTTGCCGGCGGCGTGCAGGATGTAGCCGGGGGTGTGCAGCGCGTGCGTGCTGCGGCTGAGCGTGCGACACGAGCGGCGCCAGCTGTCATACCTTAGTGATGTTGATCTTGTTGCCGGCGGCGTGCAGGATGTAGCCGGGGGTGTGCAGCGCGTGCGTGCTGCGGCTGAGCGTGCGCGCGCACAGGAGCGGGCGCGCGCCCAGCTGTGTCGCCGACACGCACTTGCCGAGCCGCCAGCCGCGCTCCGGCACGCACAGCGCCGCGTTGGAGTTCGACTAGAACACAACGTAAACATTAACACTGAAAAAAATACATAACTTTGAACCCCTTGAAAATTTAAGTCAAGATGGCAAAAAAAGTTGGACAGATTTAAAATTATGTAAAACTACTCTTTAATAGCGGTGGTGAGAGTGTGCAAATTTACAAAGGAAAGTACAAAATTTGTGCGGACGAAATTCCAGGCAAATTTCTAGTTCTGTTGTAACGCAGTGGCGTTACAATCTCAATTAAAATTAAACATAAGAAAAAAACCACAGTGGCCAAAAGCCACTATTTCAGTTTTAGAAATCATAAACAATATTAGTTTGCTAACAACATTATTGTCTTTGGATTCGTTGACATCTGTCAATGACGGCGTAGATATATAAGGCCGCTTGGGCAGCGTGGAGTCCTTTTTCTTTTTATTCCAACTGCTGGCGGTGGATTCACGTTCCCTTGTTCTGTCACTTCTTCACCCGTGAACCTCCCGCCAAATTATGGCAGTTGCAGTTTACATTGACAAATATTTGCCAACCTTAGTAAATTATGTGAAAACTATCCCAATCTCGGGTAAGTGTTGAATCAGCATACAAATAGCTTTGTGCATTCTGTGTTCCTAATTTTATATATAGCGTGTAAGGTACATCAACGCACATACGTGTACCGGTGATTCAGTACATGATTCTGGACCGCGGCGTTGGAATTTTTCGTCGGCTTTTTCCAAATTTTGAAAAAAAAAATTTTTTTTTTCACTTTAGACTGTATAAATTCGTTATACCTATCTACCCCAAAGACATTTTAAATGAAAAAATAATTAATTCAATTTTTTCACAAAAAAACGCAATTTAAATAAAACATAAAGAAGCGCCTCGCTCAGCTGATTTTCTGAGTTCACCGGAGGTCATTGCGACAGACACCGACAAAGTACCTACTCCGCCACGAAACTACTTGGTTTGACGCTACTCATTTAGGGATGGGACACGTCGATAAACTAGATCGGAATCGATATTTTCCAAGTACAGTACGACAAGACTTAAGCAAGGAAGACGATGAACAGAAGGATGAAGACTTAGAAGAAATTGATCTTCATCTTGTAACGTAGTGGCGTTGTAACGTGGCGTTACAATCTTAATTGAAACATAAACATACGGAATAAATCCAGAGACCAAAAGCCATTGTGATGGCTTTGGTAGGCATAGACAATTTTAGTTGACTGACAACACTGTTGTCTTTGGATTCTATGACATCTGTCAATGACGGCGTAGATATAAAAACCCTTCGAGTACAACGTGGAGGTCTTTTCGAATCTTAATCCAGCTGTTGGCGTTAGACTCACCATCACCTTGTTCTGTCGAACACCCTTGAGCCGTGAAGCGATCGCCAAGTCCTAGCAGCTGTAGTTTGCATTGGCAAATATTTGCCAACTTATTACGCGATTTCAACCCCTGTAATTGGGTGAGTGTTTGAACAGCATACAGGTAGGTTTGTGCATTCTGTGTTCCTAATCTTGTGTATAAATTCTTTCCAGAACATGTCTTCCTTAATTTCATTTCCTAGCATTGTATAATCAAGGCTCATAACCTACAAAAGATCTGTCGCACATTGTAATCACGCCTTCCGCGTGATCAGCTTTACTATGCACATACATATAGCCTTAGCTATGTACATGCTGACTTGCGCGTGGCTGCTGCTGCTCTTGAATGTCATCATGCTTTTCCTCCTCACCTTAGTAAACTCCGTCTGATTTTGACAACCACACAAATTAGCGCACGTACGGCCGCTTTGCTCATGCTTAGGTGTCAAAATCAGCGGAGAAGCTCATTCAGCCATCATTGACACGCTGGACATTGTTCCCAGGGTCCCAGATCCGGATTACCAGCTCCGGATTCCCAGATAGTTTTCCAGACCCGGATTCATCAAATCCGGAACATGGAGGGAGAGGACTTGGAGCCCTGCACTCTGGGCATGCACCTGCATCGTCCTCCATCGCGGCCATCCTGCCGCAGTGCCTCGTGGCGCGGCTACTAGGCCACTCACCACGGCGGCTCGCTCCACGCCGGGTGTATATTTACCCGCGTGGCCTCAGCAGGCCGTCTCCGAGCCGGCTAGACCACCTGCCGGCCGATCCATCCTGGCTCCTGTCGACCTTGCGAGCCGGCGCTGCCGCCTGCCGGCCAACACCTCCAGGGGCAAACGCAACGTGGTTTCCTCGAGACACCAAGGCTGAGCCAGGGCAGTAGCGTGCTATCTCCCGGGGAATATTGAAGATTGTGACTGCAGACCTACCCACACCCTTTCTCTATTTTTAATATATTTTTAACGTTGACCGACCTACGTGTTGTTATTTTCTATCCCAAGTAGGCTCCTTACGTCACAGCGTTACAATCTTAACTAAAACATAAACATACGGAAAAAATCCAAAGACCAAAAGCCACTATAACGGTTTTGGTAAGCATAAACAATATTAGTTAACTGACAACACTATTGTCTTTGGATTCGTTGACATCTGTCAATGACGGCGTAGATATAAAAAGCCTAAAACGACAACGTGGAGTCCTTTTTCAATCTTAATCCAACTGCTGGCGGTGGACTCGCACTCACCTTGTTCTGTCGAACACCCTTGAGCCGTGAACCGATCGCCAAATCCTAGCAGTTGCACGTTTGCATTGGCAAATATTTGCCGACTTAATTACGTGTTCTTCAACCCCTGTAATTGGGTGAGTGTTTGAACAGCATACAGGTAGTTTTGTGCATTCTGTGTTCCTAATCTTGTGTATAAATTCTTTCCAGAACATGTCTTTCTTAATTTCTTTTCTAAGCATTGTATAATCAAGGCTCATAACCTACAAAAGATCTGTCGCATATTGTAATCACGCCTTCCGCGTGGTTTATTTTACGAGGCTTTTGCTATGCGCATACTACTTATGCGTGGCTGCTGCTGCGCTCGAATGTGCATGTCATCATGCTTTTCCACCTCACCTTTGTAAGCTCCGTCTGATTTTGACAACCACACAAATTAGCGCACGTACGACCGCTTTGCTCATGCTTAGGTGTCAAAATCAGCGGAGAAGCTTATTCAGCCATCATTGTGACACGCTGGACATTGTTTCCAGGGTCCCAGATCCGGATTCCCAGCTCCGGATTCCCAGATCCAGATTACAAGACCCGGATTCCCAAATTCGGAAGATGGAGGGGGAGGACTGGAGCCCTACGCTCTGAGCAAGCACCTACATCGTCCTCCATCGCGGCCTTTCCTGCCGCAGTGCCTCGTGTCGCTCCACGCCGGGTGCCTATTTACCCGCGTGGCCTCAGCAGGCCGTCTCCGAGCCGGCTAGACCACCTGCCGGCCAACACCTCCGGGGCAAACGCAACGTGGCTTCCCCGAGACACCCTTTCTCTATTTTAAATTATATATTTTTAACGTTGAACGAGGTACGTGTTGTCTTTTTTTTATCCCACGTAGACTCCTTACGTCACAATCTGTCCGATTTTAGCAAGGAAACTAACTTAACTGCCCATAATAGAAAAGTAATATGGCTAGGCCCATATTACTTTTCTATTATCGTTTATGCTAACGCTTAGTACAAAATGTATGGCGATGCGATGACATTACCTACCTGCAATAAGTCACGTGACACATCTACGCAGGTAATGTCATTGCCATACATTTTGTACTAAGCGTTAGCGTAAACGATAATAGAAAAGTAATATGGCTAGGGGAGGCTGGTTACATAACAAGAAAACTAATTTAAAATATAAGTGGGTAAATTTGAGTTGGTGCTTTAGTAACAGAAAAAAATCAATCATTACATAGACATCAGAAGATGTCATTAAGATATGCCAGACGCCCCGTCTGAAGTATTTTTAAAAGACTGTCACATAAAGATATTGTCATTACTAAAATAATGCACTAATTTATTGGGTCGTCGATATACCAAAAATAGTCTATCATCTGTTAGGAGAATTTCCTACGTCAAATCATATTACCGACTTAATGTCATTTTCATCACTTATTAAAATTAAAATATCAAAACGGCAATTATTAAACAAGTATGTGTTATTTTAAGGTGAATAAATGTGTATTTTAATAGTTCTATCTACGTTACTACGTTACGTTCGTTTTATTTAACATTTAGACCTGTTTAAAGACAATCATCTTTTTCCATAACTCAAAACATTTGAGTGATGCTAACAATAATTATTACATTCGTACGCATAACAAAAATAAACGTTGAAATTGAAATATCGATGTTGTTCGACATCTCTAGCTAAGTGGCAAAAGAGATAACATATGCATGCGAATATGACATGTATTTCAAAGACGTTAGCGTTCTAAAATAATAATTTGGTTTAAGCTCCCTCTAGCGTTGAGTAGCTGAACTCGTTATAAATTTATTGATTGTGACCATATGCATGCGAATATGACATCTATTTCAAAGACGTTAGCGTTCTAAATACTCGTTTGCTGAAATTTATTGATTGTGACAATGTAAAATAATAACTTTTGCAAGTTGTTATAAGACTTATTTTATGACAACAACAAAACGCAAAACTCGATACACGCTCAGCTGTTTCACTATAGTTCCTTTGTGAGGTCAATGCCTAATACCTATCGGGAACTTACAAACGCGCCGCAAATTGCCGACAAAGGGCCATTGCGCCAAGCAGACTAGGTATTGTAGGCACTGTGCGGTGAATTCAAAGGAATGATGAAAACTTAGGTAAAGTACATTTCTTTTGTATTTCGCCGATTTTAACGGATTTTTGTCAGTTCCTCGTTGACGTTGATCGCGAACGTGTGCTACTCGTTGCGAATTACGGTTATCGGAAATTTATCAAAACAATCTTTCTGTGTTTTATTTGTGTGTTCTGTTTTCGTGTGTTAATCTTTCTATGTAAAAAAGTGTGTTAATCGTTCTGTGTTTTATTTGTGTATTGTTTCTGTGTTTTATTTGTGTGTGATTTTTAAGATGCCTTCTGGACCTAACGATATTTACAGTGCCCAAGAATACGGAAGTATGCTTATGTGTTATGGAGAAGCACGTGGAAACGCACGTCAAGCACTGCGTATCTATGTCCAAAGATATCCAGACGCTCGTCATCCACGAGATTCTCGCGTAATAACACGAGCTTACCAACGTATCTTGGACAACCAACCAATTGTGCCTCAGCGCGAGGGAGCTGGAAGGCCCATAAGACCGGCTATAGCGAACTGCATCCTGACTGTCGTGCGGCAGAACCCACGACTGGGAGTACGCACGGCAGCTCGTGTCATTCGTAACCGTTACAGGACCCGCGTCTCGCACTGGACTGTCCATCGGGTTTTACGCAGAGATCGGCAGCGTGCGTATCACATCCACAAGGTGCAAGCGTTATTACCTACAGACAGGGTATCCCGCGTTAGGTACTGCCGGTGGCTGCAACGACAGCACGACGAAATCTCCGACTTTAATGCAAATGTGATTTGGACGGATGAGTCCACATTTACTAGAAACGGAATGTGGAACAGGCGCAATTCTCATATCTGGGCTCATACCAATCCGTTCGCATTGCAGCAGACGGGACACCAAACTCGATGGTCAGTGAATGTTTGGGCTGGCATTTATAAAGACCTTGTGATTGGACCCATTTTTCTCCCGGAACGATTAAATGGGACCCGATATCACGAGTTCCTGAGAACAACTCTCTCGGACATACTTCTGGACGACATGCCTCTAAGCCAGTATCGAGTGGTTTTTTTATGGTTTCAGCACTACGGCGCTCCCCCACACGTGACTCTTCCCGTTAGACGGTGCCTCACCGATTTTTTTGAAAATCAGTGAATCGGAAGATTTGGTCCGGAGCCATGGCCACCTCGATCACCGGACTTGACCCCATTAGATTTTTTTCGTTACGTCAAAGATAAAGTGTTTGTGTCCGAGTGTAATTCAGCAGCAGATATGAGGAATCGTATCGAGAACGTGTTCACGATGCTGCGTGAGGAGTGTATCCAGGACCCCACCTTTCTGCCACGTGTCCACGCCGAAACTTTGCGCCGTGCTCAGATTTTCGAGCGAGTTGGTGGCGGACACTTTGAACCCTATTAGGTTAGAGGTGAGCGAGCTTGAGGTAAGTTCATTAATTTATACCTACATCACTAGATCGCAATGTAGGTAGCTACTTACAAGCTTCTTTATTATTTCTAACCCTAGTCGGAATCGTATTAGGAATAGTTAGTTGCTTAGTCCTGAGTGATAAAAAATTAACAAAAACACAAAAAAAAAAACAAGCACAAATACTAGGTAGGTACTTACTTAATAATAATGTTTAATACAATCTAGGTTACATACTAGGTCTTCTAATGTTATTAAATGTTTTGTTTTCATCAGTACATTAATTACGTTAAGTTTTTTTTACTGTTGTTGGTGTTCGTTTGTCGTAAACGTAAATGTATTTTATGACAAAGTACTTTGAAAGGTTTTGTTTTTTGTTTACATTAGGAGAAACAAAGACATAGTTACATTTGTTTACATTCCCTTTGCAGTAGACGGCGCTAACATTATTGTTGCATTTATGCTAATTAGGAAACAAGGTAGGTAGTAGGTACTTACCTTAAAGCTCTTAAAATATTCACAGAACTTTAGTTTTAAAATGCAGCCTAACTACTGACTTGACTGTACCTGCACTTGCACCTAAGTTCAAAGATGTCTTTAACTTTTGTTCGACCTTGTAGGTAGGTACATTCATACAAACGGAGCGAGGCGGCCCGCGTCGCGCGCGTCTCCACGTCCGTGTCTGTGTGTGTTCTCTCGCTCTCGCGCGCCTATATTCATTGCGAAGCGTTGAGATCGCATTGTTCACGATACATTGCGCCGCGAACAATTGACATTTCTGAGCGCGCAATTTGCGCGCTCAAAAATGTCAATTTCTGTAACCGACCATTACCTGAAAAAAAATGACTAGAGGAAAATCCCCGGGTCACGACGGGCTGAGCATTGAGCACTTGCAGCATGCCGGTCCTCACATATCCAGAGTACTGGCCATGTTTTATTCACTGTGTATGTGTCACTCTTACCTACCCCACGATCTTATGCGAACTGTGGTCGTGCCTATTATAAAAAACAAGACTGGCGACGTGACTGATAAGTGTAACTATCGACCCATCTCTCTGGCTACGATTATTGGAAAGGTACTGGACAGCCAGCTGGACGCGCGTTTAGGTGGCTTTCTTGACATACACGATGCGCAGTTTGGGTTTCGTAGTGACCTAAACACTGAGGGCGCGATTCTTGGTCTCAAGCACACAGTGCAATATTATACGAAACGTCGAACACCTGTGTATGCTTGCTTTTTAGATCTCTCCCGTGCTTTTGACCTGGTTTCGTACGATATCGTGTGGGAGAAACTGCGAAAGAGAAATGTGCCGGCTGAGCTGTTGCGTATCCTCCAGTTTTGGTACTATAACCAGATAAATAGTGTGAGATGGGCCGATAAGCTCTCTGTGCCATATGGTCTCAAGTGTGGGGTGAGACAGGGAGGGATAACGTCACCAAAGCTCTTCAATCTCTACATCAACGATCTGATCGTTGAGTTCAGCAGTAAGAAAATCGGCTGTCGTATTGATGACGTCAGTGTCAATAACATCAGTTATGCTGACGACATGGTGCTGCTGAGCCCAACGGTCAGAGCGCTCAGAGAGCTACTTACATGTTGTGAGTCTTATGCTCAGGCGCATGGCTTAATGTACAATGTGACAAAAAGCGAGTTCCTGGTCTTTAAGGCGGACGGTGGGAAATGCCCTGAGTCCGTGCCCGCAATAAAATTAAATGGTTATGAACTTAAACGGGTCTTTCAGTTCAAATACCTGGGGCATTTTGTAACTGACCTTAGAGACCAAATAGATATTGAGAGGGAACTTAGGGCGCTGGCAGTCCGATGTAACATGTTGGCTCGTAGGTTTGCGCGCTGTAGTAGGGCAGTCAAAATAACACTTTTTAAAGCTTATTGCCAAGTGTTTTACACGTGCAGCCTGTGGACCAACTATACTCAGAGGGCTATCAGCGCCCTACGGGTCCAATATAATAACGGGTTCAGGATGTTGATGGGGTTGCCCCGTTTCTGCAGTGCATCAGGTATGTTTGCACAAGCACACGTTGATGGCTTCCATGCCACCGTCAGAAAGAAATCTGCCTCCTTGCTCTGCAGAGTGCGGGGGAGCTCCAACTCCATCCTGAAGACCATAGCGGGGAGGTACGAGTCTCCTTTATTAGGTGATGTTGTTCGAAGATGTATTTCGAACAACAGCCTTGTTTCCAAATAGATAATAAGTTTACTAACATAGGTATAAGTTATCTTTCTTTTTGTTTACTAACCTATATGGATGTTTTCTTGTCCGAAATAAAGATTATTTTATTTTATTTATTTATTACCGAGATTAATGACTATTATAATTTTGTTACTGGCATTAGGTGTAACCTTTTCGCGAAGTTTGCGGTATCTTGTCCCTTACAGCCTGTATAAATTCTTTCCAGAACATGATTTTTCTATGTCTTGCATTTTTCTTTTCTTTGCATTGTAAAATCACATATAACCTACAACAAAACTATTGTATTGTTGTAATCACGCCTTCCGCGTGGTTAACTTTCTATGGCCTTTGCTATGCGCATCTTGACTTGTGCGTACCATGCTGTTACGCTCAAATAAGCATGTCATCGTGCTTTTTCACCTCACCTTTGTAAACTCCATCTGATTTTGATAACCACACTTACTAGTGCACGTACAGCCGCTTTGCACATGCCTGAGTGTCAGAATCAGCGGAGAAGTTCATCGGCCATCTGTATGACACGCTGGACAATATTTTCCAGAGTCCCAAATTCGGAGTCCCAGATTCCGAGCCTCAGTTCCAGACTCCCAGATGCGGAGGGAAGATTTGGAGTCCTACGCTCCGTGCACCACCTACATCGTCCCCTATCACGGCCATCCCGCCGCAGAACCTCGTGCCGTCGCTACCAAGCAACTCGCCACGTCGGCACGCACTACGCCGGGTGCTTATATGCCCGCGTGATTTCTGCTGGCCTCGCCTCCCGGCCCCTGACGATCTACGAGTCGGCGGCTCGCTCCACGCCGGGTTTTCATCCACCCGCGTGGCCTCTGCAAGCCGTCTCCGTACCGGTTTGACCACCTGCCGGCCGATTCATCCTGGCTCCTGTCGACCCTACGAGCCGGCGCTACCACCTGCCGGCCAACATCTCCGGGGCGAACGCAACGTGGCTCCCCCGAGTCATCCGTCACCAGGCAGAGCCAGGGCAGTACCGTGCCATCTCCCAGGGAGTGCGATATCTGTGACTACAAACCTTCCCACGAACTTTTCTCTATACAATATATTTTTTTTATGTTGACCGAGGTACGTGTTGTCATTTTTTACTTCCCACGTAGCCTCCTTACGTCACACTGTTACAAGTAAAAATATGCTAAGTATACCTTCAACACTCCCGCGTCGGGCACACTGTCCTCACTCTCTGCTTTACTGAGGCGAGAACAGCAACTGGCCTTCCTGGGAAACACAAACAAAAAAAACGTATAGTAACGTATGTTATAGCTAAAAAAAAAATATTTATAATAAGAATAGAATAATTTATTAGAAAGAAAATAAAGGTTACAAAGTGTGTGTTATACGAGAACGTTTCGTTTTCATTGAAAATTAAACATAAAATAATTTACAAAGACTTCCTGAACTTGTCTAATCCTGTCCCGCAGGAAGCTTACAGGGTTATTTTATAAAATTACAAAAAATAAATATGCGTAGAATAATATAGGGAGTAGGCACTTTATAACTGAGATTTCAGAAATGCACTCGTTGAATCGAAGCTCCAAAGTCTTGAGCATCGACGCCGAGTTACTAGCCTGTCGGATTTCTATCGGTTGTATTTTGGGGAGTGTGCGACGGAATTGCTTTGTTTAATTCCGCGAAGCCCGTTCCATCATCGGACCACACGACGTACGGCGATGCGCCACCGGTACATGGTGAACATCCCCCCCTACACGTACAAAACGTTTTGGGAACACATTCATTGTGCGTACAGCTAGGGAGTGGAATTCCCTACCGGAGTCTGTGTTTCCTGATAGCTACAACCTGGGAGTCTTTAAGTCAAGAGTGAATAGGTTACTTCTAGGCAAGCGTGCTCCATCTTCGACCACATCATCGCTTACCATCAGGCGAAATAGTGGTCAAAAGAGTACCTATCAATAATAATAAATAAAAAAATTACAAATAATAAGAATAAGCTTGAGTTTTTGGCGGGACTTTTTTAAGTGAATTTCAGTGGCTGTTTTTATTATTCGCAAATTGATTTCTAGTGGTTATTGTGATGTAAAATTGGTGTAGTTTTGTGTCTCAAGTATCTCAGCAACCCGGACCTGCGGTCGGCGAGCAGTGGGTAGCTCGCTGTCCGATCAGCACCAGGCCCGAGTCGACGGGCGAACAAGAGATGATTGTCAGCCACCACTGACGGGGCCCATCGTGGCCGGTGCCTGCATGCCTAGGGGTAGCGGATAAATTCTTAACAGAGTTACCGAACCCCTGGGCACTCGGCAAGGAAGGAACTTGGGTGGATTTTAGTCAGTAAGAGTCAGACACGCCCTCCCGCTCTCTGAGAGGGTGTGGGCCGTAATCCACCACGCGGGCCCAATGCGGATTGGTGGATGCCACATGCCTTGGAATTTTTGGTTCTAGAACATGCCGGTTTCCTGACGATGTTTTCCTTCACCGTTTTGAGAGCAGTGCTCATGAAATAACTTACACAAAGTAAAGCGCCTGTCTGGGTTTGAACTTACGACCTACAACTTTTAAGTCGCGGCTGTTACCACTGGGCCACAACTGCTCTTTACAATATTAGTATAGATAATAATAGACATATTATTTATTTAAAAACTATGAGATCGCTGTATATCACAACTGTCTTAGAAAATACTCTGTGCAGTCATATATTCAACTCTTTATTTTACTTTTTGCTTCACGAAGCGATGTTTCTTAGGCCATTTTTTACCCGACTGCGCGACGCAAGGGAGGGTAATGTGTTTATCAGCCTATGTTTGTATGTTTGTTCATTTGTGGCGCTTTCGGTTTTTTTGAAAATATTTTTTTTTTTTAATTTATAAACAGATTTTTCATTAAAATGAATCCACACATCACAGGGATAAAACTATCTGGCAGATTATTGCCCAACAATTATACATTTGAACTAAGTATACTTGAATTAGTAACTCGAGATAATTTCAATCGGTTAAAATTTAGTATCGTTTGGCAGGAGGAGCGGAATGAGAGGGGGGAAGCTCTTACTTTCCTGGCACCACTCCCATGAAAAGGTACGTTACCTTTCTCGAGAAATACAATTGATTGTAACCTAAACTCAAAACACTTTAAAAGTTGCTTGTAAGGTGTAGACGGAGCCCCGCTCCGCGGGGTTACAGAATAACTTGGAGAAAATAAAATACCATGAAGGGCATGGCGGGGCCATATAGGGTTCCAATGGAATTTGAACTTTTTCATGTATAACAAAGCATTTGTTACTCTAAAATTTGAAAATTATCCCGAATTCTTAAAACATAAGTAAGTAAACTTTCTTGCATTATGCAAAATTAATGATAATTACAGAAAAAAAACCCCATAATATATGTCATTAAATTGTGTTTTTGACATCCACAATTTGTAATTCACAAGCCTATTATGTATTCCGTATGTACACATGATTTAAAACTTCTATAATATAGTAATAACAGCCGCACGGGTCAACTAACAAAGTAGCTTTGCGCAAAAATTATTGCTGGGAAATGACTTTCCTTTTTTGGTAGGAAAAAAAAAATCTATTTTTTATTGCGCGCAATGTAACGCGAATCCAGGCAAGTGGAGTTAAGCCCCGCTTCGCTCTAAGCCGCGTGGGTACTTGTCGGATACGTTTGATATTCATAGCGTTTTTGTAACTTCAAATGCGTAATTTCAAAAAAGAAATAGAAAATTCAGAAAATGTTTGTTTGACAAAAAGTTTAGTAATAACACTTGGAATTCATTTTTGCAACCAAGTTAAAAAAAAATTGCGACTTAGGCCAACAATATCACCAGAAACAGTGGATACCCAGGTATGGTCTAGTGGAAAAAAAGGATCCTTTTGATTCCGATTACTGGGATGTGGAGGTCAGATAGACAGTCATTCCAAGAAAAATATTGGTATTCAGCTGCATCCGGTTAGATTGGAAGCCGACTCCAAGATAGTTGGGGGAAGGCTAGACAGTTTGATTTGTAGGTACCTGTGCAGGCAGCAGTCGGGCGACCGCTGCGTACGCTGTGCTGAGCCGCGGGAGTACTGCACGATGTCGGCCAGCAGCGTGGCCGGCAGCGGGCCCGTCTGCGACAGGTACATCACCATGCTCTCCAGCCAGATCTCGATCACCTCGAACGGTGGCCTGCACCAAGCATAACGATCATATAGCAAGCATAGATCTACAAAATGACGAATAACGTGTAAGAAAATAATTAATTAATTATGTAAAAAAAAAAATTTCAAAATTATGTAAAAAAAAAATTTTCAAATGTTCAAAAAACCATGATGCAGTTGGTGGCTGTTATTTTAGTTCAATTATTGATTTCATGCCACCAACTGCATCAAACTGCTTGAAAAGTGACTTGTTTGGAACTTTTTACTTGTTTTTTAGTCTGGTTTTTTGAATTTTTTATTTTTTTTCTTATTTTCTACATTTTAGTGAGTTATATTTTTGGAATCGCCTCCTCGAACCTTTTATTTTGATACCCCACTTAATATAGTTCGTCGACTTTCATTTTTTCCTTTTTCACAATATGGCGTATGGTTGTCGCCATATTGTATTTTGATTACTGTCATGTCTTCAGTAGCACTCGCAAGGTTAAGACGAATCAATTGACGTAAGAATTATCAAGATCGGTCCACGCGTTTGGTCTCTATAGTGCCTCAAAAGAACAAACATAGATACATACATACATATCTACATACATAGGCTGATAAACACATTACCCTCCCTTGCGTCGCGCAGGCGGGTAAAGTGTGAGGACCAACATTGTTAATAAAACGAGAATACCATCATCATCTATTAAAATCTTTTCATTCGCCGAGTGTGTTTATGCAGTGTTAATCTATGTACTGTACCTAGTATCGGGGTCCAGATGACACGCCAGGAAGGCGATCCTGTAGAAGGGCTCGGGACAGTGGCTGGCGCGACAGAACTTGTCCACGAACAGCGGCTCGTTGAGCCCGAAGTCGCTGCGGCGCGGCAGGAAGTCCGGGTCGGCGGACACGCGGCCTATTATCTGTGAGACAAGACATTTTATTATTGCAGTGAAAACTTCTTTAGGCGCGTTGGGCATTTTTGAGATAGGAAAAACAATTGAACTCGTGCGCCACCGACACGCTTATCGTCGTAGCACTCGTAGCGGATCGCGTAGCGGATTGAAGTGAAAACTTCTTTAGGCGCGTTGGGCATTTTTGAATTAGGAAAAAACTATTGAACTCGTGCGCCACCGACACGCGTAGCGTCGTAGCACTCGTAGCGGATTGAAGTGAAAACTTCTTTGGGCGCGTTGGGCATTTTTGAGATGGGAAAAAAATATTGAACTCGTGCGCCACCGACACGCGTAGCGTCGTAGCACTCGTAGCGGATCACGTAGCGGATTGGAGTGAAAACTTCTTTAGGCGCGTTGGGCATTTTTGAGATGGGAAAAACAATTGAACTCGTGCGCCACTGACACGCGTAGCGTCGTAGCACTCGTAGCGGATCGCGTAGCGGATTGAAGTGAAAACTTCTTTAGGCGCGTTGGGCATTTTTGAGATAGGAAAAAAATATTGAACTCGTGCGCCACCGACACGCGTAGCGTCGTAGCACTCGTAGCGGATTGCGTAGCGGATTGAAGTGAAAACTTCTTTAGGCGCGTTGGGCATTTTTGAGATAGAAAAAACGATTGAACTCGTGCGCCATCAACACGCGTAGCGTCGTAGCACTCGTAGCGGATCGCGTAGCGGATTGAAGTGAAAACTTATTTAGGCGCGTTGGGCATTTTTGAGATAGGAAAAAGATATTGAACTCGTGCGCCACCGACACGCGTAGCGTCGTAGCACTCGTAGCGGATCACGTAGCGGATTGGAGTGAAAACTTCTTCAGGCGCGTTGGGCATTTTTGAGATAGAAAAAACGATTGAACTCGTGCGCCATCAACACGCGTAGCGTCGTAGCACTCGTAGCGGATCGCGTAGCGGATTGAAGTGAAAACTTATTTAGGCGCGTTGGGCATTTTTGAGATAGAAAAAACGATTGAACTCGTGCGCCATCAACACGCGTAGCGTCGTAGCACTCGTAGCGGATCGCGTAGCGGATTGAAGTGAAAACTTATTTAGGCGCGTTGGGCATTTTTGAGATAGGAAAAAGATATTGAACTCGTGCGCCACCGACACGCGTAGCGTCGTAGCACTCGTAGCGGATCACGTAGCGGATTGGAGTGAAAACTTCTTTAGGCGCGTTGGGCATTTTTGAGATGGGAAAAACAATTGAACTCGTGCGCCACCGACACGCTTATCGTCGTAGCACTCGTAGCGGATCGCGTAGCGGATTGAAGTGAAAACTTCTTTAGGCGCGTTGGGCATTTTGAGATGGGAAAAACAATTGAACTCGTGCGCCACCGATACGCTTATCGTCGTAGCACTCGTAGCGGATCGCGTAGCGGATTGAAGTGAAAACTTCTTTAGGCGCGTTGGGCATTTTTGAGATGGGAAAAACAATTGAACTCGCAACCGACACCGACACCGCTATTTGGATTGAAGTGAAAACTTCTTTAGGCGCGTTGGGCAGTTTTGTTCAAGTTTTCACTTCTGTCGGCACTCTCGGAATGCCACTCTTTTATTATTGTCGCCGGTAGCTGATGGATGCGAGACGCACAGGACCGGTCGTTGTAGCGACACTTGGGGGAGGCCTATGTCCAGCAGTGGACGTCTTTAGGCTGAAATGATGATGATAAAGAGATAATAAACGCGTGAAACTGATGATCAAAGATCCTAAGGAAACATAGTCTTGAGATAAGAAGGGAAAGGACATAGGATACTATTACTTATAAAATACATGTTTCTTTTTGTGTTACCTCACACAGAATGATCCCGAATGAGAACACGTCGACCTTCTCATCGTACACGTTGCCGTTCATCATCTCCGGCGCCATCCAGTACGGGTTGCCGACCACCTGGCAACACAACAAACATATTATTATCAGTTGAAACAACATTCAAAAAGAAAACAGAAAAAATTTTAGACGTGGGCAGAAAAGCTGCACGCTGTAATAAGATTGAGCGGGTCATGTAAGCCGCCTGCACTGTGACCGCTGGACATTGACGAATATGACGACATTCTCTTTTCTTAAAATGGCAACACCCGTTTTAATTCTTTTTTTAACGGAGCCCTATTGTTATCACTCACGTGTCCGTCTGTCCGTCCGTCGTCTGTCACAAAATTTTGTAACGAAGAATTTTTTGACTTCCCATTGACCTATGAACTTAAAATTTGGTGATAATGTTTATTATTACATATACTTTACTAACAAATACCAATATTTGGTACGGAACCCTATATGTGCGAAACCGACACGCACTTGGCCAGTTTTTTAATTAATGGTGACAAAACTAGTATGACCCGGGGTGCCAAGTCGTGCCAAAGGGCATGTAGACTGGGAGCCGAGCCCGACTAAGGAATAGAACGAATAAGAAGTATAACATACCGTGTACCGCTTTCTCCGCAGCGTGTTGTGTGGCTGGCGCCGGTCCAGCGAGCTGCTGGCGGTGCGCTGCACGATGCGCGCCAGACCGAAGTCGGCCACGATCACCGTCTTGTCCTGCACACAACACCCATTGTGTTATAGATTACAATAGGACTACGGGAAGATAATCTCAGTTATATCGGATGTAAAAAGACAGTTTCCGAAGCCGAAAGCTACATATTCTACCACAGAATAGAAAAAAACAGTAGAAGTCGCAAGTAAGCGGGGCCCGCGTACCCCGAGTTTTGCGGAGTTCCGCATATGTCTGCTCCGCGCACACACTACGCGCATCAGTCTTGTTACAACCGTCGCGGTGAAAACAACTTGAAAAAAAATACAAAAATGTCCTATTGTGCTGTTTTAGAATGTAAACACGATAGCAGAACCAAAAATTTATCAAATGGTAGAATATCATACCGTCGATTAGTCCTAATTTATTTTATTTCGATTAAAATATGAAAAACAAAATTTTATTGAACAAGACAAGTAAAAGTTGACTTTATGTTTTACAAATGAATGTCTACTTTCTTTTAAACTCAAACAGATTATTCGCGAAGATTCTTACTATGCACATGTCAAAGTCAGCTACTCTACTGCAGTACCAATGACCTCGTTACGGAAATATCAATCTTATCGTTAACACAGTACAGCTTTAAATTGAATGTATTTAATATGTATAGTGACATCTAGCGACGGGTAGCGTAACTTGCTCATTAAACTATTTCGAGTGCTCATTAAAACGGAAAGATATTATATTAATACTTAAAAAGAGTAGACAATAAACGACTCTATGGTCATATACGAGTAACTGTGGTTTATTTTCAAATAAGCGACGACTGACATATTTCCTACTTTCTTTCAATAATAAATTACCAATCACACCAAGGATTTATTAGTGTTACGAAATACAATTAACCTGTATAAGTGTGAGTTTGAGTACGCTGGTTCCGATACTAATGAAGCGCTATGCCATTTCTACTATTTTTTCTGTTCTGTGTATTCTACCCATTATTTGGATCATTTTGTTCCACTACACCATACCTGTGTCTATATTGAAGGTCAAAGTCAAATTTTTATTTACTTTCTTACGAAAATAAATTCCAAGTGATGATATCAAACTTTTTTCCAGAGAAACATTACCTGTATTTTCGATTTTTCTTAAGAATATACGCATTTGAAGTTACAAAAACGAAATGAATATCAAACGTATCGTTCGTGTCTTAGAGCGAAGGGGCGAGGCTTAACTCCGCTTGCCTTTTTTTTTGTGGGGTGGGAAAGCATCCAATGACTTCTCCCGCTCTAGGTGGAGCTGCCCGTCTCAGATTCTTACTGACTAAAACCCACCCCTGTTCCTTCCCTGCCTGAGTGCCCAGGGGTAACTCATTTTCAGAATTTTTCCGCTACCCCTAGGCATGACTCCGCTTGCCTGGGTTCGCGTTACATTGCGCGCAATAAAAAATACCTTTTTTTTCATACCTAAAAATAAAAGTCGTTTCGCAGCAATAATTTTTGCGTAAGCTACTTTGTTAGATGTACAGTATGCGTCGTTGACGGCTATGTGATGTGTCTTTTTACACCCTGTGAAGTGTGCATGGTGACATAAACGACAATAAATGAGAACACTGACAATTCAATTAGCATTATGGCAGTACTCTTTGTCGAGTTATGCAAACATGTATCTCTATCAAGCGCAAGTTCGATCGTGTATGGAGTACTGCTATCATCTTTGGGACGGATCTACCAGATACCAGCTTGATGCCCTTGAGACAATTGAGAAACGAGCCAAGGGGATCATCGGCAATGATAGGCTCGTCGAGTCGAAGCTCCAAAGTTTTGAGCATAGACGCCGAGTTGCTAGCCTGTCCGTTTTCTAACTGTTACATTTTGGGGAGTGTGCGACGGAATTGCATAATTTAATTCCGCTAAGCCCGTTTCATCAACGGACCACAAGACGTACGGCAAAATGCCACCGGTTCATGGTGGACATCCCATCCATACGCACAAAGCGTTTTGAGAACACATTCATTGTGCGTACAGCTAGGGAGTGGAATTCCCTACCGGAGTCGGTTTCCTGATAGCTACAACCTGGGAGTCTTTAAGTCAAGAGTGAATAGGTTACTTCTAGGCAAGCGTGCTCCATCTTCGACCACATCATCGCTTACCATCAGGTGAGATAGTGGTCAAACGCGTGCATATAAACAATAATTTTTTTTTTTTAAAAATGTATGGGCCAGCAAATTTTAATTCGCGATTTCAAGATTGGTCCCATAGTAAAAGTTGTTCATAATGATGAGTATGCCCGTGTTCTCATTTATTGTCGTCTACAACTTGTATATGTCATATTTATTAGTATACCTACTTTATTTCATATTATTATGTATAAGAGCCGATTTATCAATAGTCACATAACTTTTCCAGCCAGACGGGTAAGGAGTTAGTACGTCGTAGTGTACCTCTCTGACGAGACAGTTGTGTGAGTTGAGGTCCCTGTGGATGACGTTCATGCGGTGCAGGTAGCCCACGCCGCACGACACGTCTCGCGCCAGCCGGGCTCGCTCGCGCCACGTCAGCGGGACCTGCATGTCCTGGACACAAATAAAAACATCAATATCATGGATCAATTCTTAAATAAGCCATGGGCTCTTTCAAGGGAGTCTTCAATGGAATCTTCACAGGAAAAGGAAGCGCAGCCGTTCCCGTCAAAGTCACGTGATCTTCTTCACCCTTAATTTTTCACCAGGTTCGAAAAAAAATTGGCAAGTTTTTTCTCGGCCTCTATGGTTTGCCGCACTTTGGGGTTTTCAAATTTACACTAAAAAGGATATTTTCTACCCAAAAAAAAAATACCTACTATAAAAACACGAGCGACGCTAAAGTACAGTGGTTCCAATCGCTCAGCCACTGCAAACACATCACCATTACCTGTAACAGCTGATACAGCGTGCCTCCTGCGACGTACTCCGTCACCAGGTGTAGCCGCTTGTCCTTGTACAGCACGCCGACGAAGCGCAGTACGTTCGGGTGCTTGAGAGAGCGCAGCACTGCCACCTGTCGGAAGGAAAGAAAGAAAGTTTTGTATTTTAGAGAGTTACATTTTTAGAATAGTCTTGTCGAGTCCTTTGTTTTGACACCACACATGAAAATGTGTGACGAGAGCGTTACGAAAAGTGTGATCGGGCGAAGCGAACGTGACGAGAGCGTTACGAAAAGTGTGATCGGGCGAGGCGAACGTGACGAGAGCATTACGAAAAGTGTGATCGGACGAGGCGAACGGAAGAGATGGAGCTAAAGAAGTTTTACTTCAGTCGTGTGGTCTAGAGCACACTCGTTTTTTTGGAACGAAGTTCCTTATCGCGCGTTGCTAATGAGATGAGATGAGATGAGATGAGATGATGAAGCATAACTTCTTACGTGCGTACATAAGTACACATACACTTTTTTTTTTTAGTCTGTGCGTAATAGCATTTTTACATAAGACTATGAGTCGGCAGTGCGGATTATATTACATTATATTTGTTAATAATAAAAATATATTATTATAACTCAAAAAAAAAAATATTATTACAATTCCTTCACTAATTAATCGAATGGAACTTCGTTCCATCCCTTGACACCTTTCAAGTTTTTTCTTTTTTTTAATATATGCCTATAATATGTTTATTTCATATTAATATGTAATATGTTTCTAATGAATCATTAGTTAAAATCTAGCCGTTTAGGACGAAGGGACAATAGAAATTCGCCCCTTACAATATAGTTATGTTACAATTACGCCTCTATGTCCCGACCGCTTATCCAAGGGTGTTTAGCAAACCTACATTTCGCCAGTTACTCGTATAGTTCAACTTCATATTATTATATATAAAAAAAAACCCGACTGTAAGAAACAAGTGTAAAAATGTTCCAAACTAGACACTTTTCAAACAGTCATGCAGTTGGTTAATTATTGATTTCATGCCACCAACTGCATCAGACTGCTTGACAAGTGTCTTGTTTGGAACTTTTTGGTAGTAAGTTATTTACAGGCGAGTTTTTTTTTAAATATTTTTTTATTTTTATTTTCTATATTTTAGTGAGTAATATTTTTGGAATCGCCTTCTCAAACCCTTTATTTTGATACAACACTTAATATAGTTCGTCGACTTTTATTTTTTCTTTTTCACAATATGGCGTCTGATTGTCGCCATATTGTATTTTGATTACTGTCATGTCTTTAGTAGCACTCGCAAGATTAAGACGAATCAATTGACATTAAAATTACAAATACGGCTGTCTTAACTAGTGTTACTGTTTAACTAATCGCGTTTAGTTAAACTAAACTCAGTTTATGCGTTAAATTGAGATTAGAGCTTCATTTTGCGTTTCACCACTACAAACTAAACTAGTTTAAGCTTAACTTAGTTTAAATTCTAAACGCCCAGTTATCGGTGAAACGCAAAATGAAGCTCTAATCTCGATTAAACGCATGAACTGAAGTTTAGTTTAAGCTCCAAAGTCTTGAACATAGACGCCGAGTTGCTAGCCTGTCGGTTTCTATCGATTACATTTTGGGGAGTGTGCGACGGAATTGCATAATTTGATTCCGCCAAGCCCGTTCCATCAGCGGACCACAAGACGTACGGCGATGTGCCACCGGTACATGGTGAACATCCCATCCATACGCACAAAGCGTTTTGAGAACACATTCATTGTGTGTAGGTACAGCTAGGGAGTAGAATTCCCTACCGGAGTCTGTTTCCTGATAGCTACCACCTGGGAGTCTTTAAGTCAAGAGAACAAACCTATTCAAGGTACTACTTATTCTAGGCAAGCGTGCTCCATCTTCGACCACATCATCGCTTACTATCAGGTGAGATAGTGGTCAAACGCGTGCCTATCAACAATAATAATAAAAGAAATAAAAAAAACTGATCGCGATTAGTTTCATTGGTGAAATCGGCCCTAATTCAATAATTTTTATGCAGCTACAAATTGAAGCAAACGACGCAACAAGACCACATGCGAAAAAAAATGTTTTTTAGAGTGTAAGTGTAAAACGGGACCCTATTACTAAGGCTCTGCTGTCCGTCCGTCCGTCACCAGGCTGTATCTCCTGAACTGTGATAGTTAGACAGTTGAAATTTTCACAGATGATATATTTCTGTTGCCGCCATAACAACAAATACTAAAAAACAGAATAAAATAAATATTTAAGGGGGGCTCCCATACAACAAACGTTTTGCGGCACAAAGTGTAAAGTCCCGCTTACCTCCTTTAAAAAGGGAGAAAGACGGGTGTTGTGTCTGGTCTGGGCAACTGCCCAATGGTTAACTTTGGACTGTTGTATTATGTCAAATCGCGCGGAGAACTCTGCTTCTGTGATGCAGGATTTGTCAATTTAGTTCGTGTGTGGTGTCATAGATGTCGCTACAAATATATAAACTCCAGTTGTGCGTACCTCTTTCAAGAAGTTTCTCTGGGCGTCCTCGTCTACCCTGTACAGCTGTTTGAGCACCATCACTTCGTTGGTGTCCCGGTGAGTAACCTTGTATACCTCGCCGAAGAAACCAGAGCCCAGTAGCTCGCCCTGGTACAAAAAGCACATAAATATAGTTATTGTTTGCCGAATGGTCATAAAATAATTCCAAACTTAATATTGGGTTCCCAATCCCACCTATGAAATTGGCGTTTTTTTCTCACAAATAGAGAACCTTGCAATGAATTAAAATATTCATCAATTGCTTGATATTCTATCGAATAATGACTCCTCTTTTTGTTAGCAGAATTGAAACAATTAACTTAGCCAAAACTTATTTTTGTTGCTTAATCTAAGTGGCATACGTTATCTTAGTTTTTAAACATTATTGCATTAAAGTTTTAAAACATTAGTGTTCGTAGTTGTTAAATAAATTAATAAAATGTTAGTATGAAAAATGCAACTTCTTTAAAATTCTCCATACAAAACGCTGATTTCATAGGTGGGGACCTAATATTATAAATGCAAATGTAACTCTGTCTGTCTGTTTGTTACTTCACGTCTTAACGGCTGAACGGATTTGGAAGAAACTTGGCAGAGTAGATTTGTGCTGGGATAGCACAGAGACATGGTTTATTGATTACGTACTTACTCTTGGAAACTGTTCACATTCTTTCACGCCACACTACTTAAGACTTTTTGAGGACGGTTTTGAAAAGGGTTAATTGATTGAAATGTAAATGAAACGTCATGGTGATAATATTTACCTGTAGCAAGTCACTGGCTCTGAACACTTTCTGGCCGGGCGCCGGCTCGGCGCGGAACGAGCGCGCTCGACTGAGGTCGCACAGCACACCGCTCGGCTCTTCGCCGTCAACGCTACAATTGCAATAAGATTATCACTTATTATAAAAACTGTCACTTGCTTGTCAGTTTTTCCAAACTATTCCATACAGAATCAGAATGCTTTATTTATAAACATAGGTCAAATTACAATAGAGTGCGAGATGTTACAGATAGGTAGATCTTCTATGTTTTGCACAGAGGCGTACAAATATTTTTAATTATGTTTAATTAACATTGGTGTTGATTCTGTAATGCACAAACTAAACTTAATTTAGGCTATTGCTATCTTTTTCTCTCTAATAAAACAAGAAAGAGACGGACGTAAATTAGAGCTGTCAAATTTAGTTTGAACTAATATTTCCATACAAATTAAGGGTACACGTAAAAACATGTCGTCTAAAAACACGGCGAAGCGCAAGGCGTAAACTAGTTTGACATCTTTAACTTAGTGCATAGCTATAGCCGTCCTTTTCTCGCACTGCCTTTTAGTAAAAGATAGCAATTCTCTAATTTTAGTTTAGATATTGAACAAGAGAATCCGTGCCATTTTCAAACGTTTACTTTTTAACATACATTCACACAACCCCTTTCAGACTAACCCCACACAACACACTTACATACACTACTCATTATTAACCACTACCTGCTTGCCTGCCTGACAAGCCTTTTCCGAACTATCTTGGGGTCGGCTTCAAGTCTAACTGGATACAGCTGAATACCAGTATTTTACATGGAGCGACTGCCTATCTGACCGCCACAACCTAGTTACTGGGTAATACGATACCCCTTGGTAAGACTGGATGTCAGACTTTCGGGCTTCGGATGACCCGTAACGACTGTCAAAAATCCACGATTGACAGACGGGACCAACGGCTTAACGTGCTTTCCGAGGCACGGAGGAGTCTCGGTGTTGTAATTATGGTCATTCATCCATGGACCAACTCCGGGAAGCGTAGCTTAACCTGATGGGTCGACCCGTACGGCTGTTATTACTTTAGCCACGAACTCCTATTAACCACTACTTAAATGATATAAATAAGATTGTATAGTTAACATCAGAATGAGTGATCACATGTTTCAAAAATCTGTATCAACCTATTAAAAGTACACTCTGTTCTTCAAGATACAGGATAATATCCTAGTTTGAAGGACAGGGGTCTTAGTTACATGAAATGCCACTACCAATTTCTAATTTCACCCTCTTTGCTAAATAGTCGCCGACTACGAAAGTGGCCGGATAGTCGGCTTTACCGACTAGTCAGAACATCTCTAGAATTTATCTATTACTTTAGTAGATAAATACTAGAGAGCACTAGTTTAGTCATAATGCCGTAGGCTTTTTCTACCAGCACACCTTTGTAATTATAAGCTAAGGTTATAATTAGAGTTGATTTTTCCAAAGACAGATTTACGACAGTATTTTTATCCAAATAATAAGCGCTAAATCCATGAATTAAAGATATCTGACACTGGAAAAATAGGCTCTTGAGCTAATAACGCCAACCAGAGCAAGTAAGAACAAAAAGAGAATACTTACACGTCAAGCAACTTAGACATACTGCTACTTTTCTCCTTGTCCCCTAGTAACGGAGACGAGGGCGTCTGCCTCCTCTTATTCACCCACTTTCCCCCATCCTCTCCCCCCTTCCTCTTGAACAGTCTCTCTTTTTTCCCTTCGACATCTCTCCTTTCTTTCTCGCATGAGTGCCTCTGTTTGTCATCTTTGGTGTTTACTTTTCGTTCAACAGGAGATCTGTCGCGCTTTGTCTTGTCCTCTTCAGTTTGTGTCTGTGTGTGTGATATGTGTGTTGTGCTTGTCTGTGTGCGTTTTGTGTTTGTTTCCGGAGTGTGTTCGATGGTTAGCTGGAATAATAAAGTTTTTTAAATAACACAGGGGAATTAAAACTATGGTTGTTGTGTTAAAACTATGGTCGCGCGTCAAACGTCAAAGTCTGTAAAGCCCCGTTGACAGTCGGCCGTCGTGCAACTACAGACTATATCATGTTCCGAGTGTGTGAACTTTGCCACAGGATAAAAGACCTTGCGTTAAAGTAGTAATAGAGGTTTAAAGCGCGTGAATCGGATTTTTGGCAAGGCAAATTGCATTTTCACACTGACTCACTGGTCAGTGTCATGGAATCTTAAGTGTATTCAAGAATACGTTCAAGTATTCCTGAATATTATACTTTAAGAGCTGCTAGGGTGTAGAATAAAATATATTCTATCTATTTATTATTGACTAGCGACCCGCCCCAGCTTTGCAGCGGAGCAAACTATACATAAAACTTCCACGTTTAACGCTCTTTCTATTAGTGCAAACCGTATCAAAATTGATTGAGTGTTTCATAGGACGCAAGCGGAGAAACAGACACACGCAGACAGCGACTTTATTTTATACTATTTAGAGATGAGCTTGGCTAGTTAACTTGTGAAAAACTTAGCACTTCTGTCTATAAAAATTCAATGGGTTTTTCTGGTTAAAAGCTAACCAAAATCTATTTAAGTCTAACCGAATTCTTTTCATATTCGGACTTCTAGAGCTTCTAAAGGACGAAGGCATAAGGAATCTCAGCAGTAAATGAGTAGCAATTATAAAAAGCTTTTTTACAAAAAAAAACAGACTTCCAAAAAAGATAATACACAAAAAAATAATAAATAATTTTAATTTCGGAAGTCGGTGTTTGTATTTTCTTTTTCGGAAATCGGTTGTTTTTTTTTTTTGTAAAAAAGTTTTTTATTTTTCACTTAAATCGTAATTGGAGAAAACCAAAACGTCATCTATGTATACGTATTTTTCGTTTTTGTACAGTTTTTCAAAAAGCGCTGAAGTTCAGTCATTCTCCTGCCCTTATCTCAATTTATTTGGGGTCGGCGCAACATGTCTTTTTCTTCCATACTCCTCTCTTATTCAAAAAGCGCTGAAGTATTTCGATAAAATTAAATGGGACCACCTCGGGAGAATATTATTTCGAATAAAAAAAAAGAATTTTGAAAATCGGTCAACAACTGACGGAGAAATCGGCGAACATACATTAAAAAAAAATCTTTCATGCAGTCGAACATCCCTCCTCCTTCCTCCCGAGTCTCCTCCTTTTTCGAAGTCTGTTAAAAACAAAACTTATTGATGTGCGTACAAATAAGTAGTGGAATTCCCTGCCGGAGTCTGTGTTTCCTTATAGCTATAACCTGGGAGTCTTTAAGACAAGAGTGAATAGGTTACTTCTAGGCAAGCGTGCTCCATCGTCGACTACATCATCGCTTACCATCAGGCCCTGTAGACAAAGTAACATCGCTTCGTAGCGAAACGATATCTAAATTCGTCATAGTCTCTGAGATATCGATAAACATTTCCTAGCGTTAGCGTTCCTTCGTTATCGTTTTTGGCGATCACGATCGAGGCGAAGGCGAACTCTGAAAGCGCTGCTTGTCTACGCATTTGTATGGGATAAACACGATAGCAATTCGTTTCTTTATGGTTTCGTTACGAATTATAACATTGTCTACCAACTTGCGATAACGATGTCGACAGTCGACTGACCACGTGACTTAGCGCGGTTTATGTCAATCTCATACATTTTAGTCTTTTCTGACTTCGTTATCGTTTTTAAATTGTTACTTTGTCTAAGCCCCCAGGTGAGATAGTCTTCAAACGCGAGCCTATCAATAAAAAGAATAGGGAATATGCAAGATATTTTTTTATTTGTTTTATTGAAGACTTGTATGTATGTATGTCGGGCTGGTTTCCGTAACTCCACGCTCGAGGCGCGTATTTTGCGTACAGAATTGAAAACTTATTATCAATATTGAACAAATATGAACGAATTTTCAAAATACCATCATCAGCGACGAAGTTATAAAGCTTTAAAGTTGATAATTAGAAATGTTCTTTGACGTCAAAGGACATGACGCCCATACAACTGCCATAGAAAACAGCGTTTTCGAGAGAGGGGGGGGGGGAGGTTTCTCGTTTAATTTTCGATCAACTTTGATGCTGCTTTCACTGTACGTACTCTATTTTATCATATCCATCGATAAACCGGTTAGATAACAAATATTTTTTTCATGCATATTCCCTATTAAAAATTTACCTGTATGACCGTATCTGGTCTTCCCAGCGCGCGCTCGATCTCATCTAGCGGCCTATTCCTAACCGGAGTGCCGTTGATCTCGAGGATCCTGTCTCCGATGTGCAGCGTCAATACACCGCATGATGAATCAATTCTGAAATGACGAAGTGTGAGAAATATTAACTTACTGGAGATTGAGGGACCGAGCGCTCCCCTTGGCCACGAACTTTTTTCATAGCAGGAGCTTCTAACACGGGTGGGTTTTAGTCAGTAAGAATCTGACACGCCCTCCCGCTCCACCCAGAGCAGAAGTTATTTCATGATATAACACCCGTAAAAAAATAGGAGCTTCTGCAGCCAACATTACGGCCGGCTGAGCAGCCAAATAGAGTTCATGGCCACGCAGCGCGGTAGGTCCCCAAGACGTATGATTGTTTTGTCAATAAAGTAGTGTGTGAAGATAATTCAGTATAAAACTTAACAAAATGCAACACAAGTCGTGATTGTTACATGCTTAGCGTGCCATCTTTGGAGTGCTAAAAAATTGTAGTGTTGCTTGCCTATATCGACGCAAGCGCATGCATTAACAAAAAAAAAAAAATTACTATCTTTTGTATTTATAAAATTCAAAGTCCTAACCGACTGACTGATTAAAAAAAAAAAAAAAAAAAAAAAAAAAACCGACTGACTGATATATCAACGCATCCGCTGGTCCTACAGACATGAAATTTAGATTGAAAGCATTAATAGTATTACATAGTTTATGTGGCAGTTTTCCTTGTCGTCAGACACATTAATTTGTATGGATCGAGGATATTTCTGATTAAGGTCATAATAAAGCAAAAAACCTATGAGGCAATTTATCATCATTACATTTAAACAAAACCCAACGTGATTTTCGTTACCTAGTGTTTATGAGAAACATTTTTAGAACTTTAATAGGACTACATAGGATTCTTGCCTGGGCTAGATTTTGGTTATATACAAGCTGAACAAACAACATGCAAGATTATAATAAAAAACAAATAAATAAAAATGTCTTATTTCATGATTTTGCCATATATGATTGTTATTTCGGAAATAGCATAGACTTATCTAACAAAAAACATTTAAAAATTACCTTAAATTAACAGTCACCATGTTAAAACCACATCAAAAAAACACTGAAACACATTTGAAACTTCAAAATATAGTAGTAGTGCACGTTAATCAGACCTACACAAGGAAACCTTAATGACTAACGATGCAGATATCAACGAATCAGTGTAAAATAATATGAAATTATGTGTACGTAGAGCGTGAATGTGTCAACTCAACACAGACAAACTAATAAATAATATAGTCATTAATTTGTGCTACAGGGCTGGCAACTTAGGGAATTTCAAGCGAGGAAAAGTATTAAACAATAATTAATAACTTATGTGGGTAATAACAGCCGCACGGTTCGATCCATCAGGTTAAGCTGCGCTTGCCGGGGTTGGTCCATGGATGTGTTACCATCTTTACATACCGAGACTCCTCCGTGCCTCGGAAAGCACGAAAGCCGTTGGTCAAGGCTGTCAATCGTGGATCTTTGACAGTCGTTACGGGTCGTCAGAAGCCCGAAAGTCTGACATCCAGTCTTACCCAGTAACTGGGTCGTGGAGGTCAGATAGGCAGTCGCTCCATGTAAAATACTGGTATTCAGCTGTATCCGATTAGACTGGAAGCCGACCCCAAGATAGTTGGAAAAAGGCTCGGCAGATTTTTTTACGAAGAACGAAACTGGGGGTCTATTCCGAAGTGTTTTTACGATGTATCGGCCGAATGTTCGGACATATTTGTGTGAAGTGTTAAAGTGAACGTTCTTCCACCAAAAACATACGTAATTCCATTTCGCTACAATTTTAGGTATGACACATTCACTTTAACACTTCACACAAATATAGAATAGAACAGAATAAAAAAAAAATTAAAAAAAAAAATAGTTATAAAATAGTTACTACACGCCACACCGGAACAGCTGCTCAAACTTTATCAAGCGCAAGTTCGATCGTGTATGGAGAACTGCTCTCATCTTTGGGACGGATCTGCCAGATACCAGCTTGATGCCCTTGAGACCATTAAGAAATGAGCCAAGGGGATCATCGGCAATGATAGGCTTGTCGAGTCGAAGCTCCGTCGGTTTTCTATCAGTTACATTTTGGGGAGTGCGCGACGGAATTGCATAATTTGATTCCATCAAGCCCGTTCCATCATCGAACCACAAAGACGTACGGCGATGCGCCACCAGTACATGGTGAATATCTCATCCACACGCACAAAACGTTTTAAGAGGACATTCATTGCGCGTACAGCTAGGGAGTGGAATTCCCTGCCGCCGCAGTCTGTGTTTCCTGATACAACAACAACAACAACAACAGTTTTCTATCGATTACATTTTGGGGAGTGTGCGACGGAATTGCATGATTTGATTCCGCCAAGCCCGTTTCATCTAAGGACCACAAGACGTACGGCGAAGTGCCACCGGTTCATGGTGGACATCCCATCCATACCTAAGCACAAAGCGTTTTGAGAAAACATTCATTGCACGTACAGCTAGAGAGTGGAATTCTCTACCGGAGTCTGTGCTTCCTGTAAGATACAACCTGGGAGTCTTTAAGTCAAGAGTGAATAGGTTACTTCTAGGCAAGCGTGCTCCATCTTCGACCACATCATCGCTTACCATCAGGTGAGATAGTGGTCAAACGCGAGCCTATCAAACATAAAATATATATATATATATATATATATATATTGTTTTTTTGATGGGCACGTGTTTGACCACTATCTCACCTGATGGTAAGTGATAATGTGGTCGAAGATGAAGCACGCTACAGTCAATTTGAACTGTTTCATTCACAAGCGCGACTGGTGGACGTTGAATAGTAGAGATCCCCAAGTCAGGTAGTGTTATTGGGGTTTTCTATAAGGAAATTCTTAGTAAAAGCCGAGCGTCTGGAATTTTCTCAAGTACCTATACCATCTAATCCTGCTAGGGCCGCGGCATTGAACGAGAGTAACCACAGGCAACCGAAGAAACGCGGGTGGGTTTTAGACAATAAGAATCTGATGGATCGACCTGTGCGGATGTTATTACTTTAGCCACGAGCCACTTTACCATCAGGTGAAAAAGTGGCCAAGTGCGAGCCTATCAGCTATTAATTTTCACAAAGTTCGATAAGAATTAACAAACTTATAAAATATTTAACTATACAAAGTTAAAAAAAAAACATTTCAACCCTACGCACTCACTTTGATAACGGCCAAAATTATTATGGGTATTACATACACTATCATAGCGACGCATTTACCTATTAACGGAAAGGATGGTCGCAAAAAGGAAAAAAAAAATTAGGGGCCTACCTCCGCATAAGTGGCGCCCTCATTGAATAAAAAATCGTATCCTAGCTTCTTGCGTTTGTCACAAAGAGGATAAGGTATTTTTATGTGGTTAAAACAGGACTCAAAATGTTTCGTATCCCAAGTAGTAAGCAAAAGTACCAAAAACGGCCGTTTATGACACTTTTAAACCGACTTCAAAAAGAAGGAGGTTATCAATTCGGATGTTTGTATTTTTTTTTTATGTAAGTATGTTCGGCATAACTTCGTCATATATTGACGGATTTGCAAAATTCTTTTTTTTGTTCGAAAGAGGGTTGTTTCGAAATGGTCCCATTTAAATTTCACATAGATCTGATGATGGGTTTCAGAGACAGACAACGGAACTCTTCAAAAATTGACAGCAAATCAACCGCGATTACTGCGATCGTATGTCTATGAATTGTTAACACAGTTTAATGTGGAACCACCACTAAAAAGTGAAAAATAAAAAACTTTTTTACAAAAAAATAGAACCGACTTCCAAAAAAAGTGCAAAATAACTTTAATTTCGGCAGTCGGTGTCAAAAACCGAAGACAAAACCAGAAACACCGACTTCCGAAATTAAAGTTATTTTGCACTTTTTTTGGCAGTCGGTTTTATTTTTTTTTTGTAAAAAAGTTTTTTATGCTTACTACTTTGGATACGAAACATTTTGAGTCCTGTTTTAACAACGTAAAAATACCTTATCCTCTTTGTAACAAACGCAACATAGGATTCTTTAATCTTTATTTACTACGCTTTGCTACGATTTTTTATTCAATGAGCCCCGCAACTTGGCGGATATATACGCCTTAAAGTAAATAAAAAGTCGTATAGTCCTATTATTATTATAAATATGAAAGTTTGTGAGGATCTATGTTTATTACTCTTTCACGCAAAAAGTACTGAACGGATTTTGTGAGGTTATAGGTGTACTAAACCTATTTGGAAAATTATTTTACCAATAGAATGCCACGTTATTTGTGAGTGTCATAGGTTACATTTTTGAAGTCCACGCGGACGAAGTCGCGGGCGAAGAGCTGAAAAAATTACCGTACATTATAATTAAAATACTGTCACTTTCCATCAATTAGTCGAACGTGACTGAGTTATCGTCAAATACCTATTTATAAATATTAACAACTACATAGTAATCACTGCCAGTGACTCATCCGTCGCTGCACGAACATAAAGGCGTACACATGATGTGAGCAGTGGCATATTTACCCTTAGGCCAAGAGGGCCATGGCCCGGGGCGGCACACTGCCAGGGGCGACGAATGCTGAGTGGAACCGGCGAGAGATGTCGTGCGGTGTCCCACAGGGATCGGTCCTGGGACCGCCTCTGTGAAACATCGGGTACGACTGGGTGCTGCGCGCCGACCTCCCTAGCGGCGTCAGCGTAGTCTGCTACGCTGACGACACGCTGGTCCTGGCGCAGGGCAGGTCGCACCAGGCGGCGGCCGATCTAATGACTCGCGGGATTGCGACAGTCGTAGAGAGGATCCGGCAACTGGGACTCGAGGTGGCATTGCACAAATCCGAGGCCATGTGTTTTCATGGTCCTCGGAACGTCGGGTTCCCAAACAACGGTAGGAGGGTTTCACATCGGCGTCGAGGGGACGATGAAGTACCTGGGACTCGTCCTCGACAGCCGGTGGAACCTCGTGGAGCACTTCCGATGTTTGGCTCCCAGACTGGAGCGGGCCGGGGCCGCCTTGAAGCGGCTCCTACCCAATCTGGGGGGTCCAAACGCCTCCTGCCGTAGGCTCTACGCGGGGGTCGTGCGGAAAATGCTGGACAGACTGATACATGACGTTGCGAAAAATAACATGTCATTTGCCGGGACACAGCTGGGCATATGCCTATAAATAACATGTCATGTGCCGAGACACAGCTGGGCATATACCTATAAATAACACGTCATGTGCCGAGACACAGCTGGGCATATGCCTATAAATAACATGTCATCTGCCGAGACAGCTGGGCATATGCCTATAAATAACATGTCATTTGCCGAGACACAGCTGGGCATATGCCTATAAATAACACGTCATGTGCCGAGACACAGCTGGGCATATGCCTATAAATAACATGTCATCTGCCGAGACAGCTGGGCATATGCCTATAAATAACATGTCATCTGCCGAGACAGCTGGGCATATGCCTATAAATAACATGTCATCTGCCGAGACAGCTGGGCATATGCCTATAAATAACATGTCATCTGCCGAGACACAGCTGGGCATATGCCTATAAATAACACGTCATGTGCCGAGACACAGCTGGGCATATGCCTATAAATAACATGTCATCTGCCGAGACAGCTGGGCATATGCCTATAAATAACATGTCATCTGCCGAGACAGCTGGGCATATGCCTATAAATAACATGTCATCTGCCGAGACAGCTGGGCATATGCCTATAAATAACATGTCATCTGCCGAGACAGCTGGGCATATGCCTATAAATAACATGTCATCTGCCGAGACACAGCTGGGCATATGCCTATAAATAACATATCATGTGCCGAGACACAGCTCATACTCGTATGCTTATAAATCCTCTTTTCACATGCCAATCCCCACGCTCCTGTGCCACCTTCATTCATGATTTACCCACGATGCCAACAATATCGTCTGCCCACCTCGCCGCCGCACGACCAACATTCAACAAACACTGTGTAGAATATAGTCCTTAATATTATAAAACAGTTCTGTGGTGAGATAGCTTCGGAAATAAGGAAATTATGTACAATGAAATGTGCAAATACGTCAGATTGGCACAACGGTCATTAAATTAACAAGAATTCAGCAGGTCAATGAACTGAAAATCATCGCTTACCGTCAGGTGAGATAAGATAGTGGCCAAACGAAAGTCTATCAATTAATAAAAAAAAAATTGCTGCATAAACGCTTTATCTAAGCTAGAGTCAAATGCATAGACTACTATATTACGTATGTCAAATGAAAAAAAAATTACTTGTGTCAAAAACCGACAGCAAAAATGAGATAAAAGTGACCTAACCGATTTTTTTTTTCACAGTTTATACATATAATATACAGCATGTAACAAAAACCCTGTCCGATCCAATAAAGGCGAATTCATGATAAAACATGAATTCGCCTTTATTGGATCGTATGTTAAAACATACGTTCTAGAAAAAGTTGTAAAAAAAATGTAACTCATAAAAACCAAAAGTTATACTTAGATTTTTTATTTTTATAAAATATGCGAAATTTAACACTAAATACGGCAAATTTTCATAAGTTGACAACACTCCACCCGGCCGGCGAAATCTTTTAATTTTTATCTATTTTTATTTCAAACGATACCGCCCTGCACTAGCCGCGCTGTAGGCACTCTGTCTCGCTCAGGCGGCATCTTTGAAACGAAACAGTAGGTGAACTTTGTCGAGCACTCAGTGTTGCTTTTGATAAGGTTTTCTTTTTTTTATTAATTATTTTCATTGGGAAAATTAATAATCTCGTATCCATTAAATGATTATGTATATGTGTACGCAGTACCATACCAAGTAATACCCTTCAAGATCGGACAAGGTTTTTGTTACATACTGTATAGCCTATCACTTTGACGCTGAAGATGAAACTCCTCACACCTCACACCATTTGGTGCAATCCTAGCCGTTCAGGCTACAGGGCGTGCCAAAAAAAACCGG
Source organism: Polia nebulosa (assembly GCA_951329385.1). Classification (NCBI taxonomy): domain Eukaryota; kingdom Metazoa; phylum Arthropoda; class Insecta; order Lepidoptera; family Noctuidae; genus Polia; species Polia nebulosa. The sequence goes on along the minus strand of OX589606.1, from coordinate 2,911,300 downwards.
CCAAGTGCGAGTCGGACTCGCGCGCGAAGGTTTCCGTACCATTATCTATAAAAACGGCAAAAAAAAACACGTTTGTTGAATGGGAGCCCCCTTAAATATTCATTTCATTATATTTTTTAGTATTTGTTGTTTTAGCGGCAACAGATATACATCATCTGTGAAAATTTCGACTGTCTAACTATCACGGTTCATGAGATACAGCCTGGTGACAGACAGACAGACAGACGGACGGACAGCAGAGTTTTAGTAATAGGGTCCGCTGGGTACGGCACCCTAAAAAGAAATGCAAATATGTGAAGCATGTATAAAAATACTAACAGATTTAGAGAGAGATTATGTTAGTTTTTAATTCGAAACACTGAGCACTTTGATAAGATAATACCTGCAAAATTCAGCTGCATGCGGGGAACAGAAACTCACTAGGTTAATAACTATACAGAACAAACAACACACAAAAAACCAATCTATTTATGTCTACTACTATCGCTTTAGTGATGCCAGAAATGCATAATAAAATAAGTTAATAGTAAAAAAAAAACATTTTTTATTAAACAAGGTTGTAACGTACGCCTCTTTAGAAAATTAGAAAACGCGCGTACTCCACGGCGAGTCATAGCTCGGTTAGCGGTGTGAAAATCATGCAACGCACACACACGCACACCGCTCGCGCGATGCCCGAGGGCCAATCAGGGCGCTCGCGGCGGGGCTCGGTACTCGCTCGTCGGAGAGCGGGCGGCGCGCGCGGGGCAGTGTTCGATAGATCACGATATCGGTTGCGTGTCGTCGCATCCTCTCGCGCGGTCGCATATATTTCGGTTAATGTATACCGCATATATTTCGGTTAATATATAATGAACGTGTTCGTTTTATTGACTCTCATCTATTACAAGCTTTTAAATTCTTACACAAAGTTTCGTGTCTGTGCTGTTAACCGTTGAAGAGTTCCTCTATCTGGAGCTAATCCTGGATGTTCATTCGGGTCATGGTCACCATAAAAATTCAATGTCACCAGAACTGAACCAACACGTAAAAATACAACTCCGTAGGATAAGAGGAAGTGAATTTAGTTTCGCTTGTGAGATTTTATCCGAAGAAAACAAACATTGCAAAATAAATAAAGGCTTGTAAAATAATTTAAAAACAACTGTATTTAAAAAAAACAAAAAAAAATACTTATTTTTATTTTTGTGTTATTCTCAGCAAACCCTCTCATATGATACCCATATCATGGGAATGCATACAAAATAACTAGTCAGACATATTGGATTTAGAATGACGTCACTTAGCAAACCATGCATTTTCATCCAAACTAAACATGTATGCAAAATTTCAGCTTAATCAGAAACCGGCTAGTTGGTCAAATTTAAATTCTAAGAATTGTTTACATACTTACAAGAGAAACTAATATGTGTGTTAAAAAATCAGAGTGGAAAATTTGCAAAACCAAAAAAAATCAGTGGAAAATTTGCCAAACCAAAAAAAAATCAGAGTGGAAAATTTGTCAAACCAAAAAAAATCAGAGTGGAAAATTTGCCAAACCAAAAAAAAACAGAGTGGAAAATTTGCCAAACCAAAAAAAAAAATTGAAGAAGCATCCATATATTGGGCAATGCAATATGCAATCGGACATCACCAACACTACGAAGACCGGGAATGCTATGAAGCTAGTATCACATGCCTTGATGAAGCTTTCAGAAACGAGCAAAAGATATTACGAAACTATAAGTTTCAAGGCACACGCTAATAGGGGTACAGTTGGTTCAATATAAGATGGACATTTAATTATATAAATTCAAGTTCTTCAAACTTAACGGGGAAACGGTAGGGCAGCGCGCGAAATCCAAATTTTCTCACGTTTTTTTACAATTTGCAGGTCAGTGGCACGGATTCTCTTGTTCAATATCTAAACTAAACTTAGAGAATTGCTATCTTTTACTAAAAGGCAGTGCGAGAAAAGGACGGCTATAGCTATGCACTAAGTTAGAGATGTCAAACTACATAGTTTACGCCTTGCGCTTCGCCGTGTTTTTAGACGACATGTTTTTACGTGTACCCTTAATTTGTATGGAAATATTAGTTCAAACTAAATTTGACAGCTCTAATTTACGTCCGTCTCTTTCTTGTTTTATTAGAGAGAAAAAGATAGCAATAGCCTAAATTAAGTTTAGTTTGTGCATAACAGAATCAACACCAATGTCAGGTTTTACGAGTATGTTGAACAAAATATGATTCGCGGCCATAGCAAGTATGCATTTAAAGAATTATAATCATTAGAGTCATCATTAAAACTCTCTCAGTTAGAATTCATGTCAAATGTCATGATTTCATGAAATAGTCATCCCATACATCAATCTGAACTTAGAAAGTTGTATTGATGATTTTAATGATTGCTTCCCGCTTAACAGACAGATGTGTTGCTGTGGAGTTTGTTGCGTTACTTCTTCTTCCCACCTAAAACACTAAGAAGTGGTACCGTTTTTGGGGGAGTCTTTATGTAGAACTTTGACTTTCAAAAAGTGCTGGCTCTCAGCCTAATTTTAAATAAATGACTTTTGATTTTTTTGACTGAATGGTCATTGCCCTCTTTAAAAATTGTAAAATAATTACTTCAACAATCCAAAAGAAACACAACAGCTGCACGGGTCGACCTTCAAGGTTTAGCAACGACCACCTTAACATACCGAGCTTCCTCCGTGCCTTGGAAAGTACGTTAAGCTGTGGGTCCCGGCTATCATTTACAGATCTAATGCGTCTTACGTCATAGGTAGTCAGAAGACAGGAAATCTGACACACAAGACTTGCCAAGGGTTATCGTATTACCCAGTTACTGGGTTGTGGAGGTCAGATAGGTAGTCGCTTCATGTAAAATACTGGTACTCAGTTGCGACGGGTTAGACTGGAAGCCAAACCCAACATAGTTGGGGAAAGAGTATGCAGATTGATTTGGAATTTGATTTTTGATTGATTGATTGATATGGAAGAAGTGGATTGGTATCTTTTCAGGATATTGGTGCCGACTCTCTTGTTCAATAACTAAACTAAAATTAGAGAATCAGTGCGAGAAAAGGACGGCTATAGCTATGAACTAAGTTAGAGAATTCAAACTAGTTTACGCCTTGCGCTTCACCGTGTTTTTAGTTGTCAGGTTTTACGTGTACAGACTGTTGTCAAAATTATCTGACCCACCCTAAAATCAAACGACTTTGGACCCTCTGCGTGTAACATTAAGGTTTATTTAATTTATATGAGCTTATCAGATAACTGCTCGAGGATTTGATGAACAAATACAATAATAATATAGACACGCAAATTTGATCTTTAAAACGTTAGCATTAGGTTATATTTTATAACTATTTGTTATAATATGATAAGTGTAATAGCTTATTTTAATGATTGAGTTCAAGTAATTCTGGTCTCGTGGTCTGTGTCTGAGAAAAACAAGGTTCGAGATCAAATCCTGCGACAAAGATATTGTTTTGCTTTCAATATAGAATTTATATTCCAAAACTATTTCTTGTATTATTGTAAAGAACTACAGACTATACATAAAATTTTTAAAATGGTAATATTTTCACATAACTTGTAATAACTGGGTAGTTGAAAAATAAATATTCGTATCACTACATAGTAGGTATAAAACAAAGTCGCTTTCTCTGTCCCTATATCCCTATGTATGCTTAAATCTTTAAAACTACGCAACGGATTTTGATGCGGTTTTTTTAATAGATAGAGTGATTGAAGAGGAAGGTTTATATGTATAATTTGTACCCGAGCAAAGCTGGGGCGGGTCGCTAGTTCATTATAAAGAACTGTGAACTTAAAGTTTTTTAAATTACCTACCCGTTTACAAGATAAGTTATTAGGCGAAAATCATATTGGTCGTTCTTTAATATTGCAAGCAATATTGTAGAAATGAAAACAAATTAAAAAAGAAACTGATGTATAGGTGGAATGTGTTTTCGAACCCACATGCTGTTCGTCGTCAATCCAGCATCAAACCGCTAAGCCACAAGAACTTGTTGGGAATACGCGAAATTAAAGATTGGGTTGTAATTATGTAGTGTGACTTAAAAGCTTTTCAACTTTAATGTTAACGAGATAATGATTAAAATAGCTTAACAAAAACATATATAATGCCGGTGGCTCCGTTGGGTGGGTTTACCTTAACGTTACGTGTTAAAGATCAAATTTGAGTGTCTGTGTTATTATTGTATTTTTGTTCATCGAGTCCTCGTGCACTTGTGTGATAAGCTCATATAAATTAAATAAACCTTAATGTTACAGGCAGAGAGGTCCAAAGTCGTTTGATTTTAGGGTGGGTCAGATAATGTTGACAACAGTCTGTACCATTAATTTGTATGGAAATATTAGTTCAACTATATTTGAGCAGTGGTGGCCCAGTGGTATAGGCCGCGACTTACAAGTTGTAGGTCGTGAGTTCAAACCCAGGCAGGCGCTTTACTTTGTGTAAATTATTTCATCACCACTGCTCTCAAAACGGTGAAGGAGAACATCGTGAGGAGACCGGCATGTCCTAGAACCAAAAACTTCGAAGACGTGTGACATCCACCAACCTGCATTGGGCCCGCGTGGTGTATGACGGCCTACACACTCTCACAGAGAGGAGGCCTGTGCCCCAGCAGTGGGGACATAAAAAGGCTGATGATGATGATGAAGCGGCTGGCAGAAGCTATTCAGTAAATAAATCAAGGTGGGGTCTTAAACTGCTATATCGCCATCTTGAATTGCACCAACTGTCACATCACTCTACAAGCACGGCTGCAATGATAATTTTCCGGAAAATTTACGCCCACCAGTCGGCGCCACTTAGGAGAAAGGTCTTCTACTTTGAAAACGTAAGGCGTCCTTTACACGGTAGGTTTTACTGTCAGTTTCACCATACTCAAGGTTGTTACTGACGGATAACCTATAATCTAATACATTGACTGATAATACTAATTCCAGGGTAAAAAAAATATTAATTCTATTTAGTCCGTAAATATAGATTATCAAAAAATCTTGGACACGTATTTTTTGCTTTATTAAATCAATGAAAAATTAAGTTAAAACGCATCAAAGTTCAGGAGTGGGGGCTTGTTACGTCACTTTTGAGTAAAAAGTGATACAATTTTAACTCAAGTGTAAGTGGATAATATCGGGATGCTTAAAACCGACTCCACTCATTAAACTCTTCCCACTTGCAGGTATCGCACCAAATGCCGTAAGAAGGGAAGTCGCTTGCGCACTACAAAAAAAGGACCAGGAATCCGATCGCCGACATCCCCTTTACGACTACATGCCAACTCCTGGCCCTGCAGTCTCGACATTGATAGCGATCGCTATGTCCTAACGATCTGTCACTACGTCGGAAGAATAATTGATTTACTTGTAATATGTACAGAGACCAGCAGATCAGTTATCAGTTTTCTTGAAAAATAGTGTTTGCAAGTTAAAATTTACGCCGTCTCTGTACATATTTCAAGAAAATCAATTATTTTGCCGACGTAGCGACCGATCGTTAGTACGTAGCGATCGCTATCAATGTCGAGACTGCAGGCCCTGGTAGACTAAAAATTCGCAAGAGTTTCTTGCGATATACACAGTCGATCCAGGATAGACCACCTAAAGAGAGAATCAAACTGTGGGAAGACAAGTACCCACTACCTTACGACTTCGTAAAGCCCAAGGAACAGTTGCCTCTCGGTCGAGAACTGCAGTGGCCTATATGGAGGGCCCTGAATAGGTTGCGTACCCAAGTGGGCCGCTGCTAGTACAATCTGGCGAAGTGGGGGATCATCGATCCATCTAATACACAGTGCGAGTGCGATGCTCCTGTTCAAACTATGTCCCATCTACTGGAGTGTCCCAAATGTGCTTTCACCTGCACTCTCGATGATCTGAACAGGGCCTCCAATGCCGCTATAAACGTGGCCACTTACTGTGCCCATACAGTATAACTAAATTTTAAATGTACCACGACACGAAAAGAAGAACTCAAGTGTGACGTCATGCGAAATTTCAACACACTGTATCGTCTCCATTTTTTGTTAAAGTGACAAAAGAAAAAAATCGTGTCCAATATTTTTTGGTAATCTAACTGATGGAGTTACTAAATTTTTTTAGTCATAAACCCAATTGCATGAAAAAAGCTGGATACTTAGATTTTTGCATCATGCAACCATCAGTCATAAACTCATGACTTTTGGGATTGAGTGATGCTTGCATGAGCGTGTAAAGGACGCCTAAAGTACCATAACGTTGACGTCAATTTAAGTAATGTCAAAAACATAATCATCTTGACAGATGCCCGGACCTGACGCCTCAGTGCTGCCACCTGGGGCCCAATTCTGTAACTTAGAGTTAAGCAACACACCATCGACACTATCGACACACACCAGACATTATTTTGCCACTGTTGCAAATTTGGTATTCTGCAAAAACTTCCAAATGCTATTGACATATTATAGTAAGACCAGACTACCAATTATTACAATAGTCTTATTATGACGTTTCAATGGCACTACAGTGGCAAATCAATGACCATAAATTTGTAGAATACCAAATGTCAATGACTATTCTATTGAGACACCACTGACTATTGACAAGTTGGTTATTTTACAGAATTGGGCCCCTGGTGTACGTGATTTCAGAGAACACTCATTGCCACAGTGGGCAGTACCTATGGCACGTGAGCTGTATGCAGACCGACAGCACGGCGCGCAGGAGGGCCCGCGCCGCCGCCGACAGCTTGCCGCCGCAGCGCCCACTAGCGGTTAGTTTACACCGTGTTAGTAGGACGGTAAGGGATGAACGAGAACGCTAACGACCGAAAAGTCAACTCAGACTATATGACATGACTCTCGTTTAAGGTGGAAGCTCCAGGGTAGAGCGCGAAATTCAATTTTTTTTATGTTTTTTGCAATTTGCAGATCAGTGTCAGGTTGCATCTTGGCCAAAACTTGATTCGCGCCCGTAGGAAGTATTTGTATTTATAGAATTATAATCATTAAAATCTTGAATACAACTCTGTCAGTTAGAATTGATTCCAAATGTAAGTATTTCATGAAATCATGACATTTCTAACTGAGAGAGATGTATTGATGATTTTAATGATTATAATTCTATAAATACATAATTGCTACGGCCGCGAATCAAATTTGGACCAAGATACAACCTGACACTGACCTGCAAATTGCAAAAAACGTAAGAATATGGAATTCGCGGGCTACCCTGGAGCATTCACCTTAATAGAAATCGTTAATGGAAAATGTTTTACAATAGAAAACGGTAGTGTGCATTCTCGTTAAAGTATGGTGATACACAATTACATATAGCGATTTTTTTAATAAGGATTAAACAATCAGTGTTAAATGACTCCATTATTAAATTAATCGTCTCAAGATTTAAATTAGTAAATGGGTTAACACCCTGTTTCTGAATTGAGAATTTGAAGTAATTTTACTTCAGCAAGAAAATTTTTTAAAAGTTTGACAAGTTCTTAACTTCAAATTCTCAATTCAGAAGTCGGGAATTTGATAGACGTTTCGTTAAAACGGATTAGGGAACTATTTTTAGGGCTCCGAACATCTGAATATAAAAATGTAAGTAATGTCATAATGACGAGTATTGGCAGTGTCTTCATTTAGTGCCGTATCGTCATCTTGACATTGTATACAGGGTGTAACGGAAATGTGTGATCATCATATTTTAAAAACTGCTTCAGCGCTTACATATGAACAACTTTCATCAAGAAAATAACAGGCTATTCCGATAAAAAATTGGTCCACCGGTACTGATTTTGATCAGCTATAATTTTTTTTTTTGGGAATTTTCTATGACTGTTCGTTTCTATAGCCAGAAGCGATATTTAAGAGGCTTGTGAATCGCCGATACGAGGCGCGAGTAGGTATTTTTAACCGACTTCGAAAAAGGAGGAGGTTCTATGTTCGACTGTATGTATGTAAGGTTTTTTTTTATTTCTCCGTTAGGTGTGGGCCGATTTTCAAAATTATTTTTTTAACCGAAAGAATATACTCCCGAGGTGGTCCCATATAAATTTTATCGAAATTGCTTTAGCGCTTTTTGTAAAACTGAACAAAAACGAAAAATACGTATAAGTACATAGATGACGTTTTGGTTTTCTCCAATTACGAGTGTGTTTAAATTCCACGTTCCATGTTATTGGGGTTTTTAGTTCTGAGGTATAACAACTAAAAAGTAAAAACAAAAAAACTTTTTTTTACAAAAAATCAACCGACTTCCAAAAAAGAAAATACACTAACAATTAACTAAAACTTTAATTTCGGAAGTCGGAGTCAAATAACGAAAAAAAATTACAAATACCGACTTCCGAAATTAAAGTATTTTTTTTAATTTTTAGTGTATTTTCTTTTTTGGAAGTCGGTTATTTTTTTTTTTTGTAAAAAAGTTTTCAAAAATGCTATCTGTTTCGTGCGATAGAGAGAGTTGCAAGTTTACCTACATTTACTTTTTGAAATATTGTTTCGGGCGATAACGTTTCCCTCTCCCCCCTGAACCTTTACGAAATGAGACAATTTTGGTCTCATTAAATTCAGTATATCTTAGTCTAGGTCTGTACGTTTTGTTTTTTAGTAATTCAGTTTAGTTTATTTTTTAAAAATAAAAACGCTCGAGAAAAGTTTTAAGTAAAAAAATTTAGATAAATATTAAGATGCTAATAACTTACATCGTACGCAATATTTAATTAAAATAAAAACTTGCGGACCTCGTTTTTCATTATCATTATCTCTAAAATATTTCCAAAAATTATGAAAATTGGATTATGTTTACTAGGAAAAAATCGTTATCGCTTTCTGTATGAAAATTTACAGCTTCAAAATCCTCTTAACACAAGACTACGTATTGCCGTTACACCCTGTATAACGGACATCAGGTTATAGTAAAGGGAAAGTGCACTTACTCCTTGACAGTGATGGTGTGCGGCGGGGTATGCGTCACGCGCACACTGGCCGGAGGCACCTCCACCACACGGATGGAGTGCGACACCGCGCGCACCGTGCTGCCATAGCAACCGCCGCTAGAAGAGAATAAGGTGTTACTTCATGCCCCGGGCCTGCGGACGGCGAGTAGCGGGTAACTCGCCATTCGATCAACACCAGGCCCGAGAGTCGACGGCGCGTAGTGTTCCACGCGCGCCGAACAAGAGTTGTCAGCAAAACATGACGGGGCCCGTCATGGCCGATGCCTACCCAGGGGTTGAAGATAAATTCGAAACCCACAAAAAAAAAGAAGAAAAAAAGGTAGGTAGGTTACTTCATGCATGACTCTTGAAGTAGGAGTAGTCACCCTAACTTTTTTTTAAGTGAAAACTTCTTTAGGCACGTTGGGTATTTTTGTTCAAGTTTTCACTTGTGTCGCCACTCCCGGAGTGCCACTGTCTTTTTTAGGAGGGTGTGAAGTCACTAAATGACTTCTCCTGCTCTGGGTGGAGCGGGAGAGCGTGTCAGACTCTTACTGACTAAAACCCACACGTGTCCCTTCAGTTGCCTGTGCCAGATCAAGGCGACTCCTTTGATCACTCCCGCGACCCTGACAGGAACGAGTAGTCATCCTAACTTCCTAACTAATATTATAAATGCGACAGTAAGTTTGTTTGTTACATTTTCACATCTAAAACACTTAACCGATCATCATAAAATTTTTCATATACGTTGGCAGGGGTAGGTACAGAAAAGAACATAGGGTATTCCTTTCATCCAGAAAACCGGTCAAGTGCGTGTCGGGCCACGCGCATGGTAGGGTTCCGTAGTCACCCGTTATGACATGCGTACTTAGAAGGGGGATTTATGTTTATTACAATAAACATATTAATTGTTTCGCGATTTTACTTTTAAATTAAAAACGAAATGAGATTTATTTTTCCAAAATTTTAAATGTTTATTACACGTTTTAAATAACAAATAAGTAAAAACTTCACCTTAGTAATTATTTTCTAAGTGTTTTGTATTTTGTACGAAATTTAACAAGTACAAACATTTAATAAGTTGGGTGACTATTACTCTAAAACTAACAGGGCTAAAATTTATTATATATCACGAATTTATTTAGATTTTTCAAGATTGTTTAGCTTTTTGGGAAGGGGGAGTTGAACAAAAAAATTACTTTAAAGTTTAATATGCCTTTTTTAAAAATAAAAATTGCATTCCCGAGCTTTCCACTCTAAGGCAACGACACTGACCATCAATTACAAACCGAGACCTCGGAATATTAAGCCTTCTCTCCCGGTTATCATTCGTAGGTTTTAGACAATCGCCACGTGTAGCCCGAAAGTTTAATAACCAGTTCAATCTAGTCTTACCATGGAATTGGACTGTCTATGTGAACTCCACAACCCACTTACTGGGTTGTGGAGTTCACATAGACATTCGCCCCAAGTACAGTGCTTCTGGTAAGGCGTCTATTACACTCTCATGCAAGCGTTCAATTCCAAAAGTCATGACTGTTGGATGGTTGAATGATGCAATAATCAAAGTGTGAAGATTTTTTCATTCAACTATCAGTCAGCGTACTAGACGATCAGTTATCCTTCAGTCACAACCTTGATTGTGGTGAGACTGATTGCAAGACTTATCGTGTAATGGACGCCTTTTCTTTTTTTTGTGGGGTGGGAAATCATCTAATGACTTCTACCGCTCTGGGTGGAGCAGGAGGGCGTGTCAGACTCTTACTGACTAAAACCCACCCCTGTTCCTTCCCTGCGTGAGTGCCCAGGGGTGCGGTAATGGCCTTAAGGTGGTTTTATACCGGCGAGGCGAAGCGTGGATGGGATGGGCGAGAAATGATATCAAGCTTACCCTTTTACACCGAAAGATGTCTCGCGATGGCCAGCGGAGACCGTGCGGGTCCTCGAAGGCCGGTGCGAGATTTGTATATCCGTTTTACAAAGTAAATAAATACTCTATTCTTAGAGTGATAAGGTTCCATATTGTACAAACAAATATTTTAATTCTCGCCTCGCACATACTCGCGCATCTATACCTTTACACCAAAGATGGGCAGAGCGTGTCGCATCTCGCCCATCTCATCCACGCCTCCCTTGTCTAAAACCACCTTTAGACTGGAAGCCTACCCCAAAATAGTTTGGAAAAAGGTTACAAACTTACCAGTACAAGTTGGAGCGCTCGAGCAGCGCGTAGGGCTCCCCGTCCTCGATGTGTGCGGCGCACGCCACGCACGCGAAGCACTCCGGGTGGAAGCGGTGCTCGCCCGCCGCCATCACCGGTCCCGTTATCACCTGGTCGCAATATCAATGGTCATGGAATGTATGTAAGGAAAACTGAAGCACGATATTGAAAGGATGAAGATAAGATTTCAATCAAAAACCCAAATATTACACACACACAGACATACATACATACGATAAGCCGTTGGTCCCGGCTGTCAATCGTGGATCTTTGACAGTCGTTACGGGTCGTCAGAAGCCCAAAAGTCTGACAACCAGTCATACCAAGGGGTATCGTATTACCCAGTAACTGGGTTGTGGAAATATAGACAGTCGCTCCATGTATAATACTGGTATTCAGCTGCATCCGGTTAGACTGGAAGCCGACCCCAAGATAGTTGGGAAAAGGCGCGGGTAGATGATGACAGACATATTTATTTTCTTCTCAGATTTCAAAGCTGACAATATTGCAAAGATCAGTGAATTTTAAGTTGAGCAACACTTACAAAGAATAGAGTTGTCTAGACGCATACTTTTGGCACAGGTCAAGTTGAAAGTAAAAATATACGAGTAGTTAAAAATAACGCTTTTTCATATTATTCACAGCAAACCCTTTCATTTGATGCCCAAAATGCATAGAAAATAACTAGTCCACCAAACTTTGGAGTCCGCCATATTGGATTTAGAATGACATCACTTAGCTAGCTATGCTTTGGCATCCAAACTAAACACATGTTTGAGCTAAAATTAAAAAAGCAGCAAAACAAAACAAAAAAAAAAACTTGAGAGGTGTCAAGGGACACCCGGATGGAACGAAGTTCCTTTCGATTAATTAGTGAAGGAATTGTAAAATAATTTTATTTTTTTTAATTTATAATATTTTTTTTATTATTAACTACGCACACACGCACGCACGTAAGAAGTTATACTTCATCATCTCATCTCATCTCATCTCATCTCATCGCAGCTCAGCTCAGCTCAGCTCAGCTCAGCTCAGCTCAGCTTAGCTCAGCTCAACTCAACTCTTTAGCAATAACAACAACTATAACAAATAATGTTTGATAATGCTTGATCTGCTTGCAAAGTTTGTACCTACCGACCAAAAATACAAGAAGTTTTTATTAGATTGTTTTTCCAACACAATCTTTTTGGATGGACAGCCTCATTAGTGTCGGGACAACTTTTCGTAAGATTTTTTTCCGTCTAGCCCCCTTTCACAACGCGCGATAAGGAACTTCGTTCCAAAAACACAAAGAGCAGCTAATAAAAAAGCAGGAAACCGGGAAGTGGGTCGAATTTAACTTCGAAGATTTTGAAGTCAAAACTTTCTTTAGGCGCGTTGGGCATTTTTGAGATGGGAAAAAACAATTGAACTCGAGCGACATCGTTACCGTCACCGATCGTCTGACCGCTACGCGATTCGCTACGAATCGCAAGGCGCGTTGGGTATTTTTTTATGAATTTAGATCTATCTTATGGATCTTCGGGGTATCTTAGAGGAAGCCCTAATTTTGGTTATTTTTGCGATTGGACATACCGTTTTAGAAAAATTTATGATTTTGTAATATAAACCTCGCGATCGATTCGAGATATTATCTCGAATCGATCGCGAGGCGCGTTGGGCATTTTTGTTCAAGTTCACTTCTGTCGGCACTCCCGGAGTGTCACTGTTTTTTTACATAGTCACGGTGAAGCTAATAAGACCTTGTTAAAAAGAGTCCCACAAGCCCTGGAAAAATTGACTTAACGACCTGGAAAATCCCCAGCAACAAGTTTACTTATCAATTCTACTTTCGAGCCCTCAACTGCCCAAAATCTGCACTTTGAAACGCATCGTTTACCATACCTGTGCACATTGCTGGCAGCTCTCACCGTAGCGCGCCCAGTAGTCGTTCTGGCAGAACAGCAGGCCCGCCTTCTCGAAGTACCACGTCGACAGCTGAGCGTCGCATACTGAGCACCTACCAATGAAGAAATTGGATTTAGTAGGACTAAGGTTCATTTATATGATGAGCAGAGGTCGGAATTAGGTAGAGTTATTTATGCACTTAAACTGATTTCATACAGCGAAAGAATAAAGTGGATATGCCTCAAATCCCGAGATTAATTTCAAAGAGCAGAAAAATCCCGTGATTTATTGAATAAAAAAGCTATTTACTTTTATGCAATTCAAACCACTGCACGCGCGACGTTATCAAATTTACATCAATGACATGGGATGTCCGAAGTTGCAAAATTCCAAAGCGCACACGCGCGATGTTGCCGCATTAGTAGTTCACACAACATAGCTTGTGAGAACAAAAGAAAACAATAGAGGTTTTTAATATTATTTATTTGTAATATTGTTGGCCACATGGGATTGTCCATTAGAAATCCCGGGAAGATCCATATTAATATCAACATTTCGATGCAAGTACATAAATAACTCTAACTAATTCCGACCTCTGATGAGACACATTTGAGTCCGATAAAACGCCCGATGATAAACACCCTCATATCTAGGGTATTTTCGCCTATTTACGTCGAAAAAATCGGATGGTAACGGACGCGACTTACAACATGTAGGTCGTGGTTTCGAACCCAGTTTTAAATTATTTCATCACCACTGCTCTCAAAACGGTGAAGGAAAACATCGTGAGGCAACCGGCATGTCCTAGAACCAAAAATTCGCAGACATGTGACATCCACCAGCACGCGCTGGGCCCGCGTGGTGGATTACGGCCCACCACAGTGTCACCGTGTGCCACCCTCGCACAAAGAGGAGGCTTGTACCCCAGCAGTGGGGACATTAAAAGGTTGATGGTGGTGGTGGTGGGATGGTGAATAGCTCAACTCAGTTTTGAGTATTCTGCAATAAATTGCTTGTGTCATTGCGTATCTTTTTTTCTATGCAGTCCGAGAGTGACCGCGTTTTAGGTCATGTCACGCCCTTAACAACTTCTGTCTAGCAGATAAATTGAACGAAGCGAGGTTATTGAAACTTGGCACCTTATCCCTCGTTCAAGGCAAACAAGTATGACCTTTGCTTGACAGGAAAAGCAAAAAAAAAACTTGGCAAGTGTTCGTGAAAGAAAATATCTAAAAGCTTGGAAAACTTATTTTCTGGCGTCACATTCAAGTTCATGAAGCAAGGAGGCTGCCAAAAATACTTATTGAGTACATGTTTGTCTTGAGCTAGATACACATAGTGAAGGGTGAATGACCGTTCTTTTCATAACATTATATTGCGCCTGAAATACCCGCAGTATGGATGGATCAGAATGTTGAGCTGTGAAAAAAACGGATGAAAAAAGATTGCATGTGGCGGAGATGAGAATGTTGAGATGGATGTGTGGAGTAACGAGAATGGATAAAGTGAGAAATGAGTACATTAGAGGTAGTTTAAAAGTTTAAAAGTGGCGCCAGTCACAGAAAAGTTGAAAGGGAACCGCTTATCTTGGTATGGTCATGTGAAGAGGAGGGATGAAACACATGTAACTAAAAGAGTTATGAATATAAATGTGTATGGATGGAGAGGGAGAGGGAAGCCAAAGAAAAGATGGATGGATTGTGTGAGGAGTGATATGAAAGAAAAGGGAGTTAGTGATAGCGTGAGGGCTGACAGGACAGAATGGAAGAAAAAAACGTGTTGCGCCGACCACAAGTAACATGGGATAAGGGCAGGAAGATGATGATGTCGCGGGTGTGTTTGTAAGAGTCTGACACACCCTCCCGCTCCACCCAGAGCGGGAGAAGTTATTTGATTATACCCCCCGTCAAAAAATAAAAAAGAGGTATATTTAGTACATCCACCTTTCGCATCGCATTTGCGTCAGGTTCGCCACATCTAAGGGTGGTATTACATTTATTCTATATCTTTATCCAATATCTATGTCCTATATTTGGTGAAATTTCTTTGACGGATGGCCATTACACTTGTCCAATATCTTTGTCCAAGATTTTACGTAGTCTGAGAAAATGGAGGAACGTGGAGCAACTTTATGTGCTAGCAGCACATAATATCATTATTAAATAAGAAAAATAAAATAAAAAATACAATAAAAACTTTTGGTAAAGTACATGGATCGAAAAGCGAAGAGAAAAAAGCGTTTAAGATAAATTAACTAATTACAAGTCGAGGACAAACATTCCTAAAAGCGTTTTTTACATAAAATTCAATTACATTGTTATGAAAGTATCACCGTATAATAAAGAAAGACAAAATCTTAGTTGCAGCCATTTTGATTTAAATGTCAATATTATTTGATCAAATATCGGTGTTGATGACACATTTGACGAAGTCGTCCTACTTCTTTGATCAAACTCACATTGGACAAAGATCTAGGATAAATGTAATACCACCCTAATCATCATCATCATTTCAGCCGAAAGACGTCCACTGTTGGGCATAGACCTCCACGAGTGTCGCCACGTCGACCCGTCCTTCCTCATGTAGTAATCTATGGCTTTCGCCTGACTGACTGATAGATCAACGCACAGCCTAAAACGCTAGTCGTAAAAATGTGAGATTTGGAGGACGTAATCCGTTAAGAAAGGATTTTTGAAAATTCCACCCCCAACAGGGTGAAAAGGGGTTGCAAAGTCAATAGAAAAAGATCCCAAAACCCTCCTGTAATGTTTAGGATGACTCCTGCTTCTACTTGTTCATACTGAACTTAATACACGAAAAAAGAATTGAGTTGCTAATCAGTATTTAAAGTTATTTTTTAGGGTTCCGTACAATTTATTGTAAGGATTTCAAATATATTTCTTTCATAATTCCACAATGTGTAGTTTTTAAGTTATTTGAGAAAATAGATGAAAAGTTCCATAGATTACAGGAAAACCTATAAGAAGTACCTGTTTGTAGTTTAAACCTGAACAAAATATGATTTGTTCGGAACCCTTTGCGTGCGAGTCTGACTCGCTCTTGGCCGGTTCTTTTTATAAATAAGGCCCCAAATATCTAACTTCACGTTTGCCGATGGTCGTCACTTCTTGAAATTTAAAGTAATTTTACGTCATTACTCCAAAAAAAATCCTTTCATAGTTATAAGTTATTCAACGCTAGACGACATGGCGGCAGACCAAGGCAAAGCGAAGAGAGGCGGGACGAGTTGGACTCCTACCGAAAGGTCTGGCCCGCACTAGCATAAGACAGAATTGTGTGGAAAAGAGAGAGGTTCTTGCCCAGCAGTATAAGCATGACGCTTGAATATTTGCAAGTTACCATTGATATATAAAAAAGGGTTTTTTTTATATATCAATGCAGAAGGTATCTACCTTCATTTTTATTTGGGGAGACTTTCATGGATACTCTCTGTCTGGGGAGAACAGAGAGTTTATTTATTTATTTACTAACCCCGGACCTCGAAGTGAGCCTGCGTGCCGCAAAGCCGAACACGCCGGTGTACATCTCCCGCCTGCACTACACCACTAAGGCGGAGGACATCGTGGAGTACGTGCGCCAAAAGACGAGGTACACGCCCAGGGTGCAGTTACTGGAGTCGCGCCGCAACCTCAACTTTAAGGTGCTATTAGCTGCCAACGACCTTTAGTGGTTAGCTTGCGTATTCTGCGCTGAGCTCACGTAACGCGTCGTATGTCCACCCAGTAATAGGACTCGCCCATCAAGGAGCGCTGTCCGAAATTAAACGCATTATTAATTTATTACACATAACAACAAGTATTAAATCAAAACACAGACTAAATTATAAATAATGAAATGATCTTTAAAATGGTGAAGGTTTAATAAAAATACGCTTTATAGTTTTACGCTGTGTCGCCTGAAATAAATGGTTTATTATTATTATTAAACTTAAGGCGCAGTTATACGACTTTTAATGATTTTTAATTGAACATCACGTCTAAACGACCAGTCTTATTTGTTTGAAAAAAATATATATTACTCTTGACTATTTCCGTCATAATTTGATCTGAGAATATTTGAAATTATATTTTTATAACATTGTGTAATTAATTTGTAAAGTTATGTCTAACGCGGATAAAAAATTGAGAATCACTCAAAAACTATAAAGCGTATGTTTATGAAACCTTCACTATTTTAAAGATCATTTAATTATTTATATTTTAGTATACGTGTTTTGATTTATGTTGTTGTTTTATGTATAATAAATTAATAATGCATCTAATTTCGGACAGCGCTCCTTGATGGGCGAGTCCTATTACTGGGTGGACGTACGGCGCGTTACGTGAGCTCAGCCCCCTCAGCCAAAATACATTTCGGTTAACGTTAACGCTAACGCTTCGTGCAAAATGTATGGCAACGATGTTTTGCACGAAGCGTTAGACAGAGAATTGTCACGTGACTCACGCCCAGTAATGTCTTTGCCATACATTTTGCACGATGCGACAGCGTTAACGTTAACAGAAATTTATTTTGGCTAAGGGGCAGCACAGAAAACGCAAGCTAACCACTCAAGGTCGTTGGCAGTTAATAGCGCCTTAATGCACAAGTAAAAATTACTGTACAAAGGCGGACTCGATAAAAACCTCACAGTTACTACCACTATCATGAGTCGGAGGCCCGGGATACAGTGAAATTCAAGCGCAACCCCAACTGGAATTCTAAGATACCTATGTGAACGTAAGCTGTAATCGGTACCCGGGCCTGCGGACGACGAGTAAGGGTTGGACCTCATCTGGCAGCACGGAATCGCATTTGTTCCGCCTGTGCTACCACGTGCTGCAGTATGCTGCCGCATGCGAACGCGCGCTGTCGCATTCCGCAGACAAAAAAGGCGATAGCACGCGTCAGCATGCTGCAGCATGGGTGGCATACTGCCGCGTTCTTTCATGATCAGTTTAGTTTCAAGCGCGAGATGGATAGGACCACGGAAGAGAGAGCAGTGATTCTAGCGTGTATTTTGCAAGAAATGCAAAATCAAAATAATAAAAAGATTCGTCAGTCATTGTTATTTCCATCCGTACGGCATGAATGAACAGGCTGCACTGAGCTGACGAGCGGCCGCGTGCGCCATTGTACGATAGAGTGAGACAGCATGCGATAGCAAGTGATCGGCGGTGAAAGGATGCGTTAGCATGCTATCGCGCGCTTCAGCGTTCCGGAGTCTCCCTGCCGACCGTTGCATTTTGTCCGTGATGCCGATCGCCTCGAGGATTCCGCCGCGTGCTATCGCATTATGCTTTCTGTCTCGGTCTAGCAAATGGCAGTTCTAAGCGACAGAAAGAGAAAGGGCGACGGAAAAAGGCGATTCCGTGCTGCCAGATGAGGTTCAACCCTAATGGGTAGCTCGCCGTCCGATCAGCACCAGGCCCGAGAGTCGACGGCGCGTAGTGTTCCACGCGTGCCTCAAAGATTTGTCAGCAAACAGGACGGGGCCCGTCATGGCCGATGCCTGCTCGGGGGTTGAGGATAAATTCGAAAGAGTTACCTCGCCCATGGGCATTCAGGGCAGGTAGGAACAGGGGTGGGTTTTAGTTAGTAAGAGTCTGACACGCCCTCCCGCTCCACCCAGAGCGGGAGAAGTCATTGGATGATTTCCCACCCCCAAAAAAAAAAAGCTATAATCGATCGCTCGATAACTAGTCTATTAGGCCTTAGTTTTATGGGACGCCATAATGCTGCGACCCCATAACTTTCTGGAGCATGACGTGATGCTTATGACGTCATAACGTAACTATCAGTGATATAAAAACCGGCCATTTGCGAGACGGATTGCACACGAAGGGTTCCGTAACATTGAGAGACTTATTATATCTTAATGAAATTTCATGGTTATGGGTCAACAGCAAGTAGCCTATAGTTTTACGGTTGTTACATTTTAGTGTTAGCACTATGACTTATTTTAATACTAGCTGTGCCCGCCGTGGTTTCGCCCGCGTTTATGTATCTTTCGTATTTTTTTTTTTTATAAAAGGTATCGTATGTTACTTCTAATACCTCCAAGAATATGTGTACAAAGTTTCATGATGATCGGTTAAGTACTTTACGCGTGAAAGCGTAACAAACAAACTTACATTCACATTTATAATATTAGTAGGATAAGTTAGTTAAAAACATTTTTAGGTTTTAGGTCCAAACGGAGCCCTATTGTTGTTACTCACGCGTCCGTCTGTCCGTCTCTGTCTGTCCGTCCGTCGTCTGTCACAAAATTTTGTTCCGAAGAATTTTTTAACTTCCTTAGGAACTTGCAATTTGGTGATAATGTTTATTATTACGTATACTTTACTAACAAATACCAATATTTGGTACGGAACCCTTCATGTGCGAAGTCCGACACACACTTGGTCAGTGTTTTTAACAAGCTTTCATACCGGCTATCGCAATTAAATGTGTCCACAAAATTTCGTGTCCGTGCTGTTGAGCTTTGAAGAATTCCTCTATCTGGAGCTAATCCTGGATGTCCATTCAGGTCATGCTTGCCATAAAAATGCATTATCATCGGAACTGAATCACCACGAAAAAAATCAATTCCGTAAGAGAATAGGAAGTGGTTCTAACTCAGTTCGCAAGATTTGATCCGAACATACATACATACACGTACATAAAAACAATGCAAGTTAAATAAAAGCTTTTAAAAAATAACCACGTGATTAGTTTTAACACTAATAAAAACTTTTTCAAAAAATACAACCAACTGCTAAAAATTACAAAATAACTTTATTTTCGGAAGTCGGTGTTACAAAGCTATTTGTATGCTGATTCAACACTTATTCGAAAAAACGGGGTAGTTTTCACCCAATTTATTAAGGTTGGCAAATATTTGCTAATGTATAGAAAGAAAGAAAGAAAGAAAGAAAAATTATTTATTTTGCACAGATTACAAAACGCACATTAATTTTCAAAAGCCCAGTATCCAAGCTAAACTAAAATAAAACTAAACTAATTAACTAATGCCTAGTGAAGTAGTGATACCCAGTGATACCAATCGTTTCTGGTGCGGTGCACCACTACGCGCCATAGACGAAACGTAGGTCTATGACGCCTCGATCAATGACAATGATATTAGATCACTACAGATACAAAGGTAAAGCCAAGGAATAAAACATAAATGAAACTGTGCGTCGTATCCGTATAAAAATGGTCATTGCTCAGCTAAAATACTGTGGCTTCGGACGGACCGAAAGTCAACAGCGCTGGTATTCTGCAAAGACCAAGAGTGACATGTTGACGCTACGGCATGGTGTTTCGCTGCGAGATTTAGGAAACAGCATTATGGTGAGTACTTCTATGAAATTCGTAAAAATATGGGAAATTAATATAAATACTTGTGTGTGAAACACGTATATATATATGAATGTGTACGTGTATTCAATATGTTTGTGTAAATATAATAAAAAACCGATATGACAACATACAAAACCTAACCTAATGCTTGATTTTTCAATCAATCAAGTTATATAGTATGCTCAAAACCAAAGTAATCCCAATTCAATTTTCTAGGTACTGATCACAAAGTCACAAGAGATTTTAACAATGGTCAATACTTGTTATTCCATGAAGAATGAAATGCGAAGCTAAAGTAATCGGACAGAGACCACGTTTTGAAATGAATTGAAGACCTTCGACATCGCCCGTAGGCCGTGACCCTAGAGGTAAGATCAAATGAGCTGGTGCAATTAGACCTACCACTTATCAGATTGCTGCAGTTGCATGAATGTTTTCTTTAAAATGTTTAAAAAATGCTTTTTTGTCTTCAGGGCTCTCACTGGTGGTGGAAGGTCATTCCAACAGTGTGTGGCAGCAAACTTGAAACTACCCCTGAATGCTGCAGTACAGTGAAATGGATTACAAAGCGGAGGAGTGTTATAACGTGGTTCGTATTTACTCTGCCTCCAATGAAGCTTCTCGTATAGATAATGTGGTTTCTGTGTGGTGATTATTCCGAAAAGCAGACCAGCCAGGTGCAGCTTTCGTCTAGCAGCCATTTTCAGAATATTATTTTTATTATTGAAAGGAGTGACATGACTTCTACGTGGTATATTTACACAGAACCGTGTACATGCGTTTTGTATTCGCTGTATCAATTTCTCAGTCCTTGCCAAAAGGCACGGTCCGTACACGGTATCGCAGTAGTTTAATCTTGATAATATTAGGCTGTCTACTAGTTGTTTGCGTAGATCAACACTCAGGCAAGCTCTAATTGAATATAGTAGTTTCAATCTATAAAAACAATTTCTCATTGAGTTACTGATGTGCTTTTCAAAACGCAGTTCGGGATCCATAGTCAGACCAAGATTACCAGCAGTATCAACTCTTTCTATTTTATCCCCTCTGATTACAACTTCCGGCTTGGCTGACAATATTGCGCTGATCATTTGCCTACTTCCTAAATCTATAAATTTAGACTTCAGTGGGTTCAAAACCAAGGAGTTACTAGCTGACCACTCCACCACTCTTTCTAGATCCTCATTGATTTTTTCCACTGCCTCTAATGTACTTGTTGGCTTAAAAGATATATATAATTGTATATCATCTGCATACATATGATACCTGCAATGATGGAAAGACTGAACTATATCGGCACTGTAAAGGATATAGAGTGGGGGACCCAAAATTGAGCCCTGGGGCACACCACGATCCACCCGACGAGGGGAGGATGACATTTTTGCCCCATCCTCACTCTGGATCTCAACGAGCTGCGACCTATTCTTCAAGTAACTAGAGAACCACTCTATCGTGTCCGTTGTAAAACCGTAGTAGGCCAACTTAGAAAGTAACAGAGTGGTGTTTATTGAATCAAAAGCCCGTGAAAAATCCAGTAGTGCAAGGATTGTCCCTTCCCCCCCTTCCCGAGCCTCTAGGATATTGCCCACCACATCAGAAAGAGCTGTAGCCGTCCCACGGCCCTTCCTAAACCCAGACTGATGGTCAGGGAGGATATCATTTGCCTCCAGATATTCCAGCATTTGGTTATAAACTACCCTCTCCAAGACCTTAGACAGACAAGGCAAAATGCTTACAGGGCGTAAATCTTTAAAAGTTTTTGGGTTGCTGATTTTAGGTAATGGACGCACAATAGCACATTTCCATGAATCCGGAAAAGTATGGGTATCTATTGACTTATTTACTATTGCAGTGATAGCCTGAAGGGTAGTTGGTAGTGTGAGCGTTATCATATCTAGGCTCAAGCCATCAGTCCCCTTAGCATTTGAACCCAAACTTTTTATGATCTTTGCTACTTCCTCTTCATTAACATTACGCAGCTCAAAGTGAGTATCCCCATATCTGTTGCAATTAAAGTAGGACAACTGAGATGTGGATAGCATGCTCTGTCCAGGTATACTGAGAAAAGCCCTGTTAATATCATCTGGGTTGTTAAATTGACCAGGGAGTATGTCTTCAGTATGGTTTGAAAATACATCTGACTTAAGATTGTGCCACAATTTTTTAGGATTTTTTATCTGACTATTAATATGCCTGTCAAAGTAAACTTTCTTTTCCTGAGTCAGTGCAGAAAAAGCCTGTTTTTTTAAGTCTAAATAATATTTTTTTGCTGTGTCTTGTTTATTCTTACGATAGTTATTTTTTGCCTCATCTTTTAGTTTAATCATAAATTTAATATTTTCTGTTAACCATGGTGTTGGACGGTCTCTAAATATATTACTTTTTATAGGTGCGTGTAAGTCAAATAATTGGGTAATAAGAAAATCGAAATATTCTACCATACCATCCACATCCGTCAGTGAGCAAACTTCAATCCATGGCATCGATACCAGATCCACCATAAAGTAATCCTCCAATATATCTCTTAGAGGCCGATATACAACTAGCCTAGGTTTGCTCCTCGCCTTCTTAATTATAGTATCACATACAATGAATGAGTGATGGCCAAGCTCACTGATATGACTAACTAGTACATTCCGGACCCCTATATCCGTACAAATCAAATCTATGAGAGTACTACTATCTCCTATAAAATGAGTTGGTGACTGTACCACCTGATTCAGTTCAGTGTAATTTAGGAATTCCATTATATCCTTTGTATTTTGGTTGTTTGTGTCCAATAAATTAACATTGAAATCCCCCAAAACTACTAAATGATCATAAGGTGCCAATGCGCTAATACTGTCAGTCAACCCATCCAGGAAGTTAGACAATTCAAACCATTGTGGCCTATATGCAGTGCCTATCAATAACTTTTTACCATTGATAGTTAAATTTAACCACATCTGTTCCACCTCAGACTGTTCCGGGTGCGGCCGTACGCGCGCCCTTACTCCCATTTTAATGTAAAATGCTACGCCTCCGCCCCGACCCTCGCATATAGCCGGAGGGCGCGGCACGTGTTTTAGCCTGTATCCCGGAACCTTAGGAGCGCGACCGTCCTCCCCAGGCCTGAGCCACGTTTCGTTGATTGCCATTATGTCAACTGAGTGTTGTGACATCGCTAATAGAAACTCATCCTGGTTAGTTGCTAGAGAGCCCGCATTAAATAAACCAAACTTTAGCAATTTTGACTTAGTCATCATATGTAAAATTGTAATAGCTGTGTAAGTGTAATTACAGTACCATAGTATTTTGTTCTTATATGTATATAATATTCAAATTTTTTTTTGTGTAAAAATATTTTGTCTAGGTATAGTTTAAGTCTTTGTAGTAAATAAGTAATTTTGAATATCTGTAATAATATGTTACATCTAGTGTTAGTGAATAATGTTATTTTTGTAAAGTAATGAAATATGTATATAACTATAACCATGTTCCTTGTGTCATTGCAATACTCACTTTCATGTTCCCACCTCCCCAGTTCCTGACAGATACGACACGCAAATTCCATGTATGTAATCCCATAACCAATATACTGACAATTAACTAGTACAATAAAAAGAATAACACCAAACAAACGTTTATGTATTAGTGTCCGTGTATGGTCCAATAATGTTGTGTATGTCTTTATTAGATGCAATCCTGTGAGTGGCGTCTCCAGGCTTGTTTCGAACCAAGATGCGCCCACGCTTCGTCCAAACAAATCGCCATCCGTGAGCCCCCGCAGCAACCCTTGTTTGGCGAAACAACTGCTGGTTCAGCTTAGTCAGCCTCTCGTTGACAAAGAAGCGAACAGGTTTCCCAGCAAGTCCGAGATTCTCCGTTGTAGCGCCACGTCGCACGCGGGCGCCGTTCAGCACAGCGTCACGCTGGTCACGTCGAGCGAGGCGAACTATGAGAGCGCGAGGGCGCGGATCCGTGGAAACCGTAGGGCTTGTCGCTTTAATATGTCTACCCCCCACTCTCTCTGCACTCACGATGTCACGCTCTTCTATAGCCACACCTAGCCTCGTGGCAATCAGCTGGAACAGATGGTTTGGATTCTCTGCTTGCGATTCGGGCACATTAGCTATGACGAGATCATTTGCCATCAGCTCCTGATCCCTGTCATTCAGGTCACGCCTGAGCTGCTGCACAACGTTCTCCACCGCACCCAAATGTGCTGACGGATCATCTTGTCGTTTCTCGAGCACCACCAATCTAGACTCCATGTCATCCATCCTAGCGTGGCAAGAATCGTTTGACGCCTTCAACTGCGCTACGTCTTTCCTGAGCTCCAGGACCTCAAACCGCAGAGTACGAAGCTCCTCCACCACCAGCTTCAAGACGGAACCTACATCCGGAGGGAGCTCTGAAGGCATCCCCGAGGCAACGCTCCCCACGCCAATCACAACAGGCGACGGCGGTGCAGCAGATGTTAGGGTTGTCGGCGACGCTGTAGTAGATAAGGGCGTCGTACGCCCCAGGATCGTTGCACCAGTAGAAGTCGCCGACACGGTCACCAGCTCCTCACTCTCTCCCTGTACCTCTCCCACATAGCCACGTACAGGCGTATCGGCCCTATTGTCCCTACGGACACTTTTCCTGCACTCAGGGCAATGCCAAACGGTGGCTAAGGGAGCCTTTGTTGGTAAGGCGACGCACCCTCTGTGATAGGCGGCGCTACATTTTGTGCACTTTGCTGTGTCTACTGCCGACACAAACTTGCCGCATGCACCACATTTCACCGCCATTCTCGTAGTTGCTATAATCAGTCAATTGTCTTTTCTGATTTTGGTAAACAATTGTTGACAATTGAACGTAATTTTTTTCAAAAAATTGAGGGTAACTAAATATCCCCTTGCGAATTAAATATTTATTTACGCAAGATTTATGCGGTTTAGGAACAATCGCGAGTCTGTACTACACTGTATATAATGTAATATGATTATAAACACTTAATTAAAAACCTTTTAATCACTTTAACGTCGTATTTTTATTTTTATACCGAGAGAAATCAGACAGCGGTATCACCAGTATGAACGTCAAAACGTCACGTATACTGCAACTGCCAGAATTTAGCGGGAGATTCACGGGTGAAGTCTCAGAAGTGTTCGACAGAACAAGAGAACGTGAATCCACCGCCAGCAGTTGGAATAAAAAAGAAAAAGGACTCCATGCCCACCACCACGCGGGCCTAGTGCGGATTGGTGGATGTCACATGTCTCCGAATTTTTGGTTCTAGGACATGCCGGTTTCCTCACGATGTTTTCCTTCACCGTTTTGAGGGCAGTGGTGATGAAATAATTTACACAACGTAAAGCGCCTGCCGGGGTTTGAACTCACGACCTACAACTTGTAAGTCGCGGCCAATACCACTGGGCCAACACTGCTCAGTACATAAATGACTCTATCTAATTCCGACCTCTGCTTATTACAGACAGACGGCCGGACGGACAACGGAGGTTTAATAATAGGGTTCCAGTTTTCACCCAATGGGTAACGAACCCTTATAAAACACATTATGGTAGGTACTTATAGGCGAAATGGCCGCCTATAACTTCTAGTAAGGGGTTTCCCTTAAAAGTATTGCATTCGGTTACGTCACCATGTTATCAAATTACTCATATGAATGGATACTAAGAAAAAAAGAATGTTTGTTTGGGGCATAACTTTAGAAGTGCATATTTTAGTGTTTTAGTAAATGCTATTTTTAGATATGTGAAGTGACAGACAGGTCCGACCTTTTTATAAATAGCTGTAAGTAATAACCACTTTTTCAATTTTATTACTATCTAAAGCTATGAAACGCTAAGCCATCTTAGGGCCGATTTCACCAATTCTAAAAGCCCAGTTAAACGCGTTTAGCCGCTGTCATAAAGCTGAAGAGTTTGTTTGTTTGTTTGCAAATCTCAGGAACTACTGGATCGAATTGAAAAATTATTTTTGAGTTGAATAGTCCATTTATCGAGGAAGGCTATATAACATCCCGCTGCGACCAACAGGAGCAGAGCATCAATGAAAAAAGTGATAAAAACGAAAAAAAAAAGCCTTTTGAGAGCTTCAGTTGCGTGCGCTGCGTAAACGGTTAAAGTTACGCAAAAATTATGTATGATGGAATTGTTCTCCTTTTAAAGTTTAAAAAAAAAGTCCGCGACAGCATGTCTATCTTTTATGGTTAACTCACTATAATCTTTTTTATGGTTTTTATTTTTTACGCTAAGCTTAGTTCAGTAAAACTTAGTTTATAGAGCGAATGGTGAAATCGGCCCTTAGTTCTAACGCACTAGCGGTTCAACCGCCGCGGAAAATGAAATTGTGGCGGTTAGTGTGTACGATCACAAGCGGTTACATATTAAAAGAAAAGCGGCTAATAGCCGCGGCGGTTGAACCGCGATAGTTGAGCCGGTAGTGCGTAAGAAGTCTAAATCTCATTCCTAAACAGGCCAGAGATTGGAATCCTCAAGAGAAAAGGAAGCGGAGCCGTTCCCGCCAAAACTGACGACACAACGTGTTGGCAGAAACGAGAAGCATCGAAATGACGTGGAGCGAGATGAAGCGGGAAGCTCAAGAACGCTCGCGATGGAGGACTACTGTGGACGCCCTCTGCCCCAGCTAGGTGACATAGTCTAGTAAGTCAAGTCAAAGCTATGAACAAACTTGAGCAGAAAAATGCGCTGAAGTTACACGCGTCAGAGCCGACCAATTCTGGCGTCCATTACACGGTAAGCCTTGCTGTCAGTTTTACCTCAAGGTTGTCTTTTTCTTCTTTCGAATCCATGCTTTTGATCTTATTAAATACATTGGGCCCAGAAGCTGGCCTAGACTTGGGTTATAACAGGTCAAACAAGATATCTGTTATTCCTGTTACTGTTACGCAATAATAACAGATGGCATTATCTGTTATTAAATAACAGCCTGTTATTTTTCTGAGCACGGTCTGTCTATAATACGACTAGAAATAGTTGTCACTTTTCAAATAATACTAGGTCCTTCTCGTGTTAGCAAGATTCAATCAAGCAGGTGTGAGCGAGACAGATATATAAAAAGAAGAAATAACAGATAACACAAATAGTTGTTACTTGTTATTGAGTACCTACTGAGACTGAAGAGTGTAGTGATTTTGATTGAGTATTGTGAATTATTAATGATATTTTTTTAACAGATATATGATATCACAGGAACAACTGTTATCTAGTATCTACGAATACCTGTGATTTGTATCTGTTACGATAAATACGCCTCACTCCTAAGCTGGCCACATTAATCGCAGCTTCAGTAGCTTATGCCTAGGGGTAGCGGATAAATTCTGAAAATGAGTTACCGCACCCCTGGGCACTCAGGCAGGGAAGGAACAGGGGTGGGTTTTAGTCAGTAAGTCTGACACGCCCTCCCGCTCCACCCAGAGCGGGAGAAGTTATTGGATGATTTCCCACCCCACAAAAAAAAGGGGAGGTAGGTTAAGTTCTTCCCACAGTTTGCCTCTCCTTCATAGAGGGGATGTCGGGAATCGATTACCACAAGGTTGTGAATGACGGATAAGTGATCGTCTAGTACGCTGACTGATGACTGAATTAAGAAATCTCGATACTTTGATTTTTGCACCATTCAACCATCAGTCATGAATTTTGGAATTGACTGACGATGACGCTTGCGCATGAGCGTGTTATAGACACTTATGGAAAAAAGTAATTTTGGTCAAAACCCTTATACCTAACTAGCTTCTGCCACCGGCTTCGCCCGCGTGGAATTAGTACTTCCCCCGTCATAAACTCTCAACCCTTTTTTCACTCTCTCTTCCCTTTTTTGCTCTGTCTTGCATAGGGTCACAGCACTAAGCTGAGCGATGGCCGTTTTGCGTGGATGTGACGCATATTTTCCCCCAGCTTTTCTTTTTTTGTTGCGTTTCTGTTTTTTAACCGACTTTCGAAAAAGGAGGAGGTTCTATGTTCGACTGTATGTATGTTTTATGTATGTCCGCGCATTTCTCCGTCAGTTGTGGACCGATTTTCAAAATTCTTGTTTTATCCGAAAGAATATACTCCCGAGGTGGTCCCATATAAATTTTATCGAAATTGCTTTAGCGCTTTTTGAGAAACTGAACAAAAACGAAAAATACGCATATCTTGATGACGTTTTTGTGTTCAATGTTTAAATTCCACGTTCCATGTTATTGGGGTTTTTAGTTCTGGGGTATAACAACTAAAAAGCGAAAAATAAAAAACTTTTTTACAAAAAAAAAACAACAGACTTCCAAAAAAAAGTACACTAAAAATTTAAAAATAACTTTAATTTCGGAAGTCGGTGTCAAATAACGAAGAAGTAAAATACAAACACCGACTTCCGAAATTAAAGTTATTTTTAAATTTTTAGTGTACTTTTTTTTTGGAAGTCGGTTGTTTTTTTTGTAAAAAAGTTTTTTATTGCGTCATGTTTACCGTAAATACGTATTTTCTTTCTTTCTTTTCTTAATTTCACCCCTTAAGGGTCGAAAAACCCTTTCTTAGGGGATACCCACTTTTGACAAAGAACACACTCTCCAAATTTCGTGTCTCAAGGATCAGCGGTTTAGGTTGTGCGTTGATATATCAGTCAGTCAGTCAGGAGTTCAGGACTTTGAATTCTATATAAACAGATGTACTGTCTACTGTTGTATCAAAACAGCACTTTTCCCGCGGCTTCGCTCCCGTGACCTATCCCGCGGGAACTGTTATTTTTCCCGGTATAAAAAGTAGCCTATGTTACTCGCTGATAATTTAGCTTTATATTGGTGAAAAATCTTTTTTACAAAAAAACAACCGACTTCCAAAAAATAAAATAAGTACCTACACTAAAAATTTCAAAATAACTTTAATTTCGGAAGTCGGTGTTTGCATTTTATTTCTCTTCGTTATTTGACACGGATTTCCGAAATTAAAGTCTAGATTTATTTTTCACTTTTTAGTTGTTAAGTATACCCCAGAACTCAAAACCCCATTAACATGGAACGTGGAATTAAACATACTCGTAATTGGAGGAAACCAAAACGTCGTCTATGTATACATATGTTTCGTTTTTGTTCAGTTTTTCAAAATGCACTGAAGCAATTTCGATAAAATTGATACGGGACCGCCTCGGGAGTATATTCTTTCGGATAAAAAAACAATTTTGAAAATCGGTCCACAACTGACAGAGAAATCGGTGGACATACATAAAAAAAAAACATAGAACCTCCTCCTTTTTCGAAGTCGGTTAAAAATTATTAAAATGGGTTTTTAAGTTTATTCGTTACATACAAAAATACAAATCTTTCCTCTTTATAATATTAGAGTTGAAGTGTAGATAAAGTATAAATAAATAAATTGTGGTTCAGTTTTCCTGTTATTTAATTATTAATTCCGCTATTTATATGGTACGTAGAGAATGGAATCAAACTAAAATTAAAATTACGCATTTTCTTGAATAAAAAAACTATGTTATGCTAAGTATGCTATGGGCTTTCTTATCATGCGAAAGTTTGGATAGATGGATCAGACGAGTTTGTTACTCAACCACGCCGGAACGGCTGAACGGGTCTGGATGAAATTTGGCACTGAGATAGTTTATAGTCTGGAATAGCACATATCAATGATATTATATATAAAAAAAACTTTTTTTCAAAAGAAAATAGACTAAAAATAACTTTAATTTCGTCGGTGTTTGTATTTTATTTCTTCGTTATTTGACACCGAATTCCGAAATTAAAGTTATTTTTTAACTTTTAGTCTGTTTTCTTTTTTGGAAGTCGGTTATTTTTTTTTGGGAAAAAAGTTTTTTATTTTTCACTTTTTTGTTGTTTATACACCAGCACAAAAAACCCCAATAACATGGAACGTGGAATTTAAACATACTCGTAATTGAAGAAAACCAAAACGTCATGGTCGTCTAAGTACACGTATTTATCGTTTTTATTCAGTTTCTCAAAAAGCGCTCAAGCAATTTCGTTAAAATTTATATATGGGACCACCTCGGGAGTATATTCTTTCGAATAAAAAAAGAATTGTGAAAATCGGTCCACAACTGACTGAGAAATCGGTGGACATACATAAAAAAAACATACATAGAGTCGAATATAGAACCTCCTTCTTTTTCGAAAGTCGGTTAAAAAAGAGGTAGATATGGTACTGGCGCGCGCATTATAGCAGACAAATTCAGACAATTGTAGCAATTTGATTTAGTCGGCTAACTGCAGCGAGCGAAGAATAGCGTGTCCGTGGCGTGACAATAATATATCTATGATGCCAAGTTGTAGGTTAAGGTGAAAGCTCCAGGGTAGCCCGCGAAATTCAAATTTCTTACGTTTTTTTGTAATTTGCAGGTCAGTATCAGGTTGTATGTTGGTCAAAATATGATTCGCGGCCGTAGCAAGTACGTATTTACAGAACTCTAATCATTAAAATCATCAATACAAATCTCTCAATCACAATTGATGCCAAATGTCATGATTTCCTGAAATACAATTGACATCAATTCTAACTGAAAGAGTTGTATTGATGATTTTTTTGACTTACCCCACAAGGCTGTCTTTTTAAGCTTCCTAAATGTCTTCGTTTTCATCAAGTTTGATGCCAGTTTGATAAGATTGATTGTAATCCTATATTTGTAGGATTACGACTAGTAATTAATAATAACAATGTCTCACCGAAAGCAGTCTTTATGCCAGTCCTGGTTAAGTGCGGAGACATAGTCGCCATCACCAATGTCGTTCAAGCACCCTGCGCAGCTGAGGGACTCTGGAACACATCATTATAATCATCCATCCATTCACACTATAAATCACTTACAAAAAAAATACAGAAATATTGAAATTCCAGTATAATTTTTATTTTTTTTAGTATTTTAGTAGCTACTGGCCTCGTCTTGTTTAAATTCACAACAAAAATTGATGTGTTAAAGTGTTATTTTCAATGGATTTGCAAAAATATCAAATAAAAATTATTAATATTATTATCATTTAGCTATCTTCTTAGCAAAAAACGCGCTTTGCCCATGCATGGCGAACACCAGCCCGACATACAATCTTATTTATAAAAATTTCGTGTCACTGTGTTTTTGGTCACACTCCTCCGAAACGGCTTGACTGATTTCAATGATTTTATTTTTATTTTTATTAAGTATGCGAATAGGTCGTGAAGTATTTTTCATCCTCCATTTTTTTTTCAAAGAACAATGTTTGCTGGGTCTCTAATACAGCTATATTTTTAGGCAATATGTTTTATTTATCCATATTAGATCAATACTGCTCGAAATGATATTGACGGG
The DNA here is from genome assembly GCA_951329385.1 of Polia nebulosa. NCBI lineage: Eukaryota > Metazoa > Arthropoda > Insecta > Lepidoptera > Noctuidae > Polia > Polia nebulosa. The sequence continues at coordinate 2,879,606 of OX589606.1, read as the reverse complement.
GTTTGGACCATATGCTGTCCAGACATGGGAGCACTTCCAAATAGTTCCTTAATATTAAAAAAATAAGTGGTCCTTATGTCAAAAAGATCTGTTTCTGAGGTTTTTCAGGTGATTTTTAACTAACTCCAAAAAAAGGAGGAGGTTCTATGTTCTCTGATGTAATTTAATGATACTAGGTTTAAGGTACTCATTTTTTGTAGCAGGAGTGAAATGTTTACTTGATCTAAAGCTTAATTATTACAATATTGCAAATTGATAAATGAGCTGGGCTTTTTTAAGAAGATTTAGCAACAAATTAACTGTATTTACAGACTAAATTAACAATAGGTGAAGTGAGTATGATTTAATCATCTTTTAATTTATTAAATACATTTGAAATAATTCTTAAAAAAAATAGTAGCCCACCAGTAACAGGAACAGGGTCCAAGTTAACGGCGATCAAGGCTCCAGAGAGAGGAACCTCCTAACAATACGAGCCTATGTTATTATTGATTAAAATAATTGCTTATATGGTGATCATAACTATAACAAAATAAGATCATAGTTTTTAAACAGACCTTATGAATATTACATTTTAGAGGCCTCGCCAGGGCTTTGTTGATGCAAATAACTAGTTTTATAGTCATGTTAATTGTTATTTGTGGTTTATTGAATAAATTAAATTGGCTACCTGAGTTAAAGATCCCAATCTCTGGGACTATTGTAAACCTTTATTTTTCGTAAATGGTTGCAGTTGAATGTCAAATACCTTTCTAATGTAGTGGTTATAACGAGGTAAAATATAAGTTACGATATAGCCTTCAACTTAGAATCTGCGACGCGGAAGTAAACACAGCTACAGAAAACTAGCTAAAGCCATTTCAAAACAGTTTTTAAGACCTTTATGTAGCCTTTTTCGATATAAATTTATCACAAACTGATCATCAGCAAGTTGGACCTAAGTTACGATAGGCGAGGCGAAGAACAAACAAAAGATTAACATGATAACTTACAAGAATCGCCCACACATTCTGATGACAAGTTCTGCACCCAAAACATGACTCAATATTTACTTTGTACATCTCAATACTAGTTATATCAGGCACCAAAACTTACCTTTAGTATTCGGTCCCTCCATTTCATTTCAAAAAGGAATGTTTATTCATAAATTGCACGATAAATCGCAAAAGTTACATGCTTGAGATTCCAATACAATTCCAATACTTGAGAATGACGTAAAAGACAAGAAGATGACACAACGGGTAGATGTTGCTAGCTTATAAAACACTGCAAGAACTAAAATAAAACTATTCGGGTTGAATGGGTGGATATTTTATTCAGTTACGGTTCTTGTAGTTCATATGATAAAAAAGTACTGTAATAATGTAATACAATTACTAACTGCTTTAAAGATGTTGTTCAATGTATTTCTCGGACTTCTTAGTTTGTCAAAAATAAGTCTAAAGTGGTAACACCATTGTAACTTCAAATACGTTTCATTACGCAAACAAAGGTCAAACATTTAAAAGTAAATAAACAAAAAACTATAAATAAACTTTAATGCGGTGTTCACAATTATTTAATGATGATGGAGTTTCTTAATATGTTTTTGCTTTTCTTTTTCTGCTAGCTTCTTGATGTATTTGTTGAACCTGACCTTGACTTTGACTTTCACTTCGAGTCGTTTCAGGAGTTCCTTCATTTCGTCGTCATTTGATTCTGAGCTGTCCGAGTCGCCTTCTTCTGAGTCTTCGGGTTCAGGCTTATCTTCTTCAGAAGAAGAATCCTCTGATGATTCGGACCCTTCCTCAGAGTCCTCTGGGGGAACTGTGGTACTTTCTTCTTCAGAGTCCGCTGGTGGAGCAGTGGTTTCTTCTACATCATCTTCCTCAGAATCCTCTGGTAGTGTAGTGGTTACTTCTACGCTGTCATCATCTTCTTGTAGATTTTCGAAGTCAATGCCAGTTATTTCTTCGAACCATGATAGGTAAGGTCCCGGACGGACGAAACCTGATAGAAATAAATGTATTTTAAAAAACATTGCAGGAGTTTTAATGATTTTAAACGGAATGGCTGAGAACAATTCAACCAGGACCCAGGAAGCTTTAAAATAAACTTATTTTACCAGCAGGTATGCCAGAGTGGCAGCCGAAGTCTCCGCCAGCGACGAAGGAGGTTACTCCGACGAGGGTCGGAACGTCGTCGGAGCCAACGTGCACCAGTGGGCCACCACTGTCACCCTGGTAACAAGAAAAAGTAATTAGGTAGGTACCTATCTAAACAAAATGAAGGAGGGAGGAGCAACGACTTGAGACAGGAGACAGTATATACAGGATGTTACGGAAAGGTGTGATCATATTTTGAGTACCGGCTCAGCCCATGGGTATGAATAACATTCTCTAAGAAAAACAGAAAATTCCCAAAAAAAATTGGACTTTTCATACAAAGTTATCATCAGCTGATCAAAATTTGTATGGGAGGTAAAAATTTTTTTTGAGAATTTCCTTAGGTTTTCTTAAAGTAAGTTGTTCATAGTGATGGGCAGATGCAGTTTTTAAAATATAACCACAGCTTTCCGTTACACGCTATATACATAAACTGGGTGACTGGTAATTAGTGACCGATACTTAAACACGTGATTGTACTCATGTTATCAAACAACTTTCCCAAAGAAACATTTTTTTATACTCATCCAATTTTATAACATTACCACAACAGCCTTGGACTACACACACAGACACACAGAGTTACCGCGCCCCTGGGCACTCAGGGCAGGGAAGGAACCGGGGTGGGTTTTAGTCAGTAAGAGTCTGACACGCCCTCCCGTTCCACCCAGAGCGGAAGATGTCACTGGATGACTTCCCACGACACACAAAAAAAAAAGACTATGAAAGGTTTCATATTCTAAGACAACAGCCGTATGAAATTCGCCGCGCACGCGCTGGTGACCTGTCCAGCTGCTAGCCGCGTGACGCCGTTCTGTCTCAGAACGGCGCATTGATTTGATGCACTCATTGCGGCGCAATGATTGCTGTTTATTTGGGAAAGTGGTTTGTTATTATGAGTCAATCAGGGCCAGGCCCTGCAGTCTCGACATTGATAGCGATCGCTATGTCCTAACGATCGGTCGCTACGTCGGAAAAATAATTGATTTTCTTGAAATATGGCTAGAGATCAGTAGATCAGTTGATCAGTTTTCATGAAAAATAGTGTTTGCAAGTTAAAAATTATGCCGTCTCTGTACATATTTAAAGAAAATCAATTATTTTTCTGACGTAGCGACCGATCGTTAGGACATAGCGATCGTTAACTATGTCGAGACTGCAGGGCCAGGTGTTTAAGTATCGATCACTTATATAAAGTAGTCTATGCTTGAGACTTTCAGAATCGGGAGATTATTCCCCACTGAACGAAATTGATCGCAAAATTAATGTGACAAATTGTCAAGCACGCATGTAGGTACTGTGACAAGTTATACATATGAATTATCTCTAGCATCACTTAGCCTGCGTTAAATTTTGACAAGTCGATTTTTTTACTGGCTGCTACACTTTTAATTGTCAAAGGTTAGCGTAATTCGTTCTGCAAAATTAAGCAAATTCAGAAAAGGTGATCGTAAATCTTCTTACCTGGCAAGTAGACTGTGAGGTGACGTTGTAGAATCGTGCGCAGATGCTGGTGTCGATGATGATGCCGCTCACGAACGTCCTGCCACATGACTCGTTGGAGATGGCGCGAAGGTACACCCATCTGAGCACCTCGGTGACAGCACCTAAGGCAAAACGAGAAAGTTTAGATTGAGAGAAAAGCTAGGATGAGGTTTCAGTAGACTTACCTACGTATTATGTATTCTAAATCTAGATTCATAATTATAAAGAGATAATCACACGTCGAGAACACACATCTGTGGCGCGACTTGTGGTGCAGGGCAAAGTTGAAGGCACAAGAGCGCGGGGTAGGTCACCAATGTTTTGGACCGACCAAATCAAAACTGCAATCAACGATCTACTCCACGAATGTATGAGAAGAGCTAATGGAGGAATGGCGACGGGTTCTGAGAACCACGACCACTCTCCCAAGAGTGTGACGACGAAGAAGAAGCAGAATTATAAAGAGATGAAATAATTTTTTTCTAGTCGTCCATGGCAAGAGAGTACTAATCATCCACTTATAGAAAACAACACTATCGCTCAGTGCCTTATATTATGTCCTGTAAAGCCCCGAAACTCACCGGTGAGTCGGACCAAAAAAAAAAAAAATTATAGAGAATAATTAAAAAAAAAAAATCGGCTGTCAACCCGGGTTGTCCTCGGGGTTTAATTTGACAACCCGGATTTTGCCATGGGGCTTCACAGGTTAAAACTTGAAAAACGCACGGTACCTGACTACCTGTGGCATAGGTCACGGGCAAGAACTAATCTAGTAGGTATTTGCGGTGTCTCACGTGCAATTTTTTATCATGCTCAGTTGATAGCTATTACTTTTCCTATCTGAAGAAACTTTACGCCACTGGTTTTTCTATCTAGATTATTTTGTTTTCGTACTATCATAATGAGATCTAACTTAATTTAGGTACAAGTAATCTTGATCAGTTACTGTTCTTCCTACCTATCGAAATTCGTGATTAGTGAGTCGCACAAGGCGGTAGATTATTATCGCTGCATGGCAGTCACTGATAGTATTATTGATGTATTTTCCCCCCCGACACGACGTGATGATGTCGTAAAAACAAGTGAAAAAAGTACCTAATCAACTCCGTTGACTCCTTATTGCCTTCAATTTCGTGTCAACATGACAGTTTTTTTTTATATATATAGAGTCGCGCTTTACGTCGACGATGGAGCACTCTTGCCTAAAAGTAACTTATTCACGCTTGTCTAAAGACAGGTGAAGGACAGGTTGTAGCTAAATTCTTCTTATTTTGCCATATCGTTACAATTGAGTCTATGGTGACCACCAGTACTTTAACAGTTAATTCAGGTACCATTCACCTCTGATTATGCATCACAGTGACCTTCATTCTTTCTAAAATAAGGTTACTGATTGGTTATTGGGTGTAGCTTCTCATTATTTCTATTGTTCTGTGGAAAATGATGTAAATGACTATGTGTAGCTTCCGACTGCACAGTATAGTACAAAACCTGAAGAAAACTCAAATATATTAGGTAATGTTTAAGAAGATACTGACCCAAAGTCCAAGTCCTGCCGTGTCCACTGGCGTAGACCTGCTCGCCATCGTAATCACGGTACGCGTCAGCACGCGTCTGCACGCGGATTGGCTGCAGTAGTCCTGCGAGGAAATTTCACTTTAAAATAAACTTAAAAGAGGACCTTTATAGTCCCTAGAAGACTACAAAGCCAAAGAAGGAAATCAAGAATGAATAAGGTTCTGTTTCGAACAATCAGGAAGTCCATCTTAAGCTTACTGCCGCCTGGGGCCTGCTAGAGCCTGCCAGGGTTGCGGGAGTAATCGAAAGAGTCACAGTCGCCCTGGCACAAGCAACTGAAGGATCACGGGTGAGGTTTAGTCAGTAAGAGTCTGACACTTCCTCCCGCTCCACCCAGAGCAGAAGTTATTTGATGATTTCCCTCCCTATAAAAAAAAAGCTTACTGCCACCTATTGACATCGGCAAATATCTGTAGTTCCAGCGGAAAAGCAATGCGTCCTTATTGCAAACTTGCTAAAGAAGATGAATGCAGGAAGCGCGAGACTAATAGTTCTGGTGATGCTTGGGGGAGCCAGAAGGCACATTCACACAACTGTGAATGTCTTTTCGATATAAGGTGAAGAAGATGACGAAACAAAAGAGTTATTAAGAAAATAATAAGTACTCACTGCTGTAAACGAAGGGGCGCGGCACCTTAACCAGTGAGATGTCGTGAGGCTGCACAACGAGGGGCAGAAGGTCATTATATTGAGGATGGTTGTAGTACTCTGTGGTCTCGAAGATGTACTCCGGGTTGGTGAGGGACACCACACCTCCGCGGACTACGACAGTAACGCGGCTGAGGAGAAAACACTGGTTTCATTCATATATTTAGGTATTGTGAAATTGTAGGTATGGTCCTATTTTAAATTGACTCATCCTAAACTAACCAATATGGTTTACCGATTGAGTATTCGTATAACTTTCTATGTGTGTAGGACGAAAGAGGATTCTAATTGATAGGCCAACTTACATTATTTCATCTTGCCTAGAAGCATTCATGATGAAGTGAACATCTCTTGGCTTAAAATAATGATGATGATTCCTTATGGATCAATCCTACGCTAGGCCACTTACCCAGCAGTACAATGCGCAGCAGAGATGACCCATTCCTTAGACACGATGGAGCCTCCACAGCCGCTCACGCCACCGATGGGGCTCACCAAACGAAGGGCTGCAAAGTGGGGGTGCTGGCCTGGCTGTGCCTCCCAGCCTGACACAATACGTGAGGCGGAATGCGAAGACGCTAGTGCATCGGATTCTGAGGGAAAAAAAGAACTTTGATATCGGTTTTTTAGTAAAGACGTGAGGCCTTCAGTAGCAACTGACAAAGTAGACCAGGATAAGAAAATTCTAGTCATTTCGGCCATATATGTGGTAAGCACAAAATTATCTGACACTTACCGCGTTTGATTACATTTTCGATGAAGTCTGGTTCCACGTTTTTGTAACGTCCGGATACCTAGAAAGTGTGAAGGCTTGGTTAGATAAAGCAGTTCTTTGTTCAAGGGTGCAACTACTCCAGTTGATGCTTCTTACAAAGAACCAAAAGTATCGACCGATCTTTACTTGTTTATTAAAAACATTGTGGTTACTTTACCTGAAGAACAGTCACCAGTAACAGAAGCAAGCCCGATTTCATTAACATCTTAGATCCTACTGATGATTAACAAAACGCGGCTACCATATTAACTTCCACTTAGGATTAGAAACTCTAATCACAGTCATTATTGAGATTAATATCAATTAATTATCACGATAAGATATGTATTAATTAATTGGAGTTTTGTTAACATTTACCGACAATTCGAAACGTTGATAGTAATTTTATCTAATCATTTTCATTTTAAACGATTTGGGAATAAAATACTTACCAGAAATTTCAACGGAAAACCGCAAAAACACCAAAAGGATTAAAAAGAAAAAAACCAAGTACTTATGTACGTATTTCAAATGAATATGGACGAACAGAAAGTTTTAAATGTGGAAATACGAAAGAAAAGTTCTGTATTTGAGAGCAGATTGTTCACAAGGTTTCGATAAAGTAACGCTCATCATTTGAGAATTGTGTACATGTAATCTTTTCAAATTAACCTATATTTGGTGTTCCTATTATCGCAATGGCTTGAGAGTAGCTCAAAATTTAACTTTAAACTAATTTGAAAGCTGACTTACGAATTTATTTCAAGTGTCCCAAAGGGATCAATCTTAGGCCCCTAATTACTTGCCTACTTTCAGTAGCACATTTACCCTTAGGCCAAGAGGGCCATGGTCCGTAGCGGCAGACAAACATTATTCTTCTAGCTTACAAATCTGTAACTTCTTGTCTGTTAAAAGAAAATGAAACTTTCCGAAATTCCGAGGCAGGGTACAAATATTTTCGAGCTAGCTTCGCCTACTTGCATCAGGGATTTACGCATTCTTGAATTAATATAGTAACTTCTATATCTGTACACATAACTAGTAAAAACTGACTAAAATAACTGTGTAAAATATGAGGCGGAGAGCCAAAATTTTTGAACTAGCTTGGCTCCCGAGGCAAGCCAATACCGTTGCGATGCTGATGATCAGTGTGCGTGGCAGTAGGGAATTTTATACAAAGAATACAGACCGGCTCGAGATGAGGCGGTTACGATCACCCACGGTGCTTCACCCATTCATGTTCATTGCAGGGTATGTCTACGAAAAAAAAACGACGATATTTACGATTTTGAGTTCGCTACCTCCCGATCTTTTATAATGAGTGACCCTAATGAAGATCATTATCCGTATTACCTATCAGAAAATAAGATCTAGGATATTTCCGAACTTTCAGTCTGTACAGTTGTTATTGTTATTTCGTCACTGCCCTGATTAGTACAGTGAAAATCTGCTGATGCAAATAAATAACGGGAAAAACTGAAGCTTGATAATATATTCGTAGGTAAGTAGAATTATGTGAGTCACTAAAATCTATGATCACTATCAAATATAGCTATTTCGCTATGATAAAAGAGATTGATATCGTAAATTACTAGTGACTGATTTCCGTTTGAGATATTCTGTTTTACGAAGGCAGGTTGGTCTTGAATGTGTGTGTAGATTCACGTGCAGATTGTTTCCGTGAGCGTATTATGTTCTATGACACCGAGCGCTCCGAGCTTACGCACACAGAAAAACAGTGTACGTGAAAAAAACCAGGCTTCGTGAGATAGAACAACGGTACAGTGACCTACTACAAAAGAACTGTTACTAACCATCTAAATGAACAACTTTCTTTGAGGAAGGAAGTAATAGTAAATTCCCAAAAAGAAAATAATACCTCCCATATTAATTTTGATCAGCTGATGATAGGAGCTCGTGGCTAAAGTAATAACAGCCGCACGGGTCGTTCCGTCAGGTTAAGCTACGCTTGCGGGGGTTGGTTGATGAATTGGTGACCATCTTTACATACCGAGACTCCTCCATGCCTCGGCAAGCACGTTAAGTCGTTGGTCCCAGCTGCCAATTGTTGATCTTTGACAGTCGTTACAGGTCGTCAGAAGCTGAAGAAAGTCTGACAACCAGTCTTACCAAGGGGTATCGTATTACCCAGTTACTGGGTTGTGGAGGTCAGATAGGTAGTCGCTCCATGTAAAATACTGGTATTCAGGTTAGACTGGAAGCCGACCCCAAGATAGTGGGAAAAGGCTAGGCAGATTTTGATGATAACTTTATAAGGCTAGTCCAATTTTTTTTTTGGGTAATGTCTACGACTTCTCTAATGAAAGTTGTTCATTTCTACAGAAGAATAAATGTGTCAAGGAGCAATAATAATTTTACACCGTAGTTTACGGCCCATCTTCAGTTCAGCTGATCAGTCAACTCTCAAAGTGTGTTAAAATGGTTCTACATATCTCTGAGGTTCTTTCCACTAAGTTCTCTCTCTAATTAAAATGGTTCTACATATCTCTGAAGTTCTTTCCACGAAGTTCTCTCTCTAATTAAAATGGTTCTACATTTCTCTGAGGTTCCACTCTAGGGTGGAGCGGAAGGGCGTGTCAGACTCTTACTGGCTAAAACCCACCCCTGTTCCTTCCCTGCCCTGAATGCCCAGGGGCGCGGTAACTCACTTTCGAATTTATCCACAACCCCTGGGCAGTGACTGGTTAGCTTGCGTGTTCTGCGCTGAGCTCACGTAACGCGTCGTTCCACCCAATAATAGGACTCGCCCATCAAGGAGCGCTGTTCGAAATTAGACGCATTATTATTTTTATTTTTTTACATAAAACAAAGTCCTCCGTCGCGTCTGTCTGTCTGTCTGTTCGCGATAAACTCAAAAACTACTGCACCGATTTTCATGCTGTTTTCACCAATGGATAGAGTGGTTCTTGAGGAAGGTTTTAGTATATAAGTTGCCAAGTTTTTGTATACATTGGCTAAAATATTAATATTTGTTGGAGGTGTTGGAAAAAAATAAGTCGTCTGGGAGCTTTCAACGAAAACGCTGCCTAAACCCCTTGAGATATAACAAAATGATGTAGGTATGATGAATTGTGTATCTTATATAGGTCTACAGGAAATTCCGTAATGGCATATGTCTATCTCCTAAGGATAACATACTATATCCATTTTAATACTTTAAAAAATGGGCAATTATAAAGCGGTAATTGGAAAGCTATTAGTACTGTTAGAGGCATTATTTTACTCTTTCACACCATATATTAATTTAAAAGAATATCTTAGGAGTAATCGCAAAAAAATTACGGACGCGAGAAAAATATTCAAGAGCCTCGCTTCGCTTGATGCAATCGCCGACCGGGAACGGGATCATTTCATGATTACTTTTGGTCGAGATAACGGACATCCACGTGGGCGAAGCAGCGGGCATCAGCTAGTACTAAAATATAAATAATTAAATGATCTTTAAAATGGTGAAGGTTTCATAAAAATAAGCTTTATAGTTTTTGCGTGATTCTCAATTTTTTTATCCGCATTAGACATAACTTTACAAATTAATTACACTATTTTATAAAAACATAATTTCAAATATTCACATAACAAATAACGAAGAAAATTCTCTAGAGCATCATATATTATTTTCAAAGAAATAAGACTAGTCGTTTAGACGTGATGTTCAATTAAAAATCATTTGAAATCGTATAACAGCGCCTTACCAGAAAAACTAACCCAAGGCGTTTATCTTGCGCGGATCACCCAGAGGACACGGTGGAGCATACGGTGGAGGTCTGCCCCGCTTGGGCGGAGCACCGAGCAGTGGGTAGCTCGCCGTGAGTCGACGGCACGTAATGTTGCACGCGCGCCTCAAAGAGATGTTTGTCAGCCACCACTGACGGGGCCCATCGTGGCCTGTGCCTGCATGACTAGGGGTAGCGGCTAAATTCTTAACAGAGTTACCGCACCTCTGGGCACTCAGGCAGGGAAGGAACAGGGGTGGGTTTTAGTCAGTAAGAGTCTGACACGCCCTCCCGTTCAACCCTAGAGCGGGAGATGTCATTGGATGATTTCCCACCACACAAAAAAAAAGTAAAAAAAATGTGTGTGTGTACCTACTTATGTACGCACGTAAGAAGTTATACTGGCGTAACAAGATAAAAAACCAAACTGTCACAAAGTTTACAAAAGGAAAACAATCATTCTTCATGAACCACAGACCATAACTAGCTTCAGGGTGGAATCGGTTCTAGCTAACTTCAAACTGTGAATTATGTGTGACAGTGATGCGCGTGCATCTTAAAATTTCACTCTCATCATTTTTTCATAACGCGCCTAAAGAAGTATAACTTCAAAAAATAGGCGTTTATTTATCTACTAAAACCGAGATTGGTTCATTCGCTCATGCATCTTACATTACCTTTACCTACACCTATTTTTTAACCGACTTTCGAAAAAGGAGGAGGTTCTATGTTCGACTGTATGTGTTTTTTTTTTTATGTATGTCCGCCTGTTTTTCCATGTTATTGGGGTTTTTAGTTCTGGGGTATAACAACTAAAAAGTGAAAAATAAACACTTTTTTTCCAAAAAAAAACAACCGACTTGCAAAAAAAAAATACACTAAAAATTAAAAAATAACTTTAACTTCTGAAGTCAGTGTCAAATAACGAAGATGTAAAATACAAACACCGACTTTCGAAACTAAAATTATTTTTTAATTTTTAGTGTATTTTTTTTTTGCAAGTCGGTTATTTTTTTTTTGTTTCTGCAAAAGTTAGTAAAGTCACCATTAATTCTGTATTATTGGTGAATAGTGGGTAAAATTCCTTGAAGTTCGGCCAACCTGTGATCGAATTCGAAGCTTTCAAGCAAGCCATATTAGTTCATGACCACTAGAAGGGTTCCCAGGTAATGGGAATACGCCGCTTCTTTGATTGATCATTGTCGAAGAGAGGAAAGCCACACTGTGTAAAATAGAAAACAGTTTCTTGAAATATAAGTACCTAATTACTTTGATTAATTATGAGGGCCCCCGAGTAGTGTTAGCCCGAGGCCCCACAAATTTACGTTACGGCCCTGGTCTTATAAATCAAATACACGTAGGCAACGATGCATTTGGTATATAAACCCACATTTTCCTCATTGCTTTTGTCAGCCTATAAAACCAAACGTACCTACTCGTATTCATCTCCTGTCTCTGAATTCTAAATTTAAAATGCCATATTTCGGTTTTATCGGCCAACTTCCTCAAGGAAAAAAAAATGTTTTTCTTGTAAAAAAAACAGAAGCCCAAATAAAAACAACTATTTTCTGTTATCATCGATAAGCAACGATAAGGCCAGAAATCAGATAAGTATCGGAATAATATTTTCAATTAACGGGAATACCGCTATTTAACGGCGCTGACGTACGTCATATGCGTATGATTACGACGTTGTGTAAGGCAGAAACAACAGTAGTTTCTATGGGAGAAGACTACCTACTGGGCACGCCACCATCGAGGCGGTAGTGCCCCTCTTTGAGGAGTGGCTGGAGAGGCGTCACGGCGCCCTCACCTTCCGCCTGACGCAGGTGCTCACCGGACATGGCTGTTTCGGGAAGTACCTGTGTCGGATCAAGGCGGAGGTGACCCCTGCGTGTTTCCACTGCGAGGATCGCCCAGTGGACACGGTGGAGCATACGGTGGAGGTTTGCCCCGCCTGGGCAGAACACCGCCGTGTCCTCGTGGATGCGATAGGCGGCAGCGACCTCTCGCGCCGTGCCCTGGTTCAGGCCATGGTACGGAGCGAGAGGGAATGGGGGGCCGTCTCCTCCTTCTGCGAAGCAGTAATGCTCGCGAAGAGGGAGGCGGCACACGTTAGGGAGACTCAACAGAGACCGAGTCGCCCTAGCGCCCCCAGCAGCAGCCGTCGCAGGAGACGCCAGGGGCTGCGAGACGATCTCCGGCCACCGTAGACCCGGGCCTGCGGACGGCGAGTAGCGGGTAACTCGCCGTCCGATCAGCACCAGGCCCGAGAGTCGACGGCGCGTAGTGTTCCACGCGCGCCTCAAAGAGTTGTCAGCAAAGGACGGGGCCTGCCACGGCCAGTGCCTGCCCGGGGGTGGAGGATAAATTCGAAAGAGTTACCTCGCCCCCGGGCACTCGAGGCAGGGAGGAACAGGGGTGGGTTTTAGTCAGTAAGAGTCTGACACACCCTTCCGCTCCACCATAGAGCGGAAGAAGTCATAGGATGATTTCCCACCCCCCCAAAAAAAAAAAAAAAACCTACACCACGATTTTACCATTTTTTTTTTTGTGTGGTGGGAAATCATGCAATGACTTCTCCCGCTCTGGGTGGAGCGGGAGGGCGTGTCACTCTTACTGACTAAAACCCACCCCTGTTCCTTCCCTGCCTGAGTGCCCAGGGGTGCGGTAACTCATTTTCAGATTTTATCCGCTACCCCTAGGCATGCAGGCACCGGCCACGATGGGCCTCGTCAGTGGTGGCTGACTACATCTCTTTGAGGCGCGCGTGGAACACTACGCGCCGTCGACTCACGGGCCTGGTGCTGCTCGGACGGCGAGCTACCTACTGCTCGCCGTACGCAGGCCCGGGGTCTACGGTGGCCGGAAATCGTCTCGCGACGTCCTACGCCTAGTACGCCCAGTACGTCTCCTGCGGTGGTAGCGGCCGGGGCCGCGAGGGCCACTCCGTTGAGCTTCCCTCACGCGTCCCGCCTCCGCCTTCACGAGCATTACTGCTTCGCAGAAGGCGGAGACTGCCTCCCATTCCCTCTCGCTCCGTACCATGGCCTGAACCAGGGCCGGGCGCGAGAGGTCGCCGCCACCTATCGCATCCACGAGGACACGGCGGTGTTCCGCCCAAGCGGGGCAGACCTCCACCGTATGCTCCACCGACGATGTTACCATGAAGTAAGATAAGCAACTGAAGTTAACCACACACTGGGGGCATACAACGCCTCACGTGTCCAATACAAAGACGCGTTTAAGGTGCTGTTGGGGCTGCCACAATTTTGCAGTGCTTCGACTATGTTCGCAAAAGTGCATGCTAAAGGGTTTCATGCCCATATGAGGAAGCAATTTGCGTCGCTGCTGAGACGTGGAATATCCAGCAACAACAGCATGCTTTCATGTTCGCGGACCGGTCTCAGGCAGAGGACTCTCTACTGCTGCGCCACTGGATACGCTTACGTACTGCATTTTGAGTAGTGAACATTTACCCCTTTCCGAACTAAATGCATGTAGTTTTTAGGGTTCCGTACCCGAAGAGTACAAACGAAGCCCTATTGCTGTCACTCACGTGTCCGTCTTTCCGTCGTCTGTAACAAAATTTTGTACCGAACTTCACATTGACTTTTATGAACTTTAATTTTTGTGATAACGTTTATTATTACGTATATTTTACTAACAAATACCAATAAATCGGTAAATCAGATTTTTTCTTTGATAATTCCCTCAGGTACGGAACCCTAAATGTGCGAAGTCCGTCACGCACTTGGCCGGTTTTTTGTTTACGTAATTGTGTTTTGCCCTACGTTGTGAACTAGATTTTTGATGAGTGTTGTAGGTACTTAGACATTAAGTATGAATCGACCTATAGGTACTTACCATAAATTTCATTACACACTTGACAACACTGCTTATAGGTTGCTCCAAATAAACGTGCAATAACGGTCATTGACCCACCTACATTTATAGACATTTTTACTTTGAAAAACGGAATTAATGACTCAAAGCTGTCCCGAATCAACATCTCTCGTGATTCTTAACATGTGTAATAATGAAAAAAACTTTTTAACAAAAAAATTAACCGACGAAAAGGAACTAAAAAGCAAAAAATAAATAAAACTTTTAAGCCTTGAGTAATGAGCATATTTACCTACATAAAATATCAAATTTTATATAAACTAATTTTGAGTCGGCGCCAAACAACAATCTGATTATTAAATATCTGAATTTTATAAGTACTTAGGTACAAATGAAGAAGGCTGTAAGTAGGTAATTAATCATTTTATTAATTGGCGCCGACTCAAAATTAGTTTATATAAAATTTGATATTTTATGTAGGTAAATATGCTCATTACTCAAGACTTAAAAGTTTTATTTATTTTTTGCTTTTTAGTTCTTTTTCGTCGGTTAATTTTTTTGTTAAAAAGTTTTTTATTTTATGATTTTTTGTGGCTCGCATCATCTTGTAACACTCTGAGGCTAATTTCTAATTCTTCATCATTCCTCTTGCCACTGAGCTGATGAAATAACCATCCTTCCATGAAGTTCCCAGGATATGACCAGTTGAGGTTACCTCCAATACTGTAAAGACGTCTTTTCTTCAAACCATATTAAGTGGTATTTGTCACTAAAACTAGTTTTTAACCGACTTCGAAAAAGGAGGAGGTTATCAATTCGGATGTTTGTATTTTTTTTTTTTTGGAACGAAGTTCCTTATCGCGCGTTGTGAAAGGGGGCTAGACGGAAAAAATTCTTACGAAAAGTTGTCACGACACTTTTTGCTATAGTAAGCTATTGTAAGCTGTGCGGCGTCGCATGTTTCTCTGTCTGTCTCTCTCTCTCTTATAGAAAGCAAGCCAGATATTATTTGTATTATTTTTTTTATTATTATTTTGTTTATTTATTTTTATAGACATATTATTTACATTTTTAAATATTTAAATATAAAGGATAAAAAAACATTTAAAAATATAAAAAATAGTATCCCACCGGTATCGGGAACAGGGTCCAAGCTACCGGCGGTCAGGGCTCCAGAGAGAGAAACCGCCTGACAATGCGAGCCGTGTCCAGAAGTACTGCTTTCTGAATCAAGCCCTTGATCCAGCCGCCTAACGAGAGCCTCCTGAGGTGTTGGTCGAGGCTCGTGGCTATTAAGCCATTGGCTGACACGACTATCGGTATGATATGATCGCTGAGTCCACATCCCACATGTCGACAACCTCGCGAGCCAAGTCAATATACTTGATTAGTTTATCTTTCTCGGCTTTCACGAGGTTCTCGTCATGTGGGACGGTAATGTCAACAATCATTGCACGCCTCTCGATTCGGTCCACCACCACTATATCAGGCTTATTGGCTACAATAGTCCTGTCAGTGATGATGGACCGGTCCCAGTACAATGAGATATGACCATTATCGAGAACTGGGTCGGGCGCATATCTGTAGTACGGCACTTCCGATTCCACAAGAGAGTACTTCAGAGCAAGTTGCTGATGGATAATCCTGGCTACAAGGTTGTGCCTATGCAAGTACTCACCGTTAGCTAGACGAGAACAACCAGAGATTATGTGGCGGATTGATTCTCCCGGACGATGACATGCCCGACATATGTCAACCGTGCCGTCCTTTACAATAAATCTCCGGTAATTTTTCGTCATGATAACTTCGTCCATAATTGCACAGACAAAACCTTCGGTTTCCCCAAAGAGGTCACCGACACGCAGCCAGGCTACGGACGCTAACTGGTCTACATCGGGCCCATGTAGTGCCCGGAAAAAGCGTCCGTGAAGTTCCTTACTCTGCCATACTTCTCTGCGATCGTTAGTGTCAAGCACTAGAGGTTTGCGCCAGTTCTCGTTAGCCAAGGAGAGTGGAATAAGGCCCTTGTCCACTGCCACTACATCTCGATGCATACCCACGTCAGCAGCTAGGAAATATTCCCTTAGACTGCATACCTCGCGGTTGTGGAGGGTCTTAGCATTTAAAAAGCCTCGGCCACCACACTTCCGCGGGATATACAGTCTCATCACCGACGAACGTGGGTGATGCATTCGAAATGCAGTCAGCAGTGTACGGACACGCCTATCCAGGGCGTCAAGTTCTGTTTGAGTCCATTTGAGTACGCCGAAAGAGTACATCAATACCGGCATGACCCAACCGTTGAAGGCGCGCACCTTGTTTCCGCCCGATAGAAGGCTATTAAATACCTTCTTCAGGCGGCCAAAGAAGCGCTCCTTCAACGATTGCTTCATGTCAGTAACATTGATACCTAACGCTTCCGACATACCCAAATACTTATAGGTTTCGGTTGGAGAGAGGGATCTCAGGTTTATGGAATCCGAGAGTTGAGTACCCACGGATTCCACAATCTCCCCTCGCTTTACATGCATGACCGCACATTTGTCTACACCAAACTCCATCCTGATGGCACTACTAAAGGTTTTAGTTACCTTCAGTAGCTCCATCAGTTGCAGATTTCTAGGGGCAAAAAGTTTCAAGTCATCCATGTAAAGGAGGTGAGATATAACCTGACCACCTCTCTTCAACCGATAGCCTAGCCCTGAATTCTCCAGCAGTGTGCTTAGAGGATTCAAAGCTAGGCAAAACCAAAGCGGACTCAAACTGTCACCCTGGAATATACCCCGCTCGATCCTTATCGGTTCGCTATTCCTCTGGATTTGTCGACATCCTGGATAGCGAAGGACCGTCCTCCATTGCCCCATACATGACATCATGAAGGTGCGTATCGTTGCATCAACTTTATACAATTCTAGCACCCTCATGAGCCATGTATGAGGAACTGAGTCATAGGCCTTCTTATAGTCTATCCAACATGCCGACAGATCCTTTCGGAAACGTCGAACCTGTTGGCTAATGGTCATATCAATGAGGAGAAGCTCCTTAGTACCGCGGGACCCATTCCTACATCCATTTTGAGAGGCCGACATGATATAGTTACTATCTATATGTGTGTTAATCTTAGCTCTCAAAATGGATGTAAGAACCTTATAGACCGTCGGTAAACACGTGATCGGTCTATAATTTTTAGGTTCCGCAGTACTACCTGATTTATGGAGCAGGTGGGTTATTCCTGTAGTTAGAAATTGGGGCAGCGACCCTGACTCTAAGGCAGACTGGATCTGAGATGACAAGCGGGCATGCGACCTCGTAAACCATTTTATCCAGAAGTTGTGCAGCCCGTCCGGACCTGGAGATTTCCAGTTACCTAACGGACGGACTGCACGAGCTATATCTTGGGGCTGATGATAATTGCCCCCATTTCTGGTATTGGATCGCACGCGCGCTCAACATCCCGAATCCAATCGCCCTCGGTATGACAGACAGGCACCGACCAGATGCTGCGCCAGAACGAGTATATGGCGTCATCATCCGGCAGGTGCGTATTAGTCACACCTTGGTCCGGTCGCTCCCAATCCCTATACACCCACCTTTCATTACTTCGGAATGTGCGATTCTGGGTGTATCGTTCCACTCGCCGCTTATACCTGCGAATACGGTTATTATTATTTCGTTTATTTATTTTTCTATACATATTATTTACATTTTTAAATATTTAAATATAAAGGATAAAAAAAAAACATTTAAAAATATAAAAAATAGTAGCCCACCGGTATCAGGAACAGGGTCCAAGCTACCGGCGGTCAGGGCTCCAGAGAGAGAAACCGCCTGACAATGCGAGCCGTGTCCAGAAGTACTGCTTTCTGAATCAAGCCCTTGATCCAGCCGCCTAACGAGAGCCTCCTGAGGTGTTGGTCGAGGCTCGTAGCTATTAAGCCATTGGCTGACACGACTATCGGTACAATGATCGCTGAGTCCACATCCCACATGTCGACAACCTCGCGAGCCAAGTCAATATACTTGATTTGTTTATCTTTCTCGGCTTTCACGAGGTTCTCGTCATGTGGGACGGTAATGTCAACAATCATTGCACGCCTCTCGATTCGGTCCACCACCACTACATCAGGCTTATTGGCTACAATAGTCCTGTCAGTGATGATGGACCGATCCCAGTACAATGAGATATGACCATT
The DNA here is from genome assembly GCA_951329385.1 of Polia nebulosa. Taxonomy (NCBI): domain Eukaryota; kingdom Metazoa; phylum Arthropoda; class Insecta; order Lepidoptera; family Noctuidae; genus Polia; species Polia nebulosa. The sequence continues at coordinate 2,861,224 of OX589606.1, read as the reverse complement.
ATCGAGAACTTATTATTATTATTATTATTTTATTATTTTTTTTATTATTATTTTTATTATTATTTTTACTATTATTTTTATTATTAATTTAATTATTATTTTTATTATTATTTTTCCGTCTAGCCCGGAAAAAATTCTTACGAAAAGTTGTCACGACACTTTTTGCTATAGTAAGCTAAGTAAGCTTTTTGCTATAGTAAGCTAAGTAGATTATTACTTCACTAATTAATCGAAAGGAACTTCGTTCCATCCGGGTGTCCCTTGACACCTCTCAAGTTTTTTTGTTGTTTTTTCTAACTTTTCATAAGTTATAATAATCATTTTAAAGCATTTTTTTTTATTTTGTAAATATGAGTAGGTACCATGGGGCATACAATGTAACTGCTTTTTATTTTATTTTATTTTTTTGACATGAACGAGCACTTGACAGTTTGTCATGCTCACAAAAATGTCTCGCTGATGGTGGCGCGTGTGTTGGGTCATTCGGTTCCCTTCAATATGGTTGAGCTGAGTGGTGCTGACCCATGCGTCATGTTCGTGTTCGGGCGCCGTCAGTTGAGACTGGTCATCTCTCAACTGCCACTGGCTTATTTTAATCTTTTTTATTGTTTTTGTTTATGAATTGTTTATTTAACATTGTTCCCAAATATTAGAAGCAACAAGACATATGTAACCAGGATTTTTATACATAACATGGTTTTAAAGAGTGTCCATGGAGTTTCTTGCACGTTCTTCTCCATAGAGATCTACGCCTTGGAATGTACAATTAGCTTCATCTTTCTGACTGACCGACTTATTGACAATTCAAAAGTGCCTGTAAATGATTTATTTGAAATAAATGATTTAAATTGAACTTGAATTGAATTTGAATTGAATTTGAATTGAATTTGAATTGAATTTGAATTGAATTTGAATTGAATTTGAATTGAATTTGAATTGAATTTGAATTGAATTTGAATTGAATTTGAATTGAATTTGAATTGAATTTGAATTGAATTTGAATTGAATTTGAATTGAATTTGAATTGAATTTGAATTGAATTTGAATTGAATTTGAATTGAATTTGAATTGAATTTGAATTGAATTTGAATTGAATTTGAATTGAATTTGAATTGAATTTGAATTGAATTTGAATTGAATTTGAATTGAATTTGAATTGAATTTGAATTGAATTTGAATTGAATTTGAATTGAATTTGAATTGAATTTGAATTGAATTTGAATTGAATTTGAATTGAATTTGAATTGAATTTGAATTGAATTTGAATTGAATTTGAATTGAATTTGAATTGAATTTGAATTGAATTTGAATTGAATTTGAATTGAATTTGAATTGAATTTGAATTGAATTTGAATTGAATTTGAATTTAATTTGAATTGAATTTGAATTGAATTTGAATTGAATTTGAATTGAATTTGAATTGAATTTGAATTGAATTTGAATCGAATTTCAATCGAATTTGAATCGAATTTGAATCGAATTTGAATCGAATTGAATCGAAATTGAATCGAAATTGAATCGTATTTGAATCGAATTTGAATCGAATTTGAATCGAAATAGAATCGAATTTGAATCGAATTTGAATCGAATTTCAATCGAATTTGTATCGAACTTGAATTGAATTTCAATCGAATTTGTATCGAACTTGAATTGAATTTCAATCGAATTTGAATCGAAGTTGAATCGAAATTGAATCGAAGTTGAATCGAAATTGAATCGAAATTGAATTGAACTTGAATCGAATTTGAATCGAATTAGAATCGAATTTGTATCGAAGTTGAATCGAAGTTGAATCGAAATTGAATCGAATTTCAATTGAACTTGAATTGAATATGAATAGAACTTGAATCGAATTTGAATCGAATTTGAATCGAATTTGAATCGAATTTGAATCGAATTTGAATCGAATTTCAATTGAATTTAAATCGAATTTGAATCGAACTTGAATCGAAATTGAATCGAAATTGAATTGAACTTGAATCGAAGTTGAATCGAAATTGAATCGAAATTGAATTGAACTTGAATCGAATTTGAATTGAACTTGAATCGAATTTGAATCGAACTTGAATCGAATTTGAATCGAAATTGAATCGAAATTGAATTGAACTTGAATCGAATTTGAATCGAACTTGAATCGAATTTGAATTGAACTTGAATCGAATTTGAATCGAAGTTGAATCGAAATTGAATCGAACTTGAATCGAATTTGAATCGAAGTTGAATCGAACTTGAATCGAATTTGAATCGAAATAGAATCGAATTTGAATCGAATTTGAATCGAATTTGAATCGAAATAGAATCGAATTTGAAACGAACTTAAATCGAATTTGAATCGAAGTTGAATCGAAATTGAATCGAAATTAAATTGAACTTGAACCGAATTTCAATCGAATTTTAATCGAATTTCAATTGAATTTGAATCGAACTTGAATCGAATTTGAATCGAAGTTGAATCGAAATTGAATCGAAATTAAATTGAACTTGAACCGAATTTCAATCGAATTTTAATCGAATTTCAATTGAATTTGAATCGAACTTGAATCGAATTTGAATCGAATTTGAATCGAAATAGAATCGAAATTGAATCGAAATTGAATCGAATTTGAATCGAACTTGAATCGAATTTGAATCGAACTTGAATCGAATTTGAATCGAAGTTGAATCGAAATTGAATCGAATTTGAATCGAAATAGAATCGAATTTGAATCGAATTTGAATCGAAATAGAATCGAATTTGAAACGAACTTAAATCGAATTTGAATCGAAGTTGAATCGAAATTGAATCGAAATTAAATTGAACTTGAATCGAATTTGAATCGAATTTGAACCGAATTTCAATCGAATTTGAATCGAATTTCAATTGAATTTGAATCGAATTTGAATCGAAATAGAATCGAATTTGAAACGAACTTAAATCGAATTTGAATCGAAGTTGAATCGAAATTAAATTGAACTTGAATCGAATTTGAATCGAATTTGAATCGAAGTTGAATTGAAATTGAATCGAAATTGAATTGAACTTGAATCGAAGTTGAATCGAAATTGAATGGAAATTGAATTGAACTTGAATCGAATTTGAATCGAACTTGAATCGAATTTGTATCGAAGTTGAATCGAACTTGAATCGAATTTGAATCGAAGTAGAATCGAAATTGAATCGAAATTGAATTGAACTTGAATCGAAGTTGAATCGAATTTGAACCGAAATTGAATCGAAATTGAATTGAACTTGAATCGAAGTTGAATCGAACTTGAATCGAATTTGTATCGAAATAGAATCGAAGTTGAATCGAAATTGAATCGAAATTGAATTGAACTTGAATCGAATTTGAATCGAAGTTGAATCGAAATTGAATCGAAATTGAATTGAACTTGAATCGAATTTGAATCGAATTTGAACCGAATTTCAATCGAATTTGAATCAAATTTCAATTGAATTTGAATCGAATTTGAATCGAAGTTGAATTGAAATTGAATCTAAATTGAATTGAACTTGAATCGAAGTTGAATCGAAATTGAATCGAAATTGAATTGAACTTGAATCGAATTTGAATCGAACTTGAATCGAATTTGTATCGAAGTTGAATCGAACTTGAATCGAATTTCTATCGAAGTTGAATCGAACTTGAATCGAATTTGAATCGAAATAGAATCGAAATTGAATCGAAGTTGAATCGAAATTGAATCGAAATTGAATTGAACTTCAATCGAATTTGAATCGAATTTGAACCGAATTTCAATCGAATTTGAATCGAATTTCAATTGAATTTGAATCGAAGTTGAATTGAAATTGAATTGAACTTGAATCGAATTTGAATCGAACTTGAATCGAATTTGTATCGAAGTTGAATCGAACTTGAATCGAATTTGTATCGAAGTTGAATCGAACTTGAATCGAATTTGAATCGAAATAGAATCGAAGTTGAATCGAAATTGAATCAAAATTGAATTGAACTTGAATCGAATTTGAATCGAACTTGAATCGAATTTGAATCGAATTAGAATCGAATTTGTATCGAAGTTGAATCGAAGTTGAATCGAATTTGAATCGAATTTGAATCGAAGTTTAATCGAAATTGAATCGAAATTGAATTGAACTTGAATCGAAGTTGAATCGAAATTGAATTGAACTTGAATCGAATTTGAATCGAATTAGAATCGAATTTGTATCGAAGTTGAATCGAAGTTGAATCGAATTTGAATTGAACTTGAATCGAATTTGAATTTGGAGGGTGTCAGACTTTTACTGACTAAAACACCTTGTTCCTTCAGTTGCCTGTGCCAATGGACGCGGTAACTCTTTCGAATTTATCCGTGACCACAGGCAGACGGTTCTGGCTTGCGGGGCTTGCCGCAAGTCAGATGGTAGGTGGTACGGTAGAGGGCCCGCGCAAAATCGGGGGCGCAGGCTGAATTTAGTACGCCATTCCAAATATACCTGGCAATACTATGTCTTTGATAAATTATTCATTTGTATTTCATTATTTTCCGATAGCATCCCACCTACCAGTATCCCGTTCCGGGCCCTGGGCCGACGTAGTTCAACCCTGTACTTACATGGGACTTAGGGTGCGTTTACACTGAAGCGGAGCTGGGGCGGAGCGGAGAGGAGACGCACCCTTAAACATTACTAGCGAAATGTCGCTATAAGTAGGTACTTAGGTTGTCACGTTGCAGGCCGGAGTATTGGTGTGACACGTAGAGGAGGTCGTAGGAGTGATGCGCAGAGGAGGACGTAGAGTAGGAGGACCGTAGATGAGAGTTAGATGAAGATAAACACGACGAGTTCAAACGTATATTTTATTATATACAGTAGGCTTGATTATATGGAGCACTTATTAATCGTACGTACACCATACACTGTGAGTAGGTAAAGGTACAAATTGTATTATTGCTAGGAACTGCCTGGTTATAAAAGCTGCACTTCACTGTTCTAGTAACTCTTACAAACTGGTAACTGTCATTTATTGAATAGAAGGAAAATGACAATGATGGATCTCTCTATCTCTCTGGAGGAGCTCAGTCTAGCTCGGCAGCAGAATTAGAACTGATTTTTAATATAAGAAAGTCGGTTAAAAACCGAGACTATTGACAGAGAAAACAAGTAATATTTGAATTTCAAATTAAAAAAGGTAGGAAAGAACGTATTTTGGAATAGAAGTCATAAAATAAACAAGGCTTTATCACTGCCGTGTTACAAGGTACTATAGACACAACAACTCTTCTTTTACTTGGGGGAATGCAGGCGTAGCTAATGTGATGGTGTCATAGACCGCATTTCCACCTGCCAGAAATTAGAAGCATGCACGTTGAATTACATTGCGGGATACGAACGACCAGATTGATCACATTATACCTCGGTAACCCACAGTGTAATTCAACATGCAATTTCTTGCAGGTGGAAATGCGGCCTATGACACCATCATATTACCTACCTATGCCTGCATTCCCCCAAGTGAAAGAAGAGTTTCTTGCAGGTGGACACGGCGTTGTTATACAAAATTGTACATTTTCAGTAGAACAGTCTTCTTGAATTCAAAATTCCCTTATTTCATAACATCATAACCCACAAGCGTAACGTTATACAGCATGTAACAAAAACCCTGTCCGATCCAATAAAGGCGTATTCCTGGTTTAACATACGTACTAGAAAAAGTTGTAAAAAAATGTAACTCATAAAAACCAAAAGCTATAGATTTTTTATTTTTATAAAATATATGAAATTTAACACTAATATGGCAAATTTTCATAAGTTGACAACACTCCACCGGCCGGCGAAATCTTTTCATTTTTACCTACTTTTATTTCAAACGATACCGCCCCGCACTAGCCGCGCTGTAGGCACTCTGTCTCGCACAGGAATCTTTGAAACGAAACAGTAGGTAAAAATTATTTTTATTTAGCGCTCAGTGTTGCCTTTGATAACTTTTTTTTTTTTAATTAATTATTTTCATTGGGGAAAAATAATTATCTCGTATCTATTAAATTATTACGTATATGTGTACGCAGTACGATACCAAGTAATGCCCTTCAGGATCGGACAGGGTTTTTGTTACATGCTGTTTAAACAGAAGATTATTAAAAGAACTTATTTAATATTATTGTTTTAATATGCGTCCACTATTTCCCCTACTCACGTCACTATGTTGTCGTCACTATTACATACACAAATTGTTGTCATAGGCAGTGACAAAACCGCTAGCGTAGGTGTGACTCACATACTTACGAGAACGAATTATCGTGACCGCAGTTGTAGTACGTGACTTTGAACATGTAGCATTGTAGTAGATAGCCCATAGAGTAGAGCCATGGCATGGCCATAAGGACATCATCAGCCTTTTAATGTCCCCACTGCTGGAGCACAGGCCTCCTCTCTGTGAGAGGGTGTGGGCCATAATCCACCACGCGGGCCCAGTGCGGATTGGTGGATGTCACACGTCTTCGAATTTTTGGTTCTAGGACGGTTTCCGCACGATGTTTTCCTTCACAGTTTTGAGAGCAGTGGAGATAAAATTTATTTACACAAAGTAAAGCGCCTGCTTGTGTTTGAACTCACGACCTACAACTTATAAGTCGCGGCCAATACCACTGGGCCACCACTGCTCCTTAAGCTCATAAGGACAACCCTTATTATTATTATTTTTTGTTCAAATATGCAAGCGTCACTCGACAATTCCAAGTCATGACTGATGGTTCCATGATGCAAAAACCAAGGTATCCAGATTTTTTCATGCAACCATCAGTCACAGTATATGATGAATTGATGATAGGTTATCGGTCCGTCACAACCTTGACCGTCGCACATAGGGGTATTTTGCTAATCTACGCGGCCAAAAGTAGAATTTACAAACTGTAGATAATGTTGAATAGGACGACTACCTGAGCTAGGGGACAGTCCAGGGAACAATAACCCGCCCTCCCCGCTCCGCTACCTGCACTAGTCGCGTCACGCAATTAGTCGGAATTCGATCGTTCAACTTGTTGTTTATGTCTGTTCTCGGCGCTCGTGCAAAAACATTAACTTTGAAGTTAAATTTTAAATATATTGCGTGAACTTGAGACGTGTTTGTGATGGATCCTGATGTAGCAGGTATTTATGCTGTATTTTATCATTTTTTTTAATATTTTCATTAGTACAAAGGTAAGATATAATCATTTGAAAGTACCCACATGTTAGGGCGATTTTTCATTGTAAATATTTTATTTCTTCGTCTATTTGTTATACTATCAAGTTAGATCCTGCCATTATTCCATAGACAAATAAAAGTTTGAAGCTTTGAGTAGTAAAAAATAAAAAATACTGCCGCGGATAAGTGCGGATACGTTATGTTTCGATAATTTGAACTTATTTTGAGTAATGTACAAAAAAATGACTGTAATTCTTATAATTAAAAAAAAATATACCTCTTTGTTTTAGGTTCACGGGGTACCTCGGGGGTAAGAGTAGTGACCCGTAAATACATGTTTGGTCGTGTGCAGAGCTATGATTTGCCGAATTTGGAGGAAAAACTCAATTCCTTCAGAAGCCATTTATTGTCTAGTGAAGATTACACGGAAGAACAAATTGAGACCCTGAAACGTAACTTTTCGCACTTCAAATCACAAATTAAGCAAAGATGGCTAAAAGCACATAAGAAGGAGGACATATTTCTCAAAGTTAACCACTCATGGCTTGAAGGAACGTTTGAGATACCCGCAGTTTCACAAAATCGACCAGGACGGCCATCTAAGTTATTTAACGAATCGAGTGAAAGGACCAAGAGGAGGAAAACTGAAGAGGTTCGGTCTGTTGTGGCACAAGATATTATTATTCATGCAGCTCAGGTTGAGTTGCGGAAATCTGGAAAATGAGATGCTTCCGAAATACTTAAAGAGATCACCAGTACTCCAACTCGAGCATCAAAATATAAAAAGGCTTTTTCTAAGTCAACAAGAGAAAAAACATGCTCACTTACTCCAATACAAGCATTGTCGATGTTTGTCGAAGCCGATCTTACTCGTCGACAATACGAAATAGTAAGAAATACTAACAAGAAGGTTATTTCCTTGTTATACTCTGTTGATACTTCAGAGAGCGATGAAGAAAATCAATAATTGAATTTTTTCTTTTAATTTTTTTTTTACAATTACTCTAGGAAAATATTATAAAATGAATATATATTAATAAAACCTCTTTTATACCACAAAAAGTATTTTTTCTACTAATTTATATCCTTTAGAAAATAATAAGAACTTAAAATAATTTTGGCCGCGTAGATTGTCAAAATACCCCTATGTGCGTCGGTGCTCCATAGACCAATTGAAATTTGATCAATTGGTCTATGGGGAAAATTACATGTTTCCATCGTCCAATTACCAAACGGGCTATGGAGAATTGAGAATTGTTACGCCGTCGGTGCTCCATGGACCAATTGAAATTTGACCAACTATACATGTTTCCGTCGTCCGAATACAGAATAATAAATGTATGATAACGGTTTTTTTGTTATTAAGTTATGGTCAAGGCTTTACTATACATGAAACATGTATAATTGGTCAAATTTCAATTGGTCCATGGAGCACTAACGGAGGAACAATTCTCAATTCTCCATAGCCCAGTTGGTAATTGAACGATGAAAACATGTAATATTTCCCATAGACTAATTGGTCAAGTTTCAATTGGTCTATGGAGCACTGACGACCTTGACTGTGATTAAACTGACAGGCGTACTTGCCCAGGTAAGTACGAATTAAGTATCCAAACATACAGACAAACAGACGTAAGAAACTAGCTTTTTTATAATTGACTTGAATTTATAAGTCGAGACAAATTGAACGCCCCCCACGTATAGCATTTAGCAATGTGTATTTTAAGTTAATTTTCGTTAGTTGAGGTGTTAGTGAGAATGGTCAGTGTGGATGAAGTGAGGATAGCAGTGAATGGAATGAAGAATGGTAAGGCAATTGGTCCAGACGGAATACCAATTGAAGTGTGGAAGTCATTACGGGTAGATGGATGGACGTGGTTAACTTTGTTCTTCAATAAGTTGTTGCTGGAAGAAGCCATACCTGATGAATGGTGCAACAGTTCGTTGGTGCCCATCTTCAAGAACAAAGGTGATGTGCTGGAGTGCAACACCAACAACTATAGAGGAATAAAGCTAATGTCACATAGTATGAAAGCATGGGAAAAAGTTATTGAAAAGCGGCTGAGAGAAGAGAGTGAAATCTCACAAAACCAGTTCGATTTTATGCCTGGTCGGGGTACAACGAGGTACATTTTCGCTATTCGCCAGCTGTGCTAAAATACAGAGCTGTGCATCTTGCACATGGTGTTCATTGACCTCGAAAAGGCATATGACCGGGTGCCTCGAGAGGTTTTGTGGTGGGCCCTTAAGGAGAAAGGTGTGCCTGAGAAGTATGTGCAGTTGATGAGAGCGATGTACAGTCGATGCAGTACCCAAGTCCGGTCTGCAGTGGGCACTACTAACAGTTTCAGTGTAGCGGTCGGTTTGCAGCAGGGGTCAGCTCTCAGCCCTTACCTCTTTCTGATGATAATGGACGCTCTGACGTCGGACATCCAGAAAGAGGCTCCCTGGTGTATGCTGTTTGCTGATGACATTGTGCTGGTTGCCGAACCCGGCTTAGTGGTCCAGAGCAGATTGGAGACGTGGTGGCAAAGACTGGAGAGTGTTGGCCTGAAATTGAGCAGAACCAAAACGGAAAATGTTCTGCGATTTCGGCGGTCTCTCCAGTCCTATGCCTGTAGCTCTCAACGGAACGCCTATACCGATCTGCTCCGACTTTCAGTACCTCGGGTCGCTTGTTCAGGGGGATGGCGATATAGACCAAGACGTAACGCACAGGATCAACTCAGGATGGATGAAATGGCGACAGGTCACTGGAACAACTTGCGACCGACGGATGCCCCATAAGTTAAAGGGGAAAATCTATAAGTCCGTGATTAGCCCTGTCGTACTGTATGGGTCAGAATGTTGGGCTGTGAAAAAGACGGATGAAAAAAGACTGCATGCGGCGGAGATGAGAATGTTGAGATGGATGTGTGGAGTAACGAGAATGGATAAAGTGAGAAATGAGTACATTAGAGGTAGTTTAAAAGTGGCGCCAGTCACAGAAAAGTTGAAAGGGTACCGCTTATCTTGGTATGGTCATGTAAAGAGGAGGGATGAAACACATGTAACTAAAAGAGTTATGAATATAAATGTGGATGGATGGAGAGGGAGAGAGAGGCCAAAGAAAGGATGGATGGATTGTGTGAGAAGTGATATGAAAGAAAAGGGAGTTAGTCATAGCGTAACGGCTGACAGGACAGAATGGAAGAAAGAAACGTGTTGCGCCGACCCCAAGTAACATGGGATAAGGGCAGGAAGATGATGGTGCGGAGCCCCTCGTGGGCGAGTCCGACTCGCACTTAACCGGTTTTCAAGTGTTTGGTACCTACATACATACCTAAACTCACGTCTTTCTCCCTTGTTTAATTGATAGCCTTGATTTCATTAAATCAGCAGCGACACGCAATCAGCGATGTGCGTGTCGGACTTTGCACATTAAGGGTGCCGTACCAAATGTTGCATTTTGACTATTTGTAAGGCTTTGGGTCAACAAGATGCATATACTGTGAAAATTTGAAGACTGTAGCTCCAACCGTTTGGCTGTAAAACCTGTGTGACAGACAACGGACAGACGGACCCGTGAGTGACAGCAATAGGGTTCCGTTTGGACCCATCGGGTACGGAACCCTAAAAAAGGAAAGGATTTCAAATAAAACATGAAGTCAATATCGGATACATTTAATATAAAACAGTCATTGCAACAAGTTATCACATATACCGTCACATTGACTAGCTGTTCACTGGGCGGCGATACACAGTACTGTTATATTGTAATATTATCTAGTAAACAGGGAAGCTTTCTAAAAAAATACTATTTGTTCCGTCATCGTCAGTTACACAGAAACGAAAAATTAAAACGAAGAAGTGATGTCATTTCTAGGTAAAATATGTACTAGCTTTTACCTAGAAGTGACGTCACAGGCCCTTACTTACTTTTGAAGTTTGATGCCTTTTTCTTTGTAAATTTTTAGTGATTTGTAACTGACGCACCAAATAGAATGATTTTATTAGTTACCTAGGAAACCATTGCGACACTGTATGATGGCACTATTAACAACATGGACGTATTCAAGATACCGTCAGACAACATTGTATCGAAAACATGATCACCTATTTCCCTCTTCCCTGTAGGGTGGGCAATTATCCAATAACTTTTCCCGCTCCGGATGGGGCGGGACGGCATGTCAGTTTTACTGACTATAAAAAAACTTTTTTACAAAAAAAAAAACAACCATCTTTCAAAAAAGAAAATACTTACACTAAAAATTAAAAAATAATTAATTTCGAAAGTCGGCGTTTGTATTCTATTTCTTCGTTATTTGACACCGACTTCCGAAATTAGAGATATTTTTAAATTTTTAATGTAAGTATTTTCTTTTCTGGAAGTCGGTGTTTTTTTTTTGTAAACCCCAATAACATGGAACGTGGAATTTAAACATACTCGTAATTGGAGGAAACCAAAATGTCATCTATGTATACATATTTTTCGTTTTTGTACAGTTTTTCAAAAAGCGCTGAAGCAATTTCGATAAAATTTATATGGGCCCACCTCGGGAGTATATTCTTTCGGATAAAAAAACAATTTTGAAAATCGGTCCACAACTGACAGAGAAATCGGTGGATATACATAAAAAAAACTTATATACAGTCGAATATAGAACCTCCTCCTTTTTTTTTAAAGGTTAAAAACCCACCCGTGTCTGCCAACCAGCCTGTGCCAGGCCAAGGTGACTCCTTTGATCACGCCCGCGACCCTGGCAGTTCCACTACACCCTGTAGGTGCATCTCTGCTTAACCCTTCGTGGAGCACAAGCGTCATGTTGTGTTGACAGCTGTCACAGGTGCCATCATACAATGCCCCTAGTTTAGTTTCCTTAGAGCTACAAGGACGTAGAGAATTTACGCCCGTCTGAAAATCGGTATACTTAGGCTACATTACCAAACTTTAGCCAGCACGAAAAATAATTGTATTTTATTACCTTTTTTAGAGGTTTAAATAAAATTATTTTAAATGTGTTCAGTTTATTGTATTTTTTTTATAGGGCATATTTTATTCATCAAAAAATTGGTAGTGTAGCCTTTGCATAGTGAAGAAAATATGTTAAAATTATAATTAGTAGTTTATAATTAAGAATTCATCTACAATTCGTTCGTTACTATTACAGATTAAATTGATTCTGACTACAATATTGTTAGTAATGACTGTTTTGTCTAAAACCGTTAGTACCTTGTTATTTATAACTTAAAGCAAAACTCCATCACTCGCCCAGCTTGCCAGCCTAAACAATAAACTACATAATTAGATTTTTTAACACTGGTAACACTAGTTTCGTACATATTGTACACACAACACCTCACGCATTGCTATAACCGAAACAAATTCGAATAAATTCAAGTCACCATTTACTAAATTAGTGTTTACATTATTTTAGCTGCAATAAAGACATAATTATAAAAAAAGCAATGGTTAATATTGACGGCCTGTTGCATCAAGACTGTTATAATAATAATAATTATATAGTTAAAAAACAAGTGACTAATAATGCGTCAGGTCGTCAGTACAAAATAATCTTTGAAATAATCAGATTCAAAGTTAACATTCAAACAGTTTATAATAAGAGATTTTAAGAAGCACCCTTTCATTGTCTACATACACCATGAATATTGTTTTTTAATATAAATTCGTCTATTCATATTAGAAAACTAATATTTTTAAATATGAAAGCGACACATCTACAGTGTGATGTTAGAAGTCCCGAACAGTGTTTCGATGCAGTAGGCCGTATAACCCTCACCCATCTAAATAACTCTAAAACAATAATTAACTCTTTCTCTAAACTTAGGCCTCAGAACCTATTTCATAGGCCTCTATAGGAACATAACATAACATTCAGACTTGAACCATCACACAAACTTCAAATATTTCACTAAGTGCATCAAACCCTATTACATTTAAGCTCATTTATTTTAATATAAAAACCGTAATCTAATATGGGTTACGTTAAGCTCTTTGGCCGCTAAGAAGACAATGCAAAGTGAAAATTAAGGGCCTTAATAATAATTTAAAAAAAAAATAATATAAACACTGTTTAGCAGGTTCTTAACCCAAAATAGAGAATTTGAATTTAGAATACGCTAATCAATATTTAAATTAAGCATATAGTTAGATAGTTTTATAAATATGGCTGTGAGACACTTCAGATAGGGTCCAAATTCACATCTCCACGCACAAGGATCTTTTGACACGTGATCAACATAAGAACGAATGCCGCCATTTTTTACCACAGATAATTTCACAAATGTGTGTCACTTTGACATGTGTCAAATCAGATCTTTATACCATTGTGTGCATACTTCCGACCAAAAAGTTTAGCGCAACCAGAATTAATAAGTAAAATGTTGTAAGATCCATTACAAGATAGACGTAATAGTAACGATGTCTCTACAATGCAATTTACAATTAATAATATTAATTAGTGTACAAGTAATAAATGCTGGTTAAATTAGGTTATAAAAATAAATGAAGTCAAGATAAGTATCGTACTATTGAAATAATTTTCGGCATTTCGTATGTAGAAAAAATATCGAGATTTCTAAGTTATAATAAGTTTGTAATTCCGCAATATAAGAAGTAAATAAGCTTCAAAATGTTACGTAAAAGTCTTAAGTCCATTATAAAATGCGTTTAATAAATAACTCTGTATTGAACAAGCAGCAGAGTTTTGAATGTTGGAATGAATTTAATTTGGCATACCGGAAGTTAGGTTTAGTCGGAAGAATTCAGTTCAGTTCGCATCCACACTCATACGTACATAACAAATAAATTAATAAGCTACAGACAGAAAACAATGAAAATAAAGCCACAACGCGCCTCATAACGAAATACAAGAAACCGAATACCCAGCAAAGAAACAATTTAGTAACAATCCTAAAGCTCTGTTGACACGTGTCAAGTTTTTAGCAGAGTTCCTATCTCAAATCGCGTTAAGGTGGAAGCTCCAGGGTAGCCCGCGAAATCCAATTTTTTTTAAGTTTATTGCAATTTACAGGCCAGTGTCAGGTTGTACTTGGTCGAAATTTGATTTGCGGCCGTAGCAAGTATTTATTTATAGAATTATAAGCATTCAAATCATCAACACAACTCTTTCAGTTGGAACTGATGTCAAATGTAGTATTTCATGAAATCATGACATTTGGCATCAGTTCAAGTAACAAAAAATAAAATCATTTAGCCCCGTTGGATAAGAGGAAGTGGTTCTATAATTCAGCTTGCAAGATTTCACCCGAAAAAACATTGTAAGATATATAAAAGCTTTTAAAATTTGTAACAACCATAAACAAGAATTCGACTGTTAGCTTGACACGTGTAAATGGAGCGTTTAGATAAAAAAAAATAGCCTCCACGCAATCAATTCTAAAAACGCAGCAATATTATTTTCAAGAGAGATTCTTTTTTTTTTCATATTTTTGACAAATATTTTTTGGCGCTAAATCTTTGCGCGTCTACTACATCTTATTTAATAACAATGACACAGATATTAGAGTTAAGATTAACAGTAAATACTTAGCCCTGCTTGTACCACAAATCACGAAAAATGTTTACCGCTAAACGAATTTAAAACATCGCAGAACAAAACGTACGAGATGTGCCATCTGTAGTTATATAGTGGACATCCCACCCTTACGCACAAAACGTTTACAGACTTTAATTTATTTTTACTAATAATTTTAATCTTTTATTATTTCACAATAAATACCAGCACTAATTTTTCAAAAAAAAAAATATTAAGTACATTGGTTAAAGTGGTAAAATTATGAGAACGAATTCTGCTGACGATACCAGTTACATTCCCCAAAGGGTTATAATTATAATTTATGGAATTCTCTGACAGAGTCAGTGTTTCCTGATAGCTATAATATACCCGGAGTGTTTAGTTTAGAATGAATAGATTACTTCTAGGCAAGCGTGTTTCATCGTCGACTACATCATCGCTTACTATCAGCAGAGATGGCGGTCACACGCGAGCCTATCAATAAAAAAAGAGTGGCACTCCGGGAGTGCCGACAGAAGTGAAAATGAGTGGCACTCCGGGAGTGCCGACAGAAGTGAAAACTTGAACAAAAATGCCCAACGCGCCTAAAGAAATTTTCACTTCTTTCCGCTACGCGATTCCATCGCGTAGCTGTGTCGGTGGCGAGTTCAATTATTTTTCCCATCTCAAAAATACCTAAAGAAGTTTTCACTTCAAAAATAATGATCCGCACTTCGGTGTCACCAGTATAGAGGTATGCGGAACAGGGTGGAAAGTCCCGCAAACCTCCATTGATGCGGGAGGATCCTCCTCGCAGACGGGTGTTGTGTCTGGTCCGGGCAACTGCCCGATGGTTGATTTTGAACTAACTTTGATTGCGCGATGCAGGATTTGTGTGTTTAGTTGGTATGTGGCGACATAGATGTCGCTACAGTTCTATTTCTATCAAACGTTTGAAGACAAGAGTGTCCATGGAGTTTCTTGCACGTTCTTCTCCGTAGAGATCTACGCTTTGGAATGTGCAATTAGCTCTATCTCTGACAGACCGACTTCTTGACTATTCGAAAGTGCCTGTAAATAGTTTCTTTAGAGACAGAATATTTTTTAAATGTAGTTTAACGCTACACACATTAACTGGTTTGTGGTACAATCGCGCCTAAATGTAGCCGAATTAACCTCAGTTTATTGAAAGCCCTTCCTATTCAGTTCTATTTATTTTCGTTTATCGTACATTAAGCTAACATGAGATTTAAAAACAGATTTATGAATGAATGTCTACAAATTGGGGATTATTCGATAAATTCATGTTTTTTTTTAAATATAATTATGCAAAAAGGTCATAAGTGAAAATAAGAACTACGTGATTCTGATGACTGCTAAAAGATTTAAAATACATTTGAGAAGTTTATCGATAGATTTTTATTTAGAAATACAGTTAAGTTATTTAAAAGTATTTTATTATTTCACTTATGACCTTGAAACACACAGAACCTTATTTAAAAAAAAAATAACCGTGTCATTAGTTTGAACACTATAGCAGGTTCTTTATTCAATATTTTTTATGATGAATTAAGAATTCGCTGATCAGTATTTAAACTTATGGTTAGAGACTTTTATATTATTATGCCGGGTGTAAGGGGAACGCTTCCGAAGCCAGAACGTAGATTATATACAACCTAAATGCAAGCAGATACCAGTAATCTTTCGCTTTATTTCCGCATCGCGTGGACGTGGGGTCGTTGGCCGCACGGCTGTCGGCGAGAACACGCGTACTTTAAACTCGAGGAATGCGCGGGTGTCAGCTGATAATTTACGAATATTACATTGCATGATAAAGTTGTGAAGAAAAACAGTCTTTAACTGCCAATAACGGTTTCATTTAACTGTTCTCACAGCATAGTGTTCGCAAAACTAGTCTATTTTTTGATGGTATCGTATCAAGAATCACTAGCCTTATCACCTGTCTCCGTTTTTGGGAGCGTTTACCTTACACCCTGTATATGGCTGAAACAGCCAGTATTTTATAGGCCTGAAGAATCCGCTTTTGTTACAAAAATAATCCTTTTTATGAACTACCTACATTTTGGTGTTATGCCTTTACAATCTTTTTCAGTAACATAGACAGATATATGTATGTATATGGCTTTGTGCATGTATTTCTTAAGTGTACATCCCATATTTTATTTATGTTCATTTTTGATAGTAAGGTATGTTAGTTACATTTTACTCACACGCATTAGCCATTGGAATTTCTACCTTATTTGTATAACAATGACATTTAAAGTCACATGTCGCGCAAAAATTGCAGGGACCTACCACCGTTTTGAAGCTTGACGCTTGGTTTATCGGCAAGTTGACCTGGGAGTCTTTAAGCCAAGAGTGAGTAGGTCACTTCTGGGCAAGCGTGCTCTATCTTCGACCACATCATCGCTTACCATCAGGTGAGATGGTGGTCAAACGAGAGCCTATTAATGATAAAAAAGATAGGTTTGATCTTATACCTTTTGAAGATATAGAAGATAAAACCAATCTTTTCGTATATTCTATGGGGGGCTCCTGTAAATTGGGAAGAGCAATACGTTTTAATTCTTCTGAAACTTGCTATCTATCTGGTGTTCTGGTTTCCGCACTCAGTCCGTGGCGGACTATTTTGCGTGGAATGCGATGGTGTTCTAAAACTTTTTTTTGAATGAGCGAATCTAGCAGCGTTGATGACAATACCAATCTATCTGCCTAGCCCTTTCCTGTGTTGGAGTCATTCGTCTAGTCCAACCAGATGCAACTGAGCCATCATCATCATCCTTTAAAAGTCCCCACTTCTGGGGCACAGGCCTCCTCTCTGTGAGAGGGTATTCCATTTGGCACGACTGTTTATTTGACTACCACAAAACAGGAACTTGGTAACACGATAGATTATCTGGCTACTGAATACCAGTAAGAAGCGCTTCACAATGCCAAAGACAGACACAGATGGCGAAGCATCCTAAAAAAATGACTTCACATCGGGGGAATTACGACCCTCAGTAATGAGGACGAGGGGAATACCAGTAACGACTGTCAAAGATTTATAAATGACAGCGGGGAGAAATGGCTTAACGTGCTTTTCATAGTAACTACCTTACTATTAAAATGAAACATGTATCAAGCTACAGACATTTAGTGAATACAGTGCAAACAATGAATTACTAGCCGTTAACTACATCTACGACATATTGTAAGCGACGCAAATAGTAGGTATCAGCGGGGCAGTAAGGGGAACGACCTTAACCGTTGCAGCTACACGAGAAGGGTCTTAGGAGACTATCCATATATTTTCGTGAAATTTTGATCCCCATTCACAGATTTTCAAAAAAACGTGCGGTTAGCAAGAAAATGAAAATCTAATACTGATCAAAAACTTTCATGGGAACAACCCAGGTTGGAGTTTCATATGGAATTTCATAAACTGTGTTTGCAATTTTATTTATTTTATCCGTCAGGCCCCTCTCCAGCCCCTCCCTCTATATAAGGATTTTATGGTGACATATTATTATTACTAGCCCGTACTGTCCTACTGCTGGGCAAAAGCCTCCCTGCATTCCTTCCAACGGTGATAATATATTATTAATAATAATAATTATCGCCGTTATCACATTAATAAAGAATAATAATATATTATTAAAAGTATTTATCCAATTCGCGCCGCTTACACTTTATTGTGCTATCAAACCCAGAAAAAACAGACAAGCCACAATATATATAAATATATATTTATATTCTTTTTATTCGATTCTAAGTGTGTGGTCAGATCAACCTGCTTATTGTATTAACAATCGTATGAGAAGATAACAAGAATTAAAATAACTATAAAGACACGGAAACTCCGCTAAAAATAGGTAAAGTTAGAAAATGCGTCCACATGATAGATTATATCATTTGAAAAATTGATTTCAGTAAGAAGAACACAGTTTAGGAAGCAATGCAATGTCAGATCAGTTGCATGTCGTAGTAAAATGCAAGAATTTTATTCTGTAATACATAAATGGAAGAACTTGGTATAAATAAGAATCTCGGTACGAGCGATATTCATCATCATCATCATCAGCCTTTTTAATGTCCCCACTGCTGGGGCACAGGCCTCCTCTCTGTGAGAGGGTGTGGGCCACGCGGGCCCAATGCGGGTTGGTGTATGTCACATTCACATGTCTTCGAAATTTTGTTTCTAGGACATGCCTTTGCCATTTTGGTTTCCTCACGATGTTTTCCTTCACCGTTTTGAGAGCAGTGGTGATGAAATAATTTACACAAAGTAAAGCGCCTGCCTGGGTATGAACTCACGACCTACAACTTGCAAGTCGCGGCCGTTACCATTGGGCCACCACTGCTCGCTCGAGCTGACAATAAGACAATTTTATCATTGCTCATAGATACAAAGTTGTATTCGAAAAATAAATGAGAAAGTAAAGATTTTAATTTTTGACGTAGCAAAGTGAATTTTCAGCTAGGCCGGAAACCATCAATTACAATCCATACGTCAAATTCTAGACAAAATTGAGGCAACATTCGAGATTATCGGTAACTATTCGAAGTCAAAATATATTTTTATTCGAGATATTCGTTTACGAACTCTGTATAAAATAATGACTTAGAAATATATATTCTTTCAACGTGGCCATATCAATTTTATAATTATATATGTACCTAAAACGACATACACTCGATGAACGCGACTTAACTTTGGTATTAGCCAAAATTTAAGACAGCGCCATCTACCGTCGGACACAAACAACACCAACTACGTTTACCATCAATAGATGGAGCCACCAACAAAGCTTGCAGTCTACCTTTTGATTGGAGCCAATGTTGGACCAACTGGGGTCTTGGGCTAAGTTGATGTAGCTGCATGATGATAATTGGATGACATCGCGAATCTATCTAACCCGATGTCTACAATAAAAACATTTTGGCGTTAAATCTCACATTAAAGACTCGTTCCACCGTCCTTATAAGCTATGAAAACCGTGTACCAACATTTCTGGGGCACATTAAGTTACAGTTCGGTACCAATAATCGCTCCAAGTAACAAAGCTATAAATAACAGTGTCACCGTTCGTCCCAGCTGGGGTACATTTAGAAAAAAAATATATGATAATTGTTTTGTACGAAAATTATGTCACTCACGGCTTTACTATTAATAAAGGTTACAATGTCATAATATAACGTAATAATGCTGTGTGGGTAGATATTTAACGGAGGACTGGCTTCAACAGGTACCATCAAACGGGGTGAATAGGAATGCCAGAATGAATAGAAACCAAACTTTGAAGAGGTTATTCACAAATTGTTTGTAGCTTATAAGTACTCCGATTTATTTATGAATTGTTATAAAAACTAAATCGAAAACAATATTAGGGTATTTTAGTGAAAATTCTTATCAAAGTTTTGTTTTTATTCACCCCCATCGTTCCTATTCACCCAGTTCGTAGGCACTCAGGTCACTCCCCAGGGATATGGCTTAAGGGCCTACTAACGGTCCAGTGGCGCCCTCATTGAATAAAAAATCGTAGCATAGCACAGAAAATAAATATGAAAAAATCCAACTTCACGTTTGTTACAAAGAGGATAAAGCATTTTTACGTTGTTAACAGGTCTCAAAATGTTTCGTATACAAAGTAGTAGGCAAAAGTGTCAGAAACGGTCGTTTTTGGTACTATTGGTATCATTGGCTAGTCACGCGAATACCTGAAGAAACAGAATCTCACATCCCATAACTTACTATCAGGTGAGATACTGGTCAAACGCGAGCCTAACAATGGTTAAAAAAAAATGTGTGGTATAATAAAAATAAATAAAACAGAAACTAAAAAACGCCCATTCCTACCAATCCAGTCAAATATCTACCCACATTTAACACAAAACTGACTTATTCTGACTTCTAAGATCTTTTAGAAATCAGGGGAGCCATAAGTTTTACATGTACATCTGAAATATTTTTCTTGTATGGCTTTGATGAAAACAAAATGTAGGCTCACGTCGGTGTCGGCGTCTGTGCTGCGGAGCTGCAGGCTAGCCTGCGCAGTTTGCGGCGCCATCAGCTGCGCTTGGGGCGGCGCGCGTCGCCCGCGCACGGCGCCGCACGCGCAGCCGGCGCCAGCAACATCTTCAGCGCGCCCGCTGACATCAGGTAGAACCAGTACAGTTGCGGCAGCAGGAGGATGCAGATGGAGATCTTGCAACCGGTCGGGAGGGATTTTATTGCCTGGATATTAAAGAGAATAATAAAAATATATCGGGTGTAAAAAGACATTTTCCAAAGCCGAAAAAGCCACATATTCTACCCAATATTAGGATCATTTTTTTCCACTAGACCATACCTGGGAATACACTGGTTCTGGAGATATTGAAGGTCAAAGTCGCAGTTTTTTTTTTACTTTTTAAGGAAAATTAACTCCAAGTGTTATTACTAAACTTTTTTCCAAACAAACATTACCTGAATTTTCAATATTTTTTTGGAATTTCGAAATTACGCATTTGCAGTTATAAAAACACAATGAATATCAAACGTATCCGACAAGTACCTACCTACGTGGCTTAGAGCAAAGCCTGGGGGAGCCTTGCGTTACATTGCACGCAATAAAAATAGGTTTTATTTTTCATACCTAAATATAAAAGTCGTTTCCCAATATTTGCGCAAATTTACTTTATTAGACGTACAGTATGCGTAGTTGATGGCTATATGATGTGTCTTTTTAACACCACACCAGACTTTTATTTTAAAGAAATATTGCGTACAATGTAAGTTATTAGCATTTAAATATCTATATTTTGCCATAAAAGATCCGGAACGGGTACAGCTAATTGGGCATCAACAAATTCGTCCACATCGCAGTCAGGAAAAGTGCCCAAAACGCTGGCAGCATTGCCACATTGAAATGACAATGCTGATTCTCTGGCCGAATAAAAAGGCCTACACTTAAATACTACACTAGAATTGAAATCTTCGCAGGCACGGAGTCTAATCTCGAAGGAAGTAAATTTAGTTTCAAATAAATTTCAAAAGATGGCATGATATATAACGATTGCTTATTGAAGTTTATGTAACAATAAACTTTTGCAAAAATTGGTGCTAAACTGTATGTTCTTATATAATAAACTTCAAAAAGTAACAAACTTGTAGAATATTATGCTCCTAATTCAAATTGTAAACATTATTGGATTCAAATTAATAGATGGCCCTGTTTAAAGTTTTACAGTTTTTCCATCCACATGAAAATTTGTATAATAACACATTTTGATACAATTAAACTCTTATATAGTGCAAAATTGTTACTTTTATTTTTTATTTTAAGTAGATATATAGGTACCATTTAATATTTTCTTTTGTTCTCAAATGACACTGTTTTTTTTTTTTTTTTGTTTATTTCGTTTTTGTTGTGTGCCTCTAACTGTAGCCCATAAATGTATTTTCTTTCTTTCACAAAATACCATACAACAATTCTACAATGTATTAGAAAAAAAATATTATTGGTGAAAATGTAAGTTGATGCCTTCAACTTGCAAGCCGTCGCTGCTAACACCATCTACCGAGGTATGTCGGAAGGTTCCGAACGCGGAAGAAATTGCCTGTTGCCTTCCGAAAACCCGTTGTTATGGCGGTCGGGTTGAAGGGCCTTATTTTTTATTAAATCTTATAATATTTCCGAAGATGCTCGAATGGACACCGATACCACGGGGTCTCATCTCGAACATAGAAAATTTAGTTCAAACAAATTTCAATAGATGGCGGAACATGCATCGATTTCTTAAGTAATATATATTTTGAATAAAATTATAGTACTGTATTCTCTTATTTAATAAACTTCAATTAGCATAAAAGTGTGGAATAATTAAATTTAAATTATTAGACATCTATATTTATTGTATCAATAGATGGCGATGTTTGATGTTTTAGAGTTTATCCATTCGCCTCTATAAAATTTGTATAGTGATATATTTTGAAACAGTAACACTGTTATGAAGTACCAAAAATACTATACAATAATTCCTCAATCTGTGAGAAAATATTAGTAAGACACCAGGGTGAATCTCCAGGCGTTAGGCTGATAATAACGACAGACTGTTGCCGACAATGACGAATCATGGGCAATTCAACATAACATTCATACACTAGTTTTAAAGTACACTAATAGTATTCAATGCCTAGTAGTACTAGTATACTTTAATACTAGTGCATTAAAGTTCAATTTACCATAATTCGTCATTGTCGGCAACATTCTGTCATTATTATCAGCCTAACGCCTGGAGATTCACCCACCATCTAGCGAGGTGTAGAGGACGGGCCCCAACGAAGAAAAAAATTTGCCTGTGCAAGTCAAAAACCCGTAGTTACGGTAGTACCGTTTCTTTGTATGGGATGAGGCATCTGTACGCTAGTATTATATTATCTGTGCCAAAAATACTTACATCAATATAAGACAGGCCCATGACTCGGCTATAGATGAGACACACGTAGGGCAGGCTGATGACGCGGCACACGAAGAACGTCAGGATCATGAGGATGCCATTCATGACGTACAGGCGCGAGGACTTGAGCTTCATGCGCGAGAGGATGGCGCGCACCGACACGAACGGCGTCGACAGCTCCATGAGGTACACGAAGCCAAACGTGCAGTCGCCCAGGTTGCCGCGGAGATACTAAATAAATAAAAAAAATTGTTTATTGACACAGAAATTACATCCATTTGTATTAAAATAGGCACAGTCTTTGGATATGTACTACAATATTACTGATACTGATTCCCAAACTAGGCCAGAAACCTGTATCTTGGGAGACAGTGTTCAGTCGCTTAAAAGGTAGACAGTAATGTTTGTACAGAAGGTCGCTTTTTACACTTTAGTAAGATAAGTTAATGCTCTTAATGCTATGTAATTATGTGGTGTGCTATATATATGTCAGTGTCGGTTGTTTGGTAATCAAGTTGTTGAAGCCAAACCGTAACTTTCACTTTAACTTCACGTCTACTTATTGAAACTATATTTAGTTTCTTATTTAAGTCGTTGTAGAGTTTAGCACTGCCCAGATGATGGAGAGAGAATTAGGAGCACTGGTCTCTAATTTTGGGTAATGTGAGAGGCAATTTATATGAATATTTTCAGATATAGGTTCCTAAATTTTACAAGAAATAGTCTTGCTGGTGATTATAATTTGCTACCCGTATCATAGGAATGCATAAAAAATAACTATTCCGCATCTTTGGCAGGCCGCCATATTGGTTTAGGAATGACGTCACTTAGCTAAGCATGCATGTCACCAGTATGCAAAATTTGAGCTCAATCGGAAGCCGAGAAACGGATCAAATTTAACTTCTAAGATATTTAGCGTTCCGAAAGGCCGAATGAAGAAACAGAACCCTTATAGGATCACTCGTGTGTCTGTCTGTCTGTCCGTCTGTCACAGCCAATTTGTTCCGAATCTGCTGGACCGATAGAGTTGAAATTTGGTACACACATGAATATCTGTGACCCAAACATGGACGTGTACCCTAAATAAATTAAATTGGAATATGAGGGTCACTTTTGGGGTGAAAATCGGAAAATTAAAAATCAAAGTTTTTCAAACTGTATCGTGCGACATATCAAATGAAAGGGCACATTGTGAGAGTCTCGAATATATTTTTTTCATAATTTTAAAATATATAATTTTGAAGTTATTTAAGGAAATAGACGAAAACTGATCATCCCCCCCTTATCTCCCAGTTTAAGAAAAACCTGAAAAAAAATATGATTTGTTCGGAACCCTTTGCGCGCGAGTACGACTCGCCCTTGGCCGGTTTATTTACATAATTACATGTCAATTTAATAAAAGTGTGTTAAAAAATTGGTTGCCTGTAAAGTCGGTATACGGGCGAAAGTTTTACGTGACAACGACTTTGAGTGGTAAAATAATTTTAATGTGAATATTCATTCGTATAGTAGGAAGAAGGATGAAATAATAGTAACAATTGTATGCAGGCGCCTAAGCGAAATAGAAGCGCAAGACATGAACCGGTGTGTATGCCTATCTCTCTCACTCTCTCTCTCTCGCTCTGTCTCTCTCGCTCTTAGGCGGGCTAACTGTGCTCGAGTGGAAGGGACGCGTGCCTTTCACTTTTTATGTCTGTCTCTCTCGCTCTTAGGCGGGCTAACCATGCCCGAGTGGAAGGGACGCGTGCCTCTCACTCGCTCTCATTGTGAGCGCATAACGTGAGCGGAGCGTAACGCAGTTTCTTGAAGTGTCACCCGGCAAACCAATTTATAAGACGTTGTCACGTCAAAAGGTAAAGACCTGGCAGAACCAGCAAGAGTTAGAACTGAACACTCACCACAATGACGAGGAACCCAAAGCCTCCGATGAAGAGATGGTGCATGAGGATCACGGGCTCGTGTCTGCAGTAGTCCAGGAACGAGGTGCCCTGTTTCTTGACAACCGCGTTATCTCCTGAGGATAAGGGCGCCGAGCCGTTCTTCGAGGGGCGACGTTTGAGGGCGGCCGCGTCGGGGTTCGAGTTCATTTGGACGTGTACCTAGAATATCATTTAAAATAATTATTATTATTGTTTAAAAAAACTTTTAAAAAAATACATTCGACTTCTAAAAATTGAAGAAACAAAATACAAGCACTGACTTCCGAAATTAAAGTTATTTTGCAACTTTTAGAAGTCGGTCGTAATTTTTGTATAAAAGTTTTTTATTTTTCATTTTTTAGTTGTTAGGTACCCCGGAACTAAAACTAACTAATAAAGTTATGCCCTAATGGCTAACCCCCATAACATGGACTTTGAACATAATTGGAGACAACCAAATCGTCATCTGTGTATACATATTTTTTGTTTATGCTATGTTTTCAAAAAGTGCTGAATCAATTTCGATAACATTTATATGCCTCTGAAGTATGGCCTACCAAACAAAAATGAATCTTGAAAATCTATTCACAAGTGACGGAGAAATAGCGTAACATGCATACAAAAAAAAAACATACAGACGAATTGAGAACCTCCTCGTTTTGGAAGTTCGGTTAAAAACACGCTTATTCTTCGTATTTTCCTCAGCAAAACCTTTAATTTGATACCGATATCATGGGTATGCTCAAAAAGTCTGCCATCTTTGGGAATCTGCCATATTCACGACATCACTTAGCTAACCATGCGTTGTCATCCAGACTAAATATTTATGCAAAATTTCAGCTCATTCTGAAACCTGGAAGTGGGTCAAATTTAACTTCTAACCTATGTTTACATAAAGAATGTTAAAAATACTCACCATATACATACTCCAAATGTCATAGAAGAAGTACGAGGCCCCAAACCACGCATAGGCCTCCGACATGTAGTGGGAGGAGCGCATGAAGTCGCGCGTGCACGACCAGAGGCACACGATGGCGCCGGTGACGCACGACAGCGCCGCCTGCACTGCCGACACCAGTCTGAACAGGAGGGGGATAATATAACGGGTGTAAAAAGACAGTTTTCGAAGCCGAATCATTTTTTTCCACTAGAACATACCTGGGAATCCACTGGTTCTGGAGATATTGAAGGTCAAAGTCGCAATTTTTTTTATTTATTTTTTTACGAAAATGAATTCCAAGTGTTATTACTAAACTCTTTTCCTAACAAACATTACCTGAATTTTCGATTTTTTTTTTTCGAAATTACGCATTTGCTGTTACAAAAACGCAATGAATATCAAACGTATCCGACAAGTACCTATGTGGCTTAGAGCGAAGGGGCAGTGTTTAACTCCACTTGCCTGGGTTTGCGTTACATTGCGCGTAATAAAAAATAGTATTTTTTTTCATACCTAAAAATAAAAGTCGTTTCCCAGAAATATTTTTTTGCGCAAAACTACTTTATTAGATGTACAGTATGCGTAGTTAACGGCTCTGTGATGTGTCTTTTTACACCTTGTATTAAGTTCTTCGTCTTCTTCTTTCGAAACGATGGTTTCCTAACATTTTAAATACTTGAGACCCAAAAGCTGGCCAAATTCATTGCAGCGTTAGTATCGTTCATCCTGGTTCGCCATAGTGAGTAATGGGCACTGTGAGCATTTTCACACACACTCACACTGGGTAACAGATGAGTCTATAAAACCCCATTTTGCCAGGTTGTGTTTGCAGAGGTCTACTTGGGTACGCTACCGATTGAGTGCTTTCCTAGGCTACTGCAGTTCCTGTCCGGATGGCAGGTGTTCCTGAGATTTCAAGAAGTCAGGGGGTCGGAATATATAAAGTAGACGAAGTCCTTACTTTAGTCAGGAGACCGAAACTCAGATAACCGGTCTTACCAAAGCCTTACTCAGTAGCTTTGTGCCGCATCTGGTCATACTGGAAGCTGACATAGTTGGGAACAGTCTAGGCAATGATTATGATTGAGTGCACTTCGCACATATGAAGTCCACATTTGGGAAAGCCGTTTTTATAGATTGGAAAAGCCGGTCGAGTTGATAGAGAAGCACCTTATAGAAACAGAATGTGCTAGGGGCTCTCTTTCTCAACTGGTGACGTTTTTCTTGGATGCGTGAGTCTATCTGATGGCAACACCACCTCGAAGAGATGCGATCTCTGGCAAGAGAAGCTTAAACCTTCTGATCATTTCATCGAGCATACAGAGAGCCTTCCGCCTGGAAAACTTTAAACAGACTTCGCACTCAGGTCGGCCGGCTGCAAAGCCAATCTCCACAGGTCTTGGTTCTCGGACAGTTCCGATCTACGAGTACAGTGTTTGTGCGACATCTATCCGTAGACGGCCCACCTTCCATTTTGCGTCATTTGCCTTGTTACGTGTTCAATTGAGGACCTAATGACTGCGTCAGTGAAAGGCATTGCCGTAGCCGAATGAGCCTTTTAATATTGACACTGCTGGGACTCAAGCTAGTATTCAGTTGCATCCGGTTAGACTGGAAGCCGACCCCAAGATAGTTGGGAAAAGGCTAGGTAGATTGACTGCTGCGACTCAAGCCTCCTCTCTGTGAGCGGGTGTGGGCCGTAATACACCACGCGGGCCCAGTGCGGGTTGGTGGATGTAACATGTCGTCAATTTTTGGTTCTAAGCCAGTTTTCCCCGAAACGGTCTCCCTTCACCGTTCTCATCACAAGGGATTTAACTAAGAAGAAACTATGTTTGTCATCGACCCGCTAAAAAGAAGAACAAGACATACAAGTTTATTATAATATTGCCCTAAACATTATCCACCTATATATCACTTACTTGTTAGTAATATCCAGGACGTCTCCGCAGCTGAGCCGGTACCTGTGGCGCATGCGCGCGCCCGCGCCTGTGGAGAGGATGAGCGAGTTCAGCAGCTCGAACAGCGTCATGAAGTAGATGAAGCCGAGGAGTGTCAGCACGAGGCCACGCTTTATTGTTATTCTGGAAAAAAAGAGATGACAGCGTATAAAAAATCCGGCCAAATGAGAGTCGTACTATCTATCATACAAGACGGTTGAGTAAAGAACGCCTGTCATTTTGCCGAGATACAGGATCCGTTCTAGTTCGGCAACAGAGGATTCCATTTTAAAAACTTGTAGAATAAGATTAATAAGCCTATCAAGTCATCTAATATGTTATTGTTTAAGTTTTTGTGGTGAAATAAATATATTATTATATTTATATTACATTTTAATTTAATTTTTGTTGTTATAGCGGCAATAGAAATACACACTGAACATGAGATACAACCCGCTGACAGACAGACAAGATGGATAGCGGAGGTTTAGTAATAAGGTTCCGTTGGTTACACTTAGGATAGAGCGAGTCGAAATCGTACACGAAAGCTTCCGTACTTACCAAAAATCGAATTTCGATCACCGGGGTTAGTATTTATTAAAAATAAATTTAAAAAAAATAATAATGGGAGCCCTCTTTAATTTATTATTATCATTTGTTATTATAGCGGCAACAGAAATACATATCCTGTGAAAATTTCAACTGTCTACCTATTAGATCATGAGGTACAGCCAAAAAAAACGGGTTTGTTATCAGTTTATGGTACGGAACCCTTCGTGTGCAAGTCCGACTAGCACTTGGCCGGTATTTTTAATCTATGGCACTCGGCGAAAAACCTTCTATACGTAAAAATACCTACAAATAATTTATTTTCTTGAGAGTGTACTAACACCTGGTATTTTGAAGTGCTCTTTTAAGCAATAATTGCTCGTAAGAATCCCAAGAAGCAGCAGTGTTGTGTTGTATGAGTGCCATTAAAATTGCTCGTAAGAATCCCAAGAAGCAGCAGTGTTGTGTTGTATGAGTGCCATTAAAATTGCAGGCTTTCGATATTTCCACTTTCTATGGTCGGTAACGCATCGACAAACACCTCGGTTTCACATTTATTTTAATGCGAAAACCTTCGCTTTCTTTCGTCAAAATACAACATTTAGGGTCAATTCACACCAAAAGAGCGTCGAACGAAAAACTCGAGTCGCCGCGACTCCAGTTTCTCATGCGATAATAAGTATTGTAGTAATGAAAATAAAGCTAAAATTCATATGACACTGAAACTGCGCTGCGCTTCGACGCTCTTTTGGGGTGAATTGACCCTTAAATACAGTTTGATAAAATCTCAGTAACGCCCACGACAAGCAACGGACCAAGATACCGGAAAAACGAAAGAAGATTTTTTACATCTCGATAAATGATAAGACCGCAAACTATGTCCTGCGACATGAGAACGAATCCACATCTCTATATATCTTCTAAATCTAAAGGGTGACTTGGGAGCCATGCGAGCTCCGAAGTGGATAATTTATTATTCTAATGCCACGACCTAGACTGAGATCAAGGCTCTCGATACGGGCCTGCGTAGAAGGTCACACTCGAACCGTCGAGAGCCTTGACTCAAGGCCCAAGGTTCTTCAGAAACGACTAGGCTCGCAAAAATTAGGGAAAATATCGGAATTGTCTCGGAGTGCGGCGATTTTCGGGACGAGAAACGTGTATTTGGATTGTGTCTTAAAGAAAATTTCAGTAAGAGCCCGGATTCCGGCTATGTGCTATGGGAGTCTTTAAGGCGCTATTAAATGCCAACGACCTTGAGTGGTTAGCTTGCGTGTTCTGTGCTGAGCTCACGTAACGCGTCGTACGTCCACCCAGTAATAGGACTCGCCCATCAAGGAGCGCTGTCCGAAATTAGACGCATTATTAATTTATTATATACTAAAATATAAATAATTAAATGATCTTTAAAATGGTGAAGGTTTCATAAAACAACGCTTTATAGTTTTTCGTGATTCTCAATTTTTTATCCGCGTTAGACACCTAACTTTACAAATTAATTAATTTATAAGTAATTTTCCTATAACTTTTTTTTTGAACCGCATAGTTAATACCTTTCCGGATTAATGTGAACGCTGTTGATTACGTGATTGTTATTTTAAGTTTAATTGTTGGTATTCTTTATTATGTTACTGTGAGTTGTTCCAAAAAAATAAAATTAAAAAATATCAAACTTAGGAAACCATCGATCCGAAAGAAGAAGAAGTTCCCTTCGAGGGTTACCAGCATCATTAGTTTAGAAACATCCTACTAATATTATATACATTCAGGGTGTAACAGAAAGGTGTGGTCGTATTTTAAGAACCGGTTCTGCCAATGGAAATGAACTACTTTCTCTAAGAAAAATAAAAAAAAAATCCCAAAAAAAAAATGACTTTCCATAGAAAGTTATCATCAGCTGATCAATATTTGTATGGAAGGTAAAAACATTATTTTTGAATTTCTTCAGGTTTTCTTGAAGAAAATTGTTCATATCGATGGGCAGATGCAGTTCTTAAAATATGACCACACCTTTCCGTTACACCCTGTATAGCTAAAACATCAGAATAACATACAGGCTTTAATTTATAATTGGGGAAAGTACTAATTCCACACGGGCGAAGCCGGTGGCAGAAGCTAGTCACACTCATATTTTAAAGGTAAAAGTTTGAGTATACGTGTTTGTATGTTTGTTACTTCTTCACGCTCAAACGGCTGGACCGATTTGGATGAAACTTTACAGTAATATAGTTTAAACATCAGAATACCATAATTATAGGCTATTATTTATAATGGAGGGAAGTACTAATTCAACGCTGGCGAAGCCGCTGGTGGAAGCTAGTCTTCGATAGAAACACCTTCAAGAAGCGCCTCAAATATACCTACATGGTGTAACGGAAAGGTATGGTCATATTTTAAGAACTGCATCTGCCCATCGATATTGAACAACTTTCTTCAAGAAAACATGAAGAAATTCTCAAAAAAATAAAAATTACCTCCCATACAAATATTGATCTGCTGAAAGAAACGATGGATGGACTGTGTGAAAGAGGATAAATGGGTTAAAAGGGGGTGGCTACAGAGATGACAACTAATATAGGAGTATGGCAGAAAAAGACATGTTGCGCCGACCCCACATAAATTAGGATAAGGGCAGGAGTATGACAAATCTTGATCTGCTGATGATATCCTTGTATGGAAAGTCCAATTTCTTTTTTGAGAATTTTCAATTTTTTCTTAGAGAAAGTTGTTCATTTCCATGAGCAGAACCGGTTCTTAAAATATGACCACACCTTACCGTTACACCCTGTACAACTAGTCACCTAACAAGGTTAAACAACAAACCAATCTTCAAGTCCCAGCCACCAGTCACCATCCGCCATTACCATATTATCAATTTAAACAACGGAGTTCACTGTAGTGACGTCAGAGCACAGAGCTCACCTAAAACATGCGATGTTATAACAAAGGCGTTAATCACACGTGTATCAGTGCAAACATTGACGCAGTAAGAGTATGTCAAGGCCGGAGCAACGCCGACCCACATTGTACGAAAAACAAACATGGAAGATTTTATTAACGGAGAAATAGGGTAATCTGTAGCTAATATTCTCTCTGGGTATGTAGGAGGTGCATTCAATAAGTACCTAGCCTCATCGCCAGAGGGCGCTGTAGTTTCAAAAGAGTTTTACCACAGTGTAGCACATTCTTTTTTAATTCTTTTTTCAAATTTACATTCCAATCCCTTCATTTGTTTTAATTTGACAACTTACGGAAGCGAACGTGTCGATCGGTTTTACAAAAATGGAAAAAGAGCAATATCGTTCGGTGATTCGATTCCTATTTTTGGAAGGGAAAACGCGCATCGAAATCAAAGAGCGCTTGGATGCTGTGTACGGTGACTCTTCTCCATCGATGGCCACCGTCAAGAATTGGTTCAACGAGTTTGCACGTGGCCGTACGTCGGTTTTTGATGAACCACGTCCAGGTGCACCGAAAACAGCTGCTACGGAGGAAAACATTTAAAAAATCCATGATCTCGTATTGGCAGATCGCCGATTGAAGGTTCGGGAGCTAGCTGAGACTGTAGGCATTTCAGAAGGAACAGTGCATCATATTCTTCACGAGGAACTCGGTATGAGAAAGCTGTCGGCGCGATAGGTGCCGCGTTTACTCACACCAGAAAACAAGCGCAACCGTGAGACCACATCGGAGACGTGTTTGGCGCTGATTAAGCGGAATCCAGCGGAGTTTTTGCGTCGTTTTGTGACCGTCGATGAAACCTGGATCCACTGGTACACACCAGAGACCAAGGAGCAATCAAAACAATGGATCCAGACCGGGGAACGTGCTCCAAAGAAGGCGAAAACTGTAAAATCGGCCGGAAAAGTTATGGCCACCGTTTTCTGGGATTCACAAGGTGTGATCTACATCGATTACCTCGAGAAGGGTAAAACAATTACAGGGCTTTACTATGCCGATTTATTGGGCCGATTCGACGCCGAATTAAAGAAAAAACGACCCCATCTGGCGAAGAAAAAAGTGCTGTTTCACCACGACAACGCACCGGTTCACACGTCTGCCGTTGCCATGGCCAAATTGGTCGAATTACGCTACGAATTGCTGCCCCATCCACCGTATTCTCCAGATTTGGCCCCTTGTGACTTCTTTCTGTTTCCTAATCTGAAAAAATCACTCGCCGGGAATAGATATGGATCGAATGAGGAGGTTATCGCCGCCACGGAGGCCTATTTTGCAGAGTTTGACAAAAACTATTTTTCGGACGGGTTAAAAAAGTTGGAGCATCGCTGGGCTAAGTGTATCGAACTAAAAGGAGACTATGTTGAAAAATAAATTGCCACTTTTCCAAAATTTTCGTTTACTTTTTGTAGGCTAAGTATTTATTGAATGACCCTCGTAGCTATATGTTGCTTAGAGAGAGTACACATTCCGTGCCTGCCTATATATTATAAATGTACTCTGTGGGGCCTGCGGACGGCGAGCAATGGGTAGCTCGCCGTCCGATCAGCACCAGACCCGTGATTTGACGGCACGTAGTGTTCCACGCGCGCCAAACAAGAGATGTTGTCAGCCACCACTGACGAGACCCATCGTGACCGGTGCCTGCATGCCTAGGGGTAGCGGATAAATTCTGAAAATGAGTTGCCGCACCCCTGTGTACTCAGGCAGGGAAGGAACAGGGGTGGGTTTCAGTCAGTAAGAGTCTGACACGCCCTCCCGCTCCACCCAGAGCGGGAGAAGTCACTGGATGATTTCCAAACCTCCAAAAAAAAAAAAGGTTTCAAGAATAAAGAGCTCTGTAGAACGTGTACACCTTGTAACTTTCAAGTACACATGCAAGCGCGCGCTTCTGATCAAGCGCGCGTCTGACGCGCGCTGTTAGATTTTCGTTCGAACGCGCGTCGCGCGGGCGTTTTGCCGTACTACATTTGATCGCGCGCTTTCGTGTAGAGTGGACGCATATCCAAAATTCTGTTAGTCGCTGTCGTCGCCTTTTATAGCGACGTTATAGGAGCCACACAAGCAATCACTTCGACGTCAATATTCAAACTAAGCCAGTAGTATGGTGGAAAACTGGACATACATACGTGATACACATTGGTAACGCTCGTTAAACGCCGTGCTAAGCGCGCTGTATGTACGCTACCAACTAGCCGAACGCAATGCCGAGCGCCTAATGTGTACTCGCCCTTATTGACGTTAGTAAAACCTTTTACTGCATCGTCTATTGTCAGAGATACAGTTAAGGCGTATATAGCCGCCAAGTGGCGCCCTCATTGAATAAATCATCGTAGCAAAGCGTAGAAGATAAAGATTAAAAAATCCCATGTTGCGTTTGTACAAAAGTAAAGTACCAAAAACGGCCGTTTTTGACACTTTTGCCTACTACTTTGGATACGAAACACTTTAAGTCCTGTTTTAACAACGTAAAAATACCTTATAGGTACTATTTGTAACAAACGCAACATAGGATTCTTTAATCTTTATTTTCTAGGCTAAGATACGAATTTTTATTCAATGAGGACGCCACTTATGGGGAGGTCCCTTAAGAAATGAGACTGTCCCCTGATTTCTGAATAGGGATAATTCCTGGGTACAAAAATATAATAATAATAATTCTATTTAGTCGGTAAGTTAAATTATCAAAAAATATTTGACACGTATTATTTGCTTTACCAAATCAATGAAAAATGACAAAGATAAAACGCATCAAAATTCACGAGTGTGGGCTCGTTACGTCACTTTGGTAGTAAAAAGTGTCGCGCCCCGTGACGTCACGCGACATTTCAACGCACTGTATTGCCCTCATTTTTAGGGTTCTGTACCCAAAGGGTAAAACGGGACCCTATTACTAAGACTCCGCTGTCCGTCTGTCACCAGGCTGTATCTCATGAACCGTGATAGTTAAACAGTTGTAATTTTCACAGATGATGTATTTCTGTTTCCGCTTTAACAACAAATACTAAAAAAAACAGAATAACATAAATATTTAAGGGGGCGTACAACAAACATGATTTTTTTGGCGTTTTTATAGATAACTAGCTGCGCCCCGCGGTTTCACCCGCGTAGACCTGGATAAAAAGTAGCCTATGTGTTAATCCAGGGTTCGTAATTCATCCAAATCAGTCCAGCCATTTTAGCGTGAAGAAGTAACAAACATACACACTCACATACTTTCGGCTTTAGTGTGATGGTACTGTTACGAGCTGGGTATGGGATAAATTATTTTACAACAATTTATTAACTAAATATTCTTTATTAACTCAACAACTTATAAACACAAACACTAATTCGCTAATAATCACTATTCTCTTCGTAATCGCTTGTATTCGCATCCGTTTGCATCCGTAGTCGAAATCAGACTGACTCACTCGCCCGCCGTCCGGCCTATTTATACGGTCATGGAAGTTTCCAGAACATTGTCGAACTATCTTATAGTGGAATATTCTAGAAACATCTATGAACTTCTACACAGTACCACAATGGAATGTTCTCGAACCTAGTGGAAACTTCTGGAAACTTCGACCACATTCTCGAACGTTCCAGTGTAATACGGTCGACGTAACACTGCCCCCTCCTTAGACATGCTCGTCCCGAGCATCATTAGTCCCGTAGTATCGCGCCAATCGGTCTACATGGACTATCTTAGGCGCACCTCGTGGACCCTTCTGTATTCGGTAGGTAACATCGTTGATCCTGGTCACGATTCGGTATGGTCCATCCCATTTTGCTTGCAATTTGGGAGACTTCCCTTTGCTGCGTACTGGGTTATGCAACCACACCAGTGAACCCTCGTCAAAACCTCTATGGTTTGCCTTCCGGTCGTATCGGGTCTTCATCTTATCAGACATTTGTTGGCCGGATTGTCTGATATGCTCATATACATCGTTCAACTTGTTACGCAAGTCATTCGCATAATCGGTTACACTGCGTGGGGCATCAGGGGGGGTTCCGGTGATTAAATCTGCAGGCAACCGTAATTCCCTTCCAAAGTTCGCGAAGGCTGGTGTCACAGTCGTACTTTCGTGAACTGCACTACGGTAGGACAGAAGAAATGGCTGTATGTGCTTGTCCCTTTCCTGTTGAGAATGCAGTTTTCTCCTTATCCTTAGGGTCTATTTCCACTTGCCAGTAGCCACTTTTCAGGTCTAGCGTGGTGAACCACCTCATTCCACTCAGTGTATCCAATGTGTCGTCGATCCTAGGCAGTGGGTAACTGTCCTTTTTCGTGACGTCGTTCAATCGTCGATAGTCCACACAAAAGCGTGTGTTGCCGTCCTTTTTCTTCACCAGGACCACAGGAGAACACCATGGACTCGATGAAGGCTCTATAACACCATCCTTTACCATGCCCTCAATCATCATTTCCACTTCCTTTTCACGTGCAACCTGCAGTCTTCTTGGTCGTTGACGGATTGGTAACTCGTTGCCAGTATTAATTTTGTGCTGAACCAGTCCTGTTCTTTCTATGTCAGCATCATTTGTAGAGAAAGAGTCGGCGTACTGAAGTAACATCTTCTTAGCTTTATCCATTTCTACTTTTTTTTTTTTTTTTTTATGTTTGATAGGCTCGCGTTTGACCACTATCTCACCTGATGTTAAGCGATGATGCGGTCGAAGACGGAGCACGCTTGCCTAGAAGTAACCTATTCCGTTCCTACTTCCGTTAAATCGCAGTTTTCTAAAAGTGTTGACACGTCAAATTTCAGGCGGAAAACTTTTCCTGATGGTACACCTTCCATGAAGATTTCCTCTGTACCACACTTCAATACTCCTTGATCAACGTCGATCTCACAACGATGTTTCCGCATGAAGTCTAATCCCAGGATGCAATCGTCCACTATGTCGGCCACGATGACATTATGCCGATAGAATTTGTTACCTAATTTTAACTCCACCTCCTTTCTGCCTCGGACGATTATGTGCTGACCGGTAGCTGTCAGTAATTGTATACGGTCGTGGTTATTGAAGAAGTCCCCAAGGAACCGACTTGCTAGATGAGAATTGACGACCGTGTGAGAAGCTCCAGTATCCAACGTCAATTTGCATGGTTTTCCGTTGACTTCGCCTTTGATGATCAGGCTGTTTCCGTCATGGGCCTGTGAGATCGAGATCCTCGGGGCTCTTTCAATACCAGCCAGCACCCGCCCCTCAGTCCTGGCGTTTACTCGTTTCCCTGCTGTTGCTGGGCAGTCGTATCAGTCGCCCTATCTTGCTGGGATTGATTTTCTCTCAGTGTGCTTCGCTTTGGACAGCTTGACCGAAGATGACCCCTTTCTCCACAAGTGTAACACCTAGGGCTATACCCTTGCGGACGATCGCGTACAGGTGATGCCACAACCTCCCTGATACGGTGTGTTCGATGGTCTTGCCTCACTGCCTCTACTTCCAAGGCATGGGCCAAGGCGTCCTTCAGTGTCTCATGATGCCCAAGTCTTACAGCGGCTCTAACTTCCAAGTCACGTATTCCGTCGATGAACGCCTGTACCAGATTGCCATTGATGAGTGCAGGGGCAGACTGGTATGCCTTCCGAACCAACTTTTCAACTTCCAAGGCCCACTGCTGTAGGTTCTCGGCACAACGTTGCACACGATCTCTTAACTTAGCGCGAAATACGTGCTCCAAGTGTGCGTCACCATATCTGGACTCTAAGGCTTCCAACAGCTGCTCATAGGTCACATCCTTGCCAAGAGCCTCAAGTATGGTTAGGGCCTGGTCTCGGAGGCCTAAGGTTAGCGCGGTCATAGCTTGCTCTTTGGTCCACCCATTCGCCTTCATAACGGCTTCAAATTGAATTTTGTAGGCCGACCATGAAGATGTTCCGTCGAATGGCGGCACCTTAAATCCACGTGCCGAAGGTGCAGCAACCACTGAAGGCACAACCCCGTCTCCAGCCCTAAGTTCACCTAAAGCCTTCTTCACCCCAGCAATCTGAACTTCAGTTTCTGAGATACGATTCTCATGCTGGTGAACCTGCTCCTTCATCACCTGGAGCTCCTTGCCAAGTGTTGAATGAAGGTCTTTTATGAGGAGCATCTGCTCTTCTTGGCGGCGAGCCTGCTCCTCTTTGTCTTGGTGAAGCTTCTCTTCCATCCGGCGGGCCTGCTCTTCTTGGCGGCGGGCCTGGTCTTCTTGGCGGCGGGCCTGCTCCTCTTTATCTTGTTGAAGCTTCTCTTCCAACCGACGGGCCTGCTCTTCTTGGCGGCGGGCCTGCTCCTCTTTATCTTGTTGAAGCTTCTCTTCCAACCGACGGGCCTGCTCTTGCAACAGCACCATTAGCGCAGACAAGTCTGGCACCGCTGGTGCCGAAGAAACTCCACATGGGCCAGCGACTGGCTCTGTCGCAGGCTGAACACCACCCGGCGTCTGTATCGGGGAATCTCCAAACCGCCTCTGATCCATGTCTTGCTGCCGTTGATTCCTTGTACGAATACCCTCCGTGTCGTCCTTTGGTAAAATTGGCATAATTTATCCCTCACTTCTGACACCAATTTGTTACGAGCTGGGTATGGGATAAATTATTTTACAACAATTGATTAACTAAATATTCTTTATTAACTCAACAACTTATAAACACAAACACTAATTCGCTAATAATCACTATTCTCTTCGTAATCGCTTGTATTCGCATCCGTTCGCATCCGTAGTCGAAATCAGACTGACTCACTCGCCCGCCGTCCGGCCTATTTATACGGTCATGGAAGTTTCCAGAACATTGTCGAACTATCTTATAGTGGAATATTCTAGAAACATCTATGAACTTCTACACAGTACCACAATGGAATGTTCTCGAACCTAGTGGAAACTTCTGGAAACTTCGACCACATTCTCGAACGTTCCAGTGTAATACGGTCGACGTAACAGTACGGTACCCTTCGTGCGCGAATCCGACTCGCACTTGACCGGTTTTTTGTTTACAAGACAAAAGAAAAAATACGTGTAGAATATTTTTTGGTTATTTAACTGACGAAATAATTCGATTTTTTTAGTAAAATACCCCATTACGTTACATAAAGAAAAAAATGCTAAAACACGCATCTTTGTTTTAGGAACATAATGCCAATTAGCAAGTGGTAGTGAATCCGGCGGATTCAGTATCTGCAAAGCAAACAATAGTTGCAACGATCAGCAGGTCCAATATGTGTGTCAAGGGACTATTAATCAACGACCTCTATGAATAGACTGCAGTGAGTTAGAGCATAAAACTCTTAACTAAAGTTACAGTCATTGCAGTTTTGAGCTGTTCGGGGTCGAAACGTTTCTATCATGGGGTCCAAGAGCAAGTCAGTCTTTTCAAAGATATTTTCGCCGGCTGATTGACACTCTCCGTGACCTGAGGACTGGCTTGTTCTTCCCCCAAGGAATTAGCATTACCATTCAACGTGGCAATGCTAGTTTTTGGGTGGGAAATCATCAAGTAACTTCTCCCGCTCTGGCTAGAGCGTGAGGGAGCGTCAGACTCTTACTGACTAAAACCCACCCTTGTTCCTTCAGTTACCTGTGCCAGGGGTCACGGTGACTCTTTCAAACACACACCACGCGACTCCAGACGGTCCGCAAGCCCGTGCCTACAGTGGCCGGAAATCGGCTTGCGACTCCAAACGCCCAGGGCGTCTCCTGCGGCAGCTAGGGTCGTGAGGGCGCGAGGATTGCCTCTCCTTCACGCGTCCCGCCTCCTCCTTCGCAGAAGGAGTTGACAGCTTCCCATGCCCTCTCGCTCCGTATCATGGCCTGGACCAGGACCAGACGCGAGAGATCGCCAGCGCCGATCGCCTCCACGAGGACACGGCGGTGCTCCGTCGAAGCGGGGCAGACCTCTACCGTATGCTCCACCGTATCCTCCGGGCGGTCCACAAGATGGCTTAAATTACAATAAAGCTCTAACTAGGTTCATCTCGTGAATTCGTACTCGAGATTGCCTGTTCTCCCAAAGATATACGAAATTTGGCAGTAGTGAACTCTGAACTCGTCCACGAGGCTCTAAGGCATGTCAATGAGCTAAATCTTGACCTATTTTCAGGTTTGTTTGGATGGAATTCTGTTCCCTTGTTTTGATAGAAATTTCTATTATCAACATAGTTTTCGTCTGAAATAATAATGCCTGCCAGGTTTAATTCTAGCTTGATTTAAGACCGTCTTCAAAAAAGGAGGTTCTGTATTCGATCCGTATGTACGTATGTATGTCCATGATTTTCTCAAAAACTACTGATTCGATTTTCTTTTCATTGTAGGTATATAATATATTAGGATCTGATGACGATATACCATTTTATAACGTACGCTCTGAAGGGGTATGCAGATGTGCAATTCACCCTTGTAAACCCACAATTCACTAACAGCACCAATGTGTAGACTGTGTCTTTATGGGCATTTAGGGCCGATTTCACCAATGAAACTAATCGCGATTAGTTTAAACTAAACTCAGTTCATGCGTTTAATCGAGATTAATAGAGTTTCATTTTGCGTTTCACCGAAAACTGGGCGTTTAGAATTTAAACTAAGTTAAGCTTAAACTAGTTTAGTTTGTAGTGGTGAAACGCAAAATGAAGCTTTAATCTCGATTAAATGCATGAACTGAGTTAGCAGTTTATGCGTTTAGCATTCCGCCTGCCGCAGGTCCTCACCGGACACGGTTGTCTCGGGAGGTTCCTGCATCAAATCAGGGGGGAGGAAACGCCCGGGTGTTACCACTGTGCGGATCGCCCAGAGGACAAGGTGGAGCGTACGGTGGAGGTCTGCCCCGCTTGGGCGGCGCACCGCCGTGTCCTCATGGATGCGATAGGTGGTGGCGACCTCTCGCGCCCGGCCCTGGTTCAGGCCAGTACGGGGCGAGAGGGAATGGGAAGCAGTCTTCGCCTTCTGCGAAGCAGTAATGCGGAAGCGGAGGCGGAGACGGGACGCGTGAGGGAAGCTCAACGGAGTGCCCCTCACGGCCCCGGCCGCTACCACTGCAGGAGGTACTGGGCGTACTGGGCGTAGGACGTCGCGAGAGGATCTCCGGCCACCGTAGACCCGGGCCTGCGGACGGCGAGCAGTGGGTAGCTCGCCGTCCGATAAGCACCAGGCCCGTGAGTCGACGGCGCGTAGTGTTCCACGCGCGCCTCAAAGAGATTAGTGTCAGCCACCACTGACAGGGCCCATCGTGGCCTGTGCCTGCATACCTAGTGGTAGCGGATAAATTCTGAAAATGAGTTACCGCACCCCTGGACACTCAGGCAGGGAAGGAACAGGGGTGGGTTTTAGTCAGTAAGAGTCTGACACGCCCTCCCGCTCCACCTAGAGCGGGAGAAGTCATTGGATGATTTCCCACCCACCAAAAAAAAAAATGCGTTTAGCATAAACTGAGTTTAGTTTAACTAATCGCGATTAGTTTCATTGGTGAAATCGGCCCTTAGTCATTCCCATAGGTACCTTCTTACCGTAGAACTTGCTCGACGTTTAGTTTTAGTTGTAGGGATTGTAGGGAATCACAACTAAAAAGTGAAACTTAACAATCTTTTTTTGAAGAAACACCTCAAAAATACCTACCCTCAACAAATACTACATTGTTACAGGAAAAACAGGAAACAAGTTTTGTTATCAATGTACTTTTAGAGTTCATGCATAACGAATCTCCTTTACCTTAATTGCGTTAAATATCTACCATGCACTTTGAAATACCAAAACCACTCATCCACCGAGGCAATAGAGCTCAATTCCAAACGAACCACTTCGTCCTTGCAGAATGACGTTTCGACATTACAATGTATGAACGCAGTGAACTGAAAAACTATACGAATATGTAACACGAGGTTCATTGGGACCCGTTTAATTCTTCGAATGTATGGTTAAGTCGCCATGTTGACTGGACAGTGAAACAGGGATGATTCTTCAGTACAAAAACCGTAATTTAGTCCGTAAGTTAGATAATTAATAAAAAACTTTTTTACAAAAAAAAACAACCGACTTCCAAAAGAGAAAATACACTAAAAATTTAAAAATACCTTTAATTTCGGAAGTCGATGTTTGTATTTTTCTTCGTTATTTGACACCGACTTCCGAAATTAAAGTTATTTTTTAATTTTTAGTGAATTTTCTTTTTTGGAAGTCGGTTGTTTGTTTTGTATAAAAGTTTTTTATTTTTCACTTTTTAGTTGTCATACCCCAGAACTAAAAACCCCAATAACATGGAACGTGGAATTTAAACATACTCGTAATTGGAGAAAACAAAAACGTCATCTAGGTATACGTATTTTTCGTTTTTGTTCAGTTTCTCAAAAAGCGCTGAAAGAATTCCGAGAAAATTTATATGGGACCAATTTTGAAAATCGGTCCACAACTGACGGAGAAATCGGTGGACATACATAATAAAAAAAAAACATACATACAGTCGAACATAGAACCTCCTTCTTTTTCGAAAGTCGGTTAAAAATAGGACACATATTTTTTGCTTTACCAAATCAACAAAACATTACAAAGATGAAACGCATCAACGTTCAGTAGTTTGTTACTTGGGGGTTTGTTACGTCACTTGTATATAGGTGTGACGTCACGCGTAATTTCAATGTACTGTATCGTCCTCATTTCGGGTTCCGTACTCGAAGGGTCCAAACGGGGCCCTATTGCTGTCACTCACGCGTCCGTCTGTCCGTCATAAAATTTTGTTCCGATGAATTTTTCAATTTCCCTTTGACCTATGAACTTGAAATTTCGTGACAATGTTTATTATTACGTATACAGGGTGTAACGGAAAGGTGTGGTCATATTTTTAAGAACCGGTTCTGCCCATGGAAATGAACGACTAACTAAGAAAAAATTGAAAATTCCCAAAAAAAAATTGGACTTGCCATACAAAGTTATCATCAGCTGATCAATATTTGTATGGGAGGTAAAATTATTTTTTGAGAATCTTTTGTGCTTTTCTTGAAGAAAGTTGTTCATATCGATGGGCAGATGCAGTTCTTAAAATATGACCACACCTTTCCGTTACACTCTGTATATTACTACTAACAAATGCCAATATATTGATAAATCAGATTTTTTCTTTGATAATTCCCTCATTTGGTACGGAACCCTAAATATGC
The DNA here is from genome assembly GCA_951329385.1 of Polia nebulosa. Taxonomy (NCBI): domain Eukaryota; kingdom Metazoa; phylum Arthropoda; class Insecta; order Lepidoptera; family Noctuidae; genus Polia; species Polia nebulosa. Next base: position 2,818,726 of record OX589606.1, on the reverse strand, counting down.
GAAATCCGACACGCACTTGGCCGGTTTTTTGTTTACGTGTCCAATAGTTTTTGGTATGTAACTGACGACCGACAAAATATTTTTTTTTAGATGCGGGTTTGCTCTTCACTCTAATCAAGTTTTGATATTTTTTAGTCATCTACCCATTTATCAGGCAGACTTTAGTACAGTCAGCAAAGGAGTTTCCCATACAGGCAAGGTTCCTCGAAGATAAATGCAGTATGAAACACAAACTTTCGCCAGTTATGTTCAAGTTCCGTGTAAGGGGGCGAGCCTTAGCATTTTGGCACGAGTCCAGACTCCGGACTGAAATTCCTGACGTAAAAGCCTTATAAGTAATAGTTAGCTGCTGTTAGTGAAGACGATAATACAACAATAAATGAAAACACAAGCAATACTCATCACTATGAACCACTTTTACTACGAGTTGGCGGGATTTTTTCGAGTGAAGTTCAGCGGCTGTTTTACTTATTCGCAAATTGGTTCCTAGTGGATATTGTGATGTAAAATTGGTATAGTTTTGTCTCAATACTCTCAATTGTCTACGCAACTGGACAATATGTGAAATCATTGAAACAGGCGCGATATCGTTAAAATGGAGCTGAGAATTTTATTGTAGTATTGACTACCTCAGCGAAGTTTGTCGAGAAGGCTGACTCGATACATTTGCTGCCAAATACTGCAAAAAACATTAGGTTACGTCTAGGCCAACGTGCTCCATCTTCGACCTCATCATCGCTTACCATCAGGCTCGTTGAGTCGAAGCTCCAAAGTCTTGAGCATAGACGCCGAGTTGCTAGCCTGTCGGTTTTCTATCGGTTACATTTTGGGGAGTGTGCAACGGAATTGCATAATTTGATTCTGTTCGCCCGTTCCATCAGCGGACCACAAGACGTACGGCGATGTCACACACGAACATCCCATCGACACGCACAAAACGTTTTGAGAACACATTCATTGTGCGTACAGCTAGGGAGTCTTTAAGTCAAGAGTGAATAGGTTACTTCTAGGCAAGCGTGCTCCATCTTCGACCATATCATCGCTAACCATCAGGTGAAATGGTGGTCAAACGCGTGCCTATCAACAATAATAAAAAAGATAGCGGTCAAATGCGTGCCTATAAATGATATTAAAAAAAAAAGATTTGGCTTAAAGGTCTTGTAACCAAGCCAGTGTCATAGCCACAACATTAAAAAAAAACACAACTTTTACTATGGAACCAGCCCTGAAATCGCAAAGAAAAAATCAGCTGTTTAGTACATTATGTCCAGTTATGCAAACATAAATGTATGAGGTAGTTTTATTTAACACACTTATGTTTCAGTTTCACTTGTAACTATTTAAAAAAATCTTAGAAGTTAAATTTGACCCACTTCCCGGTTTCCGATTGAACTGAAATTTCGCGTACATGTTTAGTTTCGATGACAATGCATGGTTAGCAAAGTGACGTCATTCTAAATCCAATATGGCGGACTCTCAAAGATGGCGGCCTAGATATTTTATAATAATATGGATTTCCATATGGGTATCAAATAAAAGGGTTTTCTAAGAAGAACACGAAAAATAAAAAATAAGTGTTTTTAGTATTTTAAATTACAGAAAATTATTTTGCGTAATTTCAGGGTTGTTCCCAATGCGGACGGCGAGTAGTGGGTAGCTCGCCGTCTGATAAGGACCAGCCCCTTTAGCCAAATAACTTTTATAATACCGGTAACGCTAACGCTTTGTGCAAAATGTATGGCAAGTACATTACCTGCGGAGAGAACTGTCACGTGAATCACGCCCAGTAATGTCGTTGCCATACATATTGCACGATGCGTTAGCGTTAACGTTACCAGAAAAGTATTTTGTCTAAAGGCTCAGGGGGGTTATCGCTAACGCTTCGTGCAAAATGTATGGCAACGACATTATTGGGCGTGAGTCACGTGACAGTTCTCTTCGCAGGTAATGTCGTTGCCGTACATTTTGCACGAAGCGTTAGCGTGAATGATAACAGAAAAGTATTTTGTCTAACCCAACCGGCCCGAAAGTCGACGGCGCGTAATGTTCCAGCGCACACCTCAAAGAGATGTCAGCAAGGGCCCATCAGGGCCGATGCCTGCCAGGGGTCGCGGATAAATTCGTAATAGAGTTCCCGCGGCCCTTGGCACTCTGCCACTGAAGGAACAGGGGTTTTTTTTGTGGGTTGGGAAATCATCCAATGACTTCTCCCGCTCTGGATGGTGCGCGAGGGCGTGTCAGACTCTTACTGACTAAAACCCACCCCTGTTCCTTCCCTGCCTGAGTGCCCAGGGGTGCGGTAACTCATTTTCAGAATTTATCTGCTACCCCTAGGCATGCAGGTACCGACCACGATGGGTCCCGTCAGTGGTGGCTGACACTCATCTCTTTGAGGCGCGCGTGGAACACTACGCGCCGTCGACTCACGGGCCTGGTGCTGATCGGACGGCGAGCTACCCACTGCTGGCCGAAGATAGTCTCGCGACGTCCTACGCCCAGTGCCTCTCCTGCGGTGGTAGCGGCCGGGGCCGTGAGGGGCACTCCGTTGAGCTTCCCTCACGCGTCCCGCCTCCGCCTTCGCGAGCATTACTGCTTCGCAGAAGACGAAGACTGCTGCCCATTCCCTCTCGCTCCGTACCATGGCCTGAAACAGGGCCGGCGCGAGAGGTCGCCGCCACCTATCGCATCCACGAGGACACGGCGGTGCTCCGCCCAAGCGGGGCATACCTCCACCGTATGCTCCACTGTGTCCTCACAGGGGTGGGATTTAGACAGTAGAAGTCATTGGACAATTTCCCAACCCCACAAAAGAAAAGTTTTTCAAAATTATCGATGTTGCCAATTTTTTCATTAATTGTTGCATTATCGTTTCTACCTTGTACATTTCTTGTACCGTCCGTACATTAGATCGAGTTCCGTTTTCAAAATGGACTTGTATTGAATTGGAGCGACGTTTGTATCGATAACGAGTACGTCGTCTTGAGGCTGAATAGAGAATCGATTGATTGAAACCGAGAGTTTAGACGCCTGTGGCAAAAAGGAATCTTATTACCAACTTTGTAAAACTGTTGACAGAGCCGGATTGCGTTTGATACGTTGGGGAATAATCTGATTCTTTTTAAGTGCTAGAGGATGGACTTTAGGGGCCGTCTACAGGGTGTAACGGAAAGGTGTGGTTATATTTTAAGAACTACATCTGCCCATCGATATGAACATCTTTCTTCCGGAAAACCTGAGAATATCCTCAAAAAAAATTTTTACCTCTCATACAAATATTGATCAGGTGATGATAACTTTGTATGAAAAGTCAACTTTTGTTTTTGGGAATTTTCTATTTTATAACCAACTTCCGTTCGGAGATAACTTCGTCAGCTATTGACGGATTTGCAAAATTCTTTTTTTGTTCGAAAGGGGTTTGTTACGAAATTTAAATTTCATAGAGATCTGCTGATCGGTGTCGGAGACAGAGAACGGAAATCTTCAAAAATTGACAGCAAATCAACCGCGATTGCTGCGATCGTATGTCGATGAATTGTTAACACAATTTAATGGAGAACCACAACTAAAAAGTGAATAATAAAAAACTTTTTTACAAGAAAATGGAACCGACTTCCAAAAAAAGTGCAAATAACTATAATTTCGGCAGTCGGTGTGAAAAAACGAAGACACAAAACCAGAAACACCGACTGCCGAAATTAAAGTTATTTGCACTTTTTTTGGAAGTCGGTTCCATCTTTTTGTAAAAAAAAATTCTCAGTTAAAGTTGGTCATTTCCATGGCCATTTCCGCCCGTTACACCCTGTATATGCTAGATGATTTAAGCCTAGAGGTCTTATTTATAACAAGACTAGCTTCCGCCCGCGGCTTCGCCCGCGTAGCACGTAAAATAAACCCTGTAGAAATCAAAATCAAAAGTTATTTAAATTAGGCTGAAAGCCAAATTTTTTTGAACGTCATAGTTCCACATAAAGACTGTAGGGGCCACACACACTCATGTTACTCATTTATTTATTATCTATTGATCATCCATTGATCGTCTATTGATCGTCTATTGATCGTCTATTGGTCGTCTATTGATCGTCTATTGATCGTCTATTGATCGTCTATTGGTCGTCTATTGGTCGTCTATTGGTCGTCTATTGGTCGTCTATTGATCGTCTATTGATCGTCTATTGATCGTCTATTGAGCGTCTACTGAACGTCTACTGAACGTCTACTGAACGTCTACTAAACGTCTACTGAACGTCTACTGAACGTCTACTGAACGTCTATTGAACGTCTATTGAACTACTATTGAACGTCTATTGAACGTCTAATGAACGTCTATTGAAAGTCTATTGAAAGTCTATTGAAAGTCTATTGAAAGTCTATTGAAAGTCTATTGAAAGTCTATTGAAAATCTATTAAAAATCTATTAAAAATCTATTGAGTCTATTGAAAGTCTATTGAAAGTCTATTGAACGTCCATTGAAAGTCTATTGAACGTCTATTGAACGTCCATTGAACGTCTATTGAACGTCCATTGAACGTCTATTGAACGTCCATTGAACGTCCATTGAACGTCTATTGAACGTCTATTGAACGTCTATTGAACGTCTATTGAACGTCTATTGAACGTCTATTGAACGTCTATTGAACTACTATTGAACTACAATTGAACTACTATTGAACGTCTATTGAACGTCTATTGAAAGTCTATTGAAAGTCTATTGAACGTCTATTGAAAGTCTATTGAAAGTCTATTGAAAGTCCATTGAAAGTCCATTGAAAGTCTATTGAAAGTCTATTGAAAATCATATGAAAAGCTTTTGAAAATCTATCTATCTATCCATTTATTTACCCACTAGCTTATGCCCGCGGCTTCGCCCGCGTGAAAAGTATGATTATAAATTTGAGTGCTATTTCCTGAGAGCAGCACGTTAAAAAAACACTGTAGAAATCAAAATCCAAAGTCAGTTATTCAAATTAGGTTGTGAGTCAGATCTTTTTGAAAGGTAGTTTAAGAATCTATACCGCTCAGGATTCCAACCCCGAAAATACTTATTCAAGTTGCTTTTTTTTTTACCTCTTTTGATCCCATCCTATTTTTTTTTTTTTGTAATATTTTTTGTGATGTCGATGTCTCCTGGTTAGTGCGTGAATCTATACTGCTCGGAAATTTTACTACTTCACGTTTCTGGTCTCCTGGTAATTTGTAAATATCTACATCTTCTAATACCAGCTTCGGAATATGTTTTGTGCTTCTGATCTCCTGGTAGGTTATGAATGTATACCGCTCTGGATTCCAGCCCCTTCCTTGGTAGTTTGAGAATCTATACCGCTTGATTCTAGCCCCAAAAATACTGATTCACGACTCTGGTCTCCCCGTAGTTTTAGAATCTATACCTCTCATGATTCCAGCCCCGGAAACACTTTTTCGTTAATTCTGATCTCCCGGTAGTTTATGAGTCTTTATGGCTCATGATTTCAGTCCTAGAATACTTCTCAAGTTTCTGGTCTCCTGGTCATTTGTGAATCTGTATCTCTCGTAATACCAGCCTCAGAATATATTTTGTGATTCTGATCTCCTGGTAGGTTGTTAATCTATACCGCTCAGGATTTAAACCCCGGAAACATTTCTTCTTGATTTTGGTCTCCTGGTGGTTTGTGAAGCTATACAGTTTAGGATTGTAGCCCCAAAAATACCTCTTCATGATTCTGGTCTCCTGGTACTTTGTTAGTCTTTACCGGTCATGATTTCAGCCCTGGAAATACTTCTCATGTTTCTGGTCTCCTGGTACTTCGTGAGCGTGTTCACTCGTTCAGCCCGTCTCTGATTTTCTACTTCCACCTCAGCCTTCGCTAAGTCTTGTCATTTACCGGGATAAAAAGTAGCCTATGTGTTAATCCAGGCTATGACCTACATGTGTGCAAAATTTCATTCAAATCTCTTCAGCCATTTTTGCGTTACCTTCAGCCAAACATACAAACATACAAACTTTCGCATCCTACTAATATTATAAATGCGAAAGTTTGTATGTTTGTTTGTTTGTATGTTTGGCTGAAGGTAACGCCAAAATGGCTGAAGAGATTTGAATGAAATTTTGCACACAGGTAGGTCATAGCCTGGATTAACACATAGGCTACTTTTTATCCCGGTAAATGACAAGACTTAGCGAAGGCTGAAGTGGACTTATTCATGACTCTGGTCTCCTGGTACAAGTAGCGGCACGAAACTTTAGCGCTGACCGTTATTGCGCACAAAGCGTTTTGAGAAAACATTCATTGCACGTACAGCTAGAGAGTGGAATTCTCTACCGGAGTCTGTGTTTCCTGTAAGATACAACCTGGGAGTCTTTAAGTCAAGAGTGAATAGGTTACTTCTAGGCAAGCGTGCTCCATCTTCGACCACATCATCGCTTACCATCAGGTGAGATAGTGGTCAAACGCGAGCCTATCAAATATAAAAAAAAAAAAAAAAAAAAAAAAAAGTAAAAATTAAGGTACCTGAGGGGGGCTAGAGGGATGAAGGGCGAGCGTGCGTAGCGCCAATTGGCTCTACAGTCGCATTCTGTTCCCCGCGCGCCAAATGCGCAGCAATTATCGTTCAGCGCTAGACTTACGTGCAGCTACTTGTAATTTATGAATCTCTACCCTATTTATAACCAAATAATTAAAAAAAAAAAAAATTCTTTAAGCCTCAGAATATATTTTGTGATTCTGATCTCCTGGTAGTTTGTAAATCTATACCGCTCAGGATTAAAGCCCCGGAAACACTTCTTCTTCTTGATTCTGGGCTCCTGGTGGGGTGTGTGAAGCTATACAGCTTAGGATTGTAGCCCCGAAAATACGTATTCATGGTTCTGGTCTCCTGGTACTTTGTGAGTCTTTACCGGTCATGTTTTCAGCACTGGAAATACTTCTCATTTTTCTGGTCTCCTGGTAATTTGTAAATCTCTACCTCTCCTAATACCAGCCTCGGAATATGTTTTGTGATTCTGATCTCCTGGTAGTTTGTGAATCTACACCGTTTAGGATTATAGCCCCGGAAACACTTCTTCTTGATTCTGGTATCCTAGTGGTTTGTGAAGCTATACAGCTTAGGAATTGTATCCCCGAAAACACCTATTCATGATTCTGGTCTCCTGGTACTTTGTGAGTCTTTATCTCTCATGATTTCAGCCCTGGAAATAATTCTCATGTTTCTGGTGTCCTAATACTTTTTGAGCGTGTGCGCTCGTTCAGCCTGACTTTGGATTTCTACTTCCACCTCAGCCTTCGCTAAGTCTTGTCATTTACCGGGATAAAAAGTAGCCTATGTGTTAATCCAGGTTATGACCTACGTGTGTGCAAAATTTAATTGTAATCCCTTCAGCCGTTTTTGCGATACCTTCAGCCAAACATACAAACATACAAACTTTCGCATTTATAATATTAGTAGGATACCAATTAAATTAAATTGGGCACGCGCGGTGGATTATGGCCCACTCCCTCTCACAGAGAGGAGGCCTGTGCCCCAGCAGTGGGGAACATTAAAAGGCTGATGATGACCAATTAAATTAAAAATTAAAAAAAAACCCAGAACATTTTAAAAACACAAAAGAGCTGATGATCTTGAAAGGGCTAAACCGATTGTTTTTTTACCATTGATAGGCCTGCGCCTGTCGACTATCTCACCTGATAGTAAGCGATGATGTGGTCGAAGGTGGAGCACGCATGCCTAGAAGTAACCTATGCACTCTGATAAAACAGTCTTTCTTAGACTGTTTTATTTGAAAGCAGGTTTTCCATCGCTAGAAAACCTGCTTTCAAATAAAAAAACTCATTCAAATCGGTTCACCCGTTTAAGAGCTACGGTGCCACAGACAGACATACATAGCGGTCAAACTTATAACACTCCTCCTTTTGCGTCGGGGGTTAATAAAAATAAACATTTGATTAGTTTAAACTAGTGTCCGACCGAAATTTCGGTTTCGGTTTCGGTTTCGGCCAGTTTCGGCCAAAAAATCAAGTTTCGGCCCGAGTTTCGGTTTCGCCCAAAAACTTACAACATCGTACCTTCGGGTCGCGCTCGGCTAACGTCGGGCGCGCTCGGCACGGCTGTTGATCTCAGTAAGTATGTCAAAAACACTGTTTTTATTTTTAATTAGATAATTAGTTATAAAAAATAAAAAGTTTAAGTATAGATTTGTTACTATATTATACTTGTTGATTTGTTATCATAACCTATGTTATGCACCTTACATAATAAAAAAAAAGGTTCGCTAAAATGATTACCAAAGGTGATCAATTTGATTATTTTGATTATCTAATTATATTTGAATTAGCCATTCGAGGCTAACTGATTGTGATATTTGTGAGTATAATTAAAATGTAAGTAACTGAAAATAAATAAACATAATATATGAGCATCATATTTTAATAATAAATTTGTTTTATTTTATACCACCATTAAAAAATCGCTAACTTTGTGTTACAAATAATGTATTTTTTTCACTTTATAGGGTAGTTAAATTTTCAAATAGAACCTCTGTAACTGTGCTGAAATTTCATTGTGATAAATCTTTGAAAGTAGAAACCTGTAATCATAGGTCGGCGAGATATTAATTTTAGAAAAAAACGGGCTTACTAACATTTTTTCGACTTTTAAAGGACTTTTTTTTTTATAAAAGGTTCGGTTTCGGTTTCGGCCGAAACTACAATCAAACCGAACCTTCGGTTTCGGTTTCGGCAAAATAACATGTTTCGGTCGGTCACTAGTTTAAACACTTTCATTCAAAATTTCCGAAAGAAGGGTAGATGTGGATATAGTGGTCGATCAATTGATATTCGATTATTTGGCATTCGATTTGCCATAATACACCCGTGGGAAACTGGAAATTTTATTTTTTTTTCTTCGCCCTTTCTCGGGCAGGCTTTTTTTTCCGAGATCGCGCCTGTTTCAATGATTCCACATATTGTCCAGTTGCGTTGACACTTGAGACACAAAACTACACCAATTTTACATCACAATATCCACCAGGAATCAATAAACGAATAATTAAAACAGCCACTGAACTGCACTCGAGAAAATCGCCAAAAATTCCTCCCAATAATTTGAATGAGGTCTTTTCTTTTTATTTTTTTGGCGGGTTGGGATAGAGATTTTGTCCGTGGTGGATTAGACGTATGCTATCCTACATTCAGAATTCACTATATGGTTAGCGAGTTTTGTAAATAAGACTTTTTTCTTTATTGTTGATAGGCACGCGTTTGACCACTATCTCACCTGATGATAAGCGATGATGTGGTCGAAGATGGAGCACGCTTGCCTAGAAGTAACCTATTCACTCTTGGCTTAAAGACTGTATACATAATATACGAGTAGGTTGTTTGGATAAATTATTTGAAATGGTTCACAAGGATGCGAAAGGACCAAGTACCAATACCGCATAACTTGGAGAGGCATTTTTCGTAAGTGTGTGTGAGGAAACGATGAAAATAAAGGAAGGGCCAAGTGAAAATTAAAATATAATAAAAATATTCAAAACCCGACTGTAAAAAAAAAACAAGTAAAAAGTTTCAATCAAGTCGAAAGGTTGGAGTCGCGCCACAAGATTAACTTCAAATCTTTTGTGGTGCGGGTACCGACTCACCATCTAGAGACTTTCTTGAAGGAAGAATTTTGGCCGACGGGTGTCGTGTTTCGGCGTTTTCGCGGACGGCTACATGACACCACGACTCAGCGCAATACGTCGCCGACCTAACGTAGTTTAGATTTTATGTTTTTATTAATATTATGTATTAGTTTATTATTTTTTAAGGTTACTAATGTTGTGTATTTTATCTATGGGCCTTAGATGCCTGAAAATAAAGAATTATTATTATTATTATTATTATTATTATTTTTCAAGCAATCTGATGCAGTTGGTAGAATTTATATTAGTTCAATCACAGATTCGATCGGTCAGGTTTTTTATTATTCTTTTATTATGTAGAGGTTTTTATTATAGGACTTGCCTCCTCGAGCCCTTTATTTGATACCCCACATAACTACGTCATTTTTTTTCACTGTAAGGTGAGTATAGACTAGAGCATTTACTAGTTATAGAACATCGAGCATTCGCTATTTTTAAATTTACTCGAACAACACTTCGAATATGACGCTCGATGTTTTGTTACAACCTGATTTTAAAAACCAATTAGCGTTTTGGTGTAACATTTTGTCGAGCAAAGGCACGCAAATTGTAGGTCCGATATATCAACAAAGAGTTTACGCAAGTTAGAAAGAAATGTTACAGGTAAATGCTCACTCGCCATGAGCATTACGTCGAACAGCGTCGAACATTCGCAAGAACGTTACATTACATGGAAATGCTTTAGGAAACTGAGCATTTGTCTGTATTGTACCATTCGTAAGAACGTTACATTAAACTGTAATGCTCTATCAAATGCTCTAGTCTATACACAGCTTTAAGCAAATTGGCATCTCCAGAGGCCATGAATTTTTTTTAATGTCACTTACTCGTATCTAAGAACACTTGGGCTGTCAAAACGCATCTAACGATATCTTAATCATGTCAATCCGTCCAGCGATTTGGAAGATATGTGGTAATAAAATATAATACATAATACCTACAAGATACACGCGAAAAACATAACCCTTTTCCAGCAATGTAATGAAAATATACATAGAGTAGGTACTATTGATGACAAAGGTGCATGGAGAGCCTAAGGTCGACTTTTGACTGTGAGGTTTTGCATTACGTATCATGACTTTCATGAGACGACTAGGTGGCGCTGTTCAATCATGAAAATAACACTGCAAAGCTTATAAACCTTATTATGCAGAGGCAGATAATAAGGTTTTTAATACCTAAAATAATTACTAAGTAATAATAATATATTTATATTCAAATAAACAAAAATTACTATATTTTCTTATTTCCGAGTACTTAATACAGCGCCATCTAAACCAAACTAAATAAGCCAATTGGTACTATATCGGTTAATTCGACTACAGATGGCGTCGATCACAAATAATAAAAATCCCTACATTCACAAAGTAGCTCTTATTTTCACGTTCCAGAATAAATAGTCAGTAGCTCAGGTGGATAAGCATGGCAGAATAACATAGATCGTTCAACAGGGCACCGGTTCGCAACCCAGCTCTCTGTCGACTTTTTTTAAATTTAATTATTCTAATATATAATTTATATTCTATTTTTTGTATTTTTAAACGTTTTTATTTTATTTTTTGTTATAAATAATATAAAAAATATGAGGTATAAGATGTATAAATGAATATAGGGATAATATACAAGTATACATATACTACTATATATAACATTATATAAATATATATTATATAAATTACTTTCATAATTGGTGGTAAGTATTAGTATTATTAGTAAAAAACATTTATGTAGAAGATTTAGATATATTTTTCTTACAGCTTAAGATTTACTAAGTTTAATTCTCGTAAAGGATAAGAAATGAAACTATTTTATTGATTATAGTTTAAGACATTTAATTCTCAAAGAAGAATACAATTTATGTCTTTCTTTCTTATAGAATGTATAACCTAACCTAGCAGTTTTACATCCAATTAACAATGATTTAATTCACTTGTTAAGGAGAAATACAAGTAAAATTAATTTTTATACAGTCAATATTAAACTACCCTCAATTCTTTTGAGATTTATGATACAGGTTAAAGTCGCTAAACAACTTCGATATAATAAAGAGTAGGATAATTTCAACTCATTGCGTAATGACGCAATAGTCCAGTGGCTATGGTATCGGTAAATTTTATGCCACCGAGTTCGAATCCTAGTTATTACGAGCTTTGCTTTATAAGGTTTGTAATGTCGTAGGAGAATTTGTGTTAAAATTAAGTAATATTGTGACTAGCAAAAAACAAGATAATGTTCTTTAACGAGAGATGTATATTTTCCAATCCAACTACTATACTAGCGCCATCTATGTCGTTCAAGACGTATTATTAAGGCGATGAAACCCTGTACAAACGATTTTGGTTTGGAATTCTCCATGCAGGTCTGTCTTCATTAGTACGCCCTATTTCGGTAAATTTGTTCCAGCTGCCACATCTAATACACACTCGAATTCGTCAAGACTGTTCGAACAAATAGTGTGACAGGTCGCCGAATTCGAGTACCCAGTTATTTGGATAGTCGATGCGGGCTACCGAGAAAGTCAAACGTAATTCTCTAATTTACCCTTTTTTGTAGGTGGGAAATCATCAAATAACTTCTCTCTCTCGGGTGGAGAGGGCGGGCGTGTCAGACTATTACTGACTAAAACCCACCCTTGTTCCTTCAGTTGCCTGTGCCAGGAGTCAAAGTAACTCTTTCGAACAATCCCGCAACCCTGGCAGGTCCACATAGGGTTGGCAACTTTTTTTAAAGAAATAGAGTATATCTGATTTCAGACAGGGTAAATAAAGAGTACCACCTTAAAAAAAAAGAGTATATATTTTATCTTTATTTTCAGAAGATATTTTTTGTGGCTTTTCGGCACATAACAATTTTTCATAATTTTTAAAAGAATTATATTACTCCAACAATCCTAATCTATTTTTTTTAGCTTAAGTTAGCCACTGACTTGTGATTTTTGTCACTGGGACTTTTTGTTACCCAGTCGAGTGCTATGAAGATACATGGGAGTGCGCTGATCATGGTGACGTGACAATACGGTGACAAATAGTTCCTAGGTGACTGTCACCCGACCTGTGCATTCTACAAGGCGACTTTTTGTCACTAAAATGAGCGCGTTTTGTTGCCCAGTGACTTTTCAAGTGGGCGCATCGTGGGTGACAGTGATAAAAAGTCACGGTGACAAAAATCACAAGTCAGTGGCTAGCCTTATTTTTTATTAATTTCAATGGACATACGTTACATTTTTTTTGTGTAACCCCTTTCTTCTTTTTTTTAGAGTACGGTTGGCAACCCTAGGTCCACTCCTTAGCTGTGCACACAATGAAAGTATTCCCAAAACGTTCGCATACAAAAGAGTACTCTTACAATCAGACACTAATGCGTTAGTTATGTCCTTTGTCTGTTCGCGGAACTGTCCGTCTGCCTGTCGGAGTGACGTCACGTGCGTGACCCTTACAACCCGACTTACGCATGCTACCCACAGTCGCACCTGCCAGTTGACTTCCGGGCTCATATTTATGATGTAGTCATTGTATATATACAGTTACATAAATGTTTGAATACATGGCACAAGATTAATTGTTATATGACTGAACTACGTTTGATGACTAGTGTTATAAATAGAATAAATTACCTTCCGTGTCAAAAGGTCCTAAAATCCAATTATTGATGAAGATATCTGTTCCGTCCGATTGCATTTCCGAACGCAACCTTTGGCTGTGAAACCTTTTTTTTTAGGACTCTGTGGGTTTTTTACGCATCTGTCGACTTGTTGGTTTTGAACAATAGTAAAAACTTGTTAAAAATATTATTTTGGGGCTTGTGTTTTAAATCTAGTCTATAGGTTTTGGAGCTAATTGTTTGCGATTGAACTAGTTTTGATAAAAACCCCATTTGATGTAGTGGTGAAACGGGTTAATTTGTAAAACTTAAGTTTGGTTGGTTCGCGAGAGACCACGCACTGTGTGGGATGCACCGCGCCTGTTGGGGTCAACTTTAGAATCTGGTATACCTACTGAACAATCACTACACTCTTCATTTAACACACATATAGCCAGGTTGGTCCCCGGACGAAAGACTTCAGAAACCTTGGGTAAGTCTTGTAAAACATTTAGACGCACCGCGCCTGTTGGGGTCAACTTTAGAATCCGGTATACCTACTGAACAATCACTACACTCTTCATTTAACACACATATAGCCAGGTTGGTCCCCGGACGAAAGACTTCAGAAACCTTGGGTAAGTCTTGTAAAACATTTGGACGCACCGCGCCTGTTGGGGTCAACTTTAGAATCTAGTATACCTACTGAACAATCACTACACTCTTCATTTAACACACATATAGCCAGGTTGGTCCCCGGACGAAAGACTTCAGAAAACTTGGGTAAATCTTGTAAAACATTTGTAGGTTATTCGATTAGCTCTGCGCATCGCAGACAGTGGCACGGATTCTCTTGTTCAATATCTAAACTAAAATTAGAGAATTGCTATCTTTTACTAAAAGGCAGTGCGAGAAAAGGACGGCTATAGCTATGCACTAAGTTAGAGATGTCAAACTAGTTTACGCCTTGCGCTTCGCCGTGTTTTTAGACGGCATGTTTTTACGTGTACCCTTAATTTGTATGGAAATATTAGTTCAAACTAAATTTGACAGCTCTAATTTACGTCTGTCTCTTTCTTGTTTTATTAGAGAGAAAAAGATAGCAATAGCCTAAATTAAGTTTAGTTTGTGCATAACAGAATCAACACCACTTTGCGACGCAGTTGCGAGCCAGGGGTCCGGCTAGCGCGCTTCTACAACTCTTGTCTCCTCGATTTGGATTCTTTGCCCTGGCTTGGTTGCATACAATATCTTTAGAACATTCCAACTGCTAAGGTTACATAGCCGCTTACATAGTCAGACTATAGGTATAAAGTTCCATCCAGGGTCGCGGGGAGTGTTTGAAAGTCACCGGCCCTTGAACGCAATAGGCAACTGAAAGAACATGGGTGGGTTTTAGTCAGTGGATGTTGATCCAGGGATCCTCTGCCTGGCTGGAGAAGCGCAACGGCGTCCTCACCTTCCGCCTGACGCAGGTCCTCACCGGACACGGCTGTTTCGGGAGGTTCCTGTTCAGGATTAGGCGGGAGGAAACGCCCGGGTGACACCACTGTGTAGATTGCCTAGAGGACACGGTGGGGCATACGGTGGAGGTCTCCCCCGATTGGGCGGAGCATTACCGTGTCCTCGTGGAGGCGATCGGCGGAAGCGACCTCTCGCGCCCGGCTCTGATCCAGGCCATGGTACGCAGCGAGAAGGAATGAAAAGCTTTCACCTCCTTCTGCGAAGCAGTAATGCTCGCGAAGGAGGAGGCGACGCCCTCACGTCCCTAGCAGCCGCCGCAGGAGACGCCCCGGGCGTCGGGAGACGTATGGCGACTCCTGGCTACCCTAGGCGCGGGCTTGCGGGCGGCGAGTAATGGGTAGATCGCCGTCCGATAAAGGCCAGGCCTGAGTCGACGGCGCGTAGTGTTCCACGCGCACCTGAAAGAGATGTCAGCAGTACCAGACGGGGCTCGTTAGGGCATCGGATGCCTGCCTGGGGTCGCGGATAAATTCGAAAGAGAGTTACCGCGGCAGGTGTAACTTGTCTTGTTTACTAACAAATTACTAATACCTTTTTATTTTATTTTTTGTGTACTACTGACAACACTACTAACGCCTTCTTTATAATTTTGTTATACTGTGTTGTTGTTGTTTTTTTTTATAGACTGTATTGTCTGAAATAAATTCAATTCAATTCAAAACATTTATTTCAGACATTATCAGTCCATAAGGTGTAACAAAAACAAACACAATCAAAATCAAATCACAAGAAAATTAAAATTAAATCAAAAATAAATTAAAATTAAATCAAAAATAAATTAAAATTAAATCAAAAAATTAATTAAAATTAAATAAAAAAATTAATTAAAGTTAAATCAAATTAAAAACAAATCAAAATCAAATCAAAGTAAGACGAGGCAAGATAAGGAACAAGGTTGCGTTTTAATCAGTAAAAGTCTGACACGCCCTCCCACTCCCAGAGCGGGAGAAGTCATTGGATGATTTCCCAGCTACCAAAAAAAAACTAAACTTGTTTACCTATCAGTTTTTAGTTAAATACTAGAGCCCCTGAAACCATAAAGAAGCAATTTATAAGACTTACTTGTCTTCAGGATGGAGAGTGATGACCACGTTAGTGGCAGCCGCCAAAGAGCCAGCGTTGCAAACTGCCAAGATCCCCATCGCCGTGCGATGTTGTGTCTGTAACAACCGTAATTAAATATATATCATTACAAGTTTTTATTTAGTTTCACCTGTCCCGTTGTCTGGTCCAATCTTGCAAGCTAAATTAGACCCACTTCTCGATGTCCGATTGGACTCAAAGAAGAAACCCAAACTCCATAGAATCTTGGACCTGAGCCTTTAGACAAAATACTTTTCTGTTAACGTTAACGCTAACGCTTCGTGCAAAATGTATGGCAAAGAAATTACTGGGCGTGAGTCACGTGACAGTTCTCTGTCAAACGCTACGTGCAAAATATATAATATAATATATTCCACAACTATCACACAACGCCATCTAGTCCCAAGCTAAGCAGAGCTTGTGTTATGGGTACTAGACAACTGATAAACATACTTATATATTTCTAAATACATACATATTATAGATAAATTACACCCAGACACAGAACAAATGATCGTGCTCATTACACAAACATTTGTCCTGGGTGGGAATCGAACCCACGACCTCCGGCATAGCAGTCAGGGTCACTAACCACTAGACCAACAGGCCAGTCGTTGCCATACATTTTGCACGAAGCGTTAGCGTTAATGTTAACAGAAAAGTATTTTGTCTAACCCCCCTGGCGTTACAGGGCTGGAATTTGGCCATACATTAGAGAATATAATATGAATGTTTCACGAGCCCAATTTTCACGTCTCCCAGCAATGGCCAAATTGGTAAAATCAGACAGCGTTTACGTCATTTTAGGTTATTTTTCTACTTTTGGGACTTTGTTTAAAGTAAATCTGGAACGGGCACACGCTAGGAAATAATTTCAAAGGATCACCCTTTGAAATTCCCTCGTTATAGAAATCAATAACGAGGGCTATATATATAATATGAAACGCACACGTACTGTACTGCAGCACCTGCAGCCTATCACGATGAGGTTTTAGGTAAAAACTGTAAGAACAACAAAGAAGTTCCAAACAAGTTACTTTTCAAGCAGTCTGATGCAGTCGGTGGCTGTTATTTTAGTTCAATTATTGATTTCATGCCACCAACATTTTTTCATGGCATAACGGATGGTTCCCTGCGCAGAGCATACATGGAGACGGAGGAACCGGTTGCGCACGTTTTCCTTGAGTGCACGGGCGTCGCTGATACACGTATAGGAACATCAGGATCACCGAATTCCCTAACAGACGCCCTGAATAAACTTGGAGGCCTAATAATCTCCTCCTGAAAAGAGTAGGCCGTGATAAAAATAAAGGCCACTACGGCCCACCTGTACATTGACCCACCATGGACTGAGTCCGGAAACCATATTTCCAGATGGATAGAACATACAGAGGTGATTATTGCAGTTACTTTATTGAAGTTGAAGACTGTGCCCTTAGAACCTTATCCACAATAAACCAACAGAGTTACAGACTCGAGATATATTTTTAATTGAACATCACGTCTAAACGACTAGTCTTATATCTTTGAAAAAAATATATGTTACTCTAGACAATTTTCTTCGTAGTTTGATATGTGAATATTAGAATTTTTTTTTTTTTTTTTTTTTTCATTATTTCTAATTTTGAATTAGGAAAGTCTTGTGTATGGATGTGGATGGCTATAAGAATAGGGGAAGGCCAAAGAAACGATGGTTGGACTGTGTGAAAGAGGATATGGGCAAAAAGGGGGTGACTACAGAGATGACGACTAATAGAGGAGTATGGAAGAAAACGACATGTTGCGCCGACCCCAAATAAATTGGGATAAGGGCAGGAGAATGATGAGTGTAATTAATTTGTAAAGTTACGTCTAACGCGGATAAAAAATTGAGAATCACGCAAGAACTATTAAGCGTATTTTTAAGAAACCTTCACCATTTTAAAGATCATTTAATTATTTATATTTTAGTATACGTGTTTTAGTATAATACCTCTTGTTTTATGTGTAAAAAACTAATAATGCGTCTAATTCCGGACAGCGTTTCTTGATGAGCGAGTCTTATTACTGGGACATACGAAGCGTTACGTGAGCTCAGCACAGAACACGCAAGCTAACCACTCAAGGTCTTTGGCAGTTAATAGGGTCTTAATCTACGTTGACATCAACCAGCTCCTTGCACCAAGGTGTATTAAAGAGGGTCGCGGGAGGTTCGGAAGAGTAATTTCTTTCTTCTTTCTTTCTTTCTTTCTTTCACGCGGCCCTGGAAATCAACAGGCAACTGAAGGAACGGGGGTGGGTTTTAGTCAGTAAGAGTCTGACACGCCCTCCCGCTCCACATAGAGCGGGAGAAGTCAACAGATGATTTCCCACCCTCAAAAAAAAAAACCGGCCAAGTGCGAGTCGGACTCGCGCACGACGGGTTCTGTACCATTCCACACTCCCTCAGAGACAAATTTAAAGAGATTAATATTATGACTGTTCCCTCTCAATATATTTATGAGAATCTCATGTATGCACATAAAAATATTAATCTGTTTAAAAGATACAGTGATATCCATAGCATAAATACTAGGAACAAACACAAATTTATTGTACCAAAAACCAGGCTCAAGAAAAAAATAGGTGGTTCGTTTAGATGTCAATGTATACGTTTCTATAATAAACTTCCTAGCCAAATTCAAGAACTAAGCATAAATAAATTTAAATCATTTATTAAACGTAAGCTATGCCAGAAAGCTTTTTACACAATTAATGACTTTCTTGAGGACAAAAAGGCGTGGGATTGAGCTGCTTCAATGATATACATGAGCCATTGTTTTCATATGTACTACTTACTGATGAAAAATTTTTTATATATATATATTTTTTTTTAATATTCGTTTTTGACATGAATACTTGTATAGTATTGTATTATATTTTTTATTTTATTTTTTTATTGACATTTTATTATTATTATTTTTTATTTTTTTTTTGACTTGAATACTTTGTTAAGTATTATATTTATTTTTATTTTTTTGATTGACATATTATGATTACTATTTTGTTTGACACAAATATTTACTTTGTATAGTATTATATTTTTTTTTTTTTTTGATTACTTAATTATTGTAAATGTGAGGACTATGTGGGTTATTATTATTATTTTCTCCTCCTTTTTACAGTAATTTTCAACGTTGTCTGACAGTTTGAGTACTTTTGCGGCCTACCCAAATGTCTTTTCTTTGGTATTGTTCGTCATGTCATTGAGCTCCTTAGTGGTTTTTAAGTTGAGCTATTCGACTATTGACAAATGCTTGCACTGACTGGACAGGTCCACTCAAATATGTTTGGTTCTTTCTTCAAAAGACCACTACAGACACTAAGCTGCATGGTCCTCATATAGAATAATGTGAATGCGAGAACTATGTATGTCGTTATATTCATGTAGTTTTTATGATTGTCTGGCAGTTTGAGTATTTTTTGCGGCCTACTCAAATGTCCTTACTTTGGTATTGTTCGTCGGTTCGTTGAGCACCTCAGAGTTCTGAGTTGAGCTTCGCGATGACTGACAAATGCTTGCACTGTCTGAACAGGTCCACTCGAATTCGTGTGTTGCTTTCTTCATAAAGCTCATCCCAGACATAAACGTACATGGTTCTCATATGATCTAACCAGTCCACATTGTATGGATTTGGAACACTAAAAGAGACTTTGACCTCTGAGTTTGTTTCGGTGTTTCTTCTCAGGGTAGTCAGCTAGGAAACACCGGCCTCATCTAGCTTAAACTGACAAAAAACATTGACGTGTAAAAGTGTTCCTTGTAACCTATTTACTGAATAAACATCATTTATCATTTATCATTTATTATCTATACAAACAGCAAAAAAAAAATCATGACTGTTGTATGGGAGCCCCACTTAAATATTAATTTTATTTTAATTTATTTTTAAAGTGAATAATATAACTCAATATTCTGTGAATATTTCAAGCGTCTACCTGTTGCCGTCATCAATGTCAAGCAAAAAAGGTCACGTTTGTTGTATGGGAGCCCCACTTAAATATTAATTTTATTTTAATTTAATTATTTATTTTTAAAGTGAATAATATAACTCAATATTCTGTGAATATTTCAAGCGTCTACTTGTTGCCGTCATCAATATCAAGCAAAAAAGGTCACGTTTGTTGTATGGGAGTCACCCTTAAATATTTGTTTTATTTTAATTATTTATTTTTAAAGTGAACATATAATTAAATATTCTGTGAATATTTCAAGCGTCTACCTGTTGCCGTCATCAATATCGAGCAAAAACGAGCAATAAAAGGTCATGTTTGCGGAATGGGAGCCCCCTTAAATATTTATTGTATTCTGTTTTTTAGTATTTGTTGTTATAGCAGCAACAGAAATACATCATCTGTGAAAATTTCAACTGTCTAACTATCACGGTTCCTGAGACACAGCCTCGTGACGGACGGACGGACAGCGGAGTCTTAGTAATAGGGTCCCGTTTTACCCTTTGGGTACGGAACCCTAAAAATGTGTATTAAAGAGATGATAATGTCCATCATGAAGTCCTTGGATAGGGTTTCCTAGATGCATCATAATATTGCGTTGTACTTGTAACCGCGTCAGAGCAACATCCGTTCGAAGGTAATCAGTACCTCATGAACGACACACTCCAGTCATAATAATTATGACTAAGACATTAGTGTCAATTAAAATAATTATAATTACTATCGTTTACGACTTTTGTATTACTGACAAATGGCTCTATACAACGTAAATATAGTAAACAAGAAATGACGTAATAATATTTATTTCTTAACACCTAGTCACACAGCGTCTGTACTTAATGCAACTGAGAAGTTTTGTAAGAATTGAAATACCACTCAATAATCAAAACCAATCAACCTGCCTAGCCTTTTCCCAACTATCTTGGGTCGGCTTCCAGTCTAACCGGATGCAGCTGAATACCAGTATTTTACATGTAGCGACTGCCTATCCGACCTCCACAACCCAGTTACTGGGTAATACAATACCCCTTGGTAAGACTGGTTGTCAGACTTTCGGGCTTCTGACGACCCGTAACGACTGTCAAAAATCCACAATTAACAACCAGAAACAACGGCTTCCGAGGCACGGAGGAGTCTTGGTATGTAAAGATGGTCACCCATCCATGGACCAACCCCGGCAAGCGAGCTTAACCTGATGGATCGACCCGTGCGGCTGTTATTACTTTAGCCACGAGCTCCTAAAATCTCAAAAATCAAAACCATAAGTCATTTATTCAAACCAGGCTGAGAGCCAGCACTTTTTGAACGTCAAAGTTCTACATAAACACAGTCCCGCAAAAACGCCCGCCCGTAACCACTTCCTAGTTCTAGTGTTTCTAGTCTTCGCCTAGTCCTAGTCCTAGTTCCAGATTTTTTTGGGTGGAAAATCGTCAAACAACAGAACTTCTCCCGCTCTGGGTGGAGCGGGAGGGCGTGTCAGACTTTTTCTGACTAAAACAACCCCGAGTTCTTTCAGTTGACTGTGCCCTCAGGGCCAACCTTTTGTTTTTTGGGGGTGGGTAATCATCCAATGATATCTCTCGCTCTGGGTGGAGCGGGAGGGCGTGTCAGACTCTTACTGACTAAAACCCACCCCTGTTCCTTCCCTGCCCTGAGTGCCCAGGGGCGCGGTAACTCTGTTTCGTATTTATCCACAACCCTTGGGCAGGGCCACCCTGGCCTTGAGTGACTCGTTCGATCACTCCCGCGACCCTGGCAAGTCCTAGTTCCACTTGGAGTCTTTATGATCTCTAAATAGTACAAAACAAGTCGCTGTCTGTCTCAGTCTGTTCCTCCGCCTATTTCTTAGGCGTCGTCCTAATAGAAAGCGACCATCGTGCGAACACGCGATCGTCGCGTTTAAATTTGTATGGTAAACCTGATCGCGTTGTCGCGTCGACAGAGGGCGCTTTCCGGTTTTTAAATAACTGGGCATCGTCCTAATATAAAGCGACCATCGCGCGAATACGCGATCATCCTGCTTATTTGCAGGGCAAACCAGCAGGTGTATTCGCTAACTCAGTTGACATCAATTATAATAGGCACTACGGTTTACGGCAAAGTGCCTATCAAATTGATGTCAACTGAGTTAGCGAATACGCCTGCTGGTCGCGTTGTCGCATTGATAGAGGGCGCTTTCCGGTTTTTCCGTACAAATGACTGCAACGATCACGTATCCGCGCGATGATCGCATTCTATTCGGACGACGCCTTATAGAACACTAGCGACCGGCCCCAGTTTCACACGGGTACAATTATAAACCTAACCTAAACCTTCCTCATGAATCACTCTGTCTATTGTTGAAAACTACATGAAAATCCGATCAGTAGTTTTTGAGTTTATCGCGAACAAACGCGACTGGCGACTTTGTTTTATAATATGTAATGATGCAAGGGATTTTAGTAGCTTTCACCTATAAAAAAAAATTAATATTTTCAAAAACCCGACTGTAAAAAACAACAAAGTTCCAATAAGCACTTTTCAAGCAGTCTGATGCAAAGGTGGCAGTTATTTTAGTTCAATTTTTGATTTCATGCATAGTTCATATTTTTTTTTTTACAATTGAGTTATATTTTTGGAATCTCCTACTCGAACCCTTTATCTTGATACCCCACTTTATATAGTTCGAAGACTTTATTTTTTTTCTTTTTCACAATATGGCGTCTGGTTGTTGCCATATTGTCATCATCATCTCAGCCTTTTAATGTCCCCACAGTTGGGGCACAGGCCTCCTCTCTGTGAGATCCAACACGCGGGCCCAATGTGGATGCCATATTTATTTATTTATTTTATTTATTAAACTTAATGCACAAGTTTATTACTGTACAATGGCGGACTTAATGCCTTAGGTCATAGTGTATTTTGATTAATTACTGTCATGTCTTTAGCAGCACTCGTAAGACTAAGACGAATCAATTGACGTAAGAATTATCAAAATCGGCCCGAGCATTTGGTCTCTATAGTGCCACAAAGGAACATACATACATACATAGGCTGATAAACACATTACCCTCCCTTGCGTCGCCCAGTCGGGTAAAAAGAGCGATAAACGTGGAACATTTGTGTACCTATACAAAGTGGAGACGACCATAAATTAGTCCCATAGTAAAAGTTGTTCATAATGGTGAGTGTTTTCATTTATTGTCCTTCACCTTGAATAATTTACACCCTTGCGAAGACAAGGCGAGATAATTTCTGCGCTGGGAAAGCTAACTAAAGTCATAATAAGTCAATCTCCAATGCAGAAAGTGAGGAAACGATAGCGAGATACTACTAATCTTGGATGCAATCATTTAATTCCTGGTTGACTTTAGTGACGATTCTCTTGTTCCATAACTAAACTAAAAAAACTTTTTTTTACAAAAAATAGATCCGACTTTCATAAAAAAATAGAAACGACTTCCAAAAAAAGTGCAAAATAACTTTAATTTCGGCAGTCGGTGTTTCTGGTTTGGTGTCTTCGTTTTTTAACACCGACTGCCGAAAAAGTTATTTTGCACTTTTTTTGGAAGTCGGTTCTAAAATTTTTTTGTAAAAAGGTTTTTTATTTTTCACTTTTTAGTTGTGGTTCCCCATTAAATTGTGTTAACAATACATAGAAACTAGATCGCAGCAATCGCGGTTGATTTGCTGTCAATTTTTGAAGAGTTCCGTTGTCCGTCTCCGAAACTCATCATCAGATCTCTATGAAATTTAAATGGGGCCATTCAGAGTAAACCCCTTGTGGAGGGTAAGCGGAACAGGGTGTAAAATCCCGCAAACCTCCATTGAAAAGGGAGGATCCTCCGACTAGACGGGTGTTGTGTCTGGTCCGGAGGATGCTCCCTTTTCAATGGAGGTTTTCGCATACCTCCACACCCTTTCGAACAAAAAAAAGAATTTTGCAAATGCGCCAATAAATGACAGAGTTATGCCCAATCATACATTTAAAAAAAGGTGCGAGAAAACGGCTATAGCTATGAACTAACTTAGAGATGTCAAACTAATTTACGCTTTGCGCTTCACCATGTTTTTAGTCGACATGCTTTTACGTGTACCCTTGATTTGTATGGAAATAATAATTCGAAACTAAATAAATAGCTCTAATTTCCATTCGTCTCTTTATTGTTTTATTAGCGAGAAAAAGATAGCAATGGCCTAAATTAAGTTTACAACAGAATCGGCACCTTTGTCTCACATTAACGCATTTAATATACATTGGTCACAGTATCTACTACGCATCAGACATCTTTAAGGACAGCACTTATAAATAACGTTAGTATTAGTGATATCAATCAAGTGTCAGGTGTTTGTCCGCCTAAGGACGCCCTTAGGAATATTTTATCAGAGACAATTACATCTAAAGCGATACGCGATGAACATGTAGAACGCCATTAGGCTAGCTGCGACGAAACAACGATCGTAGGCCGGTTGGGAATAGATAGACATGCCCCCTAGCCTAGTAACTTTTATAACAGCGCTAACGCTCACGCTTCGTGCAAAATTTATGGCAAGGACATTACCTGCGGAGAGAACTGTCACGTGACTCACGCCCAGTAATGTCGTTGCCATACATTTTGCAAGAAGCGTTAGCGTTAACATTAACAGAAAAGTATTTTGTCTAACCCCCAGGAGTTGCTATGGATGAGTCTAGTAGTAGCCGTCGTCCTAATAGAAAGCGACCATCGCGCGAACACGCGATCGTCGCGTTTATTTGTATGGCAAGCCTGATCGCGTTGTCGCGTCGACAGAGGGCGCTTTCCGGTTTTTAAATGACTGGGCGTCGTCCTAATATAAAGCGACCGGACTTACGTGTCGGACTTCGCACATTTAGGGTTCCGTAAAAAATGAGGGAATCATCAAAGAAAAATCTGATCGAGTTATCGCGTCGACAGAGGGCGCTTTCCGGTTTTTCCGTACAAATGACTGCAACGACCGCGTATTCGCGCGATGATCGCGTTCTATAAAAAATTCATCGGAACAAAATTTTGTGACAGACGACGCACAGACGGACACGTGAGTGACAGCAATAGGGCTCCGTTTGGATCCTTCGGGTACGGAACCCAATCGGTCGTTTGAAGCCTACCTCAATACAGAGTGTAATAGAAATGAGTGGTCATATTTTAAATACTGCTTGAGCCCATATAAATGATCAACTTTCTTCAAGAAAGTCATAGTAAATTCTCTTCCCAAAAAAAAACTTGCCGAACAGTTATCAAAAATTTGTATGCGAGGTATTTTTTTTAGGAGATGTCTGTCTTTCTTGAAGACAATTGTTCGAAGCAGTATTACTAAGACTCCGCTGTCCGTCCGTCTGTCACCAGGCTGTATCTCATGAACCGTGATAGTTCTACAGTAGAAATTTTCACAGATGACATATTTCTGTTGCCGCTATAACAACAAATACTAAAAAACATAATAAAAACAATATTTAAAGGGGCATACAACAAACATGATTATTTTGTCGTTTTTATAGATAACTGTACGGAACCCCTCGTGCGCGAGTCCGACTCGAACTTGGCCGGTTTTATTTTTTATTTATTACGGAAAACAAACAGTGACACATTAAATTTTGTAGACAATAATACAAAGCATGAGGTCACATGTGTAACCAACAACATTTTCCACGGAAAACTAAAACTTAAAAACCACAACATAAACAAAAAACAACCATTATCCTTAGGTGCTCTTTGGCTGCTAAGTAGTAAAGAGAGTGTATTTTCAATTCTCATTATTGTATTGTTTGGTATTTATCATACTCGTAATATTTATTAGTATATTATTCTAGCATAAAGATGTATTTGATTAGTAATTGTATAGTTATTTCGATTTTTAACATTTTATTTTAAATATCTAGGGCATATAGTCACGGCTGACCTCAGGGATCATGCTGATTTGGAACGGGAACGAAGGGCTGTATCTAAGAGAGCTAATATGCTGGCTCGCAGGTTTGCGCGGTGTTCGGATGACGTAAAAATAACTCTTTTCCGAGCATATTGCACGTCTATGTACACTTGCAGCCTGTGGGCTAATTACACGCAGAAAAACTACAGCACCCTTCGTGTCCAATTTAATAACGCTTTCAGGGCGGTTTTGGGTCTGCCCCGCTACTGTAGCGCTTCAGGTATGTTCGCATTGGCACGCACGGACTGTTTCCATGCGACCATGCGGAAGCGATGCGCGTCTCTTGTGCGCAGAGTGCGGGCCAGCACCAATACCGTTCTGAAAATGATAGCAAATAGGTTGGACTGTCCTTATGTGCGACACTGCTGTGACAGACAAGTTACATATAGTGTCGTATATAAGAGACTACTGTAATTAATTTTTGATAATGTATTGTATGTATGTAATCTCGTGACGACATATTATGTAATTATTATTTTTCTGATATGGGTTACCTGAAATAAATAAATTTTAATTTTAATTTTTAATATTTGTAATTTATTATTGTACACCTACCACAGAGTAGTCTCTTTAACCCAAAGATTGACCGGTAGGGAATGCCTTGTTGCATTAAGGCGCTATTAGCTGCCAACGACCTTGAGTGGTTAGCTTGCGTGTTCTGTGCTGAGCTTACGTAACGCGTCGTACGTCCACCCAGTAACAAGACTCGCCCTTCAAGGAGCGCTGTCCGAAATTAGACGCATTATTAATTTATTTCACATAAAACAACAAGTATTAAACTAAAACACTGAGACTAAATTATAAATAATTAAATGATCTTTAAAATGGTGAAGGTTTCATAAAAATACGCTTTATAGTTTTTGAGTGATTCTCAATTTTTTATCCGAGTTAGACATAACTTTACAAATTAATTACACTATGTTATAAAAATATAGTTTCAAATATTCTGAGATCAAATTACGAAGCAAATTGTCTAGAGTATCATATATTTTTTTCAAGGAAATAAGACAAGTCGTTTAGACGTGATGTTCAATTAAAAACCATTAAAAGTCGTATAACTGCGCTTTAAGTCCGCCACTATTGTACATGAAGTTTAAATAAATAAATAAAATAGAAATTTAAAATTTGAAAACCCATATCTTTTACACATTGATTAACGATCCTTTGTGTAAGTGTAAATGTTAAATTAGCGTGTAGCTACGTAGTGCTTACGGAGTTCCCTGATAGGTACAACCTCGGGTCTTTAAGACAATCGGCGGCAGCGACCTCTTGCGCCCGGCCCTGGTCCAGGCCATGGTACGGAGCGAGAGGGAATGGGAAGCAGTCTCCTCCTTCTGCGAAGCAGTAATGCTCGCGAAGGAGGAGGCGGAACGGGTGAGGGAGGCTCAACAACAGAGTCGCCCTCATACCCTCAGCAGCAGCCGTCGCAGGAGACGCCTGGGGCTTCCGGCACCGCGAGACGATCTCCGGCCACCGTAGACCCGGGCCTGCGGACGGCGAGTAATGGGTAGCTCGCCGTCCGATCACCACGAGATCGAAGGCGCGTAGTGTTCCACGCGCTGCGTTCATGACGGGGCCCGTCATGGCCGATACCTGCCCAGGGATTGTGGATACATTCGAAACAGAATTACCGCGCCCCTGGGCACTCAGGGCAGGGAAGGAACAGGGGTGAGTTTTAGTCAGTAAGAGTCTGACACGCCCTCTCGCTCCGCCCAGAGCGGGAGATGTCATTGGATGATTTAGCACCCCACAAAAAAAAGCGTCTGTAAGACAAGAGTAAATAGGTTACTTCTAGGCAAGCGTGCTCCATCGTCGACCACATCATAGCTTACCATCAGGTGAGGTAGTGGTCAAACGTGAACCTACAAGAGTATAAAAAATTGCGCGTTGGTGTCAGCACTCAGAAGTATGCCTGTCAGGTAATCCTACAAAACTACGTCATAACAATAAGATAAGATAACTGCAAATAGTTAGAGCATTTCCTCACTCAAATGATAACAGAAAGATCCGCTAGTCATCTTGTTTTGAAGATCAATCAACAAATAAGTACAAATAATGTTGTTGATCGAGGCCAGTTAGGTTCACGCGTACTAATGTAGTCAGCTAGCTGTTTATAGCTCCCTGGTACTTCAAATAAAACAATATATTTTTAATACACTTATATTAACTTCACTTGTAACTAACTATATGTATAAAAAAATCTTAGAAGTTAAATTTGACCCACTTCCTGGTTTTCGATTAAGCTGTTTTGCGTACATGTTTAGTTTGGATGACAATGGTGCCGATTCTGTTATGCACAAACTAAACTTAATTTAGGCTATTCCTATCTTTTTCTCTCTAATAAAACAAGAAAGAGACGGACGTAAATTAGAGCTGTCAAATTTAGTTGATTAATTAATATTTCCATACAAATTAAGGGTAGACGTAAAAATATGTCGACTTAAAACACGATAAAGCGCAAGGCGTAAACTAGTTTGACATCTCTAATTTAGTTCATAGCTATAGCTGTTCTTTTCTCGCACTGCCTTTTAGTAAAAGATAGCGATTCTCTAATTTTAGTTTAGTTATTGAATAAGAGAATCGGCACCAATGCATGCTTAGTTAAGTGATGTCATTCTTTATCTAATACCGCGGACTAGTTATTTTGTATGCATTCACATGATAAGGGTATCAAATGAAAGGGTTTGCTAAGAAGAACACGAAAGATAAAAAAAAACTTTTTACAAAAAAATACAACCGACTTCCAAAAAAAAAAAAACACTAAAAATTAAAAAATAACTTTACTTTCGAAAGTCGGTGTTTCTGGTTTTGTGTCTTCGTTTTTTGCACAGACTTCCGAAATTAAAGTTATTTTATAATTTTTAGTCTTTTTTTTTTTGGAAGTCGGTTGTTATTTTTTTTTTTTTTTTGTAAAAAGCTATTTTTTTCACTTTTTAGTAGTTATACCCCAGAACTAAAAACCCCAATAACATAGAACGTGAAATTTAAACATAGTCGTAATTGGAGAACACCAAAACGTCATCTAGGTACCTATACGTATATTTTCGTTTTTGTTCAGTTTTTCAAAAAGCAAGCTGAAGCAATTTCGATAAAATTTATATGGGACCAACTCGGGAGTATATTCTATCGGATAAAAAAAGAATTTTGAAAATCGGTCCTCAATTGACAGAGAAATCGGTGTACATACATAAAAAAAAAGAAAAAACATACATACAGACGAACTAACCTCCTCCTTTTTCGAAGTCGGTTAAAAATAAAGTGTGTTTTTTAGTTTTTTTAAACTACAGAAAATTAATATTTATATCATACGATAAACAATCACATAATGTAGGTACCGTTTATCACGGAGTCGTAATATTAACGGGTCAAGGATGTATTCGGTAATATATTCGTAAAGTTGTAACATACCAACTGTGTTATGTAAACGCATCGCTTGAATAAGATACTCATAAAATCAAACAGGTTTTTAGAGTGTACTTGAATCAAGCCTGCAATGGCCGTTCCAACATCAATCAATCTGCCTAGCCTTTTCCCAACTATCTTGGGGTCGGCTTCCAGTCTAACCGGATGCAGCTGAATACCAGCATTTTACATGGAGCGACTGCCTATCTGACCTCCACAGCCCAGTTACTGGGTAATACGATACCCCTTGGTAAGACTGGTTGTCAGACTTTCGGGCTTCTGACGACCCGTAACGACTGTCAAAGATCCACGATTGACAGCCGGGACCAACAGCTTAACGTGCTTGCCGAGGCACGAAGGAGTCTCAGTAAAGATGGTCACCCATCCATGGACCAACCCTGGGGCAAGCGCAGCTTAACCTGATAGATCGACCCGTGCGACTGTTCAATCAATCTGCCTAGCCTTTTCCCAACTATCTTGGGGTCAGCTTCCAGTCTAACCGGATGCAGCTGAATACCAGTATTTTACATGGAGCGACTGCCCATCTGACCTCCACAACCCAGTAACTGGGTAATACGATACCCCTTGGTAAGACTGGTTGTCACTGTTATTACTTTCTAAATATTTTTGAAGATGGGAAATATTCAGATGACTTCTCCCGCTCTGGGGCCGTGGGAGGGCGTGCCAGTGACTGAACCCACCCGTGACCCTTCAGTTTCCCTTGCGTCCTAGGTCTGCCTGTAGTGACTCTTTGTCTGTAGTGACTCCTATTGAGTTGTCCTTGTTAGATCTTATACATGCGTTGCTTTGAAGATTTTAAGAACTCTCGAAGGCCCCCGCTGATGTAAATCCAGGCCGTCCAAACGATTGACCCACTTTCGGGACTAATTTCAAGAAATAAATCTGTGTGACTTAGGTAACTTCTTAGGAGAAGTTTCGGCTGAACGAAATTGCTTTTTGGCTCTCCAGGCGGGTTTTGTACCTATGTTCTGGCAGACAGGCTAGCTAGAATTCTTACGTATATGTTCAAAGCTAAAAAAAAACTCGATTTTTTTAAAAATTACTTGGATTGAAAATTTAGCCCTAATTATCATAAAATACTAAATAAGTTAATAAATCGATGATTACACACAAATGATACGAGACTGTCAGTTTAATGTCTCTATCACGACCTTCAGCTCAAACACTAGTTTTGGTCAAGCCGAATATTCGGCCAATTTTTGGACCGAAGCTGAACTCCAATCAAATCCAGTTTTTTTGGCCGAAAATGGCCAAAACCGAACCTTCAGTCATATCATAGAAACATAAAAAAAAAAACTTCTTATGCCTATGGGTCGGACACTAATTACAATCTATTAGAAACCGTTCAATACAAACAGAACACAAATAGAACAATCAATTTCTGCCCCCAAACTAACCAATGAAGCACTTTCAAAACAACTCTATTGAAGAATTTAGTGGTAGAATGTCAATGGCATCACACTTTAATATTCTCGGTTACGGCACTTGTGCACTACTCATTTCGATGATAAAATCGAATGAGTCACTCGGTCACACCATCGCATCGACCTGTCTGATTGTGACGTCACTTT
Organism: Polia nebulosa; assembly: GCA_951329385.1. Classification (NCBI taxonomy): domain Eukaryota; kingdom Metazoa; phylum Arthropoda; class Insecta; order Lepidoptera; family Noctuidae; genus Polia; species Polia nebulosa. Next base: position 2,787,996 of record OX589606.1, on the reverse strand, counting down.
GCTGTTTGTTTCATACGTAAAACTTTGTTAACTTGTTATGAGATCTTCGTATGATTTGTATCTTTTTGTTTTGTTTTATTTTGTTGGTGAGGTAGATTAGGTCTTGTGCTGTTGATTCTGTTCAGACTGACTGAAATCGGCTTTTAAATTGGTCTTATTTGGTACTGCAAATCTTTTTCAGCCTTTCAGCCTATAGGAGTCTGTTTCTGTGTAAAGGCCTCTCCAATAGGGATGATTCCGAGGTACAAAGATAATAATTCTGTGTAGTCCATAAGTTAGACTAATCAAAAATAATAATTCTGTGTAGTCTATAAGAGACTAATCAAAAATAATAATTCTGTGTAGTCTATAAATTAGACTAATCAAAAATAATAATTATGTGTAGTCTATAAGTTAGACTAATCAAAAATAATAATTCTGTGTAGTCTATAAATTAGACTAATCAAAAATAATAATTATGTGTAGTCTATAAGTTAGACTAATCAAAAATAATAATTCTGTATAGTCCATAAGTTAGACTAATCAAAAATAATAATTCTGTGTAGTCCATAAGTTAGACTAATCAAAAATAATAATTCTGTGTAGTCCATAAGCTAAACTATCAAAAATAATAATTCTGTATAGTCTATAAGTTAGACTAATCAAAAATAATAATTCTGTGTAGTCCATAAGTTAGACTAATCAAAAATAATAATTCTGTGTAGTCTATAAGTTATATTAATCAAAAATAATAATTCTGTATAGTTTATAAGTTACACTAATCAAAAATAATAATTCTGTGTAGTCCATAAGTTAGACTACCAAAAATAATAATTCTGTGTAGTCCATAAGTTAAACTATCAAAAATAATAATTCTGTGTAGTATATAACTTAGACTAATCAAAAATAATAATTCTGTGTAGTCTATAAGTTAGACTATAAAAAATAATAATTCTGTGTAGTCTACACGTTAGACTAATCAAAAATAATAATTCTGTGTAGTCCATAAGTTAGACTATAAAAAATAATAATTCTGTGTAGTCTATACGTTAGACTAATCAAAAATAATAATTCTGTGAAGTCTATAAGTTAGACTAATCAAAAATAATAATTCTGTGTAGTCTATAAGTTAGACTAATTAAAAATAATAATTCTGTGAAGTCTATAAGTTAGACTAATCAAAAATAATAATTCTGTGAAGTCTATAAGTTAGACTAATCAAAAATAATAATTCTGTGTAGTCCATAAGCTAGGCTATCAAAAATATTAATTCTGTGTAGTCCATAAGTTAAACTATCAAAACACATTTTTGCGTTACCAAATCAATAAAAAATACCAAGTTAAAACGAATCAAAGTTCAGGAGTGGGGGCTTGTCACGTCACTTTTTGGTAAAAAGTGGTACCTACATCTTTACGTTACGTGACATTTCAACGCACTGTATCATCCATTGCATAATTTGATTCCGCCAAGCCCTTTTCATCAACGGACCACAAGACGTACGGCGAAGTGCCACCGGTTCATGGTGGACATCCCATCCATACGCACAAAGCGTTTTGAGAAAACATTCATTGTGCGTACAGCTAGGGAGTGGAATTCCCTACCGGAGTCTGTGTTTCCTGATAGCTACAACCTGGGAGTCTTTAAGTCAAGAGTAAATAGGTTACTTCTAGGCAAGCGTGCTCCATCTTCGACCACATCGTCGCTTACCATCAGGTGAGATAGTGGTCAAACGCTTGCCTATCAACAATAAAAAAAAAAACCTCATTTTTAGGGTTCCGTACCCGAAGGGTCCAAACGGAGGGCTATTGCCGTCACTCACGTGTTCGTCCGTCTGTCCGTCGTCTGTCAATTTTTTTTTTCCGAAGAATTTTTTAGCTACCCATTGATAGTAAATGGGATAATATATGTAGATACATAGGTACGAAGACATGTGACATCCACCAATCTGCATTGGGCCCGCGTGGTGGATTACGGCCCACACCCTCTCACAGAGAGGAGGCCTGTGCCCCAGCAGTGGGGACATTAAAAGGCTGATGATGAACATACATAGGTATGTATATTATCTCATTTACCTAACTTGAAATTTGGTGATAACGTTTGTTATTACGTATATTTTACTAACAAACAACAATGTATTGATAAATCCGATTTTTTCTTTCATTATTTCCTCATTTGGCACAGAACCCTAAATATGCGAAGTCCGACACGCACTTGGCTGGGTTTTTTTTTTTCATTTTAGAAAGGATCGTGTTTGACCACTAATTCACCTGATGGTAAGCGATAATGTGGTCGAAGAAAGTCCGTAATTACCAAGAATTAGTAACCTGCGTGCCTAAACGGCATTGCTGTCGGGAAGTCTCCGGCAAGATACCGTGTTTTGTAGTTAAGACTATAAGGAGTTGCCAAAACTTACTTAGATTCTTTGGGCTGATATAACCGAGAAACAGTAAAAACCCACGTTCTGGACCTTGGACGTTGGCAAGGCAGTTATGATAATAACAGCAATTATAATTACGTAACTAACTAAATACTAGCAAAAACGCGCTATAAGGAGATATTTAGCACACTATAAAACAGAAAATCAAGTTATCAAGTATTCTCATTTCTGTGTTTTTGCAGGACACAGTCAAGGTAATAACACTACTGTACACCAAGTATAAAAGAGGTTTGTGAAGCGCTGATACGCGGCGAGACTAATTTGCAAGTCTTGGAGGCAATTACCAACATTTCCTTTTCGAAATATTGTTTCGGGCGATAGCATTTTGACCCCCCCTAAACCTTTACGAAATTAGCCAATTTTGGTCTCATTAGATTCAGTATATCTTAATCTAGGTCTGTACGTTTTTTTTTTTTGGCTATAAGAGTAGGGGAAGGCCAAAGAAACGATGGTTGGACTGTGTGAAAGAGGATATGGGTAAAAAGGGGGTGACTACAGAGATGACGACTAATAGAGGAGTATGGAAGAAAAAGACATGTTGCGCCGACCCCAAATAAATTGGGATAAGGGCAGGAGAATGATGATGACGTTTTTCTTTTTCAGTTTAGTTTAATTTAAAAAAAAACGCTTGAGGAAGTTTTTAAGTCAAAAATACAATATTTAGATGATCATAATAACCGTACGCAATATTTCTTTAAAATAAAAACTTACGGACCTATAGTTTTTCCATTACATCTCTAACATTTCCAAAAATTAAGAAAATTGGACTATGTTTACTGGGAGAAAAACGTTATCGCTTTTTGTATGTAAATTTATAGCTTCACAATCCTCTTAAATAAGATTAGAATTAGAGAGAATATTTTGTAACTCGTCGAGTCGAAGCTCCAAAGCTTAGAGCATCGACGTCGTAATTCCCTGGCGGCGTCGGAACGCTTTAAGTATGAATGTGGATGACTATAAGAGTAAGGAAAGACCAAAGATACCATGGACGAACTGCGGAAGATGATACATATGTCGCAGCCATCTGGTTGAATCCGCCAGTCAATTAGACGCCTATGGGCCGTACATTAAGGGTCTACTACCGGCCAAGTGGCGCCCTCATTAAATAAAAAATCGTAGCATAGCATAGAAAATAAATATTAAAGAATCCAACGTCACATTTGTTACAAAGACGATAAAGTATTTTTACGTTGTTAAAACAGGTCTCAGAATATTTCGTATCCAAAGTAGTCAGAAACGGCCGTTTTTGGTACCTCCTTTTTTATTCAATGAGGGCGCCACTTGGCCGGTAGTAGGGCCTTAAACCCCATTTTTGTATTCAATTAAATGGCTGAAGGACAACCAGTCAAGTCGTTGATCGCACGCAACGTTTAACCAGATGGCTGGATGTCGTCTAGTCATTTAGTTAAATTGAATAGTTTGTGATACCACTAATCAGGTTCGAAGGGAATGGTAGGGTCTAGTGAGCGAGCGAATCGAGCGAACTCAGACCACGCCATCCCCTTCGTGGTTATTTTTGTTAAACCATTGAGCCCCCCAAAGCGGAGCTCCGACTTCGCCTTTTAAATAAATAAAAAAGAGGTGTGGCACTCGGAGACTGCCGCGGTAAAGCTATTGCATAGCATTTTTTATCAAGTTATGCAATTATAATTATTTATTTATTTTATTTATGCAGTTTTTTTTCCTTTGTTTTTTTTTTCTTTGATATTAATTCAAGTTACACTTTTTACACGCACGTAAGAAGTTACACTTCTTTGGCGTAACAAGATAAATATCATCGTCATCGTCATCTTCGTCATCGTCATCGTCATCATCATCATCATCATCATCACTATTCATCGATAGATGGCAAAACTAAAAAGTATCACCGCTGTGCCGGTCGGAGTTACGAAATTTCTGGATTCGGTCTCCACGCTCAAGGCCCGTGATAGAAGCTATGCAATAGCTTAATAAATCACTATTAAATAATAATTTTAATCATTTTTCATTTCACTTGAAGTAAATTTGAATCACTTGGCTGAGTTTTGTTCAGTCATCTTCAAGGGGTTGACTTTCAACACGTTAAGTTGTTAAACGTTGAATGATTCTAGTTGAATTAACTATCGTCCTAGCCATTTCATTGAATGCTATGTTTAAGGGTCTACTACCGGCCAAGTGGCGCCCTCATTGAATAAAAAATCGTAGCATAGCACAGAAAATAAATATTAAAGAATCCAACGTCACGTTTGTTACAAAGAGGATAAAGTATTTTTACGTTGTTAAAACAGGTCTCAGAATGTTTTGCATCCAAAGTGGTAGGCAATAGTACAAAAAACGGCCGTTTCTGACTGATGAAGCACGGCGCGGGACGCGGGGGCGGGCCGCTGGCGACGGCGCTCGCGCTCCCATTCGGCCATCATCGGGCAGACTCGTCTACGACTCACGGACGAACGCACGCGTACCGACTTACTGTCGCGCCGGTTCAAATATTGTAACCGTCATTTAATTTCTATTATAATCAATTTAGACAATCCAGTTGTTATTATTTAACGAGGCCTAGGGATCCAACTATTACTATAGCGGACCGGGCCCAACATATGGTCCTTCGAGCTAACGTAACGGAGCCGGCATTCAAGAAATTCAAAGGAGTTGCAGCCATCATTACGAAGCAATATCAAGTTTACCGGAGGGCAACCTGAGGGCAAAGACTCAAGCCTGGGCGACTTCAAAGTTCAACCGTCATCCTATTTGCTCATCGTTGGGGAATATTGCTGAGGATTGTGATTCGACACCTCAGCTGACACTCAAGAGGTATCAGCGGTTGAGCAGTCTACTATAGGCGGTCATCACCATCACCTCACCTTCGGACATCAAGTATTGCATCAGTGGCGAAGATTTCAATCAGGACAGTGCATAAAAGACCGTGAGATCGTTCCATATTCCTCTATTTATCATTCATTTTTCCTATCATTTCACATAGTCATCATCTGTTTCATTAGTTAGTTACATTTTTCGTTTACATTGCATTAACGGAACAGATCATTAGTGCCTATTCATTTCTAGAATAATTTTGATGATCGTTATAATTTCAAACGATAGTCGTTTTTTTTTCTCTTCAAACAGTGTCATACGTGATTGCATTCAGTTCACGTTCATATGTTCGTTCATTCGTCATCACAAAGTCACTAGTTATCTGCATAACGTTAAACTAACTCATACATTCGTTCATTCATAGTTCATTCATAGCTCATTCATTAGATTCATTCATTCGTGTCTTTCGATATCAATTCTGCATATTCATCGTAATAACTAATGATCATTACTTTAATCCTGTTAATATTGTGTTCTTATACTAATCTTGTATTTTCATAGGATAACCTTGGCGAGTGTCCAGAGGTGGCCAATACGGATTGTAAAAAAAAAACAACACAAAAACAGATTAGTATACTTACCTTTATTTTCTTTGTTATAAACTAGTTTGTGTTGGTAGTTTAGATTAGTGCGAAATTGTGTGTGTTTTGGCTTGTTAGCGTGTTATTATTGTATAGTAGTTAGTGTTCTTAGTTCCCGACTTAGAATAATACTCAATAACACTAGTTTACATATTTTTACACAGTTAATTATATTATAAACATCACAATGAGTAAAGTTAAAGAATTAGTCAAGAAACGTGGAGTATTCAAAGGCAAAATGACAAATTTCAGCACATATTTATCTAGTGTTAAGGAAAGTGATCAACTTAGCAAACTAGAAAGCAGGATAGAACTGGATTTGCGTCTTAAAAGAATTGAATCTTTGTTTGACGACTTTGACACTTTGCAGAGTGAGATGGAGGAGCTCTCAGATAGCCCAGAGGAGCAGTTCAAGGAGCGAGATATGTGTGAGGCGCAGTATTTTTCGCTGATATCTTCTGCTCGTGCTATGCTCGAGACCTACAAAAACGCGGAACAAGCTGAGGTAAGCTTTTGTAATGCATCAGCCTCTCACGCTCAGAATTTCGTTCGTCTTCCTAAGATTAACTTGCCCACCTTTAACGGTAATTACCAACACTGGCTCGAGTTTAGAGACACTTTCCTCTCCTTGATACACACGAACGATAAAATAGATAATATTAATAAATTCCATTACCTGCGCGCATCTCTTCAAGATGGCGCAGCGTTAGTGGTTAAGAGTTTTGATTTTAGGGCTGATAACTATCTCTCAGCTTGGCAATTAATTTGCGAGAGATATGATAATAAACACTTACTCGTGAATAATCATGTTCACGCACTCTTCGCTGTGCAGCCTATAACTAAAGAGTCGAGCAAAGCTTTAAGGTACATAGTGGACATCACTAATAAAAATCTCAGGGCGTTATCTACGTTGAATGAACCAGTAGAACATTGGGATACTTTAATAATTTATTTAATGAATTCCAAATTAGATTCTACCACTAGTAGGGAATGGGAGGAACGAAGAAGTAGCTCTGACGATTCAGCTAAGCTTAGCCTTTTCATTAAATTTCTATCCAACAAAGCAGACATACTAGAAACACTAGAAGAGTCACAATCGCAGGGTAAGTCCAACACACATCAAGCAAAGGCTAGTAAAAGCTTCCTCGCTTCAACTAGCAAAGCTGCTGACACCAAGACGAAGTCTTCTTGTGGTCTGTGTCATAAACCACACAGCTTATTTTCTTGCAAAGAATTTAGGAAACTGCCTGTGAATATGCGCATACAAAAGGCTAAGGAATGTAAGGTTTGCTTTAATTGCCTTCATTCAGGTCATGCTGAACGCACTTGTAAATTTGGTAATTGCAAATATTGCTCGCAAAGGCACAACACGTTGCTACATTCTGATTGCTCGAATGAGCCTGCTGCTATTGAAGCTATAGCTTTATCCACCAACACGTTTAAGGAAAGGTCCAATGTACATGTTTTGCTTTCCACAGCATTGGTGAAGGTGAGAGACAACAAAGGAAAGCCGCATGTCGCCAGAGTCTTGCTGGACAATGGAAGCACGGCCAATTTTGTATCGCAGGATCTCTGCCGTAAGCTTGGTTTACCTAGCTCTTTCAATAGCTCTAAGGTTACTGGTATTAGTGGGCTGACGTCACAAAGCACACGATCATGTTCCTTCACAATAGAGTCTATAAATAGTAACTACAAAACTAACATTACTTGTTTTGTCTTACCTACAATTTCATCTTCAATCCCGTCTACACACATTGACATACATGACGTTCAAATACCATCTGGAATTTGTTTAGCCGACCCTAAATATTACACACCTGCTTCTACCGACATACTCATCGGGGCAGACATATTTTGGGATATCATAGGCACAAATCGCATCCAGTTAGGTAAAAATCAACCAACGTTAGTTGAATCGACGCTTGGTTGGTTGGTCTCAGGGTCAATCTACGATGGCAAAGCATCTACTGTTATGAGTCATCTTTGTCAGGACACTCCAGTAGAACTATCTAAGTTTTGGGAACTAGATACAATCCCACCAGAACATGATTTTACAGCCGATGAAAAGGCATGTGAACTGCATTTCACTAAAACAACAAAACGCAATTCACAAGGTCGGTTCATAGTTTCCATGCCTTTAAAGGAGTCACCTAGCGCTTTAGGCGATAGCTTTCAAGTAGCTAAGCGTAGGTTTCTTTCCATTGAGCGAAGGTTGGAAAGAGATATGAGACTAAAAAAATTGTACACAGAATTCATCACAGAATATATCAACTTAGGTCACATGAGTGAAACAACATTCAATTCAGAGAAAAAGATTTCATGTTTTCTACCCCACCACGGGGTACTTAGGGAGAATAGTATTACAACCAAGTTACGGGTTGTATTTGACGCTTCCGCTGTGACGTCATCAGGAAAATCATTGAATGACATACAGCGCGTTGGGCCAACAGTACAAGACAATCTATTGTCAATATTAATTAGATTTAGACAACATAAGTTCGTCATAACCGCTGACATCGAGAAGATGTATAGACAGATAGAAGTTGACCCAACACAACGTTCTCTTCAGCAAATATTATGGCGTTCAGACCCGTCGCATCCGTTGAAGGTTTACACCTTAAACACCATCACCTATGGTACGGCGTCAGCCCCATTCTTAGCCACTAGATGTTTAAGACAGCTAGGCTTGGAAGCAACAAATGAAGAAGTCAAACGAGCCATTTGTCACGACTTCTACGTGGATGATCTTCTGACTGGCCATGAGTCTTATCAAGATGCAGTTGATTTATGCCAGGGAATCATAAACTCGTTAGAATCTGCCAAATTATGTTTGCGAAAGTGGAACTCAAATTGCACAGAAATTCTAAACGCAATCAGCAAAGGAGACAGTACACATCATCTTGTGGATTTAAGTGAAAACGAGCTTTCTAAGACGTTAGGCCTCAATTGGAACAGTGCAGCCGATTGCTTGACATTCTCCATCCACATAGAAGGTAGTGACAAAATTAGCAAACGTCATATCCTATCTACAATAGCTCAAGTATTTGATCCTCTTGGCATCGTGGCCCCTTGCATAATATCAGCAAAAATAATTATGCAACAATTATGGAAGGATCAATGCTCATGGGACGAAGATGTTCCACAGCACATAAAAAAGGAATGGCTTAGTTTCGTGCATACTTTATCACATTTAAACAAATTAAACATTCCACGTTGCATCATAGTTAATAGTCCTATTAACGTGCAATTGCACACCTTTACAGATGCCTCGGAGAGTGCATATGGTGCATGCGTGTATGTGAGGTGTGTTGGTGGTGATGGGGCAGTCACTGTCCGGCTGTTGGTATCCAAGAGCAAAGTAGCGCCCATTAAACCCACTACCATTCCACGCCTGGAGCTTTGTGCAGCTTTGCTCGGGACAAGGCTATGGAAACGGGTAATCGCTTCAGTTACTTTTAAGTACGACGATTGCTTCTTTTGGTCGGATTCGACCATTACATTAGGCTGGCTCGCCCATAAGTCAGAGCAGTGTAAACCTTTTGTTAGGCATCGTGTTAGTGAGATACAGGAGGATTCTAGTGGTTTTACGTGGCGATACGTAACTTCCAAGGAAAACCCCGCAGACCTAGTATCTCGCGGTGTGAGTGCCGATCAATTAGGCAGTAATTCCATTTGGTGGTCGGGACCTAACTATTTAAAAGGTGACATGTCTCAGTGGCCGAGTGTTCCTGGTAGAAATTGCAATTCAGAACTACCTGAACTAATCTCACTCCACACAACATGTAACACAAAACCTGCCGAAATTAATTTAGTCTCGACATTAATTTCAACATTTTCCAATTTTACTTCTCTACAGAGAGTAATTGCCTACATGTTTAGATTTATAAACAACTGTCGACAGAGCAAACGGTACGGCTGTCTTACTACGTCAGAATTAAATAATTCAGTGACGTTTTTATTGGGCATGGCTCAACAAGAGTCATTCCCAACTGAAAAACAATGTCTTCTCTCGAACGTGAAGTTGCCACATAAAAACCGATTGTTATCAGTATCTCCGTTCATGGATGCTAACAATATAATTCGTATCGGTGGTAGACTTGGAAATTCTAATTACGAGTATAATGTAAGACATCCAATTTTATTATGCAGTAGACATCCCTTAACAAAACTATTATTTGAGATGTTACACAAAACCCATATACATCCTGGTCCCCGTTTACTATTAGCTTTGGTAAGAACCAATTACTGGGTGATTGGAGGCACTGCGTTAGCCAAGCGCACAGTTCGAACCTGCGTCAAATGTTGCAGGTTTAAGGCCCAAACAATTCAGCCTGTGATGGGAAACTTACCGGAACAACGGGTTGAACTGGAATTTCCGTTCCTAAACACCGGTGTCGACTATGCCGGGCCGATGATGATAAGTGACCGTAAAGGAAGGGGCTCACGATTAGTCAAATCTTATATATGTATTTTTGTTTGCCTAGCGTCAAAGGCTGTGCATTTGGAGCTTGTCTCAGATTTGACAAAAGAAGCATTTATAGCAGCTCTAAATAGATTTATCGGTCGCAGAGGTAAGCCGCAGCATATCTTCTCTGACAACGGTACTACGTTCGTAGGCACGTTCAATGAACTGTCGAAACTTCTCCATCTCACTTTGCCGTCACAGGTGGCCGAACAAGGTATACAATTTTCATTTATTCCAGCGTACACTCCGCACTTTGGCGGGTTGTGGGAATCAGCTGTTAAATCAGTCAAACATCACCTAAGGCGAATATTAAGTTTAGCACACCTAACATTTGAAGAAATGTCCACACTCTTGATACAGATTGAGGCTATATTGAATTCCAGACCTCTTACTCCTATGTCCGATGATCCTTCTGACCTTTACCCGCTCACCCCTTCTCATTTCCTCATTGGGCGATCGCTAATCTTTGTGCCTCATCCACAGATTACAGAAGCTAAAATAACATCACTACAGCGATTCCAACGAGTCGAGTATTTGAAGCAGCATTTTTGGAACCGGTTTTCTAATGAATACATTACATTACTTCAGCAGAAAACTAAATGGCACACCTCGTACGGTGATCTCAAGCCCGGTGATTTGGTGGTCCTGAAGGAGAAGGCGCTGCCACCCCTCATGTGGCTACTGGGCCGCATAGAACGGGTTCTTCCAGGCAAGGACGGCGTCGCTCGGGTTGCCGACATCAAGACAAAGAAGGGGATCATCCGCCGAGCCTACAACACAATCTGCCCTCTGCCAGTTCAAGGAGTTGAAGGGACTTCAACCGGGGGAGTATGATGAAGCACGGCGCGGGACGCGGGGGCGGGCCGCTGGCGACGGCGCTCGCGCTCCCATTCGGCCATCATCGGGCAGACTCGTCTACGACTCACGGACGAACGCACGCGTACCGACTTACTGTCGCGCCGGTTCAAATATTGTAACCGTCATTTAATTTCTATTATAATCAATTTAGACAATCCAGTTGTTATTATTTAACGAGGCCTAGGGATCCAACTATTACTATAGCGGACCGGGCCCAACACTGACACTTTTTATTTTCTGTGCTATGCCACGATTTTTAATTCAATGAGGGCGCCACTTGGCCGATAGTAAGGCTTTAATGAATGGCCTAGGTGTCCAATTAAATGGCTAATTTAACCAGATGGCTGCGACCACGGAATAGAAAAATTCCGTGGCTGTGACATATAGGTACAATGGCTAATAAGGGTCTACTTCTACTACTGTGATGACTACTTATAGAATGGAAAAAGACACGATTCCGACATCAAATGAACTGGGATAGTGGCAAGAGAACGAAGACAAATGTAAGAAATTCTGATTACCATGGAAATTTGCTTGATCGATTAGTAGATATTGGTGTTGATTCTGTTGTGCACAAACTAAACTTAATTTAGGCTATTGCTATCTTTTTCTCTCTAATAAAACAAGAAAGAGACGGACGTAAAATAGTGCTGACAAATTTAGTTTGAACTAATATTTCCATACAAATTAAGGGTACACGTAAAAACATGTCGTCTAAAAACACGGTGAAGCGCAAGGCGTAAACTAGTTTGACATCTCTAACTTAGTTCATAGCTATAGCCGTCCTTTTCTCGCACAGCCTTTTAGTAAAAGATAGCAATTCTCTAATTTTAGTTTAAATATTAAACAAGAGAATCCGCACCATTGCCATTTGAACTGTCCCAGTGCATGTTTCGCATGTAACTCGCATATTTATCAGCGGACAGCTAAACAATAGACGCATATCGTTCAGCCTGACCTATAAAGAGGTCGTTCGGTTATCAATATTTACTTGTAATCTATTGTTATGAATAATACGACTGAATTTTATTGACCTTAACTGCTTGTGATAACTGTGATAAGGGTGACCCGGAAACAAAATTCTGCGCCTAACCGCACTCCTAGCCGTTTGTTCTTTGTGGTGTCGTGGGGATACCTTCACAAAGCGCCTGAACTTTTGGGAGAAAAGACCAGGGTGTGTGAGATTTAGAACTGAAGTGGCAGTGGGCTGGTCATGTTTGTCGAAGGACCGATGGCCGATGGAGCAGACGAGTCCTAGAGTGGATACCACGTATCGGCAAGCGTAGTGTGGGACGCCCACCAGCTAGATGGACCGACGACCATAAGATTAAGAAGGTGGCTGGGATAGACTGGATGATGCGGAAGGCGGAGCACAGGGTGTTGTGACAGAGCCTGGGAGAGGCCTATGTCCAGCAGTGGACTGCGATAGGATGAGTCGATTGTGTGAGATTTTTACCTCACTAAAACCATCCAACTGATGGTGATCCATCAGCAAATGTAAGGGGTCCAGTGACCTCTTAAGGTGGAAGTATTTCATGAAATCATGACATTTGGCATCAATTCAAACTGAGAGAGTTGTATTGATGATTTTAATTATTATAATTCTATAAATACGTACTTGCTACGGCCGCGAATCAAATTTTGACCAAGATACAACCTGACACTGACCTGCAAATTGCAAAAAACGTAAGGTAAAATTTGAATTTCGCGGGCTACCTTGGAGCTTCCACCTGAAAAGACCACCCCGGAACCCCCTCTGTAAAACGCCTGTTAGTGTACATCCCTTTTTTTTTTGGATGGGTAATCAATCATCGAATAACTTCTCCCGCTCTGGGTGGAGCGGGAGGGCGTGTCAGACTCTTACTGACTAAAACCCACCCGTTTTCGTTCAGTTGCCTGTGCCAGGGGCCGTGGTGACTCTTATAAACACACCCGCGACCCTGGCAGGAGGGCACATCCTTGGGGTTGCACTCAGAAGCCTTTAAATCTGACAGCAAGTCTTACCAAGAACCTAGTATCAAGAGATAGAGTTATCAAGTAACTGGGTATTGGAGGACAGAAAGGAAGTCGCTCCATATAAAATACTGGTATATTCGGCTTCGGTTTTTTTTTAGATGGGTTTGCTCTTGACTCTATTCTAGGTCAGAGATGACAGAGACAAAGTCGACGATGGAGCGAGCTTACCCAGGTTTGAAGAGATTAGGGTTGTATGCATTCGGAAATACCGGCAGATAGAGAGTTCCACTCCTTTGCTGTGCGCATTATGAAAGACGTTTGGATACGTTTAGTGCGAATTGGTGGAATAGCAACAAGGTAGGGATGGTAACTTGCAGTGCGTCTAGATGTCCGATGATAGAAGGGGGTCGGTGGGATGAGGTCGTGGAGTTCTTGGGCACACTCTGCGAAGCTTAGACTGGAAGCCGATTCCTACATAGTTGGGATCTTCTTCTCTTCTACTTCTTCTTTCAAATTGATAGTTTCCTATCTTTCAATACTTTAGGCCCAGAAGCTGGTCACATTAATTGCAGTGTCTGTATCGTTCATCAGGTCTCCGATAGTGCAGGTGTATGAGTACTTGTGGCATTCCAGTATGTAGGTTATGTTCTGGACTGGAGCACCGCACTCAGATTGTATATCTGACGGGTGTATAAAAACCCATTTTGCCAAGTTGTATAACCAGAAGATGATTCGACCCTGTCATGCAGTAAGAAAAAACACCGCAATCTCTCTCCCACACAGTTTGCGTACAGATAAGGTAATATAATGATAACACTCACAATACAGGCTTATCTCACGTTGTAAACTTAATTGAGGCGCTGTGATTAAATCTGTGTCAACTATAATGATAGTATATCCGCAATAGTTACGTGTTTAATCACGTAACGACTCATTAAACTACGGCTGTGAGTCGTGTACCCAATATCAAGGTCCGCATCCACGTGTCTCATTTCACAACAATGTTTTTTTCAGAAAATTTGCCCCACACTAGGAATTAATCCTATATCGTGGGTGCGATCACAAACATGTAAAAACACATACACAAGACACCTAGACTCGGAACAAACATCTGTAGGCTATACAAATATTTGTTCCATGCAGGAATCCAACATGCGACACGCAGCGCAGCAAACGAATACTCAACCACAGCGCCAACCGTGTCGTCCAAGACAGTCGCTCTTCTCTGATGATTAGATGCAGAGGCGATTCTGAGTATCAACTACTCGTCGATATGTACAATTCATGCCAAAATTAACTCTGTGACAGATTGCAATGTAAGATACGCTAAGCTCGAATCGTCTTTACACGCAAGATGATAACATGTTAGGCATGATGAAGTATCCTCGACCCATCACAAACACAGAGCGAGACTGAGATTAAAGCCTTTTTGGGCTTGGAGCTTTGGAGGTTGCGAATTCATCCAATGACTTCTCCCGCTCTGGGTGGAGAACGAGAGGGCGGGTCAGACTTTTACTGATTAAAACCCACCCTTGTTCCTTCAATTGCTTGTGACAAGGGCCGCTGTGACTATTTCGAGCACTCGATACTTGAGTGGCTTACTCCCAACAGTCACTACCAGTTAGTTAATAGGGAGACCTGTGTAAAGTGAGAACATTCTAGGCTGCTTGTGATGTTACGTTAGCATACCTAGACGGACAGCTAAACTAGGAAACCTAATATGTGTGCAAGACAATTGCAGGTACTTGTGCAATCGCCGCAAGTAGGTTCATCAAACAAGTCTATTATTACCTAAACGTGAAATTAGTTGCGTCACCGTCAACCACGATTAGTCTTGTACTCTAGTTTCTAGTTTATCTTATCTGGCCAATGGGGCATCAATATGATATGTGATTAATTATGTTATGGTGGGACTGTGATAGTTGTTACGAAATTAATTACGGTTTATGGCGGACTATAGATAATGGTTAGGTTTTTTTAAGTAAAACTTCTTTACGCACGCTTGACTTGGGGAGTAAGCTGGTGAATGCGTGACGAGAGCGTTACGAAAAGTGTGATCGGGCGAGGCGAACGGAAGTTGAGAGGGAGCACGCATGACACTTGACACGGGTGGGTTTTAGTCAGTAAGAGTCTAAAGGTCACATCACACATATCAACTCGGAAAGGGATCGTCACCGTATCGCCTTTCATCTCGTCGTCTAACAGGCGTCAACCTAACGTAAGCACGTAACCAAAGCGGATCAGCAGCTTCGGTACGTTGACTCGGCTACGGCTAGGCGACGCCGCGCTCTAGGCTCACCGACCGCTGGTTGAGCTGGCTGGCACACAGTTTGAGACTGAGAGGGCACGAAGAGACGTCAGCGCGGGGACGACGAGCCGTAACCGCGGGGACGACAAGCCGTAAGCATGGGTACCGCAAGTTAACCACGCACCGCACCAGTTCGTGAGCTTGTTCCGAGGCGAGGCGATTACGTAACAATTCCGATTAGTGTGCGTTACAGTAGGAAGTTTAATACAAAGAATACTGCACGGCTCGAGTTGATACGGCGACGATCCCTTTCCGAGTTGATATGTGTACTGTGACCTTAACACGCCCTCTCGCTTCACCGAGAGCTGGATAAGTTATTTGATAATTTCTTCCCAACCTAAAAAAACAGGTCTCTCTGTGAGAGGGATTGGGCCACAATTCAACGTGCGGACCCAGTGTGGGTTGGTGTATGCCACCATATCTTCGAAGAACGAAGACGGTGCAGTATCTGGGTGAGCTGAGCTAGTAGCAAATAGACGAGACATCTGCGAGTATAAGCTTGTTGCGGCACAATCATATTGATTTAAAAACGAGACCGTCACCCCGGTATCTTGTTCTTCGAATCGCTAGTACGACAGATATTCTTTTGTTGCCCCAAAACTTCGCTACATTCGCAGCGTCGTGGGTGGCAACACAGAGGACACTCTCGGGATGTTTTGGGGCACAGAATAACCTCGGTGAGATATATTTACTGGGGTCGCGAATAAATTCGAAAGCTCCGCGGCCCTTGGCACAGGCAACTGAAGCAACAACGGTGAGTTTTAGTCAGTAAAAGTCTGACACGCCCTCCCGCTCCACCCAGAGCGAGAGAAGTCATAAGCCTGCACTACACTACTCGCGAAGTTACTTCACGAAGTACTTTTCGAAGTTGACCGAAATATGTAAGTAAGCGAGCCGAGGTTGCACGAAGCGAACCGAAGTGCCCTACTACACTATCGTATTCGCTTAACTTCGATCAACTGCGCGAGTAGTAGTGCAGGTTTTAGAATGATTTTCCACTCTCCAAAAAAACAAAAAGAAAGGACTCACATGCAGTGCAGTAAGATATTACTGCACTGCATGTGAGTTTTTTTTGGAGATTGTGAAACCATCAGACGACTTCTGCCGTTCTGGATGGAGGGTGTATCAGACTCTTACTGACAACCCACTCGTGTTCCTTCAGTTGCCCTTTGCGTTCCCTTTCGAACCCTCTCGAAACCCACATGTGAGTTAAGACGCAGTTATAGAATAGAATAGAATAGAATACTCTTTATTATGTACACCATATAAATTACAATAAAAATATGAGGAAAACGAAGGAAAGGAAGGAAGGGGGGGAAGATTCATTCATTCCAACATTCTGTGCAGAATAAATTATTTTTCTTAAGAAAAAAAAAGAAAAAAAATACTATTACTTTTATTTTACTATTATTTTTTTTTCAAATATAACATGTTACTCTAGACAATTTCCTTCGTAATTTGATATGTGAATATTTGAAATTATATTTTTATAACATAGTGTAATTAATTTGTAAAGTAATATCTAACGCGGACAAAAAATTGAGAATCATGAAAAAACTATACACCGTATTTTTATGAAAATTTCACCATTTTAAAGACAATTTAATTATTTATCTTTTAGTATACGTGGTTTAGTATAATGCCGGTTTTTTTATGTATAATAAATTAATACTTCGTCTAATTTCGGTCAGCGCTCCTTGATGGGCGAGTCCTATTACTGGGTGGACGTACGACGCGTTACGTGAGCTCAGCATAGAACACGCAAGCTCAAGGTCGTTGGCAGTTAATAGCGCCCTAACAGCTGAAATGCAGCAGATTTGCAGGTCAGCGGACGGATACGCATGCGATGAATGCTATTGACAAGGTCGAGGCGAAGCAACCTAGGGTAGTTAGCGTTTTTAATTATTATCAGAGAATTAATAACGCATTGAATATGTATAAGGTAGATACTGCGCAGCTGCGCAAACAAGCAGAATCTTGCGCAGCTGAGAGAGATACAAGTTCAAAAGCTTCAAGTCCTTGTTAAAGTAAGGTCTTTTCTTTAAAGTCCCTTGTTCTAAAAGACTAACTCCCGATTTCCGACTCTAGAATTGGAAGTTGAGTACCTTTATTTTAGCCTGAACTTTGGCACTAAAGTAGGGTTTGACACATTCGTAACACCAAGTACTCAATAACCCACTCCTTTTTTTTGGGTGTGGGAAATCATCCTATTACTTCTCCCGCTCTGGGTGGAGCGGTAGGGCGTGTCAGACTTTTACTGACTAAAACCCACCCCTGTTCCTTCCCTGCCTGAGTGCCCAGGGGGTAACTCTTGTTTCGAATTTCTCCACGACCCCTGGGCAGGAGGGTATTCTCCTTTGTTTATTTTTGTACAATATTCTTTAAGATACAAAAAATAAATCTTTATGAAAACAGAACCTATCAAAATTGGTTATTATATGAAAGAGTGGGGGTGTGGTGGGGACATCTCGCTGTCTTTGCGCAGGTAACCTAATAGCGGTTACTTGACAGTTACCCCTCCCACCAGATTGGAAAGGTTTCTTACTCAATTTGGAACTGATATGAAAAATTCTTGAAATTTTCGATTTTGAAAAATTATTTTTGTTAAAAATCACCGTGCTGTGTCTGTCTGTTTGTTCACGATTAACTCCAAAAATACTGAACAGAATTTCATGCGTCTTTTACCAATAGACAGAGTGATTTATGAGGATGGCTTAGGTGTATAATTTGTTCCCGTGCAAATTTGGGGCTCACTAGTAATTAATAATATTGAGTCGACTACCCTATCAAGAAACTGCCCCTTATGAGTGGTTAAGATACTATAAGTATCTGACTATAGGTATATACTTACTACAGTTTGTTTATTCATCACACCAGATCCTAGCCACATGGTAGAAAAGAAACACACTTATCAGAAGAGAAGGAAGTACTGCATCCAACGAAAAACTAACTTAAAAGTAAGTTCAATTTTTATCAATAATGACAGGAAAATACCCAACATGGTGGCAGCAATTACGATTATAGGTAGAGATAAGGTAAAATAAAATAGAACATAATGGAAAAGTGTTTTTCAGACATTAAAACTATGCTGAATGACAAATGTACTAGTTCCATGCATTTGCAAAGGCCTTGAGAGTAATTAACTGACTTTACTGCACTGACATTGGACAGATATTTGAAAATAACTATGTGGGTGATTAGTAACTACATATCTACTTGAAGCATTAAGAAATGTAAATATTGTGGATCACCATTCTACTGTAGAAAAAAATTATACAACATGTAACAAAAACCCTGTCCGATCCAATAAAGGCGTATTCCTGGTTTAACATACCTACTAGAAAAAGTTGTAAAAAAAATATAACTCATAAAAACCAAAACTTATAGATTTTTTATTTTTATAAAATATGCGAAATTTAACACTAACTAGGGCAAATTTTCATAAGTTGACAACTCCAACGGCCGGTGAAATCTTTTTATTTTTACCTATTTTTATTTCAAAGGATACCGCCCTGCACTAGCCGCGCTGTAGGCTCTCTGTCTCGCTCAGGCGGCATGTTTCAAACTAAACAGTAGGTGAACTTTGTCGAGCGCTCAGTGTTGCCTTTGATAAGTTTTTCTTTTTTTTTTTAAGGTAATTATTTTCATTGGGGAAAAATAATTATCTCGTATCTATTAAATGATTACGTATATGTGTACGCAGTACGATACCAAGTAATACCCTTCAGGATCGGACAGGGTTTTTGTTACATGCTGTATGTGGTATCACTCAGTTATTCTGTAGTTTCCTCTTTATAATTCTAAAAGATTATTATCCTTTCCCCTCGGGAACAGTATATCGTTTCTGTACCTGTATTTTTTTTGGGTTGGAAACCATCCAATGACTTCTCCCGCTCTAGGAGGAGCGGGAGGGCGTGTCAGACTCTTACTGACTAAAACCCACCCGCGTTCCTTCAGTTGCCTGCGCCAGGACAAGGTGACCCTTTCAAACATACCCGCTACTAACCTTTTACAGTCTGCCCGCGACATCCCTATTTTTTTTTTTTTTGTAGTGTTGGAAATCATTCAATGACTTCTCCCGCTCTGGGTGGAGCGGTTTAAGAGTTAAAGAAAATTATTTACGGTTTAAGAGATACACTGCTTTAAAAAAACACACTTATGACCGTTTTCAAGAAATCTCCGCCTTAAGGTGAAAGCTCCAGGGTAGCCCGCGAAATTCAAATTTTCTTACGTTTTTTGCAATTTGCAGGTCAGTTTCAGGTGGTATCTTGATCAAAATTTGATTCGCGGCCGTAGCAAGTGTGTTTTTATAGAATTACTCGTATAATCATTAAAATCAGCAATACAACTTTCTCAGTTAGAATTGATGACAAATGTAAGAAATCATGACATTTGGCATCAATTCTAACTGAAAGAGTTGTATTGATGATTTTAATGATTAGTTCTATAAATAAGGACTTGCTACGGCCGCGAATCAAATTTTTACTTAGATACAACCTGACACTGACCTGCAAATTGCAAAAAACGTAAGATTTGAATTTCGCAGGCTACCCTTTTTGGGCGGGGCCGCGGGGTGGGAAATCATCCAATGACTTCTCCCGCTCTAGGTGGAGCGGGAGGGCGTGTCTGACTCTGACTACAACCCACCCCTGTTCCTTCCCTGCCTGAGTGCCCAGGGGTGCGGTAACTCATTTTCAGAATTTAATTTTTCCGCTACCCCTAGGCATGCAGGCACCGGCCACGATGGTACCCCGAAGGTGGTGGCTGGCGGGCTACCCTGGAGCATTCACCTTAAGCGTCTACTACCCGCCAAGTGGCGCCCCATTGAATAAAAAATCGTAGCATAGCATAGAAAATAAATATTAAAGAATCCTACGTTGCGTTTGTTACAAAGAGGATAAACTATTTTTACGTTATTAAAACAGGACTCAAATGTTTCGTATCCAAAGTAGTAAGCAAAAGTGTCAAAAACGGCCGTTTTTAGTACATTTGCTTACTATTTTTTTTCTATGCTATGTTACGATTTTTTATTCAATGAGGGCGCTACTTGGCAGGTAGTAGAGCCTTAAACTATAAGGTGTCGTCCT
Source organism: Polia nebulosa (assembly GCA_951329385.1). Taxonomy (NCBI): domain Eukaryota; kingdom Metazoa; phylum Arthropoda; class Insecta; order Lepidoptera; family Noctuidae; genus Polia; species Polia nebulosa. The sequence goes on along the minus strand of OX589606.1, from coordinate 2,767,474 downwards.
AACAGAACGCGATCATCGCGCGAATACGCAGTCGTCGCAGTAATTTGTAGAAGTAGCGGCACGTAAGTCTAGCGCTGAACGATAATTGCTGCGCATGGGTGGGTGGCGCGGGTGGCGCGCGGGGAACAGAATGCGACTGGAGAGCCAATCGGCGCTACGCACGCTCGCCCTTCATCCCGCTAGCCCCCTCAGGTACCTTAATTTTTACTTCTGCGCAATAACGGTCAGCGCTAAAGTTTCGTGCCGCTACTTGTAAGCAAAAACTGGAAAGCGCCCCTGATCGCGTCGACGCGACAACGCGATCAGAGCCTTTAGACAAAATACTTTTCTGTAAACGTTAACGCTAACGCTTCGTGCAAAATTTATGGCAAAGACATTACTGGGCGTGAGTCACGTGACAGTTATCTGTCTAACGCTTCGTGCAAAACGTCGTTGTCATACATTTTGCGCGAAGCGTCAGCGTTAACGTTTACAGAAATGTATTTTGGCTAAGGGGGCTGGTTTGCCATACAAATAAGCACGATGATTGCATTCGTCTTATTCCTTTGAAAAAAATATTTGTTACTCTAGACAATTTTCTTCTTAATTTGTGTGAATATTTGAAATTATATTTTTATAACACAGTGTAATTAATTTATAAAGTTATGTCTAACGCGGATAAAAAAATGAGAATCACGCAAAAATTATACAGCGTATTTTTATGAAACCTTCACCGTTTTATAGATCATTTAATTATTTATATTTTAGTATACGTGTTTTAGTATAATACCTGTTGTTTTATGTATTATAAATTAATAATGCGTCTAATTTCGGACAGCGCTCCTTGATGGGCGAGTCCTATTACTGGGTGGACGTACGAAGCGTTACGTGAGTTCAGCACAGAAAACGCAAGCTAACCACTCAAGGTAATAGCGCAGTTAATAGCGCCATAAGCATAATCAGCCTCCCCTTTTAAGAGTGGGTCTAGTGCTTGATTGTAGATGTCACATGTCTTTGAATCTTAAACCTTTAGCACATTCAAGCAGAGGCGGATTAAATGTCGAGAGCGCCCTAGGCAAGAACCTCTTCGGCGCCCCTCTATCGGCCATACATGTATTATTATAAATTTTAACTAGTACTATTAAATAACCATTGATACCTGTAGTTGGCGTTACTATGTACGTGTGTGGAGAGGTTACTCCCAAGTTGGAGTTGGCGTTTCTTTACTCCAACTTGTAATAAGCTCAACTACAGCTGTTGTTGTAGTGACCACTATTTTTCTTTACTCCAACTTGTAGTAAGCTCAACTACAGCTGTTGTTGTAGTGACCACTATTTTTCTTTTCTCCAACTTGTAGTAAGCTCAACTACAGCTGTTGTTATAGTGACCACTATTTTTCTTTACTCCAACTTGTAGTAAACTCAACTACAGCTGTTGTTGTAGTGACCACTATTTTTCTTTACTCCAACTTGTAGTAAGCTCAACTACAGCTGTTGTTGTAGTGACCACTATTTTTCTTTACTCCAACCTTTAATAAGCTCAACTACAGCTTTTGTTGTAGTGACCACTATTTTTCTATACTCCAACTTGTAGTAAGCTCAACTACAGCTGTTGTTGTAGTGACCACTATTTTTCTTTACTCCAACTTGTAGTAAGCTCAACTACAGCTGTTGTTGTAGTGACCACTATTTTTCTTTACTCCAACTTGTAGTAAGCTCAACTACAGCTGTTGTTGTAGTGACCACTATTTTTCTTTACTCCAACTTGTAGTAAGCTCAACTACAGCTGTTGTTGTAGTGATCACAACAAATCAGTGATTTTTTATATCATTGTAATATAAATGTTGAAGCTTGTAATTAGCAATTGTCAGTTGATATTATTTCGTTACCATGTACTTGTATTAGTCTGTAAACTTTCTTAAAATTGTTAAAATAAATAAATCACTATTTTTTTCCGTGTGTACACACCCTAAGGTAAATCTTCGAGCGTATCAGAGAAATATACAATAATTTTATAGCAGTCATATTGGTAATATTTTGCAATACGTGTTATAAACCCTATTACGTTTGAAGTATGTGGCAGTGAGTGAGTGAACATGATTATGAAAGTTAACTGCGAGACGAATTCAACTCCAAGATCTTTCTTCGAAAGAACGAGGCATTGTCTCATTACATAGCTGGTTTGGTTTTTGGACTACGGGAAAGCCTTCGATGCGATCGAGACTTGGGCAGTGCTGCAGTCTCTCCAACGATGCCAGATTGGCTAGCTATCGGTATATCGAGGTGCTGAAGTGTCTATACGAAAACGCCACCATGTCAGTCCGACTTCAGGACCTCGGAACCTATCCTCCTGCAGCGGGGTCTCAGGCAGGGAGACGTCATGAGACGTGATGTCTACCTGCCTCGAAACTTTTCACCGCCGCAGAGGAGGATGAACTAGAACTAAGCATTAACGACAATGGCGAGTACATCACTCATCTTCGATTTTCCAACGACATAGTAGTCATGGCTGAGACTACGGAGGACCTCAGTACAATTTTCGATGACCTCAGTGGAGCTTCCGAAAGAGTGGGTCTTAAAATGAATATGGACAAAACCAAGGTCATGGCAAATATTCATGTAGGACCCACTGCAATTCAGGACTTCCCCTTCACTTTTACACATTTACCTGAGACAACCGGTCCAGTTAGGTAGGTCAAACTTCGAGAAAGAGGTCAATCGTCGAATCCGATTATCCGACTCGAATGGGCAGCGTTCGGGAAGCTGCGCGGTCTTCTCGTCCCGTATACCACAGTATCTCAAGACGAAAGTCTATGACCAGTGCGTGTTGCCAGTGATGACATATGGCACTGAAACGTGGTCACTCACAATGGGACTTATCGGAAGGCTAAAACTCACCAAAGGGCGGTGGAGAGGGCTATGCTCGGAATTTCCATGTGTGAGCAAATCAGATATGAACACATTCGCAAGAGAACCAAAGTTACGGACATGCCCGAAGATCGCTAAGCTGAAGTGGCAGTGGGCAGGGCACGTTACTCGCAGAACAGCCCCCTTAGCCAAATAACCTTTACAATAGCGCTAACGCTAACGCTTCGTGCAAAATGTATGGCAAGGACATTACCTGCAGAGAGAACTGTCACGTGACTCACGCCCAGTAATGTGATTGCCATACATTTTGCACGAAGCGTTAGCGTTAACGTTAATGAAAAGTATTTTGTCTAAAGGCTCTGATGGTCGATGGGGAAGAAAAGTTCTGGAGTGGCGATGGCGACCGCGTCCGTCCAGCAGTGGACTTCTTCGGCTGAAATGATGATGATGAATAATCTAGAAGGCCGAGCACGATTCGGGAACTCTACATCTTTTTAGGATTAAAGAATTTTTTACATACATATTGTAAATATGTGCATTACTTACTGCAACAATTAATTATTTTTATTTTTTTGTTTAAAAATTCCGCTAGTTCGCCCCTTTGTAACCTTGCGCCCCTAGGCACGCGCCTAGTTTGCCTTAGGGATAATCCGCCTCTGCATACAAGTCAATGAAGCTTAGATTGTTTTTATTTTTCCTCTCTAAAGCATTGAGTGCCCAGTGTTGTTACCACTTTTTTTATCATGTTGTTTATAAAAATAAAGATAAACCAGATAAGTTATAAAATACATTTTATGTAAACAAAGTAATATTTTTACAAGATTGGATGATAACTTTACTGGAGTATTGTTATCTTGAAGTTGACATTTCAAGAACCAAAATAATAACAACTTATGCCAGACTAACTGAACATCCAAACTATCCACAGTAAAGTCATTAAACTGACAGTATTAAATACCAAAGGGGTAGCAGACAAATTCGAAACAGAGTTGTCGTGCCCCTGGGCACTCAGGCAACTGAAGGAACAGGGGTGGGTTTTAGTCAGTAAAAGTCTGACACGCTCTCTCGCTCCACCCAAAATGGGAAAGGCATTGGATGATATCCCAACCTCACAAAAAAAAGGGTATTATTGGAATTTTTAGATTACTGTCACTGAGTTCAGGTAGTATACATGTTGCTCCAGAAAAAGGGTAAAGTTGTAGGATAGGCTATGGGAGGGAAACTAAGAAAAAAGTTATTGTAATAAGAGTAGGATGACCTTTACAAAACTCATAAAAGTAAGTGGGGGCAACCACATCGCCATTTAGCATCAGGTGAGATTGTGGGTTGAGAATGATAAAAAAAGTAGATGGATAATGAATAAAAGATAATGAACCACTATCAGGGAAATTTACAGAGAAAAGGTCAACATATTCAAATTACATATGTATATTAAATTATATACGTATATTATTATTACATACGTATATTATGAAATTGAGACACACATTCAAAGATTTACATAACAGACATTAGATGAGGCAATGATTAAAAAAGAGAAATCTTTGAGTGACATCACTTAAACATATTCATGATTGGTTTAAGTTCGAGGAGAAGCTCGTGGCTACATACCGAAACTCCTCAGTGCCTCAGAAAGCACATTAAGCCACTGGTGCGGCTAGTCTGGTCTTCAGAAAGTCTGATATCTTACCAAGGGGTATAGTATTACCCAGTAATTGGGTTGTGGAGGTCAGACAGGCAGTCACTCCATGTAAAATACTAGTATTCAGCTGCATCCAGTTAGACTGGAAACCGATCCCAAGATAGTTGGGAAACCCAGGCCTGCGGACGGCGAGCAGTGGGTAGCTCGCCGTCCGAACAGCACCAGGCCCGTGAGTCGATGGCGCGTAGTGTTTCACGCGCGCCTCAAAGAGATGATTGTCAGCCATCACTGACGGGGCCCATCGTGGCCGGTGCCTGCATGGCTAGGGGTAGCGGATGAATTCTGAAAATAAGTTACTGCACCCATGGGCACACAGGCAGGGAAGAAACAGGGGTGGGTTTTAGTCAGTAAGAGTCTGACACGCCTTGCTGCTCCACCCAGAGCGGGAGAAGTCATTGGATGACTTTCCACACCCCAAAAAAAAACATAAAAAAAAGGCTAGGCAGACAGATTGGTTCAAGTTCCATAAAACCAGCAGAAGGTGTTTTAAGCAAGACCTTCTCCAATAAATACATTTCCAGTGCTTAATATAGTTTTCAATAATTAGAAATAAACATTGAGCATAAAATTAATTACTTACTTGAATAAACCTATAGCTCATAAACTGTGGAGTAATTATGAAATGGAGTATAAGTACCATGTAAATTATAAGTAGGTTAAGAATTAGAGAAAATTCCATAAAAATGTACAAATAGGTTTTGGTAACAAGGAAAGCATGAAAAAATGTTTATTTCTAGAGCTTTTGAGAATAAACTTAGGTATCCGGTACTCGATTTTGTGTCTTGAATTGGATGAAAACATTATATAGCAAATTCTAGCAACGATGTATCGCATTCCCTAACCAAATTCCGAATAATATCCAAAAATAGAAAAATAGAAAAGAATGTGTTAGAAAATTTCAAAAATATCATGAAAATCGAATGGATTTCTTACCTTTGAAACTGCAGCTTCCATGGTTATTCCTTTAAAATATCACCATCCAAAACAAAATCGAATTAAAACATAGTATGTTGTGCGTATTATAATCGAAAAATAAATAAAATGTAATAAAATTCACAGACTTTCGGCAATCGTCAATTTCCACGATTCCTCTATTTACTAGAACTACCACAGATAGAATAATATTATGTCATTTTCTGTCAGACATTTTGCCTGTCAGTCAATATGTCAAAATGAGGTGTGGTCCATAAGCTGCGCATTATGTTTACGAAAAAACTTATAAATAAAAATGTGTTAATTAAAAACAGAGCATAACGAACGCTAAGGTCAAAATTTATCTTTCCTCGAGAGAATTAGCAAAATTTCGTAAAAAGGTAACTTCATTCTATTTTATGTGACCCCATAGAAACTTCAACAGCTGATTTTTTTTTAACAACTACCTTCCCTTTCACATTTTAATTTTTACTTCTTTATTTTGAGCTGTGTAACTTTTCTATAACCTAATCACTAAAGTTAAATTGATAGCGCTACGTATTGAATAATTTATAAGTAATTTTTGTGACAATGGATGTAGATTCTGATGATAGGGTGAGTTCTTTTTTGCATTGTGTAGGCGGTTTCTAGATTTTATTGTATTGTCCTCTACTATCATAATGTGTTGTACTTGGTCCATTTTGTCCAATGACCACATTTTTTTGTTTTTCTGTTAAAGGAAAACGTCAAAAGACATAATAGTTTTACAAGCCCCGATATCAAAAGAGCCCCTGTGGCCAAACGACTTGGAAGAGAACGTTGCCATAGTTATCATGCCCAAACACCAAAGGCATCGAAATATACTGAAAGAAATCGATTAGATGTTCCTAAAGTAAGTAAGCTGCACATGATAAATATTTTACTCAATTAAGTTACAAATTCAAATGAAAAAAGCTTGATTAGATTGCAAATAATTAAATAAAAGAAGCTTTTATACACGAATGCACCCATAAGGTCACATTTTGACAGTTGTTTGACAACTGAAAGTCGCGTTCGAAAATAACGAAACGTCTTTATAAAAGTAAACTAAAAAATAGGCTTTAATTAAGCAAAATAATTATTTACACCACTTACATAAATCTTCTAGAAATTTTAACTATATAAGTAGCAATTTCATTGTAATTTTTAACTTTTAAAACGAGATTATCATCACTAAAAGTAGTGGCTGCAGGCATTACCAAATATGGAGTTTGCTCGTTTTCCCAACCGTCCTCCCTTCGATCCTTAGTAGCTCTCAGTTTTATTTTCTTTTAAACAATTGTGTTATATTCAAATGTTTTCATTGCATTTTCTAGTGTAATAATAATCATTTCTTCTTTTTAATTAAACGTGAGTTGGAGTTTTTTAATAATTGTAGTGTCAAAATATAGGTCACAGTGGCGTATAGGTTATGTTATAAGTGAAATAATCGTATAGTTGTTGTTTGTATTGTTGTTAACTGGTTACTTTTCGCGTTACAGATGTCGTTTAGGGTGGTGCGCAGTTCTAAGTTCCGCCACGTTTACGGGCAGGCCCTGAAACGTGAGCAATGTTATGATAATATAAGAGTGTCAAAAAGTTCTTGGGACTCTACGTTCTGTGCGGTGAATCCTAAGTTTCTGGCTATAATCGTCGAGTCCGCCGGTGGAGGCGCCTTCATAGTACTGCCACACAATAAGGTGAGTTTATTTCATTGAACAGTTTACTCATTTCTCACAGATTGAATTGTAAAAAATATTTGCTAAATTACTCCTAATTTAACACTGGAAATATTATATTGAGGCGCTTAGTCATGCCTTGCTGATTTATAAATAACTACTTTGGAATATAATTCGAGATTTACCGCATAAGAAGTGTGAATTATGCAGGTTTTTCTTGAGAAAATGAGAGTTAAAGCAAACTTAAATTTGTGTGAGGAAAATCTGGTAAAAATCTTTTAACAAATTATTAGACAAACTAAATTAATCGTTGTTTATATTTTACAATGAAAACTAATACCAGTCACAAAGGTCTGGCCATCAAGATTTTCAGAGTGGAACTTGTGGAATTATACACTTAGGAATCCGCTTTAATCCCAAAGTTATTTGTTTTATCCAAATTCCAAAGTGTATTTCATAGATAAGATATTACATTTGAATCTGTCAAAATTATACTAGTAGGTAAATATTTTAAATTCTTGAACAGTATGTGTTTTGATTCTGGAAGGCAGTGAATCGGAAGTACCCAGTATCACATGACAGCATTGCCTTAAATTCTTAGAGTCAAAGTCTTGAATAGTTTTTAGTGCATTTCCTAAACAAGGAATGTTTTCAGGTGATTTTAATCTGCAAGTTCCAAACAGTTTCATTCCATTACTAGCTTCTGCCAGCAGTTTTGCCTGCATGGAATTAGTACTTCCCACACTATAAATTATAGCCTATATACTATTCCAGACTATAATCTATCTCTGTGTCAAATTTCATCCAGATCTCTTCAGCCATTCTGGTGTAATTGAGTAATAAACATCATCCAAACTGTCACATTTATAATATTGATTGAGGATTTTTACATTGTATAGAAATCTCAGACATAGTAAGACATCTAATGCCTAGGGAACATCTGAGCCTGATATACTATACTTTTTTTTTTTTTTTTTGTCGGGTGGAAAATCATTCAAAGACATCTCCTGCTCTAGGGTGGAGCGGGAGGGCGTGTCAGACTCTTACTGACTAAAACCCACCCCTGTTTCTTCCCTGCCCTGAATGCCCAGGGGCGAGGTAACTCTGTTTCGAATTGATCCTCAACCCCTGGGCAGGCATCAGCCATGACGGGCCCCGTCATGTTTTGCTGACAACTCTTTTAGGCGCGCGTGGAACACTATGCGCCCTCGACTCTCGGGCCTGGTGCTGATCGGACGGGGAGTTAGACACTACTCGCTGTCCGCAGGCGCAGGTATGATACATGATACTTGACTGGAAAATTCAGATATTTATCATTTTAAAATAAATAATTAATTGGTGTTTCAAAATACTCCTTTCTAATATATTTGCACTGGAGTCATTGAATCTTAATCCAAGGTTATTTATAATGTGTTGATGACTCAATTTCTTTGCATTTCTATCTCGTAAGACCCTGATAGTGCCAGAGACAGGTGTTTAATTTGAAATGGTAATCCTATTCAAGAATTTACATTTAATTGGCATTAAACTCAACAATTCCTTTAAAATTTTCTTGAGAGATCTTTGGAGCAATTTCGGAAGTACTGTTACGTAGAATATTTTTACTCTTGTGTTGGCGATTTGTGATAGAAATTATCAGGTGATTACGTTTTGATTACATTACACTATCTAGTAATATTAACAATAATAATGAATGTAATGTCGAGTTGTGGAAGACCTACATCACCTATAGATGGACTGTGTTCGATATGAGTCTGACAGAAATGATCCTTTTGAGGTCTTGAAGTTGAACCAATTTGATGCAGGTAGGCACATTCCAAAAATAGCAATAGTTGCTCATAAAATTATTTCTCACTCATCCCGTCAAGTTATTACATCTTTATTCTCCATCAGAAATCAAATATCATCATCTCCTGTCCCCAAATGGTCAGATTTGAGTCTTACTAGATGAGTGTATCACTATTGTTATCAGGAGCTAATGAATGTTACAATTCTATGAACGGGAGAGGAAGTGCACTATCTTATCATACGTTTAGTGTATGGGTGTTTCCTGAACGCTCTAAATTCATGTTAGTCACAAAATTTATGACGGTTGAAACAATCACATTTGAGTATTTTTCCTTCTGGTAAAAAGACTATAATGGGACTATTTGTAACATATACAAATAATCTTTAAATGAAATCAGATGACCTGTAACACGGCAAACGTCTACTAATGAATATTACTATTATTACTAGTCCATACTGTCCCACTGCTGGGCAAAGGCCTCCGGCCATTCTTTCAACGGTCATGATTTTTTGCTTCCTCTTTCCAATACTTAAGAAAAATATCCTGCCAATGAATAAGGGTCTCTTAATAACCGCTATACTGAAAGAACACAAAGAAAATTCACATTTTCTCCCATGTCCTATCAAATCTCTTAAAACATTTCTACTCATCATGCTGATAAAACTCGCATGAAAAACTAAATTTCATTAAAACATTTAATTTCTAGCGTTTCATTATAATTACGAATGTTAATTGATCACAAATTAGTGGATAATTACAGTAATTTGCTCGCTCTATCTCTGTTTGTAATATGATAATCAGCATACTAAAGATTGTTCACTCAGTAACTGTTAGCGCAGACCAGATAGACGGATGAAAGTGTATTTATTACTATGACTCAGGGCTAATGTTAATGTGAGGCTAAGATTTAATATGGCTTAGTTTAGTTAAAGAGATGCAAGATACTCAACTATAAAGATAGCCTGCAATGAGCTACCAGATACAACGAGTCAATCCTGACTCTGCATGACTCTCAATCTGGCAACAAATCAGCTCATAGTCATTGCACTGATTGCATGATAAGAAAAACTAAAAACTTTGTGTAGTCTCTTGATTTTCAGGATTAATTCTTGTTTTAAATCTCAGAACAATTTTGTTATTTACTTCTACTTTTTCCCATGACGACTTGACCCTCGGAACAGTGAGGTCACTCCGGGAAGCCTGTGAAGCTAACAAGAAGCTTCTCTGCTTCTGGGCGGAGTTAGAGTGACTGTGTTAGCTAGGACCCCCATGCACAACAGACCAAATGGAAGTCTATGCGCGGACAACGGAGTCCCTATAATCCCGCGGCGACGCTCTTGTGGACTATCATGGCTTTAGGGAGTGCCTAAAGCCACACACAATTCCAGTGCCAGTTCCTAAGGACATGTGCGTTTTTAACCGACCTCAAAAAAGGAGGTTCTGTATTCGATCCGTTTGTTTCTTTTTGTCCGCGATTTTCTCGAAACTACTGATCCGGTTTGGATGGGGTTTTCGTTATTCTAATGCATATTTTTCAAAGAAGGTTTTAGTATATAATACATTAGGATCTGATGAAGATCTTCGGAGATAGACAGTGAAACTCTTCAATATCTAACAGCAAATGACTCACTATTGCTGCGATCGTATGTCTATGTATTGTTAACACAACCCGTCAAGCTATTAACAGACACAATTAAAAACCTATTGTCGCGTCTCCTTGAGGGGAAAAACAAATAAAAAGTGAAAAAAAAGAGTTAGTTCTATTTTTTGTAAAAAAGTTTTTTTCAGGATAAAATTGCTCAGAGATACTGTAGCTTTCTGTTGATGAAAGAATTTACATAATCAGATCAGTCCTTCTGGAGATTACATTTTGCAAACATAAACCCTGCAATTCAAACTAAATATGCTTGTATAACTTTTTTATTTATTTTTTATTTTTTTGGGGTGTGAAATCATTCAATGACTTCTGCCGCTCTGGGTGGAGCGGGAGGGCGTGACAGACTCTTACTGACTAAAACCCACCCCTGTTCCTTCCTGCCTCGAGTGCCCAGGGGCGAGGTAACTCTGTTTCGAATTTATCCTCAACCCCCGGGCAGGCATCGGCCATGACGGGCCCCGTCTCTTTTGCTAACAACTCTTTGAGGCGCGCGTGGAACACTACGCGCCGTCGACTCTCGGGCCAGGTGCTGATCGGACGGCGAGCTACCCATTACTCGCCGTCCGTAGGCCCGGGTATGCTTGTATACCTAGGGCTAAGGTCTACCATCCAGATCCACAAAAAAAGGGTTTTGAACACAGGACATCTAAAAACCAACATGAATGCTGCATGTATCCATATTAGCAGTAATACTAGCGACCCGCCCCAGCTTCCCTCGGGTACAATTATATACCTAAATCTTCCTCATGAATCACTCTGTCTATTGGTGAAACAAGCATGAAAATCGGTTCAGTAGTTTTTAGGGTTCCGTACCGGAAAGGTAACCAACGGGACCTTATTACTAAGCCTCCGCTGTCCGTCCGTCCGTCTGTCTGTCAGCGGGCTGTATCTCATGATCCGTAATAGGTAGACAGTTGAAAGTTGCCCCCCTCTCTGTGAGAGGGTGTGGGCTGTAATCCAACGCGAGCCCTATGCAGGTTGGTGGGTGTCACATGTCTTCGATTTTTTGGTTCTAGGACATGCCGGTTTCCTCACGATGTTTTCCTTCACCGTTTTGAGAGCAGTGGTGATGAAATAATTTACACAAAGTAAAGCGCCTGGGTTTGAACTCACGACCTACAACTTGTAAGTCGCGGCCGTTACCACTGGGCCACCACTGCTCTCGATCTCTAAGTAAAGGGCAATAAAGAACAAAGCCACAGGTAATTAACTAATCTAAATTATGTTAGCTCCACAAATTCCTGCTTTATCATTGTCTAAGCAGTTCTAAAGGTTATTTTTCTACTTTTCTGTCACACAATGTGGTATTATCTCCACTAGGAACAAGTGGTTTGCGTAGTTATCACTCAATATAAACATTTGTGAGGTTTGTACATAATATTATGTTATGTGCTGTGTACATAGGGAATGGAAACATGTTATTTTTCCTTGTAGCTATTATATTGTATTAGTTTGTATTTATAGAAAACTAACTCCTGCCAGCGGCTTCGGCCGCGGGGTTTTAATACTATAAAAAAAAGTGTGTGTGTACTTATGTACGCACGTAAGAAGTTATACTTCTTTGGCGTAAAAAGATAAAAACCAAACTGTCACAAAGTTTACAAAAGGAAAACAATCTGAATCTTCATGAACTACAGACTATAGCTAACTTCAGGGTGTCGGTTTTTCTGACGGTGTGCGCGCGCATCGTAAATATTTACTCATAATTTTTTCCTACTATAGCTAACTTCAGGGTGTCGGTTTTTGTGACGGTGTGCGCGCGCATCGTAAATATTTACTCATAATTTTTTCCTAACGCGCCAAAAGAAGTATAACTTCAATAAAACGGCCAAGTGCGTGTCGGACGTCACACATTTAGGGCTCCGTACCAAATGAGGGTATTATCAAAGAAAAAATCTGATATAACAATAAATTGGTATTTGTTAGTTAAATATACGAAATAATAATAATTATCACCAAATTTAAAGTTCATACTCAGTGGGAAGTTAAAAAATGAACAAATTCCTGTGATAGAGGACTTAGGCTGAGGCTACAGTAGGCAGCGATTTGCGGTGCGACTGGAAGAGCGAAACAAGAAAAACATGGTATGGCTACATTACAAGCGAAATTCCGGCGTATATTCGCTCATATGTTGATGTAGCCGATGCCGTGATTTCAGTAATGTTGTTCCTATCGCATAAAGAAATCAAAGATCGCTAGTAGTATTTGATGTACGGTGTAGCCATATACGTGAGCATTCATTTACTTGTTTTAATCGCTCATGTGTCGCAGGTCGCGTCGCGGCCTAATGTAGCCTCAGCCTTAGGAGTGATGCAAGAAAAAGACATGTTGCGCCGACCCCAAATAAATTGGGATAAGGGCAGGCGAATGATGATGGTATGTAACCCTAAATGTGGGAAGTTCGACACGCACTTGATGAAGTACCTGTCTTCTGCTCCTCCATTACCAAGTCCCTTTAGGTGTACCTAAAGTGATTTACTTAAATTTGTTACGCCGACCCAAATGACATGGGACATAGGCAGGACGAAGAAGAATGGGAATTAGAAATGGCAATGCTTTTATCCGCGCACTGGCCCTGTAGACAAAGTAACATCGCTTCGTAGCGAAACGATATCTAAATTCGTCATCGTCTCTGAGATATCAATTAACATTTGCTAGCGTTAGCGTTCCTTCGTTATCTTTTTTGGCGATCACGATCGAGGCGAAGGCGAACTCTGAAAGCGCTGCAATTCGTTTCTTTATGGTTTCGTTACGAATTATAACATTGTCTACCAACTTGCGATAACGATGTCGACAGTCGACTGACCACGTGACTTAGCGCGGTTTATGTCAATCTCATACATTTTAGTCTTTTCTAACTTCGTTATCGTTTTTAAATTGTTACTTTGTCTAAGCCCCCTGATTTCTTTTAAATTATTATGATCGCCAAGACAAGAGAGAGGAGCTCGTGGCTAAAGTAATAACAGCCGCACGGGTCGATCCATCAGGTTAAGCTACGCTTGCCGGAGTTGGTCCATGGATGGGTGACCATCTTTACATACTGAGACTCTTCCGTGTCTCGGAAAGCGCGTTAAGCCGTTGGTCCCGGCTGTCAATCGTAAATCTTTGACAGTCATTACGGGTCGTCAGAAGCTCGAAAGTCTGACAACCAGTCTCACCAAGTGGTATCGTATTACCCAGTAACTGGGTTGTGGAGGTCAGATAGGCAGTCGCTCTATGTAAAATACTGGTATTCAGCTGCATCCGGTTAGACTGGAAGCCAAGATAATTGGGAAAAAGGCTAGGCAAATTGATTGTTGACAAAGAATAATTGCTGCAAGCTATTTTTTATCATTGATCGGCTCGCGTTTGACCACTATCTCACCTGATGGTAAGCGATGATGTGGTCGACGATGGAGCACACTTGCTAGAAGTAACCTATTCACTCTTGACTTAAAGATGGGGGTCTTTAAGTCAAGAGTGAATAGATTGTAGCTATCAGGAAATACTACCTTCGGCAGGGAATTCCACTCCTTAGATGTAAGCATAGTGATAGTTCCCAAAACGTTTAGTGCGTGTGGGTGGGATGTCCATTATGTAGCGGTGGCGCTTCGCCGCATGTCTAGCTAAAGCCAGCTAGGTGTCTAGGTAAGCTTTGCTGCGTCAAAAATTTCCAAGCTGCTGGCAGGCTCTCGTAGTCCTCTTTATACCGCAAAAGAACCGTGAACTCTTCCTTTTCCAACTTCACAAGTGCTGAAGAGTATTTTTCTTACTCCTCCGCTGTTCTCTTCTGATTAATTTTGTTGCGGTACCTAAGACAGTTAATCGTTTCTCCGGGACTCGTCGAGTTTCATTGCCTCGGCGTTTTTCTGGCGCCACTGTTGATTCTGGCTTTTAGGAGTGGTTAGGAATAGAGTGGCGGGCTTATCCACATTAAAAAAAAATTGTCAGCCGTAAGACTGCATGTCAGAAGTGGAAACTTCTTAGCTTCTCGCGATGGTGCCCTTTCGCGAATTTAGTCCTTTTTGCCCATCCCAAAAGTGCCCAACGTTCCTAAAGAAGTTTTCACTTCAAAAAAGTGCCGAAGACAGCAGACATTCAAAACAACCGACTCCCAAAACTGCAGAACCATGTCAACCATTACAGATAGCCTTATCAATTGAAGCCCAATACAACCTTCCCTTTCTTTGCGACGTTATCATCGAACAATGCGCCGAGGCGACGGATAGCGCTCATTGTGCAACAGATACGGAAAAACAATGGGCCCAAACAATGGCACTATACGCATCACCGCAAAAACTATAGACTATGGGAACGACAAGTGTTTGTTGAGGTGTTGTAATGAGTTTATAGGTTATTGGTTTATACTCTTCATCACGTAACTAAGCAAAGAATGAGACGCGTCTTTCGCCATCACTTCGCTTGAGATGGAGGTTCTGTGTTCGACCCGTATGTATGTATCTTGTTTGTCCGCGATTTTCTCGAAAACTCTTGATCTGATTTGGATAGGGTTTTCGTTATTCAAATGCATATTTTTCAATGAAGGTTTTAGTATATGTATAATGTGGCACCCTTTGGGAAGACTGCGGTTAGATTTCCTGGCTTTTGACTACCTAAAGATCTACAATTAACAGCCGGGACCAACAGCTTAACGTGCTCTCTGAGGCACAGAGTAATCTCGGTATGTTAAGATGGTCTATCTATCCATCGACCTCGGCAAGCGTTGCTTAACCTTGAAGGTCGACCTATGTGGCAGAATAATAATATGTATAATACATTAGGATCTGATGAAGATCTTCGTAGATAGACAGTACAACTCTTCAATATCTAACAGCAAATGACTCGCGATTGCTGTGATAGTATGTCTATGTATTGTTAACACAATTTAATGGGGAACCACAACTAAAAAGTGAACAATAAAAAGAAAGAAGCCAGTTAAATTTACTTACTTTTTTTTTTTTATTCATCAAAACAAGTTTCTTGTTTCAAAACTTTACAAGGCACACCATTAGACTTCTGGGGTCTGTCTTAGCAAGCTATGACCAGAGAGTAAAAAGAAAAAGAAAAAAGTAAATATTTTGTAAAAAGTCTTTTTCTAGTCAATTTGCCGCGGCTACGATCTCTTGGCCTATCCGGATCCCAATTTGTTCGGATAGGAAGTAGTTTCGGCACTCTACGATAGTCTAACAGTGAAATAATTAACATAATCGAATCTATTAACATAACTAGGCAAGGAGTTGACATCCAGCCAGTCTCAACTTCGGCGCCACCATTACACCACCACCACAAATATTCCGTAGTAATATTCTCAGATCAAATTACTATGGAAATTGTCTTAGAGTAGCATATATTTTTTTAAAGAAATAAGATTAGACGTTCAGACGTGATGTTCAATTAAAAACCATTAAAACTTTTTTACAAAAAAAATAGAACCGACTTCCAAAAAAAGTGCAAAATAACTTTAATTTCGGAAGTCGGTGTTCCTGTTTTGTGACTTCGTTTTTTGACACCGACTTCCGAAATTAAAGTTATTTTGCACTTTTTTTGGAAGTCGGTTCTATTTTTTTGTAAAAAAGTTTTTTATTTTTCACTTTTTAGTTGTGGTTCCGCATTAAACTGTTTTAACAATTCATAGACATACGATAGCAGCAATCGCGGTTGATTTGCTGTCAATTTTTGAAGAGTTCCGTTGTCTGTCTCCGAAACCCATCATCAGATCTTTTTTAAATTTAAATGGGACCATTTCGGAATAAACCCCTTTCGAACAAAAAAAAATTTTGCAAATCCGTCAATATATGACCGAGTTATGCCCGAACATACATAAAAAAAAAAAAAACAAAAAAAAAAAAAATACAAACATCCGAATTGATAACCTCCTCCTTTTTCGAAGTCGGTTAAAAAGTCGTATAACTGCGCCTTAAGAAGTTGTTGGTGTGACACCCTCGTACCTCGGCAAACACGTGAAGCTGTTAGTCCTGCTCCTGATCTCTCCCCGGTCGTGTCAGATTGCCGTCCCATCGGACTATGAGAGTGAAGGAACATAGAGTGCACCTGTGTCTGCGCACACGCTTGTGCAATATAATATCTCCTGCGTACTTGGATAATCTCAGTTGAGAATATCCACCAATCCCAACATGATCGAAATTTGGGCGGGAGGATTATCAACTACATAGTATAAGACAAAGTCGCTTCCTGCTGTCTGTCCCTATGTATGCTTAGATCTTTAAAACTACGCAACGGATTTTGATGCTGTTTTTTTAATAGATAGAGTGATTCAAGAGGAAGGTTTATATTTACGAGGGCGGGCCAATAAGTCCGTGACTTTTTCAATTTCTGACCTCTTTACTGAAAAAGCAACACTACTCCTGTCAACAGGCATCTGTCAGTTGACTCCTATCAAAATTTGAACTTGCTGCGTCAGTTAGTTTGTGTTTGACAGCTATCTTTATCAGACTACCCAGTAATTTGAGGAAAAAATGGAAAAAAGTGAATTTCGTGTGCTTATTAAGCATTATTTTTTGCGAAAAAAAACCATTACCGAGACCAAGGCTAAGCTTGATAAATACTATGGGGACTCTGCACCATCGATTTCAATGGTATAAAAGTGGTTTACTGAATTTCGTTGTGGCCGTACAAGCAATGAAGATGCCGAACGTCCTGGCTGGACGCCCAGTTGAGGTCTCTTCACTCGAAACAATCGAAAAAATTCACGATATGGTGTTGGCCGACCGAAGATTGAAAGTGCAAGAGATTGTGGAAGCCGTAGGGATCTCGCATGGTTCAGCGGTTTCAATTTTGAATGATCACTTGGGCATGAGAAAGCTTTCCGCAAGATGGGTGCCGCGTTTGCTCACAGTCGACCACAAACGCAATCGTGTAACAACTTCACAGGAAGGTTTGGCGTTGTTTAATCGCAATATGGAGGAGTTTTTGCGCCGTTTTGTAACCGTGGACGAAAGTATACCTATATAAACGATGTAACGGGAAGGTTTTTTTTTTGGGGGGGTGGGAAATCATCCAATGACTTCTGACAGCGTGGCTGATTTAAAAGAAAATAGCAGTACTGTAATTTAAAATGAAAATAGCAGTAAGTACTGTAGTTTATGTGATAGCTTTTTTTTTGTGGGGTGGGAAATCATCCAATGATTTGTCCCGCTCTGGGTGGAGCAGGAGGGCGTATCAGACTCTTACTGACTAAAACCCACCCCTGTTCCTTCCCTGCCTGAGTACCCAGGGGTACGGTAACTCATGTTGAGAATTTATCCGCTACCCCTAGGCATGCAGGCACAGGCCACGATGGGCCCCGTCAGTGGTGGCTGACAACATCTCTTTGAGGCGCGCGTGGAACACTAAAAGTACTGAACGGATTTTCATTCGGTTTTACCAATAGACAGAGTGATTCATGAGGAAGGTTTAGGTGGATAATTTGCACCCGTACGGAGCTGGGGCGGATCGCTAGTGTAATATAAATATCGTTACCACATGTATAACGTGTATCACAACAGATAGTAGAACGACACAATGGCGTGGACAATGGACTTCAAAAACCCTTGGTGTGAATGTTTACTAACTGAAACTGACGCATGCCTCACCACTGAGTCATCAAATTGTATCAACGTGTTATGTGAATGTGTTCCTTACTTGTTTTTTTATGTCTTTGTGTGTTTTGTATGGTATGGATCGGTTTACCGTACAAAAATACCACTATTACCATTATTTTATTTTATTATTGTGGATAGAGTAGAAAATTATAATTTTTAACCAGCGTGACACATATATATTATTTAATATTTTTTTATTACTTTACTCTATTTAATTACAATATTACCTATTACATAAACATTGATATTTAATTCGGTTATTATTTTATTTACCCTCGTCCGTGCGTCACTGCGGGGTGCCAACTGAAAACCAGCGCTGGGTGTCCAACGCCCAGCAAATGCTGAGATGGTAACCCTTTCGGTATGGGCACGCTCAGCACAATTGTATTGTATCTTTGTGTACCTACTCTTCTTTTCTTTACCTTTTGTTTGTTGCTGTTGTGTTGTGTCTGTGTCGAATAAATGCTTATTCTATTCTATTCTATTCTACCGCTTTTAGGCTTGCAATGTGGTGTATTTCGCACTGGTGCAGAAAAGAGCCACGGCCAGCCCCCGCCACAATTTTTTATATTTATTGTATCAGTCTGGTGTTCCGCCAGACCCCTCATCATCATCATATCAGCCGGAATACGTCCACTGCTGGACATAGTCCTCCCCCAAGTGTCGCCACAATGACCGGTCCTGTGCGGTTCGCATCCATCGGCTACCTGCGACCCTCACCAGGTCATCGGTCCACCTTGTTGCAGGCCTTCCAACGCTGCGTCTTCCGGTACGCGGTCGCCACTAGAAGTTTTCGGCCTCATCGACCGTCTGTTCTGCCAGCAATGTGGCCTGCCCAGTGCCACTTCAGTTTGGCGATTCTTTGGGCTATGTCGGTAACCTTCTCTTGCGGATTTCATCCCACCCCACCCTGACCCCAATAGTCATGAAAAAAAAAATACGCGAACCATTTCTCAATGATTGGTTACTAAATTATTATGTTTAGTAAGTTTTACTTATTTTCCAGTAAGTGTGTTGAAAAAAGACGTTTGATATACGTGGGCATTAATGTCATTGCAATTTCTCAGCTCCAAAATGACCGCGCCTTCGGCTCGGTCGTGTATTTCACTTCTGCTGCGTATTTCACTTCTGCTGCGTATTTCACTTCTGCTTCGTATTTCACTTCTGCTGCGTATTTCACTTCTGCTGCGTATTTCACCTGTGCTGCAATAACGAAGTTTCCCCACTTCCATCAAAATATACAATTAAATTATCCGACTTATTCAAGCTTGTTTGGAATGTCGATGTCTCCCAATATTTTATCTTGACCCAACAAACAAGGAAATATTTGAGTACCCCTTCAAACACGTCAAAATAATTTGTCCTTAGCTACGGACGCATTAAGATAACGATATCTTCAATGAACTCACGATGCATATCAATTTGCGATAAACGATAAGCGTAGAATACGTCATAACTTCATAAGCATAGTATGCATTTATCGTAATACTAGCTGACCCGACAGACGATGTCCTGTCTTATGCCCAGGGTTAGCGGATAAATTCGTAACTAGAGTTACCGCTTCCCTGGGCACTCAGGCAGGGAAGAAACAGGGAAAGGTTGTAGCTATCAGGAAACAAACTCCGGCAGGGAATTCCACTCCTGCTGCTGCAACAAGCTGTACGCACAATGATGTGTTCCCAAAAAGTATTGTGCGTGTTGGTGGGATGTCCACCATGTATCGGTGGCGCATTGCCGTACGTCTAGTGGTCCGATGATGGAACGGGCTTGGCGGAATTAGACTATGCAATTCCGACGCACATTCTCCAAAATGAAACCGATAGAAAACTGACAGGCTAGCAACTCGGCGTCGATGCTCAAGACTTTGGAGCTTCGACTCGACGAGCTTATCATTGCCGATAATCTTCTTCGCGCGCCTCTCAATTGCTTCAAGTTCATCAATGTCTTAGCTATGAATTGTCAAACGCGCGAAGTTTATTTTTTTTTTGTTAAAAATTTCATATTTTTTTCCTTCATAAGAACCTTCTCCTGGCAATAACCAACAACAAAAAAAGAATTAGCGAAATCGGCCTTTCACACCCGTGTATTTTCCGGGAAAAGTTATCTATCGGGTGTAAAAAGACAGTTTCCGAAGCCTAAAGCCACATATTCTACCCATTATTTGGATCATTTTTTTCATAAATAAAAATTCCAAACAAACATTACCTGAATTGTCAATTTTTTTTTTCGAAATTACGCATTTTTAGTTACAAAAACGCAATGAATATTAAACGTATCCGACAAATACCTACGTGGCTTAGAGTGAAGGGGCGGGGTGTAACTCCACTTGCCTGGGTTCGCGTTACATTGCAACAAAAAATAGTTCTTTTTTTCATATCTGAAAATAAAAGTCGTTTCACAGCAATCATTTTTGCGCAAAGCTACCTTGTTAGACGTACATTATGCGTAGTTAACGGCTTTGTGATGTCTTTTTACACCCTGTATATTAAGCCTATCAAAGATTACCTTCTCCAAACAAACGAGCAAAGAAATAATTTAACCCCTTTATAATATTACTAGCTTTTGACAGCGGCTTCGTCTGTGTGGACGACGGAAGGTAATGTCTTTCTCCGTGATCCAGTCTATGTCTATACCAAAATTCATCAAAACAGTTTAGTGGCTTAGGCGTAAAATCATAACAAACAGACAGTTACTTTCGCATTTATATTTTTTTTTACCACCACCACCACTATCTCACCTGATGGCAAGCGAAGATGTGGTCGAAGATGGAGCACGCTTGACTTGAAGTAACCTAGAGATGCACCCACCGAGAGTGAATACTCTCGACTTAAAGACTCCCAGGTTGTAGCTCTTAGGAAACACTGACTCCTGCAGGGAATTCCACTCCTTAGCTGTACGCACAATGAATGTGTTCCTGAAACGTTTAGTGCGTGTGGGTGGGATGTCCACCATGTACCGGTGGCGCATTGCCGTACGTCTAGTGGTGCGATGATGGAACGGAGTTGGCGGAATTAGACTGTGCAATTCCGACGCACACTCTCCAAAATGAAACCGATAGAAAACCGACAGGCTAGCAACTCGGCGTCGATGCTCAAGATTTTGGAGCTTTGACTCGACGAGCTTATCATTGCCGATGATCCTCTTCGCGCGCCTCTCAATTGCCTCAAGTTCATCAAGCTGGTATCTGCAGATCCGTCCCAAAGATGAGAGCAATACTCCATACACGACCGAACTTGCGAATAATAAAGTTTGAGCACCTGTTCCGGCGTGAAGTACCGTCTCACCTTTGCTAGGATTCTCAACTTTTTGGCAGCCAGTTGAGTCTTTACCTCGATATAGGGCCCATAATTGAGAGTGGATGTTAACGTGACACCAAGAAGATCAAGATGATCGGTTATCGGCACGGTTACCTCGGATAATATTTGAATGCATTCGTTCACGAAGGCACATTTAACATTTAAATCATAACTGAATAGTGAAGGTACACTAGTATCAATTTCACACACCATTTACAGAGCTATAGACGGTGAGCATCATTAGTTTCTGATGAATAGGGCTGCTGTCTTTGGTGTTAACCTCCCGATTAGCAATGCGAGTTGCGTACAAAGGCAAAAGGACTGTATTACCAGTAATGACTCAGCCTTCAAACATCCATCGCTTTCCTTATGAAGGATATTCAAATTAGACTGAATCAGCACTTTTTAATGTGAAAAGTTAAACGCCCGCGCATCGCTACTTCGTATTGTTTTAGCTTCGAAGAAGAATTAAATGGTCCTAAAAGCCGAAACTTCATTTCTGTTTTTTAACTGACTTCAAAAGACTTTTTTAACTGACTTTTTTGTATGTTTGTTACGCGATATCTCCGCCATTTGTGAATCGATTTTGATGAATCTTTTTGTTTGGTAGGTCATACTTCAGAAGTGGTCCCATATAAATTTTATCGAAATCGATTCAGGACTTTTTGATAAAATCAACATAAACAAAAAATATGTATACACAGATGACGTTTTGGTTTTCTCCAAATGTTCAAATTCCATGTTTTTGGGGTTATCCATTCGGGCATAACTTTAATATTTAGTTTTACTTCTGGGGTACAACAACTGAAAAGTGAAAAATAAAAAACTTTTTTACAAAAAATACAACCGGCTTTTAAAAATTACAAAATAACCAAAAATAAAGTTATTTTGTAATTTTTAAAAGCCGGTTGTATTTTTTGTAAAAAAGTTTTTTATTGTAACACAATCGCTTTCATTCGCGGCTTTGTTGCTGTGACCTTCCCGTAGGAACTGTGCATTTTTTTATTATTGTGTTATTGGATAAAAAACCTGGCACTTAGCAATAGTGTAAATTTCTATCGTGAAAGAATTTTCACAATACGATCAGTAGTTTCAGAGATGAAATAAAATAAAACAACTTACCCTTTATCTTCTACAAATTGCTGCCTTGTTCTCCAAGCACCTGAATTACCCCACTTTGCAAATCTAAAAATGACCTTTATCTATTTTAAATAGCATTACATAAGGTCGTAATTTCGCTCAACTTACATACCATTCTTATCTCCTTGATAAGACGTTATCTGCGACCTTCAGTGGGAGCACCGGTTAAACAATATCCTAAACATTGCTACCGGAATAATAATAACATATTGTTATGTTATGATACTGTTTGTCTGTCTTGTCTTTTGGTCCTTTTAAAGTTCGCAATATGCTAGACATTAGGGTACATGATTCCGAAGACGACTCAAAGGCTTTTATCTGAAATAACTTCTTAGAATGTTTCATCTTTCTGTACAGAAGTTATTTAATTCGAAAAAAGACAATACTCAGTCTTTCTTTTTTTTATATGGGGAAATCCTCATGGATACTCTCTTTCTGGAGAGTGAGGGAGAACGGAGTGTTATGTCAGACTCCTACCGACTTAAACTCCACAATTCCTACCGCTACCATGAGTCCGGGGCCCGGGATACAATTAAATTCTCGCGCACCTCCGACTGATATTGACCTGCCATTGGTAGCGGGCCCCATCACCTTGTGAGGCCGATCCAATGACCGCACACACTCCCATAAAGGCGAGCATGGAACAACTGCGCGCTGCCTTTTGCAGCCTCACTGGTCAGGAGACGACTCAGCCCGAAATTCGTCTCCTCGTTCTCCTGTCAAATTTTATACATTGTTCATACTTACTAATTTCTTTAGTAACATCTGCCCGGAAAGGTAGCTATTAATGTCCAGCAGAAAGAAGCCAATGAAATCGGATCTCATAATTCCCCAGGAAAGTAGAACCAAGACGAGTCAGGATAGCAACAGTGGTTCCAACAGTTGGAGCCAATAAACTGGGCATCCGCACTCCGTAGGCCAACGTGTCAAGTTCGTGTGGAAACCGCTGGACATGTCTATAAACGAAACACGTAAATTTAACGCGCTCCACATTGCGTATGCGCACGCAAAATAGATTCCACGCAGTTTCTCAGACTGCTCTGCGGTTCTCACGTTTTTTGGTTGGTAAGGAGGTAGGATTGCAAGTTGCAAGGTATCTGATGGTATAACAGTGTCGCTGTCTGTGCTTTAGGTATCAGAAAAAAAAAAAAAACTAAAACATTATGAGATAAAACTTTTGAGACCCTCACAATATGCTATTTCATTTGATATGTCGCAAATTTCAACTCAATCGATCGAGTAGATTTAGAGCAAATTGAATGTGATAGACGGAAAAACAGACAGAGACACACGAGTGATCCTATAAGGCCTTCGTTTTTTCATTCGGACGATCGGAACCCTAAAAAAGATGAGATTTAAAAATATTGGTTCCCATTTAGGGTTGCCATCTCTGAAATCTGGCAACCAGGAGAAGCATGAAAACCTCGGATTTTGAAGCTTAGAACCCGGACGTGTCTAGAGTTTAATTTTTTAACTATATTCGGGGTCGCCGAATATATGAAAATGTTGCGCGGACGCCCAGCGGCGGCCGGTAACTTCAAAACTTTTAAACCCGGACGCTCTACTAGGACAAATCAGGGAAACCCGGACGGATGGCAACCCTATTCCCATTAAATGCTAGGCGACATATTGGCATATCAAACTTCTTCTTCTTCATTCTTTTGCCTGCCTGCCTGGCCGGGGAGCGTGAAGAAATACGCGTGCACTTCAGCGCCCGGCCAAAGGTAACTGAAGAACACCGTGTGGGATAAGTCAGGCCTTTGCCGACCAGTGGGTCAGAACGAGCTTGTTAAATAGAATTGGTCCTAAGGGGTTATCTCACATCACCAGAATAAGTATTCTATAAAAAAAAATATGACTTCGTAATCTGTATCCCTTTTTTTGGTGGGTTGGAAATCATCCAAAGACTTCTCCCGCTCTGGGTGGAGCGGGAGGGCGTGTCAGACTATTACTGACTAAAACCCACCCTTGTCCCTTCGGTTGCCTGTGCCAAGGTCCGCGGTAACTCTCTTTCGAATTAATCCGCGACCCCAGGCAGGCATCGGCCCTAACGAGCCCCGTCTGGTACTGCTGACATCTCTTTAAGGCGCGCGTGGAACACTACGCGCCGTCGACTCAGGCCCTTGGCCCCGATGCTTGCCGCCAGCTGTTCGTCCACGAGGGTGATGGTTGCGCCCTCACCCAAGAACGCGTGGGTCTTCACCTCCCCCCGTGGTCCAGAAAAGACGACAGGGCACATCTTCATCAGGATGGCTCGCGGTCCGGTAGCTGGTCTGGTAGCCACGGTCAGGACTGCTTCCTACCTCGTTCTTATCGGACGGCGAGCTTCCATTACTCGCCGTCCGCAGGCCCGCGCCTACGGTGGCCGGGAATCGGCTTGCGTCTCCCGACGTCCGAGGCGTCTCCTACGGCAGGCAATCTGTATCCCTGTCACGTCAATGACTGCCAGAAATGATTTTAGTTTTCAATAAAGTTTAAGACCATCTTCTATTAATAAACAGAATAGTCATAGCACACATTTATTAAACCAGCTTTATAAACTTTATTCTGCGTCTCAAAATAATTCTGGAACCCGATGGAGATATTCTCAGAATTAATTATCCCACGTTGACCTAAATATAGTATTCCTAGAAACGTCTGACTGAATGTTTCCACAGCAAACTGTCATAAATTTTAGCTAATTGCTATAAATTAATTAGCTGGGACGCTAAATGGAATGGGTGACTTTATGTAATTTTAATTGATCTCTTTAGCAATGCCGCTGTCTTAAAGAAAGCATAACTGGTCACCTGATTCGAATCCTCTTCTGTTTATTGAAGACTACTACAACTTCCAACAGTTTCCGCGCATGTAAGCCTAGCGTCCTTAAGGCGCAGTTATATTACTTTTAGTAGTTTTTAATTGAACATCACGTCTAAACGACTTGTCTTATTTTTTTGAAATAAATATATGTTACTCTAGACAATTTCCGTCGTAATTTGATCTCAGAATATTTGAAATTATATTTTTAGAACATAGTGTAATTAATTTGTAAAGTTATGTCTAACGCGGACAAAAATTTGAGAATCACGCAAGAACTATAAACTGTATTTTTATGAAAATTTCACCATTTTCAAGACAATTTCATTATTTATCTTTTAGTATACGTGATTTAGTGTAATACCGGTTGTTTTATGTATAATAAATTAATAATGCGTCTAATTCGGACAGCGCTCCTTGATGGGCGAGTCCTATTACTGGGTGGACGTACGACGCGTTACGTGAGCTCAGCACAGAACACGCAAGCTAACCACTCAAGGTCGTTGGCAGCTAATAGCGCCTTAAAGTAAAACTGCGCCGCATCTTAGTAATTGTCTATACCGATTTCTTCTACCGTATTTAGCACATATACATCTTTTGAAGATTCCTTATCAAGAGAGAAGCCTTGCCAGGAAGAAATCTTGCACTCACAAATCAGCTTTCACTTTTCTGCCGAAACTTTTCTGATATCCCTTTTCTCTCTTTCTAGAGACTTCTCTTCTTTTAGATAATTCCGCGTAGCCCGTTCCATCATACCGATCACTAGACGTACGGCGATCCGCCACCGCTACATGTTGGACATCCCACCCACACGAACAAAATGTTTTGGGGACGCATTATTGTGCGTACGGCTAAGGAGTGGAATTCCCTGCCAGTCTGTGTTTCCTGATAGCTACAACCTGGGGTTCTTATAGTCGAGAGTGAATAGGTTACTTCTAGGCAAGCGTGCTCCATCGTCGACTACATCATCACTTACCATCAGGTGAGACTGGTGAGATATTGGTCAAACGCGAGCTTATACGAGTATAATGTCTAATATTATAAAGAGGAATGATTTTTTTGTTTGTTTGGACCGATTTTAACAATTTTTTCACCAATAGAAATAATTTATATTAGCGAGTAACATAGGCTACCTTGTATCCCAGAAAAAATAACAGTTGCGGCGGGATAGGTCACGGGATCGAAGCCGCGGGCAAGCTCAGCCGTAATTCAGCGTAATTTCGGAAGTCAGTGTCTGTATTTTATTTCTTCGTTATTTGACACCGACTGCCGAAATTAAATTTATTTTTTCATTTTGAATGTATTTTCTTTTTTGGAAGTCGGTTGTTATTTTTTTGTAACACAACATGGAACGTGGAATTTAAACATACTCGTAATTGGAGAAAACCAAAACGTCATCTATGTATACCTATTTTTCGTTTTTGTTCAGTTTTTCAAAAAGCGCTGAAGCAATTTCGATAAAATTTATGTTGGAACACCTCGGGAGTATATTCTTTCGGATAAATAAAGAATTTTGAAAATCGGTCCACAACTAACAGAGGAATAGGTGAAAAAAAAACATACAAACAGTCGAACATAGAACCTCCTCCTTTTTCGAAGCCTGTTAAAAAAAAAAAGATTCATCAAGTTCTCAAAAAGCTTTCCACCACGCAACGCCTTGTCTAATAAATCTCCGTTACATCCCAGTCATCCCATTTACAATCAAGGTTATTCCCGTGCATTAGATCATGCTACACAGACACAAGGTCGGGCCTGAACGTGGACAGACGGCTTTCTGATTAGTTGTTCCGTTTCGTAACGACTGCTAGTATCATTGTTACTTGTGTCAGTGTGAGAGATAGCGGACGGAAAGGCGATAGCACTACCGGATGTTTTAGATAAACATTATACCACCAAAAACATTTTTATGTACAATGATGCCAAGACCAGACCATACGGCTCGCACTGTCAAAAAGTTATCAGATCTCATGTAGAGCCAAGCTTCTAACTTTACACGCAATAACGTATAGCTACTAAATTTAATTTCAGTCTCAATGAAGCTTAGAAAACAGACCAGGCAATAAACGGTCATCCAAGATCTCCCCCGAAGATCCAAGATAAGCACGCATTCGTACTTTCTCACAGAGGGTCCCAGAATCGAGAATCATTCTGATAAACACTGTTTTTAACCGACTTCGAAAAAGGAGGAGGTTATCAATTCGGATGTTTGTATTTTTTTTATTTTTTTTTTATTTTTTTTTTTTTTTTTTTTTATGTATGTTCGGGCATAACTCCGTCATATGTTGACGGATTTGCAAAATTCTTTTTTTGTTCGAAAGGGGTTTATTCCGAAATGGTCCCATTTAAATTTCAAAAAGATCTGATGATGGGTTTCGGAGACAGACAACGGAACTCTTCAAAAATTGACAGCAAATCAACCGCGATTGCTGCTATCGTATGTCTATGAACTGTTAACACAGTTTAATGGGGAACCACAACTAAAAAGTGAAAAATAAAAAACTTTTTTACAAAAAAATAGAACCGACTTCCAAAAAAAGTGCAAAATAACTTTAATTTCGGAAGTCGGTGTCAAAAAACAAAGACACAAAACAGGAACACCGACTTCCGAAATTAAAGTTATTTTGCACTTTTTTTGGAAGTCGGTTCTATTTTTTTGTAAAAAAGTTTTTTATATCAAAACATTTTGGGAATACATTCATTTTGCGTACAACAGTGGAATTCCCTGCCGGAGTCTGTGTTTCCTGGTAGCTACAACCTGGGGGCTACAATCTTTAAGTCAAGAGTGAGTAGGTCACTTCTAAGAAAAACGTGCTCCATCTTCGACCACATCATTACTCACCATCAGGTGAGATAGTGGTCAAACGCGAGCCTATCAAAAATAAAAATCTAAGCACTGTTTTATAAAAATAAAAGTCTAAGCATTGTTTTATCTTCATTATTGCAAAAGATCTCCAAAGATCTCTGAGGAGCTCGTGGCTAAAGTAATAACAGCCGCACGGGTCGATCTTTCAGGTTAAGCTACGCTTGCCGGGATTGTTCCATGGATGGGTGAACATCTTTACATACCGAGACTTCTCCGTGCCTCGGAAAGCACGTTAAGCTGTTGGTCCCGGCTGTCAATCGTGGATCTTAGACAGTCGTTACGAGTCGTCAGAAGCCCGAAAGGCTGACAACCATTCTTACCAAGGGGTATCGTATTACCCAGTAACTGGGTTGTGGACGTCAGATAGGCAGGCCCTCCATGTAAAATACTGATATTCAGCTGCATCCGGTTAGACTGGAAGCCGACCCCAAGATAGTTGGGAAAAGGCTAGGCAGATGATGATTGCAAAAGATCTCCAGCTTCGAATCAGCTTCTAATTTGTATGCTATCCAAGACAAATTAAGAGTAGATGCGTTGGCGTGCAAACTTTCAGTCTTGCATTAATCATTAAAACATGCTAACACAAAAATACATTTTTCAACGCATCGATGATTCAAAAGTCGTACGTACAAATCAATGCGTATACACGATGCATCAATAATGACTAATGTCAGTGATTTTTGGCTATCAGACAAAGTTTATGAATACCCCAGTCCTATATTTAGGGATTACATACATTGTACTACAATTTATTATTAGTGTATCATGATTTGAGACAGCTATTTGTTGGATTATCCAATGTTGGTCGTTGAAATGGCCAACTTTATGATTCAAATTGAGATGTGGGACGATTGTTTTTAACTGAACGATGTTATCTAATGTTGTGAAGAAGTTAAATTGTTTGTTTGTATGTAAGAGGTAATCTCGGGAAGTACTGAGCCGATTACAAAGATTGAGAGCTGCACTTTCATGGAGTCTTTTTTTTTTTGGAAGTTGGAAATCATCCAATGACATCTCCCGCTCTTGGTGGAGCGGGTGGGCGTGTCAGACTTACTGACTAAAACCCACCCCTGTTCCTTCCCTGCCCTGAGTGCCCAGGGGCGCGGTAACTCTGTTTCGAATTTATACACAGCCCTGGGCAGGCATCGGCCATGACGGGCCCCGTCATGATTGCTGACAACTCTGAGGCGCGCGTGGAACACTACGCGTCGTCGACTCTCGGGCTTGGTGCTGATCGGACGGCGAGCTACCTACTACTCGCCGTCCGCTGGCCCGGGTTTCATTGAGTGTCTAAGGTTCCTTTTTAGGGTTCCGTACCCAAAGGGTAAAATAGGACCCTATTACTAAGACTCTGCTGTCCGTTTGTCACTAGGCTGTATCTCATGAACCGTGATAGTTAGACAGTTGAAAATTTCACAGATGATGTATTTTTGTTTCCGCTAAAACAACAAATACTCAAAGACAGAATAAAATAAATATTTAAGGGGGCTCCCATACAACAAACGTGATTTTTTTTGCCGTTTTTATAGATAATGGTACGGAACCTTCGTGCGCGAGTCCGACTCGTACTTGGCCGGTTTTTTATTAAAACCGTGTTCCACGGCAGGGCAAAGACGTCCTCCATATCCTTTCATACTCTTTTCTTGCGCCACCTCAAACCAGCCTTCATACATTTTAACCTGCAAAATAACACAGTCCTGTCCTAAGTAATAGTAACGGGAGCAAAGTCACGGGAAAAAGCTAGTTAGTAGGTAATTAAAAAAAACTGGGTAAGTGCGTGTCGGATTTCACACATTAAGGATTCCGTACCTGTCTATCTGTTAGTGAAGTATACGTAATAATAAACATTATCACCACAAGTTCTTAAGTCAATGGGAAGTTAAAAAATTCTTCGCAACAAATTTTTGTGACAGACTGACACGTGAGTGACAACAATAGGGCTCCGCTTGGACCCTTCTGGTACGGAACCCTAAAAAAAACAGTAGAAAAACAATCCCGCTGTAATTAGTAACGGAGAGCTGAACTCTACACAAAAAGTCTAGATAACTTTATTTACATATTCAGGTGCAAGCTTCAAATTAATCTTGGTGCTACTGCCATTAAAATTCAAACTCAAAATATTACACGTCCTCTCACAGAGAGGAGGCCTGTGCCCCAGCTGTGGGGACATTAAAAGGATGATGATGAACAACTATCTTCTTTATACCGGTGATCAAAATATTATATCAGTTTTTTTGTGAACTGTACTTTAAATTCTTTTATAGAGGTATGGCGGAACAGAGTGTAAAGTCCCGCAAACCTCCATTGAAAAGGGAGGATCCTCCGACCAGACGGGTGTTGTGTCTGGTCCGGGCAACTGCCCGATAGTTAATTTCGGGCTGTTGTATATGTTGCGGAGAACTCTGCTTGCGTGATGTAGGAATTTTGCTGTTCTAGTTCGTATGTAGCGTCATAGATGTCGCTACATCACTCCCCTCCGGAGATCGAAGATCGATTGTTTCTCGATGAGTCGTTCATACGTGATGCTTGCCGGGCCAGTGGAAGGTTGGTTCCAGTGAGTCGGAACCGGAAGAGACGCATAGTTCACGGTGAGTCGGAACTGTCTGCGGTGATGATATCCCAGTGAGTCGGGATGATGTTGCAGGCTCCAGTGAGTCGGAGTACTGCTGCGGACTCCAGTGAGTCGGAGCCGTGCGTCGTCGTCGTTATCGTTGTCGGCGTTATCGTTGTCGTCGTCGTCGTTGTACTGGCTGGCTGTATGACTCGTTGCTGAAGAGCTTGGAGGGAGCGATGACGATGACGTCACGCTGGAGTAGCTGCACGAAGGCTGCGCTAACGTTCATAGTCGAGGGTCACCATTATGGAGGGATGCGGAACAGGGTATAAAGTCCCGCAAACCTCCGTTGAAAAGGGAGGATCCTCCGACCAGACGGGTGTTGTGTCCGATCCGGGCAACTGCCCGATGGTTGATTTCGTGCTGTTGTATATGTTCAAATCGCGCGGAGAACTCAGCTTGCGCGATGTAGGAATTTGCTGTTCTAGTTCGTATGTAGCGTAATAGATGTCGCTACACTTTACTCTTGTGGTTCCAAGATACTACTCAAAAATAATGTAGGTGGAATCCAGGACCGCGGTCCCGGTCCCAAAAGCCCCACGATCCCTACAGGCACTTTGAATAGTGAAGTTTAACTTTATCTAAATCGAAACAGGAAGAATTTTTCAAATCAATTCAAAATTAAATAAGTATATAGAAACCTTTCAAATCTGGTGAAAGGGGAAACTGTCATGTAACAGAAAGAGGATGAACACACTGACGTATGACGTCACCGCCCTTAGGCTACGCCCGTACAGAAGAGATAGCGAGATGTCGCCATCACGCCCGCTCTTCCTTATTGGACCAATATTTGAAATGCTAACCCGACTGTTAAAAGGAACTACAAAGTTCCAAACAAGTCACTTTTCAAGCAGTCTGATGCAGTTGGTGGCTTGAAATCAATAATTAAACTAAAATAACTGCCACCAACTGCATCACACTGCTTTTCTAGACCTTTTTCAATGGTGTCATAACTTTTTCAAATCAATTATTTTTTGTCAGTATTTCTGTTTTGGTTTTATTTGAGATGGGTTTGCTCTTGACTCTAGTCTATGTCGGAGGTGACAGAGACAGAGTACTCGATGGAGCGAGCTTACCCAGAAGAAGCCTGTTAGTCTAACTTTGAAGAGATTAGGGTTGTATACGTTCGGAAACACAAACGCAGGCAAAGAGACACTGAAACATTCTGAAAGCAACACTCCACGAATCGCCCTTGATATATCAAAAGAATAGAATAGCACACGCTTAACATACGCGCAATACATTGTTCAAACGTTCTATAATTAGCGGTTATTATTTAAGGAATCTATTTGTGTGTATGTTTGTGTATTGGGTAATAATTCGGCAGACGGAAATCGAGGGCCCGCCTACGCACGCCGAGAAAAGTGTAGCGACGTGTGCAATGCGAAGCGTGTGGAACAAGATTAGCGGAGTTATGATGCACAGGTATTGCCGGGAGTTTAGGTTTCATACTTGATTACCCAAATATCACGAGTTCGAGAATGATGTGTTCAGCTATACGTATCTAGAAACTCGTGGCTGACAGAAGAAAAGAAAGAAAGAAAGAGAAATAAAGAAAGTCTCTTCTCCAGCTCTGGGTGGAACCCGGGCCTGCGGACGGCGAACAGTGGGTAGCTCGCCGTCCGATCAGCACCAGGCCCGTGAGTCGACGGCGCGTAGTGTTTCACGCGCACCTCAAAGAGATGTTGTCAGCCACCACTGACGGGGCCCATCGTGGCCGGTGCCTGCATGCCTAGGGGTAGCGGATAAATTCTCAACATAAGTTAACGCACCCCTGGGCACTCAGGCAGGTTAGGAACAGGGGTGGGTTTTAGTCAGTAAGAGTCTGACACGCTCTCCCGCTCCACCCAGAGGGGGAGAAGTCATTGGATGATTTCCCACCCCAAAAAAATGCTCTGGGTGGAGCGGAAGCATGGGTATACGTATCTAGAAAGTCGTGGCTGACAGAACTCTTACTCCAATCACAGACTCTTTTTTTTTTTAGGGTGGGAAATTGTCAAATACCTTCTCCAGCTCTAGGTGGAGCGGGAGGGCGTGTCGGACCCTTTACAGACTAAAAACCTACCCGTGTTCCTTAATTTGCTTGTACCAGGGTCACGGTTACTCTTTGAAACACATCCGTGACCCTAGCAGATCACAAACTCCTTATTATGCTTATAATCTGAACTCTGTTTAGTCCAGTTGACTAGTCTCTGGTGTCTACAACTGATTCGAGCTTATATTTCATGATTCTGCTTCTAAGAAGTAGTCCTGTGATTAGTATGCCGTTATACTATCTTGAAAGTCTGCTAATAGGAAGCTTTTAGGTAGCTTTACGGTCCGTGAATGTCTGCAATGCCATTTCATGACCAATTCTACTATTAAAAGAAAAAATAACCGGCCAGGTGCGAGTCGGACTCGCACGAAGGGTTCCGTACCGTTATCTATAAAAACGGCAAAAAAATCACGTTTTTTGTATGGGAGCCCCCTTCAATATTATTTCTATTCTGTTTTTTAGTATTTGTTAATATAGCGGCCACAGAAATACATCATCTGTGAAAATTTCAACTGACTAACTATCACGATTCATGAGATACAGCCTGGTGACAGACGGACAGGCAGACAGACGGACAGCGGAGTCTTAGTAATAGGGCCCCGTTTTACCTTTTGGGAACGGAACTCTAAAAAACAGCCACAACGACAAATACTGGAAATTTATGAAGTTCCGTAAGCACTGTTGAAATGTGACAAACTCCCAAATATCAAATCTCATTGACTTTTATAACCCATTGCAAAAATTCGACCTCATTTCGGCCTACTGGTCATTTCCCTCACTTTGTGGAAGTGAACAAATGAACATCACTCAACGCCAGTACCACACTACAATCCCACGTGTTCAGAACGCAGGACATCTGCAAATGACACGTCTCAATCACACCTGCGTGTCCGCCGCTCCCGATGAAGACAAATCAACCGTTTGATTGTTTTGCACATGACTTATTAATAGGACACATTCTTGCCGGTTTGGAAGCTAAAAAAAGATCCACTGGATATTCGAGATTGAAGTTGTTATTCAAGCATTTTGTAATAAACATTCAGGAGTGTCTCGTGTCAAGAAATTTAACACTCAGCTCCAAAATGTCTGTGACCTAAACTCCGGACAACGGGACAACACCGGATCGAATATCTGGAGTTGCTCAGACTGTTGCCAAATAAGAATACGAACGGGCGACTCTGTTTAACGCATGGATAGCAAAACTAGCCATGGATTGGGAACAAAACTAAAAGATGTCATCCTCACGGTAATTCAGGAGTGATACTAAATTTACACAAATATACATTCTTGAACTAATAACAACTTCAAACATCGATTATAGCGCTCGAGTGTTGACACTCAAATTATCACGCCGTTCGGCAAATATCAAAACAACACGAAATTGACACGGTTCAGAGTAATTACCGGCTTAATGTGCCAACTGCTCATTGAGGACCATTAGCCGGTAGTGTTGGTACCAGAATGTGTGACACAGTGCCTTCGTGGCAGTCCGGAACACGCGGGAATTCGCACTATAATAATAATGCCCGTTTGGCGTCCTGCCATCTACTCGGAACACGGCGGAACGCATAAATATTCAGACAAACGTTTGATCAAATGTTACGCTGTGATGTAATCTGGTACACCTGAAACTGAAGCTTTGAGATTATATCGATCTTGCGTTGCTAGGATACTTTGAAACTGATGCTAAGATCGTTTTGTTGGGAGATTCAGTTCGTTCGGGTTAGGTTTGGTGTTTTTGTCTCGAGAATATAACACGAGGCTTCTTGAGATGACGCGGGAGTATTTCAAACAGTCACCGCGGCCATAGGCAACTGAGGCAACATGGGTGGGTTTTAGTCAGTAAGAGTCTGACACGTCGGAGCTCCACCCAGAGTGGGAGAAGTTATTTGATGATCTCCCACCCTAAAAGAAAGGGTTCTTGAGGTGTCTTGTCTTCATCTAAATTAGTTTTTGTTCTTCGTTAGTGTACGCTTAAAGGATACTCCTCCTCCAGATGCTACTGCGCGTCCATCTTCTTTGTTTGCACTTCTTTGGCTGGCCAAAGTTTATCCCTTTGCAAGAGCTATTCTCTTCATCTCACATAGATCTGTCACCACGGCAGCAACTAGTTTTTCGCTGGTCTTGTTTCATATACATGGTGGTAATCTCTTAAATAGGAATGTTTCTGATAAGTATGATTCGTTATCAGAAACATTTATAATGACGGAGTTAATATTTTTGCCGGTGATTCCCATCTATCCGGAACCTAGGACCAGTTCTCAAAAAGTGCTTGGATAATAAAAATATTGAACACTTCATGACTGGATATGAGATTTGTTTCTTGTACTCTCATCATCATCATCCACAGCCCGCCGGCACTCACAACTGAGAATAGGCCTCTCCTTTCTCGTGCCAATCTCAACGCTCCTATGCCAATCTCATCCATGTTTTCCCGCCATGGTAACAATTTCGTCTGACTATCTCGCCCCTGGACGACGAATATTTCTCCTTCCAGTCCTTGGACGCCACTCGGTCACGGCCCCACTCCACCTGTCATCACTGCGCCTCGCCAGGTGTCCTGTCTAGCTCCATTTGAATTTCATTATTCGTTTTCCGATAAGCTAAGGAGCTCGTGGCTAATGTAATAACAGCCGCACGGGTCGAGGTTAAGCTACGCTTGCTGAGGTTAGTCCATGGATGGGTGACCATCTTTATATACCGAGACTACTCGTTTCGGAAAGCACATTAAGCCGGGTGTCCCGGCGGTCAATCGTGGATCTTTGGCATTCATTACGGGTCATCAGAAGCCAGAAAGTCTGACAATCAGTCTTACCAAGGGGTATCATATTACCCAGTAACTGGGTTGTGATAGTTATCTGACCTCCGGCAGTCGTTCCATGTAAAATACTGGTATTCAGCTGCATCCGGTTAGGCTGGAAGCTGACTCCAAAATAGTTGGGAAAAGGCTAGACAGTTTTTTATTTTTATTCGTTACCGATGTCGAAAACCTTCGTACTTCTTCGTTGTACTAAAGAGGAATTGAATATTGGCTAAAACGTCTCGAATACAAACGAAATGCTCTTGTATCTACTAGAAATAACCTAAAAATATTCACACTTTCGTAACCTATATTTATTCTGGCCATCCACAATGTTGTTTGGAATTCCTATTTATATTGTGGTCTAAAAACTTGCGATTCACGTTTTCAGACGACATTTGGGCCAAGATTCGTGTCGTATTTAGTTCAGTTTTCATGCATTTTGGGGCGTCCATTGATTACGTGAGGCGTTTAGGGGGGAGGGGGTCCAGTTGAATCTCACCAAATCTAACGTAGAGTGTGGTGGTCTTGGCAAGTATCACGTAATTTTTGAAAACTGTCAAAAATATGCATTTTTAACAATCTTACGTAAAAAAACTCCTAGGGAAGGATCTAGCCAAATCTCGCGATATCTCAACCGGAGGGGAGTAAAAATCGCAAAAATCACGTCTCGTAATTAATGGACGCCCCATTTGCAGGAATATATGGCCTGTCTAAGATTTAGCAGTTGACCGCACCTGTCATGCTAATGTTTAGTCTCATCTTGAGTTGTAGAGGTTGCATGTCATGTAAAATTGTAAAATAGGTACTTGCTGCATTTAGCGAAACTGTAAACAAAGTTAATGTAGTCATAAATAGTGGGAACTAAGAATATAGTGTACTCAAGATATGAGATGGTTTAAATGCTGCTTTTAAATAGAACAGCTAAGGATTTCCGATCAGGATAACTACCAGTTTGTCCCTGCAATCGGGACATAAAATATATTGCGGCATAATTATGAGTGGTGGAGGCGCTGGGTTTTGAATAGAGGCGTAGCTCATGCGGCTTTATAATACTCACAAAGGCCTTGCCCAGCAGTGGGACAGCGCGGCTGATTTAAAAGAAAATAGCAGTACTGTAATTTTAAAATAAAATAGCAGTAAGTACAGTAGTAAAAAAAAAAGCTATCACATAATGATAGCTTTTTTTTTTGTTTGGTGGGAAATCATCCAATGACTTCTCCCGCTCTGGGTGGAGCGGGAGGGTGTCAGACTGTTACTGACTAAACCCTACCCCTGTTCCTTCCCTGCCTGAGTGCCCAGGGGTGTGGTAACTCATTTTCAGAATTTATCCGCTACCCCTAGGCATGAGGACATAAAATATATTCCGGCATAATTATGAGTGGTGGAGGCGCCGGTTTTGAATAGGGGCGTAGCTCATGCGACACATGTGTACCCGGCGCCTCCACCACTTCTAAACCCCCGAAGGCTTTATAATAATCACAAAGGCCTTTGCCCAGCGGTGGGACAGTCGGGCTGATTTAAAAAAAATAGCAGTACTGTAGTTTATGTGATAGCTTGGATTGACGACTAAACGATGTTTTTAGTACCTACATCATTATCTGAGCTCGTAAATCCTACTTCCTACTAATATTATAAATGCGAAAGATTGGATGAATGTTGATTACTCAATTACGCCAGAACAGCTGAACGGATCTGGATGAAATTTGGTACAGAGATAGATTATAGTCTGGAATAGCACATGGGCTGGAATGCATAAGCAAGGCATGGAATTTATAATGGGGAACGTATTCCACGCGGGCGAAGCCGCTGGCAGGAGTTAGTCATCATTCTCCAGCCCTTATCCCAATTTATTTGGGGTCGGCGCAACATGTCTTTTTCTTCCATACTCCTCTATTAGTCGTCATCTCTGTAGTCACCCCCTTTTTACCCATATCCTCTTTCACACAGTCCATCCATCGTGAACCAGCTGGCAGGAGTTAGTAAACTATAAATATTGTAAAATACACTGATGTACCTTGCATTGCAGTCAGTTTAATATATTAATTATATAAAATTTATTTGTATTAAGTTTCAAATGTCGTCGTGTGCGACCTACATTAGCGATTTATACTCTAGTTGTGGCGCCAAAAATGTTTAATTACGTATTTTCGTAAACAAGATGGCCGACTTTCACTAGGCCGTTAGTGCATGTGAAAGTTTTCGCGCCCATAATTTTTCAGAGACAACGCGAAATAATTGGCGCGCAAGTTTACAGATAATTAAACTGTGTATTCTTTTATGGTGATACTTTCACATTGTGTTTTTGAGTCGGGCAAGAGAAATTAGGAATTTTTAATTTAAATAAACCTGTCTGAATTAAATTACTGAAACGTTACACTGAAATTGAACTAAATATTTTCAACCTTGACGACTTTGTGATAATGATAGCATTGAGGAAGTGAAACACAGTTTAATTTTATTGTATTATTTTAGTATAGGCCAGGATACATATCATTTTATAATTTTGGTCCTTATAGACGAATGTTTTTCAGAAATACACACATTATAATTATATACGAATTAATTAATTTTTGTAATAAAATATGAATCAATTACGCTGCACTTAGCTTAATTAATTGCTTCAAAGGACAAACAACATGTTATTTCCTCAAGGAAAATACTCGCTCTAACCCACAATACCCGGTCCTCCGCCTTTCAGATCCATCATCCAGTCAATTTTGTTTATCCCTGACAAGCTGACTCGGCGAACTTCGCACTGCCTCAATCTCAGTAAATGTTGTGTCGAAATCAGTCGATCCATTCTGGAGATGTCATCAAATAATTTTTCACACAAAATCTATGAGATTTATTTTTGTGAATTTTTCCGATAGTATAATTTAATAGTTTGTTATTCGGGGTGGAGACAAAATATGCCAAATCAAAGACCATTAAAATCGTTGCAATCGTTCTTGAGTTATGAATGGTGTAACTAACCCGACTTTGTTTTATATATATATATATATATAAAAAACAAAGTCGGCAGTCACCAACTCAGAACTCATCCATCAGGTGAGATCAGGCGAGCCTAAAAAATGCCCATTCACTCTTATTTTGAAGGCTGCCGTGCTATAGATGATAGGAAACACAGATGCCAGCTGTATAGATGCAGAGTATTCCACATTCTGGCTCCAGTTTAACTTATAACATGTATTATTGCTCTGTTCCAGGTTGGTCGCATACCAGCGGACCATCCTCTCGTGGGCGGGCACAAGGGCCCCGTGCTAGATATCGCGTGGTGCCCACATAATGACAATGTCATTGCTAGCGGCTCTGAGGACTGCGTTGTTAAGGTAAGGAATATACGTAAGGATCAGGAAAAGAAGCCTCAAAGTACATATTAGTCAGCAAAAGGACTGGCCACTTCAATGAAATAGATAATATGCTGATCAAACCGCACGCATTGGTCGATATCACATGTCATCGATATGACCAGTGCGTGTTGCCGGTGATGACTTATGGAACCGAAACGTGGTCGCACAGTGGGCCTCATCAGAAGGCTTAAATTTACCCAAAGGGCAATGGAGAGGGCTATTCTCGGAGTTTCCTTGCGTAATCAAATCAGAGAGATGATGAGATCCGCAAGAGAACCAAGGTACCGACATAGCCCGAAGAATCGCCAAACTGAAGTGGCGGTGGGCTGGGCACATTGCCCGCAGAACGGACGGTCGATGAGGCCGAAAGGTTCTGGAGTGGCGACCGCGTACCGGTAGACGCAGCGTTAGAAGGCCTCCAACAACAAGTTGGTGGACCGATGACCTAGTGAGGATTGCGGGTAGCCGATGGATGCGAGACGCACAGTATCGGTCGTTGTGCGACACTTAGGGGAGGCCTATGTCCAGCAGTGGACCTCTTTCGGCTGAATTCATGATGATGACATGTCATCGAATTTTCGGTTTTCACAATAAAGGTCACAATTAATGAATCTTTTATTCATTTTCAAATATTACAATGGTTAATTAAACTAGATGTGTGCATTTGACGGCAAGGTAGGCTTAGTGACTGAACGATTGGCTGCGCTGAGTGCCGCGGGTTCGATTCCCGCAAGTAATAAATATTTGTATGGCGTACAGATACTTGTTCCGGGTCTGGGTGTTTGTGAACGTATCCACGATACAGGAGAAATAGGTACATAGTGTAGGCAATGTTTTTTTTTCGTCCTTTTTACTGCCCCAAAACCACATGATTCTCATTCTGATCTCTGTATCCTCGTGATCCAGGTATGGCAGATTCCCGACGGTGGCCTTTCCCGTACCCTGACGGAGCCAGTGGTAGACCTGGTGTTCCACCAGCGCCGCGTGGGGCTGGTACTGTGGCACCCCACTGCGCAAAATGTGCTGCTCACTGCGGGATCTGACAATCAGGTAATGTGTTACTTTAAACTCATCATCCTATTAATAAGTGTAACAGCTCACAATTTTAGGACGCATTAATATTTGTGTTTTTAACCAGTGGTGCTCGGCAACTGGGGTTACTCTAGTTGTAAATACCCCCTTTGTGCTAAATGGCCTAGCTTTGCTCTGTCTCCCGCTTGATTAGGAGTGAAGTGGAAATTATGTTTTTCTTACTCCTCCGCTGTCTTTTCTGATTAATTTCGTTGCGGGACCCAAGACAGTTTAATCGTTTCTACTCGATCGTGTTAACGAAGACGTTCGCTTACGGGCTATGGCAAATCGTGTGATATATAAGAGGTACGCCATGTAAACGCTAGTCGCGGTTCGCCCTTGCCCGAAATCATATTTAAACATAAATGACATAAAATTATTCCTCAAATAAAGTCAATTTCATTGATATTAAAAAACATTTACTTTTGTTTTATTTCAATTTAAAGTTTTCCACCTCTAAAAAAACACTTTTATAAAAACTCGCACTGGGCCTTCTGAGAGCGCTATCTTATGGTGGCCACTCGATACTATCATTAGCCCTCAAAATAAACTTGCTTGTCCCGTCTGATCTCTGCTGCTCACCGCATTCGGCATTCAATTTCACATAGATTCCAAACTTAGCACTTTACATAGTTCACATGCAAAAATGACTTAACTGGTTTCGAGAAAAGGATGGTTGGGCTGTGCCCAGCGCTGGCCCTAGGGTAGAACGAGAGGAGCGGTCGCTTTAGGAGCCAGATGGCAAGGTGCGCCAAATGACGCCAAAAAAACGAAAACAAAATTCAAACGCAAAATAAAATTGTGATTGGCAGTTTTGCCAAAAAAAATTAAGAGGCTGCCCTGATCAAAGGCGAGGGCCGGCGCTGGATGTGCCTTTGTTGGGTCGTCTAGGCGGGGGCGCTGCTGTGCCCTCAAATATTTACTGGACGATACGATCTTTCCTCTATCAACACCCTTTCTGAATCAATCCAACTCTGTTATTCCTTGCGGTCGACAGATAGCGATATGGAACGTGGGCACGGGCGAGGTGCTGCTGACGCTGGACTGTCACCCAGACCTCATCTACTCCGCCTGCTGGAACTGGACCGGCTCCAAGCTGCTCACCACC
Organism: Polia nebulosa; assembly: GCA_951329385.1. NCBI lineage: Eukaryota > Metazoa > Arthropoda > Insecta > Lepidoptera > Noctuidae > Polia > Polia nebulosa. Next base: position 2,726,212 of record OX589606.1, on the reverse strand, counting down.
TGCCGCGACAAGAAAATCAGGTACAATTTTTTTTAAATCTTTTTTAGGTTCACGTTTGACCACTATCTCACCTGATGGTAAGCGATGATGTGAACTTGCCATACTTAGTTGAATTAAAATTCGAGAACATGAATCCATCGTCTCACCATTTTAAGTGACGTTTTGTTTTAAAAAGTCTTAATAAAAGTAAGGGTTGCAATGGAATATGAACTTTGTCTTGTGTGACATATAGTTTGTTGTTCCAAAATTGTATAATTATCTTGAATTTTTAATTCAAATATAAACAATATGTTTTCCATTGTCCAGGATCATCGACCCTCGCAAGGGCGAGGTGGAGTCGGAAGCCATCGCGCACGAGGGCAGCAAAGCCTCGCGCGCCATCTTCTTGAAGCATGGACTCGTCTTCACTACCGGGTATGTTACAGTTTAACTAATTATCTACTTCATATGTTATCTGTAAATCCTGCCAATTCGAAAAAGACGGCGTAAAAAGTGGCTGCACGAGTGAAAATCCTAACTTCCTGACTAATAATATTATAAATGCAAAAGTAAGATCCTCATGAAAATTAGCATATACGTTGTCAGGGGTACAGCAAAAATTTGCATATACGATGTCAGGGGTACAGCAACAAAGTAGCATATACGTTGTCAGCGGTACAGCAACAAATTAGCATATACGTTGTCAGCGGTACAGCCACAAATTAGCATATACGTTGTCAGGGGTTCAGCCACAAATTAGCATATACGTTGTCAGGGGTTCAGCCACAAATTAGCATATACGTTGTCAGCGGTACAGCAACAAATTAGCATATACGTTGTCAGGGGTACAGCAACAAATTAGCATATATGTTGTCAGGGGTACAGCAACAAATTAGCATATACGTTGTCAGCGGTACAGCAACAAATTAGCATATACGTTGTCAGGGGTACAGCAACAAATTAGCATATACGTTGTCAGAGGTACAGCAACAAATTAGCATATACGTTGTCAGCGGTATAGTAATAAATTAGCATATACGTTGTCAGAGGTACAGCAACAAATTAGCATATACTTTGTCAGGGGTACAGCAACAAATTAGCATATACGTTGTCAGCGGTACAGCAACAAATTAGCATATACGTTGTCAGGGGTACAGCAACAAATTAGCATATACGTTGTCAGGGGTACAGCAACAAATTAGCATATACGTTGTCAGGGATACAGCAACAAATTAGCATATATGTTGTCAGGGGTACAGCCACAAATTAGCATATACGTTGTCAGAGGTACACCAACAAATTAGCATATACGTTGTCAGGGGTACAGCAACAAATTAGCATGTACGTTGTCAGGAGTACAGCAACAAATTAGCATATACATTGTCAGGGGTACAGCAACAAATTAGCATATACGTTGTCAGGGGTACAGCCACAAATTAGCATATACGTTGTCAGGGGTACAGCAACAAATTAGCATATACGTTGCATTACTTTTTTTTAACCGACGAAAAAAAGGAGGTTCTCAATTCGACCGTATATATTTTTTTTTTTTTTTTGTGTATGTTCAGCCCTCACTCCGTCATTTATGAACCGATTTTGATTATTCTTTTTTTGTTAGATAGGGTATACCTCAAGGGTGGTCCCATGTCAAGGAAGTCAGGCTCTGACAGTGGAAACCTGATAAAATTGAGAGAAAACCTCGAAAATTGTGGGCACGTTTAGCGTTTCTGTATGTATGTTCGGCCCTCACTCCGTTATTTATGAACCGATTTTGATTATTCTTTTTTTGTTAGATAGGGTATACCTCAAGGGTGGTCCCATGTCAAGGAAGTCAGGCTCTGACAGTGGAAACCTGATAAAATTGAGAGAAAACCTCGAAAATTGTGGGCACGTTTAGCGTTTCTGTATGTATGTTCGGCCCTCACTCCGTTATTTATGAACCGATTTTGATTATTCTTTTTTTGTTAGATAGGGTATATCTCAAGGGTGGTCCCATGTCAAGGACATCAGGATCTGATCATGGGATCCTGAAAAAATTGAGAGAGAACCTCAAAAATTGGGCACGAATATTGTTTCTGTTTACTTTTCATAACTTAATCAGGTATCTGCCGCGACACCTCGCGGCTCGGCAGACAGAGCTCCGACAGGATCTCATGGTGACATGGAGAGAGCGACTGTCACAACCCAGCGCTGGGCACGCCACCATCGCGGCGGTAGTGCCCCTCTTTGAGGAGTGGCTGAAGAGGCGCCATGGCGCCCTCACCTTCCGCCTGACGCAGGTCCTCACCGGACATGGCTGTTTCGGGAGGTACCTGTGTCGGATCAAGGCGGAGGTGACCCCTAGGTGTTTCCACTGCGAGGATCGCCCAGAGGACACGGTGGAGCATACGGTGGAGGTTTGCCCCGCTTGGGCAGAGCACCGCCGTGTCCTCGTGGATGCAATAGGCGGCAGCGACCTCTCGCGCCGTGCCCTGGTTCAGGCCATGGTACGGAGCGAGAGGGAATGGGAAGCCGTCTCCTCCTTCTGCGAAGCAGTAATGCTCGCGAAGAGGGAGGCGGCATACGTTAGGGAGACTCAACAACAGCCGAGTCGCCCTAGCGCCCTCAGCCGCAGCCGCCGCAGGAGACGCCAGGGGCCGCGAGACGATCTCCGGCCATCGTAGACCCGGGCCTGCGGACGGCGAGTAGTGGATAACTCGCCGCCCGATCAGCACCAGGCCCGAGAGTCGGCGGCGCGTAGTGTTCCACGCGCGCCTCAAAGAGTTGTCAGCAAAGGACGGGGCCTGCCACGGCCAATGCCTGCCCGGGGGTTGAGGATAAATTCGAAAGAGTTACCTCGCCCCTGGGCACGTAGGGCAGGGAGGAACAGGGGTGGGTTTTAGTCAGTAAGAGTCTGACACGCCCTTCCGCTCCACCCTAGAGCGGAAGAAGTCATAAGATGATTTCCCACCCCCAAAAAAATAATAATCAGGTATTTGCATTTAGGAATCATCACATCCTGAAACTGAGCTGATGATGGAAACCATACCATTCCTACACAATATAAGTTAGATATCAAACTGGTTTTAGTGACAAATACCACATAATATGCTTTGAAAAAAGACGTCTTTACAATATTGGAGGTAACCTCAACTGGTCAATATCCTGGAAACTTCATGGAAGAATGGTTACATCATCAGCTCAGTGGCAAGAGAAATTATGGAGGATTAAAAATTAGCCTCAGAGTGTTAAAAGATGATGCGAGCCACAAAAAATCATAAAATAAAAAACTTTTTAACAAAAAAATTAACCGACGAAAAAGAACTAAAAAGCAAAAAATAAATAAAACTTTTAAAGTCTTGAGTAATGAGCATATTTACCTACATAAAATATCAAATTTTAGATAAACTAATTTTGAGTCGGCGCCAATTATTAAAATGATTAATTACCTACTTACAGCCTTCTTCATTTGTAAGTACTTATAAAATTTAGATATTTAATAATCAGATTGTTGTTTGGCGCCGACTCAAAATTAGTTTATATAAAATTTGATATTTTATGTAGGTAAATATGCTCATTACTCAAGACTTTAAAAGGTTTATTTATTTTTTGCTTTTTAGTTCTTTTTCGTCGGTTAATTTTTTTGTTAAAAAGTTTTTTTTCTGGATGACAGGTAGGTACTTTTCTGTAAAAAGGGCATACCTGCCATCCAGAAAAAAAGTACTGTTCCCGAGGGGAGGAACAATAACTTTCGATGGCAACAAGTGCTTGCAAGGACGCTAGATGGTGCTACGTGTCTCGAATAATTTTGTCCCCGTGCGAAGCCGGGGTGGGTCACTAGTTCTATAATAACTGTAGAAAATAGTGCCTGCTTGGTTTAGCACTATTTCTAGTGTTGGTTGATAGATTGGTTGATTCGGTTGAGTTTATACCGGAATGTTAATGGTTTGGTTGTTGGTTTACGAATACTGGTTTAATGATACGCAATATTATGGTTCAAAGTTATATTGTACACTAGTTAACTATTAAATGGTAAAATGGTAATAATTATTAGCTAAATTAGCACTAAGATGGTTTGATTCGAGTTACGCGATTGGTATCTGAACACGCACTAACTGGCGATGGTTGCGATACATGCATTTATGGAAATGCATGCAGGCAAAAGTGCTGAGCTGTTCGGTTGCCAATATTGTACCGAACATATTCCCGAGCACAAGATGAGATAAGAATAGCGCAAAGTATTCATCAAATCATCTTAGTTGTATAATATTGTTACGAGCTGGGTATGGGATAAATTATTTTACACCAATTAATTAACCAAATATTCTTTATTAACTCAACAACTTATTTACACAAACACTAAATCGCTAATAATCACTATTCTCTTCTTAATCGCTTGTATTCGCATCCGTTCGCATCCGTAGTCGAAATCAGACTGACTCACTCGCCCGCCGTCCGGCCTATTTATACGGTCATGGAAGTTTCCAGAACATTGTCGAACTATTCTATAGTGGAATATTCTAGAAACATCTATGAACTTCTATACAGTACCACAATGGAATGTTCTCGAACCTAGTGGAAACTTCTGGAAACTTCGACCACATTCTCGAACGTTCCAGTGTAATACGGTCGACGTAACAATATTACAAGAAATAAACAAGAAATGGTAAACAAAAGTAAAGTAGGTAAACAAATTAAAAATGGTAAACAAAGGCAAAAGTACAAATTATGGTTACTTATCTCTAAAACATAAATTCTTTTAAACTAATGAGTCTTCCACTGTAAGCGCACTTTCTTTTCGCACTTTAGGCAACGTTTTTTTTTTTTTTTTATTTTTTTTTTTTTTTGGGGGGTGGGAAATCATCTTATGACTCTTTCCGCTCTGGGGTGGAGCGGAAGGGCGTGTCAGACTCTTACTGACTAAAACCCACCCCTGTTCCTCCCTGCCCTACGCGCCCGGGGGCGAGGTAACTCTTTCGAATTTATCCTCCACCCCCGGGCAGGAGTTTAGGCAACGTAGCCCTTTCCTTTTTACCCGCACTACGCATAGCACTGGGCCATCGTCTGGCGAAATATGCACTTATACCTATAGGTTCACTCTCACTTTGCTGACGGTCAGCTGTACTCTGCTTTCGCGGTTGCACTTCACTATATATTCTGGTTGGCTCCGATGTAGTCGCCACAGACTCCTGTCTGTGGTGAGGCTGCGCCCGGCTGGCCGTAGAAGGCGAGCAGCAACTCGCTCTTTTCCAGATCCAGACTGCTGCCGCGCATAGTACAACTCCCAACAGTATGTAGACGATGGTATACTGGTGGATGTCATGGATTGATACGTCATCTACTTCTGCTTTGGTGGTTTTCAGTGTTTTAATTTGTTCTCCAAGAATGAATAGAGATCTATTCAGACTCATGTCCTCTGGTAATGCTGTTTCTGTTGGTATTGTGATGTTCACAATATGGTTTATCTGGTCCAGCTCTGGCACGAGCAGTTGTGGTGAAAAAAATAATTGGTTGGACTGCTGTTGTAAAGAATACAGTGTGATATCTTTACTTTTAATAAAGCATTTCTGATTCATGCTAATGACCCCTGCTCGGGTCAGCTGGCGCACGGTAACTTGATCGTCACATATGATTTTAATTGAATATGTGTCACAGCAAAAATATAAGTATTGTGACGTTGAGTGTAATTCAACCCATCTGTTTCTGCACGCTGTTCTTTCTGTTTTGCACCTTTGGTTTATTGGGTTTGTTTCGCAAAAGTTTTTGTCATTTTCCAAATTTTGGATTGGTTTGAAGAGCTCACATATAAAGGATTCTCCATGGTACAAGCATGTGTCAAGTTCATGTATGGTTGGTATGAATTAGGCATCCTTTTTTAGGTTTACTGCGACGTATTCTGATATTGGTGTTATGGTAATCGTACTGTAATTGGTTTGTTGTGGAATTGATATTATCCTGAATAGTTGGTAACTTTCTCTTGCTATGAGCGGGAATGTGATTTCGAAAATTACATATTTTTCGGTAACTCTCGCTTTTGTTCTCAGTAGCTTGTAGATGCGCTGAAGGTCTGTCTCTATGTTTTCGATTGGTAGTGCTAAATCTTGTGGCATTTGCCCATAGATAATTTGTAACTCTCGTTTGAGCTGCGCTGGTGTCAGTAGATGAAGACTGATTTGGCCGTGGTATATTTCTGATATGGTATCTATTAGGGTTTCCTGTACCTGTTTCAAGTTTTGTATCATATTAATGGTAGCTATAGAGACTAATGTGCCGAAACCGAACAATAACGGTTGACCGTATATCAGTAATAACACTAACGACAATCACCCTTCTAATAACTACATAAAGACCCTGTCAATGTACCCACTGCGGTTGACTATCTACCCCTGGGCATTGAGGCAGTCAATCACGCAAGTTCGCAACCAAACTCGCTAACATAGTGTGTAGAAAAAAGGATAAAACCTATTTCTGCAAAAGAAAATGTTATGCTTATAATTAAATGAAAATTGTTCCTTCTGATTTGTATGGATTATGATTGTAAGGAACAATTTTCGTCTACCTTTTTTTTAATGTTTCATCATCATCATCAGCCTTTTAATGTCCCGACTGCTGGGGCACAGGCCTCCTCTATGAGAGAGGGTGTGGGCCGTAATCCACCATGCGATCCCAATCCCAAAATTGTGGATGTCACACGTCTTCGATGTTTTGATGATTTCGTTTTGTGTTGAGTTTTGATGTTTGTAAATCATCAAATAACTTCTCTCGCTCTCAGACTCTTCACGACTAACACCAACCCGTGTTCCTTCCCGAAAAAATTGCGTTCTACATTATAAGCTTTGATTACACTCCAAATTAACTCTTAGCCTTTGTCGTTGAGCAGGTTCAGTCGCATGTCGGAGCGCCAGTACTCGCTGCGCACACCGGACGCGCTCAACGAGCCCATCGTCACCGTCGAGATCGACACCAGCAACGGAGTCATGTTCCCCCTGTACGACCCCGACACCAACATGATCTACTTGTGCGGCAAGGGCGACTCTGTCATACGCTACTTTGAGGTGAGGCTGTGTGTATAGTATAGACACAACGGAGCCATGTTCCCCCTGTACGACCCCGACACCAACATGATCTACTTGTGCGGCAAGGGCGACTCTGTCATACGCTACTTTGAGGTGAGGCTGTGTGTATAGTATAGACACAACGGAGCCATGTTCCCCCTGTACGACCCCGACACCAACATGATCTACTTGTGCGGCAAGGGCGACTCTGTCATACGCTACTTTGAGGTGAGGCTGTGTGTATAGTATAGACACAACGGAGCCATGTTCCCCCTGTACGACCCCGACACCAACATGATCTACTTGTGCGGCAAGGGCGACTCTGTCATACGCTACTTTGAGGTGAGGCTGTGTGTATAGTATAGACACAACGGAGCCATGTTCCCCCTGTACGACCCCGACACCAACATGATCTACTTGTGCGGCAAGGGCGACTCTGTCATACGCTACTTTGAGGTGAGGCTGTGTGTATAGTATAGACACAACGGAGTCATGTTCCCCCTGTACGACCCCGACACCAACATGATCTACTTGTGCGGCAAGGGCGACTCTGTCATACGCTACTTTGAGGTGAGGCTGTGTGTATAGTATAGACACAACGGAGTCATGTTCCCCCTGTACGACCCCGACACCAACATGATCTACTTGTGCGGCAAGGGCGACTCTGTCATACGCTACTTTGAGGTGAGTGTGAGTCGAGAAAACCTGGTCGAGTGGTCGGCATTCTTGAACTTCGGTACAAAAGTCAGACATAATCGCTCAGAACTTTAAAAGAACCTCAATTGAACCATCTTAGTCTTTGTATATGCAAGGACCAATAATTCAAAAGACTAATTTTTACATTGCAGATAAGTTATTCCACTGTTCAGGCGGATTAACTATGCTTTTTCAAAATCTTGTATGTTCGAGGAGTAATGAACTAAAAAGAACAATATATTAAAATAAATGTGTTGTAATTTCAGGTGACACCAGAGCCGCCATTCGTCCACTACATCAACACTTTCCAAACTCCGGACCCACAGAGAGGTAAGCAGTAGTAATATTTATTTCATTCGATATTAACGTAAACATGGTGGATTTTTGAGATAGGGCAGTATACAGGCTGTAAGGAACAAGATACCGCAAACTTCGCGAAAAGGTTACACCTAATGCCACTAACAAAATTATGATAGTCATTACTCTCGGTAATGATCGATAACAGAAATTGACATTTTTTTAGCGCGCAATGTATTGTAAACAATGCGATCTCAACGCTCCGCACTACTACTTACCTACACTCGTGCCGGTCGAGCACGCCGCGCGCCCTAGGTATTAGGCCGGTGACGTGAATGAACTCTACCGAAACAGCTGTACTTACGTATTTTATTTACATTGCTGTTTTTAGTATGATTAGCGATTTAATTACTTTTTAATTAAAACTCTCATTGGGTTGGATAGGAATAACGATTCTGAATGCTAGGGGGTCCAGAATCATGTACTAAATCACTGGTACACGTATGTGCGTTTAAGTGTCTTACTCGGTGTATAATTTTTCTTGTGTAATTTTTTTTTTTTTTTCGAAATTTGTGATTGCAATTTACAATTCCTCAAAAATTTAAGCAGTGTCTAATAAGAACGTCTCCTTGTAGCTTTAACGGTGAAGTTATGAAATTGACCTTACTGCCCCATCTAAAAAATCCACCCTTTGTAATGTTTATCTCACCTGTCAATTAAAAACGTGATACCAAATAAATTATCAATGACCTATATGACAGGGGTTTTAGGCTTGACTTATAACGTCAGAAACCTTTTATTAGTGAAATAAAATCTTATTTTGACAATTTTAGCATGGAAAAACTATAAATCGGAATTTCGGATCAAAATTACTGATTTAGGAAAAATAACACCATGGGCTCTATAAAAACTTTTTTACCATAAAAACAACCGACTTCCAAAAAAGAAAATACACTAAAAAAAAATTTAATTTCGGCAGTCGGTGTTTGTATGTTATTTCTTCGTTATTTGACACCGACTTCCGAAATTAAAGTAATTTTTTAATTTTTAGTGTAATATCTTTTTTGGAAGCTGGTTGTTTTTTTTTTTTTTTTTTTGTAAAAAAGTTTTTTATTTTTCACTTTTTAGTTGTTATACCCCAGAAATAAAAACCCCCAATAAAATGGAACGTGAAATTTAAACATACTCGTAATTGGAGAAAACCAAAACGTCATCTATGTAAAATTGGTCCACAACTGACAGAGAAATCGGTGGAAATAAATAAATAAATAAATAAAACACAGTCGAACATAGAACCTTCTCCTTTTTCGAAGTCAGTTAAAAATAACAGTCTGTTGCTTGTTACTCTCTTGGGATTGAGATTTTAGGAGTGTGTAGGTCTCAAAAGGCTAGATATTTCATGATTGTTTCTCTTCAGGTATCGGCATGATGCCGAAGCGAGGCTGCGACGTGGCCACCTGTGAGATCTCCAAGTTCTACCGGCTGAACAACTCTGGACTGTGTCAAGTTAGTGCGATCACTGTCTTTATAACACACTCATACTAGCTTCACTTGTACTTGTAACTATGTAAACAAATCTTAGAAGCTAAAGTTGACCAACTTCCCAGATTCCAGTCTGAAACCGGGAACTTAAAGCTGAAATTCTTCGTACCGTACATCTTTAGTTTTTGGATGACAATGCATGGTTAGCTATGTGACGTCATTCTAAATCCAAGATGGCGGACTAGTTATTTTGTATGTATTCACATGATATGGGTATCATATGAAGGGTTTTATAAGAACACATAAAATTAAAAATAAAGTGTGTTTTTTTTAACTACATAAAATTATTATTAGCTAAAATAAAGTAACAGTGCCTGGCCGTAACCGTAGTACAACGAGTTTTATAAAAGTCACTCTGTGTGATACGGTCTCAATTACTCATACCAACGTGACAGTTCTTTTGTAAACTCTATGCCTCATACAATAGCCGGGCTTGCGGACGGCGAGTAATGGGTAGCTCGCCGTCCGATCAGCACCAGGCCCGAGAGTCGACGGCGCGTAGTTTTCCACGCAAGACGAACAAGAGATGTCAGCCACCACTGACGGGGCCCATCGTGGCCGGTGCCTGCCCAGGGTTTTTTTTTTTTCTGGGTGGGCAATCATCCAATGACATCTCCCGCTCTATGGTGGAGCGGAAGGGCGTGTCAGACTCTTACTGACTAAAACCCACCTCTGTTCCTTCCCTGCCCTGAGTGCCCAGGGGCGAAGGTAACTCTGTTTCGAATTTATCCTCAACAGCAATAATGACGGGGCCCGTCATGACCGATGCCTACCCAAGGCATTGCTTTTGTTCGAGCCCATTGCTCGAACGAAAGCAATGAGCAGTCTTGGGTTCAATCCCTAGACCTGGCAATGTTATTCAGTTTCTCAGTTAGGATTTTGCCCTATATTAAAATGGACTAAAGTATAACTTTATTGAGCAGTGGTGGCCCAGTGGTAACAACCGCGACTTACAAGTTGTAGGTCGTGAGTTCAAACCCAGCCAGACGCTTTACGTGTAAATTATTTCATCACCACTGCTCTCAAAACGGTGAAGGAAAACATCGTGAGGAAACCGGCATGTCCTAGAACCAAAAATTCGAAGACATGTGACGTCCACCAATACGCATTCGGCCCGCGTGGTGGATTACAGCCCACACCCTCTCACAGAGAGGCGGCCTGTGCCCCAGCAGTGGAGACATTAAAAAGGCTGATGATGAAATTATCACTGGCAAAATCCGGGTGTACTGCGGGTGTTTCAGCTTATGAGGAATACAGGCTTTCATGTTATGTTACGTATTGCAGGTGGTATCGATGACAGTGCCGCGCAAGTCGGAGCTGTTCCAGGAGGATCTGTACCCCGACACGCTGAGCGACGAGGCCTCCCTCACCGCCGACGAATGGCTCGCCGGGGAGGACGCAGAACCCTGCACCATGTCGCTCAAGGTACCCTATAGGCCCACGGTACTACGTAGTAGAAGGTACCCTATAGGGCTAGTATAGATAGTAACGGGAGTTCCAAGTAGAAAGTAGCCTATAGGGCCACGATAATGACTAGTACCGTCAAACGGGGTGAATAGGAACGCCAGGATGAATAGAAACAAAACTGAAGGGGTTTTCACGTTATTTAGAAATTGCCAATTTATTTATGAATTGTTAAAAGAACTAAATCGATGCTTTACTAGAAACCAATATTAGGGTATCATAGTGAAAAGCCTAATCAAAGTCATGTTTCTGTTCACCCCATTCGTAGGTAGATGATACCATATAGAGCCACGTTAGTACGTAGTAGAAGGTATCCTATGGGCCTGCGGTACTACCTAGTGGAAGAACCCTATAAGGCCACGATAGAACCTAGTAGGCGTTTTTGCGGCACAATAGAAGCTAGTTGAAGATACCCTACAAGGCCACGGTAAAACCTAGTTGAAAGTACTCTAAAGGGCCACGATAGAACGGGGAATTGGGACTAAAGAACCAAAGATACAACAAAAGTGGCAAATGTGTTTCAGTTAGTTAGTTGCCCATTCCACACCGTAGACTATGTCTATAGCAAGGAATTCACTTATGAACATGCCTTCCGGCTATGTCGAACCTCGGTACTATAAGTTTGTGTGTCTGTCTGTCTAAAACGTACACGCAATAGGCAGGCATAACATAGACCTGTAGGGAGCGAGATACTTATTACAGTTGTTCTTTCTCACGAAGGCAGGTTTTGGTTGTGTGTGTAGATTCACGTGCACATTGTTTCTGTGTGCGTAAGCTATTTTCTTTGACACCGAGTGTTCAGAGCTTACGCACACTGAAGAAATGGTATACGTAAATCTACACACACATCAAAGACCAACCTGCCTTCGTGAGATAGAACACCAAACAGTCTGTTATGCTAATATTTGAGTTATAAAATATTGGACCAATCCGAGCTTTTTATAGCTGAACTAATTGAACTCTGTTTGATCTAGAAATAGACGGCTATTTTGGAAAATATACTAGATATCAGATTCCGGACTAAAACTGAGTTTAAGTCTAATAACAAAGTTTAGATTTAAAGCGTTCTCATGAAGATATTTAGAGTAAATTAACGACCCGCCCCGGCTCCAACTCCGCACGGGTACAAATTATACATATTTATCGCTCTTTCTATTAGTAAAAACCGCATTAAAAACCGTTACGTGGTTTAGGAGTTAGTGGAGAAACAGACAGACGCGGAAAGCGACTGATTTAAACTACATACAGCATGTAACAAAAACCCTGTCCGATTGGATACGAGATAATTATTTTTCCCCAATGAAAATAATTAATTAAAGAAAAACTTATCAAAGACAACACTGAGCGTTCGACAAAGTTCACCTACAGTTTCGTTTCAAAGATCGGCCCTGAGCGAGACAAAGTGCCTACAGCTCGGCTAGTGCAGGGCGGTATCGTTTGAAATAAAAACAGGTAAAAATGAAAAGATTTCGCCGGCCGCTGGAGTGTAGTCAACTTATGAAAATTTGCCATGTTTAGTGTTAAATTTCGCATATTTTATAAAAATAAAAAAACTTTTGGTTTTTATGAGTTACCATTTTTTTTTTACAACTTTTTCTAGTACGTATGTTAAACCAGGAATACGCCTTTATTAGATCGGACAGGGGTTTTGTTACATGCTGTATGTAGAGATAGCGATTTCCAAGGGGTATCGTATTCTCCAGTTCTGGGTTGTGGAGGTCAGATAGGCAGTCGCTCCATGTAAAATATTGGTATTCAGCTGCATCCGGTTAGGCTGGAAGCCGACCCCAAAATAGTTGGGGAAAGACTAGGCAGATTGATTGATATGTAGAGAGAGATTAGTTTTAAGTTCTACTAGGACACTTGTTAAATAGGCATGCCTTGTGTATAATCTGAGTTTGTTTTTTTTGCAATAATTTTTCAGGCAGGTAAGTATGCTTTTTATATTTATTAACTCTGTCACTCTATAATGGCTTATTTACATTTGTTTATATTCATCGTTACATATTTCTTAGATCTCCAACTAAGAATACACCTTACATGTTATATTGTAAATGATTAGAACTAAAATCTATGTGCTCCCTCAATTATTGGAGACCACATCATGCAATAGAACAAACAAACAGTATGGTATACCTAACTTACACAATTCTAATTAAAATGAAAAAATTAAATTATTAATCAAGTTATGCTAGTTTATTGTTAAAGTTGATAATTTGAATAAAAATAAAGAAAGAAATCAAATGTAAACTTTACATTTTAAGTTCCACATAAATAGTATACTCATCATGTGATATGTATTGTGTCTATCCGTCGTTGAAGATCTTAGTAAATAAATTATTGACTAAACAGAATTTGGCATCAAATAAATGTAAGTAAGCCATGAAAATCGCCCGGATTTTAAAAACTGTTCTTAATTTAAACTTTCATTTCGTATCATAAATGGGTTATTTAATGTATAAAAAATGATCAAAACACTATAAAAGACTTGACACTGTGTGTTTTGAGATTTTTTGCCCTCATTGAAAGACTAGCACTCTATTTACGTAACACACTCGGAATAATAATACCTTACTTTTACTGGGCCTACAATACAAGGTGTAACTGGAATGCATGGTCATATAAATAAAAAAAAATGATCTCCCACACTAATTTTGATCAAAAGTTTTTTTTGGGCATTGTCTATGATTTTCTGGAAGAAACATGTTCTTGTCTATGGGCAGAAGCAGTATCTAAAATATAACCTAGCATTTCCGTTACACACTGTATTAGGCAGTTTGACATTTTTTTCCATTGCAAAACTGTCAAATTGCCATTTTTATTCCTTAGGGTGGTATAACATTTATCCTAGATCTTTGTCCAAAGTGAGTTTGATCAAAGAAGTAGGACGACTTCGTCAAATGTGTCCTCAATACCGAGTTTTGATCAAAGAATATTAATTTTGTCTTTCTTTATTATACGGTGATACTTTCATAACAATGTATTTGAATGTTTAGTCATTTATACGTAAAAATGCTTTTAGGAATATTTTTCCTCGACTTGTAATTATTTAATTTATCTTGAATGCTTTTTTCTCTTCGCCTTTCGATCCGTGGCTTCACCGCAAACTTTTTCTTGTTTTATTTTTCTTTTTTAATAATAATCAAATGATAGTAGCAGTACATAAAGTTGCTCCACGTTTCTCCATTTTCTCTGACTACGTAAAATCTTGGACATAGATATTGGGCAAAGATATAGGAATAAATGTAATACCACCCTTAATTAAAAGTTATCTGGATATTGATAAATCGGTCCTTAATAAAAATATAATGTCAAATATATCTCTCATCCAGGGTCCTAACTTCCTAAGGACCTATAAGTGTCGTCTTGAATGTTCCTGTTGGCTTCCTCTAACGACTATAATCTGCGTTTATTTTGTCTGTTGTGTGTTGTGTCTCAGTAACCGCAAGTTTTTATGAGTTTGAGATTTTTTTTTTGTCATGTTACTAACCGTTTTTATGTTAAACTTAAGATTTTATTAACTATTGGGAATTACTTTCTTACGGGAATCCTTTTGTAATTTCCACTTATTCAGAGAATATCTTCTTTCGAAATAAAGTAGTATTTTGTTTTTACACTTACATTCAATAAATCAAAGTAATGCTTATTTGTGTGTAATCAAGTTACTTCTAATTTATGGTCAACTAAATTCTGCCAGCTTTCGGGCTTGGCCCGCGTGGACTTAGTACTTTTCCCGTTATTAATTATGGCATATGTGCTATTCCAGACTATAATCTATCTCTGTGACAAATTTCAACCAGATCCGTCGAGCCATTCTGGCGTGATTGAGTAACAAATATCTATCCAAATTTTCGCATTTATTATATTAATTAGGATTATTGGGATAGTAGGATTGAATTATTCAATTAAACCAATATAATTCAACCTTGTTGACCATATCTCTTCTATTTTTCTCGCTTTAGCAGAAACGCGCAAGGGTAGCCCGCGAAATTCAAATTTTCTTACGTTTTTTGCGATTTGCAGGTCAGTATCAGGTTGTATGTTGATCAAAATATGATTCGCGGCCGTAGCAAGTACGTCTTTACAGAACTGTAGTCATTAAAATCATCAATACAGCTTTCTAAGTTCATATTGATGTATGGAATGAAAATGAGATGAAATCATGACATTTGATATCAATTCTTACTGAGAGAGTTGTATTGATGATTTTAATGATTATAATTCTATGAATACATACTTGCTGCGCCTGCGAATCATATTTTGACCAACATAAAACTTGACACTGACATGAAAATTGCAAAAAAACATGAGAAAGAGGAATGCCCATCTGCCATACAAAAAAAAATGCCTAAATGCCTAAAAAAATGCCTGGAATGGACAGAAACCACTAATAGTCCTTAATTCTATTTAGAATAAAATATGTATAGTCACCGATAATATAATACTAGCGTACAGATGCCTCATCCCATACAATGAAACGGTACCGCCGTAACTACGTGTTTACGACTTGCTATGGCAACTTTTGTTCTTCGTTCGGGCCCGTCCTCTACACCTCGCTAGATGGTGTTAGCAGCGACGGCTTGCAAGTTGAATGAATTGACATAAAGTCTTATCAATATTTTCTCACACATGGAGGAATTACTATATAGTATTTTTGGCACTTCATAACAGTTTTACTGTTTCAAAATTTTATCTGTACAAATTTTAAAGAGGCGAATGGATAAATTCTAAAACTTCAAACAGCGCCATCTATTGGTATAAGAAATATAAATGCCTAACGAATCGTTCCAATAAACATCTAAAGTTTAATTAGGAGCCAATTATTCAACAATTTTATGCTTAGGGTAGTTTATTAAATAAGAAAATACAGTTATAACCATATTTTATTTCAAAATATTAATGTTACCTAAACTTCAATACGAAATCGATGCATATTACGCCATCTATTGTTTGTTTGTTTGAACTAAATTTTCTTTGTTCGAGATGAGACCCCGTGGTATAGTGAAATTATTCTTGAGTTTGTTAAAAGGCTAATTTTAAGAATTATTTCATTATACCTATTTTATTCTAAATAGAATTAAGGACATTATGTAGTTTCTGTCCATTTCAGGCATTTTTTGGTGCATTCCCCTTTGAATATCGCAGGCTACCCTGTACAGTTCACCTTAAACAAGGTTGGTATTAAATAGGGAGACAGACTTCCAATTAAACGTTGGAAATACTCAAGCAGACAAAAGTTACTCGTAGACACTCCTTCAATCATTAATATGGGAAATCTGGTGCTTATCGTCGCAATTATTTTTCAGTTCATCTCTAATCTATTTACAATTTTCATGCAATTTAATGCTATGTATCTAACATTTATATTCTCCAAATGGAGAATTAAAGTATGTTTTTAATTCTGACACATGTCGGATTCTAGTTCCGCTAATATTATTGAGCGATTGAATTTCTATTCAGCGATTCATACCATATTTTATACTACTATTAAAAGTAAAAATATCCCAACAAAAAACGACATTGAAGACTGAAAATCAAAAGTCATTTATTCAGATTGGCTGAGAGTCAGCACATTTTGAACGTCAAAGTTCTATATAAAGAACGCGCCCGTCACCACTTCCAGTTTTGGTTGACAAGAAGAAGTGGCGCAACGAACTCCAAAGCAACACTGGAGGTTAAGACCAATGATGGGCTAACCTGCTTTGGAGTTACGTCCACTAGTACCATAAGTCATTGAACACATATAAGTGCTAAAATATAAACTTAAAACTTTGTTCTATCCGTCAACTTTTTTTTTTAAATTATTGAAAATAAAATAGAATGAAGTTCTAAATTCGTTTAGCGCTAAATGTATTTTCTGATTTTTGTGCATAGGACAAGATTCATAGAGCGCACTTTGATTTTAAATTGATTTTCATACAAATCTGGACGTTAAGAGCAATGAATATCTGCCCAGGGGTTGTGAATAAATTCGAAACAGAGTTACCGCGCCCCTGGGCATACAGGGCAGGGAAGGAACAGGGGTGGGTTTTAGTCAGTAAGAGTCTGACACGCCCTCTCGCTCCACCCTAGAGCGGGAGATGTCATTGGACGATTTCCCAACCCAGAAAAAAAAGAGCAATGAATATAATCCTCTGTTTCATTCGCATACGAAACCGAACATTTTTTTTCACTCCTTTCGCTAACCTATCAAAGTAAAATCAAAGTAATTTATTTTATAAAAAAAGTGCACTAAAAATCAGAAAATACATTTACAAATCAAAAACTACGAGGTCATTTGATTTAACACAAATAAGCTAAGTCCCTTTTTATAAGACGTTAAAGCGATATAATGTTAATGTTTATAATAATCGACAAAAAAGAATATAAAATCTCAGACACCACACCAACTTGAAAGTTGAAACCCTCCACCACCAAAGCCAACAGACTCATTCTCAGACAGATGCTATAAGGTAGGGCCCCCCTAACCAAACTACAGGAGAAAGCTCTCGTTGTGCAGGGCGGGTACGTGTCCGGGAGGGCCACACAGAACCTGCACGTCACCAAGAAGGCCAACGCGCTGGCCGGCGCCAAGGAGCGGGAGAAGGACAAGGACCGCTCGCCCACGCCGGCGCACCGCCGCGACGACAGCCACGCGGGCACGCCGGCCTCCGCCACGCCGCCGCCTGCGGTTACCGCTGCCATTGTAACTATCTTATTTTTATTCTAGATTTGCGGTCATCCCCGGTTCTACTTGGATACAAATTGTATACCTGAATATTGTTCATAAGTCACTCTGTCTATTGGTGAAAACCGCATGAAAATATGTTCAGTAGTTTCAGAGTTTAGTTTTATTTTAATTTTAGATGGGTTAGCTCTTCAGTTTATCGTGAATAGAAGCGGCAGAAGATTTAGTTTTATAATATGTAGTGATTTAAATAATTCGTTATTTTAATTCAGTTTTGTATTTTAATGAAAGCTACAGCCATATTTAAAGTACTGATAGCACTCAAATAACTTTTTTCAGCAACTCTAAACTTTTAGGCCTCTTTTGACATTTCATCATGTGTACATTATGTACAGCGTGTAACAGAAAGGTGTGGTCATATTTTAAGAACCGGTTCTGCCCAAGGAAATGAACAACTTTCTCTATGAAAAAATAGAAAATTCCAAAAATAAAATTGTACTTTCCATACAAAGTTATCATCAGTTGATCAATATTTGTATGGGAAATAATTTTTTTTTAGAATTTCCTCAGGTTTTCTTGAAGAAAGTTGTTTATATCGATGGGCAGATGCAGTTCTTAAAATATGACCACACCTTTCCGTTACACCCTGTATAGTCAACGACACATAAATGATGACAGCGTCTTTATGTCGTAGCAGTAAGGACGATTTCATAGTGCTAGTGTTACCGCTAATGTAGAGTTGATTGTACTTCATATGTAGGTAAATGTTTCATGGCATAACTACGTACTACTACTTTTCTACCTGTTGATCTTTCTTTTAGTACCGAAGGACCATTCAAAATTTCTAAACATTCCAACTCCTTTCAAACAATTCCAGGAGAAACAACTCTCAGACCTAGTCGACGAGATCCGCAAACTGAAATCCGTGATCGTCAAACAAGAGAACCGGATCCGGGCTCTCGAGGCGACCGTGAAGGCGCCGGCGCCGGCTCCGGCTCCGTCGCCCGTCGCCGTGCCGGAGCCCTGCGCCGCCGCCGCGCCGCCCAGTCCGCAGCACAACCACGACGACGACGCCATGGCGCCCGACGAGGTCTGAGGCCGAGGGGGAGGTAACGCGCTTTGTGACTTTTAATCTAGTGGGGGAAGAAAGAGGCAGGTGTTGTAACTCTGCCATCCTTATTAAGCTAAAGTTCCATTATTTGACATTTACTATTATTATTTAATAAGACCTATTAGCTGATTCGTGTGTTTCAAATAGGTTGGAGATGTTTAGTCTGTCCAATCACTTCTTGAAGCACTTCAGTGTGGGAGCCTATTCCATACTGTTACGACTCGGTTAGGCAGGAATTGTCGTTCGTTTTTTGATGCCACAGTAATCATACAAAAATTCCGTATCGATCTGTCTAAGCAGTATTTTTCTACTATCAATAGCTACCGAGATATATAAATAAAATCACCGTAAAGTTCCCTTCAATTCAATGTAATTCACCGCTGCTTTTTTGTGCGTAACTCAAAATGTAATTTTGTCAGATAACGGCATTTTATCTTGTGGACAGCAGAACAAATCAGAATGTCAAACATAGGTTTACATGTTTTAAGGTCTTAAAAAGATACAAATTCTCATTTCCACGGTGCGAATTAAAATTGCCTGTGGCATACCATAAATTAAATGCAACAATAGAAGTTAAACCATCAGGTTCAGACGATGCAAGTAATTTTTTGCTTAGATTTCTATGTATGTTACGGGTAAAGAATTTGCAGCGTGTAAATGGGATTCAATACTGTATAGTTTTGTCTCTATGCAAAAATAAAATTCGTACTTTTTCCACTTTTAAGGTTTATTGTGACAGTTTTAGATTACTGTTGTTTAGAGATAACCAACGGAATTGATATTTTGTAATGCAAACTGGTCTCTCGTATATATTGAATCTGTATTTAAATTTTTCAAAGACTTTTTTAACTTCTGTTTCAATTTAAGTAATAAGAACACTGGATTAAAAACACAAAGTCGACGTGTTGATATTAATTTTTTATCTGTTTCCACAGATTATAAATTCTGTAAAGTAAAGCAGAGTATGTAAAACAGTTTAGGATTGATATCGACGACTA
Source organism: Polia nebulosa (assembly GCA_951329385.1). Taxonomy (NCBI): domain Eukaryota; kingdom Metazoa; phylum Arthropoda; class Insecta; order Lepidoptera; family Noctuidae; genus Polia; species Polia nebulosa. Next base: position 2,706,424 of record OX589606.1, on the reverse strand, counting down.
TAAAGGATGATGAAAAGTCACTACATTTGAATAAAATACAATAAAACTTGACAATAATATTATACTGTAAGTAAGATCGGGCGTAAGCAGTAAGGTAAGAGCTTTTAAAAATGGAAATGTTCTGAATTTTCATTGTTTCGTAATAATAGGAGTATACTGGCGTGCCGAAATATTTGCACAATATTTTTTGAACGTATGTGTCAAACATTTTAAAGGAATTTCGGTAAATAGGAATTTGTAATACATGTGCCCACAGCCTTTTTCAACACAGTTGTAGCTGTATTCCTGTCCGCCAGTACACTCCACCTATTTATTCATATAAATAATTTTGTAAATAGTAAGTTTAGTGAAGTGATAAAAAACGCGAAATAAAATTATGTGCCTTAACTCATTTTTATAATATAATTTACCGTCACAAGTCATTTGTATAATGCTATCAATTGGTGGTGTATATTTTGCGCGCTTTGACAATAAGTAGCACAATGGCCTCAGGCTTGCGTATGCGCATGTTTAGACTAAGTCGTATATTCTAGCGGAGCAATGATGGAATTGAAAACACTGTTTTTAGTATTACTAACTTGGAATTGAAACCATAAAGATAAGTTCTTATTTTTTAAATGGCGACTGTTTTGAAGTTTTGTCTCCAAAAGGACCAATATCTTTCATACTTGAAAATCTTGAGAAGTTTGTTTTTGTTTCTTTTAAAAAGTAAGTGTAAGTGACTAAACGACTACATGCAGTAGAAATGAAACTTTCCGATATCGAAGCAGCGACTGCGTTTCTGTATACTATCTCATTCTCTCGCATGCTAAATCCTATGGACGAGTATGTTTGTCTCTTTTAAGTGTCGCTTTTTCGTTTCATCGAGTTTTAAATCACAACGATTCTAAAGAAGTTTCACTTCAAAAAGTTTCAATTGTAAGTTTTCATTCGGTTGGAAGAGCGAGGACCCGAGCGATTGCCTTGCTCGCCACCCCCTTAAGCCGCCACTGACTACTTGTAATCATGGTTTTAATTTTGCTCCACCAAGTCTTAAAGATTCTGGTACTAAACGCTACATTCAGGGCTATTTGTGTTATCTTCAAATAAATTCATTATTTTTTGGTTTCAGGATAGTTAAAATGATTTAATTTAAAGCTTAGTTTAATGTCACAAATAAATTCAAAGACCAACTTTTGCCACAACTATTTTGAAACTAAAAAGATAAAAACGTAATAACTAAATATATATAATATTATATTTCACAATAATATAGTAGGAACAAATCAATTATAGTTTTTAACGTAGGCACACAAACGTCGCTGGTAGTATGTAAGCTAATTTTATTTATTTTTTACGTGTTGTACGAATATGTGAACAGTATCTTTTAAAATGAGATAAATGCAATAATAGTTAGGTCGAAAAAGGACAACAGAGCATAATATTTAAATGACAACTGGACTGAGATGAAAAAAAAACTGGTCCTTTTATAAGCAAAAGACCAAATTTACCTAACCATCTGAACATGTAAAATGTTGACATATTCGTAGAATGCGAGAACTAACCCTAGTTCACACATGTTTCTCATGAACCCACTATCTTAATATTGTACTATGTTATGAACTGTCAATGAAATATGAAAACCCGTGTGGATAAGGCTTTAAATTCGAATTAGACGGTTGGAATCACGTGCTTGCGGCAGAGTAAAGTGAATACAATCTGACAGAAGATATGCTTTGGTTGAAGAAAAATAACGAATCTTTCTTTACTGTAAGTTTGAAATTTATATTCTTTTTCTCCGTGTCGCTGGCACGACAGCATTTTAATTTTGCCACGGCGTTGTCTGTGGCAGCGCAGAGGTCACTTGTGCTACATGTTTTGGGCACAAGGGGCGGAACAGCAAGTGCAAAATAGTCTGCAACTCAGCTTCACATCCACACCCCGCTACCGTGTAATGTCTATTAATAAGGGAAGTGTTTTTTATACAACGAAAAGTATTCGCCCTGTGCTAATTCCAAAAGTCTTAATTCGAAAAGGTTTTGTAAGTTAGGCTTAAGAGTCCAGTAACTTGGTGCTTTTGTATATCTTTTATATTTTCAAATAACTTAAGGCGCAACGCTTCTAAACAAATTGCTGGCTCAATGCATTATTAATAATAATTTTCTACTATTATTCTATTCTAGTTAATATAAGTTTGCTGTTTTAATATTATGATTTGTAAGATTTTTCGTAATTTTGACGCCGAAATCTGTCGCCATCTTGAATTTTAACACACCAGCGCGTCATTCGAGTATTTAGTATTTCTTTTCTCACAAATAAAATGGTATTTTATAGGATTGTCAACAAAAGGACGCGGTTTTCAATTAACACAATATAAAGTATTAATTTCATATCATTGGATACATTTTATTATGGTCCTTGGCAGCTAGTCATGTCAGTTATGAAATTTGACATTTGACAGTAAGTCGCGCTGTCTCCCTGACAGTTAGTATTATAGTTTAAATTTTAAATAGTATTATTACGACAATTATTTTTCTTATGTAATTTATGATGGCGTAAACTTAGAAGTTCGTTTTAGTATCATGACAAAGCAATGTATGAATTTTGTATGAAAAAATGCTTGATTTTACCTTTATGAATATTTTTGTAAGTTATGGTAGAGGCCATATTTTGTATCATGGTTAAAAAATATTTCTAAATTGTAAATATTTTAGAGGTATTAATTTTGGCATATTACAAAATTGGTCCTTTCATCCTACACTTCTCCAATTTGTACGTGACGCTTTTGTATTTTTTTTTTCATAGTCGAGTTTTTCTTAGCATTTTTAACCTTTTGTGTATAAATACGCGCTATTTTAATGTACTTAGTGTAAATTTTATAATCGACAAGAAGGCGAACTGTCCTACGAATGTGTTGCGACAAAAATGTGTGTAAACCAATGAAATTATTATGAAATTAATGTTTGTTATAGAACATCTTTATTTTCGTCAGAAACTGTTTGCGACATAGATACCATATTAAGACTAAAGGAATTAAGATCAGCACCAGTTCCTTAAATTTAATTAGTAGTTAGATTTGACAAAATCTATCATCAAGATTGACTGTTATTATTTTGGTCCTTGTGTGTTAAGCAGAAGATTGTCTCCCGGAACTAGCCGATTTTGAAAAAGCTATTAAGATTACTTACTAAGTATTGGGTTTGAAGAAAAATAAGCCAGGATGGAAATAGACAATGTTACGGTAGTACAAAGACAGTTGACAGAAGTATAATCTGACCAGATGTTGAGTGAAGCCATACAAACTAGCGCCGCATGTGACGTCGGATTTAGGTACTAATGTAATAGACAACAAACTGTTTGGTTTATACATCGTTCTAACATTAAGTTCAGGTTTTGTTCCACATAACGTCACATTCGTTGGACGATTCCCCAAATGTTAGGATTTCGACTGTTAATATTTTGACGTTAAATAATTTTTAATGGTGTTTTTTTTTCCTTACCACCGCTTTAGACGCTTTCCTAATTAATAATGTATTTCATGTGTAATGTTGTTTTGGACTCGTTTGTTTCAAGACATAAAAGTAAATTCAAGAAAAAATAAAACTCGATGAAAATTTTTTGCGTAGAAGTCGAGATATTACCTTCTAAAAGTTGAGAAGAAGAAGTCAACGATGAGTTTTGAAACAAACAAGTTTAAAACAGAATCGCAATATTCACATTTAAATGTAAATATTCTACTCCTTTTTTTATTAGAAAACGTGACAGCTGAAAACTGAAAATAGTAAAATATTTGACGCACAATTTTGTCTAATACGGTTGTCGTAGGATGTGAAGACTGGCTGGTCTTAAGACTCAAAATTGTATTGAAAAGTAGTAATTACATGCACCTAAGAAAACGTATGTAGAATGTTAAATAACTTGGTGCTAGATATGAATATGACAGTGTTTCTTGTCATAATGTGTAGTTATTTGTATGGACTTTTTTAGGCTGTGAACAGATATGACTCAGACATAAATACACGCAATATTGGGCATTTACTCGAAAGATTAAATGCTGAATTATGTTTTAAAGTGGGGCATGTCTTGTCACAGCCAAACATAGAGACGAACTATCACGAAAGTAATTAAATAAGTATTATGAGAAGTCACGACTACGATTTATTTAATGAATAATCTTTTGTATTTAAACAGTAAAGGCGTTGCAATATTATAAGCCTTTAGTCTTGTCACTGTTGACCGGTTATATTCGCAAAGTGACTGGCTAACACCCGCATTGACTGGAGAATTTAACATAAAAATATCTCAAAATGTTTGACAATAAGTCGCATAGCAAATAAACATTTTCAATTTATAAAATCTATACTATACATTGTTATCCTAACTCTTTAAAATCTAACAAAATATAAGCTCAATTTTATTATGTATCAGTGTAATCCATTTTTATACAATCTTAAGATTATATAATTATGCCTTAATTCGGTGCTATCGTTACAGTGCCAAACGCTCCCGAGCTGATATAAATATTGTATAACTTTTACATAAAATTGTCAATATAATATTAAATAGGTGTTAAGTGCCTTGTTGTGTTTTTGATAAGTAATACTCAGATCATTAATGTTGCTACGAAAGTTGAACAGAAATATATATTTATTTTACTATTTTCATTGGTCGTATTATTTGTTATCCCATCCAGAAACACACTAATTCGAACTGCACACGTTTCTTAATTTATAATTAATATAAAACACTAGCTTCTGCCAGCGGCTTTGCCCGCGTGGAATCAGTACTTCCTCCGTCATAAATTATAGCCTATGTGCTATTCCAGACTTTAATCTATCTCTGTGCCAAATTTCATCCAGAACTATCCAGCCGTTCTGGCGTGATTGAGTAACAAACATTCATACAAAGTTTCGCATTTATAATATTAGATAGAAAGTAGGATTACACAAATATATGAGCGAAATTGAGAAACGAGCCAAGGGCAATATAGGCTCGTTGAGTCGAAGCTCCAAAGTCTTGAGCATAGACGCCGAGTTGCTATCCTGTCGGATTTCTATCGGTTACATTTTGGGGAGTGTGCGACGGAATTGCATAATTTGATTCCGCCAAGCCCGTTTCATCAACGGACCACAAGACATACGGCGAAGTGCCACCGGTTCATGGTGGACATCCCATCCATACGCACAAAGCGTTTTGAGAAAACATTCATTGTGCGTACAGCTAGGGAGTGGAATTCCCTACCTGAGTCTGTGTTTCCTGATAGCTACAACCTGGGAGTCTTTAAGTCAAGAGTGAATAGGTTACTTCTAGGCAAGCGTGCTCCATCTTCGACCACATCATCGCTTACCATCAGGTGAGATAGTGGTCAAACGCATGCCTATCAACAATAAAAAAAAAAAAAAAAAGCTAAAAGCGCACATTAACTACACAGACGAGTCTCAGATCCTAGATTAGTAGAAGCATTTAATATCTAGCTCGCGTTTATGGGTGTTATTATACCAATCGATCGATCGTCGATCGATGGTACAATGCATTAGTGGACGTCGATCGATAGTTTCTACTAGGTACACCAGTCGATCGAGCGTCGATCGATGGTACAATGCATTAGTCGACGTTGATCGATAGTTTCTACTAGGTACACTAATCGATCGAGCGTCGATCGATGGTACAATGCATTAGTTGACGTCGATCGATAGTTTCTACTAGGTACACTAATCGATCGAGCGTCGATCGATGGTAGAGTGGAGTAGTCGCCGTCGATCGATAGTTTCTACTAGGTACACCAATCGATCGACGCCCGATCGATGGTAGAATGAATTAGTCGACGTCGATCGATAGTTTCTACTAGGTACACCAATCGATCGACCGTCGATCGATGGTAGAATGGATTAGTCGACGTCGACCGGTCGATTCGATTGTTTATCGACTAGTATCCGTCGATCAGCCAAAGCTATTATACCAATCGATCGACGATCGATCGATTGGTGTAATAACACCCTAATGCGAGCACTTTGCTCTAGTCTGTTTTAGATGTCTCAAATACAACGAGATTCCAGCGATTGGTTACCTGGCCTCCTCCACAACCCCTTGCGCCTGACAGGATCGTGGGAGTGTGATAGAGTCCCCGCGGCCCTGGCACAAGTAACTAAAGGTATACGAGTAGGTTTTAGTCAGTAATAGTCTGACACGCCCTCCTGCTCCACCCAAAGCGGGAGAAGTTATAGTAGTAGATGTACACTCGAGCACTTAAATTTATGGATGTCGGAATAGTAGCAAACAGTTCAATAACCATATTACTATTCCGACATCCTTAGATGTATGTGCACGAGTATACAATCATCTACTAAACAGTTCAAAACCATTGACAATTTAATTTGGTCGGGTTATACGCGGAGATTTAGTATGGAAAGTAATGAAAGCTAATTTCTCATAAAATACAACACTTAGGAATCTGAATTTTCGGTCACTGTAACTTCTTTATGAGTACTCATTTTTGTATAAATTTGGGAAAAAATTACGGTGTTTTTAATAGGGAAATCTTAAAATGAAAATTTAACTCCGTGACTATCGCCACCCCACCAATGGCATGGTATATCTCGTAAACTACTGGAGTACTAAATTTGAATTTGGGTACTAATTTTATCATGTAGAGTACTAATTTTCTATGTAGGTTTGAGGAAAGCGACAAGCTCCTCAAACTTGAGAAGTCAACATTGAAAGTTGTGGTCCTGCTGAACGAGCGCGCGTAAGTAATCATCGTTGATTTCTCGGCAAATATCGATGTTTCAGTTCTGATTTTTTTGCGAAATGAATCACTGATAAGGGTACTAATTATTTGTATACCTACTTAGAATAGCTGTAGCATGCCCCTTTTCGGCGCTCATGGTGGTCCTGCTGTACGGAGCGTGACTACCCCGGACTACCTTCAAAGTGGATTTTCTCGAAAACTACTAAGGTACCAATTCTGTTGTTCGAGTACTAATTAGTACCAATTGAGTACTAATTATATACCAAATATGGACGCGATTGGTGTTGGTAGTCCGGCGGTAGTCACGGACATCCATAACGGCTGATAAAGATCTACGAGTGACTGCTGGACTGGAACAATGTACTGGAATGACCCCATCAACGGTCCGACCTCAACAAGCGTTATTATTCAGCCGCTACAAATAACAAATCATATCTATAATCGCTATTCAGGAAATGGAACGAACACCAGTAAAACACAGAACAACGATGTATAAACTTTAATATTATATTACTATTCAAACTGCTGATCGAACTGTTCTTGAGTAATTTTCCGCTTTTTCAGCTTCTTCATAAGCGCTATATCTGCTGCAAGTTCATTCAACTCCTCCTGTGTTACCGCTTTACGTTTCCGCTTCCTTCCGCTCTCTGGGTCGTTCTTTTTCAGCTCTTTTCGCTTTTTCCGCTTTTCTTTTCGCTCTTCTTTGTTCTGTTTTGCTTGTTCCCAAGGTTCAGATTGCATCTGGAAATCAATTAAAATATTTCATCTTCTGGAGTGCTTGTAAGAAAAAAAACTTGAGAGGTGTCAAGGGACACCCGGATGGAACGAAGTTCCTTTTGATTAATTAGTGAAGGAGGTGTAATATTTTTTTTTTTTAATTTATAATATTTTTTTTATTATTAACTACGCACACACGCACGCACGTAAAAAGTTATAGTTCATCATCTCATCTCATCTCATCGCAGCTCAGCTCAGCTCAGATCAGCTCAGCTCTGCTCAGCTCAGCTCAGCTCAGCTCAGCTGTGGTCAGCTCAGCACAGCTCTGCTCAGCTCAGCTCAGCTCAGCTCAGCTCAGCTCAACTCAACTCAACTCTTTAGCAATATCTGGCTTGCTTTCTATAAGAGAGAGAGAGACAGACAGAGAAACATGCGACGCCGCACAGCTTACAATAGCTTACTATAGCAAAAAGTATCGTGACAACTTTTCGTAAGATCTGCTTGCAAACTTTGTACCTACCCACCAAAAATACAAGAAGTTTTTATTAGATTGTTTTTCCAACACAATCTTTTTGGATGGACAGCCTCATTAGTGTCGTGACAACTTTTCGTAAGAATTTTTTCCGTCTAGCCCCCTTTCACAACGCGCGATAACTACAAAGAGTACATTATGTACTTGACACTAGGGTATTCTCCTGTGTTCATTTTTGTACATTAATTTATTTGAAATAACAAATAAAACTAAAAATAAATCTTTTTTCTGATAACAGTATCAACATCGGCCTCATCTAGCTTAAGGCTGCAGTCTTGCAAAATTCACTCGCTGCGAATTATTTGCGCAAATTTGTAAATTTTTTTTAGACAAACTAGTGTAATAACACGAAATATTATTATTGCACATAAATAACCATAATATAATTAATAGCTAGTTATTTTTTTTAAGTTCATTTAGGTAGATTATGTTAGGTAAATCAAGCGTTAAATGCAGCTCTTTCGTGCCCAACATCATTTCGAGTTGTGTTTGTGCGCTTAGTATAAGGCAATAAAGAATTAATTTACAAATCTGTTCAGCGCATAATGAGCTCAACATGCTGATCTCCAAAATGCGCTGATTAGTTTTTTCTAATTATCTTTCATTTTCTTAATACAGAGGTCTTAATTTCATCAAAATTCTCTGTTTTAATCTCTTAATAAACGGGTTTTTTCATAAAAACTATGCATCGTAAGTATGTAATAATAAGATTATTTTGATGCCAAGAGTTCAATAAAGCAAATACAAAAATAAAATGCACCTAAATCACCTTACTCTAACAATAATAATAATCTCAAGAGACCTCCAAAAAAAAGAGTTTATAAACAATAATTGCAAGAGAAATTCCTTAGTGGCCAGTGCACGGCCGGAGCGATCAGACGTGTGGTCCACGACGAATTTAGACTGTTCCCTCTCGCTCTAACTTTGCTCTCGCTCTAACGTAGGTTGCGCACCGTTATGACTGTAAAGTTGCTCTACTTTATTATTTGATGTATATAATTTTTCGAGTGTTTTGTAAATATTTGTGTTTTAGTTATAGTTTTTGTAAATATTTGTGTAACAGTACCTAATAGTTTTGTGAAGATTTGATTTCAATATGGGTCGTAAACGTAATAAAAAATATGCTTGTACGAGAAAAAGAAAATTGGGTTCAAACGTAGAAGTGATGAAAAGAAATAGAATCCAAAGGTAAGTAGAATTGTTTACAGTATTCATACGGAACCCTAAAAACGAAAGTCAAAAGTGGATATGTGAGTTATTGGTCCTCAGCTCCTCACTTGCTATCGATATTATGTGTTCTAGTGTGTTTATGTATGCTGTGAGGTATATGTGAATGGGGGTGCGTGTGCGTGTGTATGTGGGGTGGGTGTGGGAGAGTGTGTGGGGGAGTGTTGGGTGACGGTGTGTGTGTGTTTAGTGTTTATGTTCTAAATGCGATTTGCGCGTGTGTATGTTTGTTTCCTCTAAACTCCGTTACGGCTGAATTAATATGGATAAAATTTTGTATGAAGATACCCTAAAACTTGTATTACACATTGGCTACTTTTCGCAGCGGATGAAATCGCAGGGTGCTGCTAATAATATTAGTATTATGACGATTTTTTTATCAATACTTCTGAAAAATGTTCAAAATATGACTTATTTAATTTATTTCACAGGACCGCTGCTGGCTCTCGTCAACCGTTGGCAGATGTTAGCAATCTGTCAGAAGATCAAAATTTTAAGCCTACCTCTTCTACTACGGAAGTACCAGTGATGAATGAAAATATTGACAGAAATAAAAACGTAATAAAGTTAAATAAAAAAATTAACCGGAAACGAACATTTGAGGAGGCTTTTCCATTTCGCCGAATTTTCGTAAGAAAACGTCAACATCCTGTAATTACTAGCGATGACCAACCGCTACAAATTGAAAATGTAACAGAAACTACCAATGATGACGAACTGTTTTGCCTAGAAGGACGCAGAATCGTATCGATCAGATATTTTTTAGAAAATTTGGGGAAGATTGCTGATCATAACGAAAAATCATTCGGATGCAGGTATTCAAATCTGAAATGTATCAGTGAGCGACGTAAAGGTTTCATTTCAAAACTGCGTTTCAAGTGTGAACTCTGTAATTCCGAATTTGAAATAAATACTGAAGATCCGTCTAACACTTGTGATGTAAATCACGGTATCGTTGCAGGTATTATTAGTATTGGCTGTGGGTTGGGAAATTTAAATGAATTAGCAGGTAATACTGATATACCTGGTATGTCAAAAAATTTATATGCTCAGACAAGTAAAAAAGTTTACGAATGGTTCCATAAGACGGCAGTAGAAGAAATGGCCAAGGCAGGCATCGAAGAGGCGGAACATGCTAAAGAAATTGGCAGTGTCGACTGTGAAGGTACACCAATGATTGATGTAATAGCTGACGGGTGTTGGTCCAAACGATCTTTCCGAAATAACTATTCAGCATCATCAGGTGCAGCAGCAATAATCGGCGCATACACAGGTAAAATTTTATACCTTGGTGTAAAAAATAAATACTGTATAGTTTGTGCAAAAGCAGAAAATAAAAAAATTGAACCTGCAAATCACATGTGCTATAAGAACTATTCTGGTAGCTCTTCCAGTATGGAGTCAACGTCGCTTGTTGAAGGTTTTAGTAGCTCTCTTGAAACTCACGGTCTAATATATGCTAGACTGATATCAGATGGTGATTCAAGTACTCATAAAAAAATATTAGAAAGCAATCCATATAAAACCTGCAAGGTTCAGAAAATTGAGTGCAGAAACCACCTGCTGAGAAATCTGTGTAACAAACTGAGAGCACTTACTAAAGATACTCATATTCCTATCCAATTAAGGAAACTTTTAACTGACTTCAAAATCATGAAGTTACGCAGATACACAGTGCGGGCTATAAAGCTAAGGAAACACGAAGACCTGACTGACACTCAAAAAATGGTTAAACTTCGTGCAGATATTTTGAATGCATTAAACCATTCTTTTGGTAGTCACTCTGATTGTGATGATGCTATATGCCCAGCAACTGACAAAACCGACCGAAATACGGCACTTGATGTAGCTAACACAATTTTGTGGAGGAAAATGAGTCAAATTGTCTTGTTTTTAGCTGTAAACGCTAAAAGTCTTATTTATGACGTTGATAGCAATCTTGCTGAGACATTTAATTCAGTGATTGCCAAATATGTGGGGGGGAAACGAATAAATTACACACTTAAAAATTCATACCAGGAAAGGTGTTCCGCTTCACTTATTTCCTTTAATACCAAGCAACCAATAAACGCTATCCACAAATGCGTATTTAACAAACCTACTGGCAAATACACAAATGTATATGAGGCACAAAAAGCCAAAAGAAAAGTTTACAAAAGAGCATTTCGAAAAAAAAACCGTAGATATATGAATGATCCTGATTATGGACAGAAAGCTCAAAGACCAGATATGACCGATGAAGATTTTCAGATGACAAGAAATGAATTTTTTAAACAAATGGAACTTTCTGACCAACAAAGAGAGGAACTACAGAGACAGACGATAGACCAAAGTTCTAGTCAAGAATGGTTAGAGAACAGAAAAAATAGGTTAACCGCGTCTATCTTTGGAAAAATATGTAAACGGAAAGAAAACATTAGCTGCGCTCCTTTAGTGAAAGCTATTGTGAAACCGCAAAACCTTTCAAATGTCCCATCGATTACTTATGGTAGAGATAATGAACAAACAGCATTAACCCAGTTATCTCTGCAGGAAAACGTCACAATTGCCCGCTGTGGTCTTTATATTCATAAGACACTCCAATATTTAGGAGCCAGTCCCGATGGTATTTATAAAGACAAAGATGGAAAAACAGGACTGGTAGAAGTGAAATGCCCATTTTCTGCAAAAAATATGCAAGCTGAAGTAGCTATAAAAGCAAAAAAAATAAAATTTTGGAAGTATAACACTAGGAAAAATACGTTTGTAATTGACAAAAACCACGATTATTATTTCCAAATTCAGGGCCAATTAAACATTACGGAGATGGATATGTGCTTATTTGCTGTATGGACTGGAGATGAGTACTTGATGAAAGTCGAATATATAAAAAGAGACCCTACGTTCTGGCACGATAAAATGGTAGGCCCATTGTCTAAATTTTATTTGCATTGTCTGCTTCCTGAGCTAATTGATTCCCGCCTTGAACGCTCCATGCCAATAAAAGACCCGCCATATATCATTCAAGGTATTGAGAAAAAAGTAAGAAGAAATAAGAACGCGTCCACGTCTTCTGCCGCAGACGCTGCCATTCAGGAAAAGTAATTCCTGCAAAGAATAGTCGTTACACAGACTTATGTAAATTTTGCGAAACAATGAAAGGAAAAAAGAAACAATAATTTTGTGTTTAATAACTACTTCTTAGAGCATTATAATAAACTTGCTTTACATAAAAATATGGCGTATGTATTCTTTTGACCTTAAAAATAACGCTTCGTACTCACACTCATAGGCTCCTCCCACTATAGTTTTCCAAGTCGGGGATACTACAGAACACACAAAAACACGGACAACTAACACAGACTCAAGCTCCTACCATTCAAACCAAATATAAATAAATATTATCTACTCTCAACCGTAAAATGCGAATTGTGAACTTCAAAACGAGTTTATAGTGATATAATTTATGAACACAATAGGTACCGAAATTTAAAAATAGAATAATATTATATCACTTTTTTCCTAACAAAATAATGTTGTAAACTTCTAATAGTATATTATGATACAAGTGAGCAAAGTTGCTCACGAGGCTGTGGGTCGCAGCCAGAGCCGTTGGCGAGATCGTAAATCAGCAGAGTGTCTAGTGAGTAAGTTGCTCACGAGTTTCATCTGCACTTTATAATTGTCTGTAGTAGTTGCTTTAGCGCATGCGCAGTGAAGTGCTGGGTTTTGGCGCCATTCATACGTTTTATTGTATTAAATTTCGTGGGATTTTTTTTATTTAGGTTCAATAAGTTTACACCTAATGTATGAGAGTAGATAAACTATTGTATGAAACTAGGTATTAAAACACTCGTGTATATACTATTAAAAACCGAGCCGTATTAATACCCCTCATTATAACACAGTTTCATAAATTACTAATATTGAATAATACTTAGTAGAGCAACTTTCCGACCGTGTCAAAATTGTTAAATAATACTACGCTTGGTAGGATGAATGCGGGGACTGCGGGGAGTCCGAGTACAAACGCTCGGTGCGTGGACTGGCCGCACGCGATTCTTATATTGTGCATTAGAAGACTACGCCCTTAAACTGACAAAAATCATTGACGTGTTAAAGTGTTCCTTGTAACCTACTTACTGAATAAATCATAAATGAAGCAGTAATAAGCATTTTAAATATTGATATAAGGAACTTGCACGGCGTTGTCTGTGCCATCTAGTGGAGTAAATTTGAAACTTTTACCCTTTAAAAACTTGTCATTGACATTGCCGTGCCTTATACGTATACACACACGCATCATGCACACATGCAGCACGCATAACGTTAACTGGCATCTAGCGAGTGAAATCCGCAACTTTTACTGTATAAATACTTGACATTGACATTTATGTGGCGCCATCTATAGTTCCTGCACGTTCCCTATAAGCTTTTCTACGTGTGTAACTTAGGTTCGATGACGTCATACGTCCGTGTGTGTATCCTTTTTCTGCTACTTGACTGTTTCCACTTCTTCATTTTGAACGGATTTGAAAAATTCTTCCTACTTTCGTTTTTGGATAAACTAACTTTTTGATACAAATAATAATAAAAATTATTCAATTTACATGTCTGAGTTCACCTTATGGTATTCACGATATAGTAAGGGCAGTTTTTAATTCCAAACAAATATCAACCCTGCGCTAGTGAAAATAAATACAATTCCATTATTACGAGAGCGCATCTAAGCGGGAAGAAATGCGCGTCTATGGTTACTTATATTCGACCTTATTTTAAGAAACGCAATATCGATATTTGTTTGTCAGTGAAAACCGCACTTTGCGAAGTCTGCCTGCTGCCCGCAAAAAATGTTGAAGCAACACGGCTTAGTTCTCATATTGTTTCCAGAATAAAGGACCACTTCTCACCATTTTCTTTTTCTTCTTCGACGGCCAAACACCAGTCTTCTTATACTCGCCCAACTTCTGCAACCTACTGACTTCCTTTTGCTTATCTTTATACGGTATACTGTTGAAATCTATCTGGTCCTTAGGTCCTATAAACTGGTCCTTATGTTCCTGCTTGATTTCGGGCATGAGGGGCAGTTTCAGGAGCCCGTAGCTGGTGGCTATGTGTCCTAGAGGAAGTTCTTTGAACTGTAGGAGGAGGTTACATTCGTGTTTGGTGTATGCTCGCATGTGGGAGACGAAGGCACGCTGGCCTTTGTCGAGGACTGATCTGTCTTGTTTCTGTTGTTCGTGAAGCATTGATAGGACCTGGAATGTTAAGAAAAGGCGTTATAATGATAAGTCCGCCACACTATTCCCAACCACTGCAAGTTCTACAGATAATATAATACTAGCGTACAGATGCCTCATCCCATACAAAGAAACGGTACCGCCGTAACTACGGGTTTTCGTCTTACACAAGCAACTTTTTTTCTTCGTTCGGGCCCGTCCTCTAAACTTCGCTAGATGGTGTTAGCAGCGACGGCTTGCAATTTGAATGAATTTACATAAAGTCTTACCAATATTTTCTCACACATTGAGGAATTACTTTATAGTATTTTTGGCACTTCATAACAGTTTTCCTGTTTCAAAATGTATCAAAACACAAATTTTAAAGAGGCGAATGGATAAACTCTAAAACTTCAAACAGCGCCATCTATTGGTACAAGAAATATAAATGCTTAAGGATTCGTTCCAATAAACATATATTTGAATTAGGAGTCAATTATTCGACAATTTTATGCTTAGGGTAGTTTATTAAATTAGAAAATACAGTTTTTATAATTTTTTTTTTCAAAATATTAATGTTACTTAAACTTCAATAAGAAATCGATGCATATTACGCCATCTATTGAAATTTATTTGAACTAAATTTTCTTTTTTCGAGATGAGACCCCGTGACAGTAGCAACCACCAGAAAATCGCCGAGGCAGTGAAGCTCGACGAGTACCGGAGAAACGATTACACTGCCTTGGGTCATCATCATCATCATCAGCCTTTTAGGCTCAATTTACATTGGCGCGGAATGGAAGCGAATTTTTGCTAAGAAATTGTACATAGCACAATGAATTTTATGTCAATTGCGTATGCACTAACTAAATACGAGCCAAAAAAGTACGTCGCGCATCTTCGGGGAATCCTCGCAAATTCTCGAGAATACCTGTAGCACGGGGTCTCATCTCGAACAAAGAAAATTTAGTTCAAATAAATCTCAATAGATGGCGTAATATGCATTGATTTCTTAATGAAGTTTAAGTAATATTAATATTTTGAAAATAGACATGGTAAAAACTGTATTTTCTTATTTAATAAACTGCCCTAAGCATAATATTGTAGAATAATGGGCTTGTAATTCAAATTTAGACGATTATTGTAACGAATCCTTAGACATCTTTATTTATTGTACCAATAGATGGCGCTGTTTGAAGTTTTAGAGTTTATCCTTTCGCCTCTTTAAAATTGTAATAGTGACACATTTTGATATAGTAAAACTGCTTTAAAGTGCCAAAAATACTATAAAATAATTCCTCGATGTGTGAGAAAATATTGGTAAAATTTTATGTAAATTCATTCAGCTTGCAAGCCATCGCTGCTAGAGGACGGGCCCGAACGAAGAACAAAAGTTACTTGTGCCAGAAAAAAACCCGTAGTTACGGCGGTACCGTTTCTTTGTATGAGATGAAGCATCTGTACGCTAGTATTATATTATCTGTGCCCGTAGCTACTGTCGGTGCCGTCTGTGGAATCTGCGGGAAGACCATCGGCCGACTGAACTCTCGCGAATTCGCGCGCCTTCTCGCGCAGTCAGGTGATATTGACGCTTTCGTTCCGCGGAAATGTAAATTGAGCCTTAATGCCCCCATTGCTGGGGCACAGGCCTCCTCTCTGTGAGAGGGTGTGGGCCGTAATTCACCACGCGGGCCCAATGCGGGTTAGTACCCGCAACTGCCTTGGGTCCCGCAACGAAATTAACCAGAAAAGTACAGCGGAGGAACATAAATTTATTTAGAATATTTGGGTTATGCAAACCGGAAATTAAAAATTGAAACTATCATGCAACACCAAATTAATTAAGATATTGTGAGGTACGTTTTTTTTAAATAATTTGAAAATAAATAGCTTAGTTTTTTCTGTTAAATTAGCAAATGTATTTCAAATTCTGTTCCCTATGACAAGTTTGCCTACCTTATCCTTCAACTTCGGACTAATCTTGATCTCATCCTTGGACTGCCTCCAGTCTTTTAGCTCCACCATCTGGTTGGTCTTGATGAAAGGCACGTAGGTGTCCTCGCTGGGCAGGAGAGGCAGCAGCGAGCAGCCGGCCGCGCCGCCACGCGCCGCGCGCCCCACGCGGTGCACCAGCGACGCCGGCCCCGTGGGAGGCTCCCATTGAAGGACCCATTCTACTTCTGGGATGTCTAGGCCTCTGGAATAGGAAGAGAGTTGAGTATGTGGGAGATGATGCCACTGATAAAGAAATATTAACTTTAAGGAGGTTGAAATAAATTTGAAAATAAGAGTGCATCAAAACGGACACAGATGCGCGGTGCACATCAAAGTAGAATCAAAACAGATGGAGGTGCGCAGCTCAGTTTATATATTTTCGACTTTATTTTAATAAGTGCAAGGTTGTTATTTGCCAACGGATGGCATGTGACCCTACTTCAAAAAATTAATCCATAAAACTTAAAAAAAAAGGAACTCTGCCTCACCTCGCCAACAAATCGGTACACAGCAAAATAGTATTATCGGCCTGCCGGAACTTCTCCAAAATCTTACTCCTTTTGAGTTTCATCTTGCCATGTATCGCAAAGATTTTTATATCTGGCAAGAACACTGGCAACACATCCGCCCAATAATCAACGCAGGCGCATGTTGGCAGAAAGAATAACCCCTTTGCTATCTTCCTGTTTCTTATGAAGTTTAGAAGAAAAAGGAACTTGTCTTCTGGTTCCACAATAACATAGTAATTCTCTAAGAGTATTGGGGTACTGATGGTCGACTTTTCTTTAACGCTAACAACCACTGGGTTTCTTAGACCGGCTCTGACCAGGTCTTGCAGTTCCTTGGTCTGTGTGGCCGAGAAGAGGCCGGTGCGCCGCTGTCGGGGTAGGTACTGGAGGATCGTTGTGAGGGTTGAGCTGAAGCCCAGGTCCAGGAGACGGTCGGCCTCGTCGAGGACTAGGATGTCCTGGAAGTATAGAAGTTAAATGGATGAAAATATTTTTTTTAAATGGCAAGGGCAACACTTCTTTGTTTTTTTTTTTTCGTGTCTTAACCTATCCCACACGAATGGCCACTCAGTGAAAGTAGCTTTGCATAAGTAAAAGCATTTTCACAATTGTTTCAGTACTGTTAGAGATTATATTTTACAAACAAATAACAAACATACGATTTTACAGGTGCTGGTAGAGAAACAGATTTCTTTTTTAAAAACACAAAAAATCCGACGGTTTTATTTATGACTTCTCTGGGACCATTTTATTATAGTATAGTTTTATTTCTGTGTGTGTAAGCTCATAGCACTTGGTGTCATACTACTAATATTATAAATGCAAAAGTTTGGATGCATGTTTGTAACACAATATGCCAGAATGGCTGAACAGATCTGGATGAAATTTGGCAAGGTGATACATAGCATATTGGCTATAATTTATAGTAAGGGAAGTACTAATTCCATGCGGGTGAACCTCTGGTTGAAGCTATAGAAAATAACTTTCACACAAAGAAACTGATTTACACACACACACGCAAGACCTAATGGCCTTTGTGAAATAGAATATAATTATCTTTGGCAACTGAGCCGATGTCGACTATTCTGCCAGCATCATGCATCATGCGTAGTTATAACAGTTAAACTATGAAATTGCTTTTACTGCTTCAATGTAAATGTCAAATTGTTTCTCCTTTTTTTACTAACCATACAGTACAAAGTTTTATCAACTAACCATTTCCTTCAATCTCCCAGCAAGGTTCAACTGCTTCCTCTCTGCCAGCAGGTCCCCCAGCCGGCCGGGAGTGCACACGGCTATGTTCGCTCCTTTCTGAATGGTCTCTATGTCTGCCTCCACCGGTCGGCCTCCTAGCAGCAGGGCAATTGTTATGTGGGACAGCTCTGGCTCTTGCAGGAATTGTTCTATTACCTGAAAATTGAGAAATAATTTGAAGAGAGTGTATTGTGGCTCTTCTTTCTTTCTTTTGAATCTTTCTAATGCTTTGGGCCCAGAAACTGGCCACATCAATTGCAGTGTCTGTAGCGTTCATCAGGTCCACCATAGTATAGGTATATGGGCACTTGGGGCATTCCAGTATCTGAGTCATGTTCTGGATGCACCGCACTCACACTGGGTATCAGACGAATCTACAACACCCCATTTGGCCAAGTTGTATTTGCAGCGGCCTACCTGGGTACGCAGCCGATTTAGTGCTTTCCATATAGGCCACTGCAGTTCCCGTCCGGGTGGCAGGTGTTCCTGGGGTTTCAAGAAGTCAAGAGGTGGATGGTTGAAGCTCTTGCCAAAGTTTGGTTCTCATTGTGGCTTTTAAGACTCTTGATATAAGGTTTAACCAAGAAAAGATAGAAAAGTTAAGGAAAAAAAGATAAGAATGTTGACTAGACTCTCTGCGGTTAAAGTATTTAACTGTAGTGGGCACACAAGAGCAGACAACATCTCCTGATCACCAATAACCACAGCCAACAATCACTTTTAGCAAAGTTACTGTAATGATAAAACATACCTTATGAATCTGTGATGCTAGTTCTCTAGTCGGCGATATAATGACTGCATAAACGTAGTCTTTTCTCAGCGGCGCCTCCTTCTGCTTCTTTATCAGCATTTCTATCATTGGTACCACGAAAGCCAAGGTCTTGCCAGACCCAGTCACTGCCTCTGCAACCACATCTTTGCAAGACATGATTAACGGTATCACTGCTGCCTGGATAGGAGTCATGATCTTAAAACCCTGTTTCTCAATACAGGATAACACGGGCTTCGATAGCCCTGGTGAAATTTTAGCCCAGTCTTTGATAACCATTTTTAATTTACACTTTTGTCGTCACCAATGTACATAAACAGACCATGTGGGTTTGCCGTTTGACATAACTTTGTTTATATTTTTGACATTGTCACTTTTTTTTTTTTTTTTTTTCTTCGCCCTTTCGAGTTTTTGGCGGGATTTTCTCGAGTGCAGTTCAGTGGCTGTTTTAATTATTCGTTTATTGATTCCTAGTGGATATTGTGATGTAAAATTGGTGTAGTTTTGTGTCTCAAGTGTCTACGCGACTGGACAATATGTGGAATCATTGAAACAGGCGCGATCTCGGTAAAATAGAGCTGAGAATTTTATTGTAGTATTGACTACCTCAGTGAAGTTTGCCGAGAAGGCTGACTCGACACATTTGTTGCCAATTACTGCAAAAAACATTAGAATGTGTTACATCTGCATTCTAATGGAAAAAAAAAGTAAAAATACACTACTAAAGACGAGGCGGTATGGTTTATGACCTTAGCCTGGCGAAGAAAAAAAAAAAAAAAACTCCTTGACATTGTCACTTTTAGTTTATTTTTTATTTTTTTATTCATGACCATAGATTCAAGTCTTTCAGTCGAATACAAAGAGTACATAATTTCGTCGGATGCAGAATACATTTCTTTTTCCATTAGAATGCAGAGGTAACACATTCTATTGTATTTTGCAGTATTTGGCAACAAATGTGCCGAGTCTGCCTTCTCGGCAAACTTAGCTGAGGTAGTCAATACTACAATAAAATTCTTAGCTCCATTTTACTGAGATCGCGCCTGTTTCAATGATTCCACATAATGTCCATTGCGTACACACTCGAAACACAAAACTACACCAATTTTACGTCACCATATCCACTAGAAATCAATAAGCGAATAATTAAAGCAGCCACTGAACTTCACTCGAGAAAATCCCGCCAAAAACTCCGTCACTTTTAGTTTTTAAATGGTGCTGCCTGCCATTATAAAATTTTGATATTTTGGACTATCATCGCATTAAAACAGTTTTATTTAATTCTTTTAACTCGGGCCTGCGGACGGCGAGTAGTGCGTAGCTCGCCGTCAGATCAGCACCAGGCCCGAGAGTCGACGGCGTGCGTAGTGTTCCACGCGCGCCTCAAAGAGTTGTCAGCAAAACATGACGAGGCCCGTCATGGCCGATGCCTGCCCAGGGGTTGTGGATAAATTCGAAACAGAGTTACCGCGCCCCTGGGCACTCAGGGCAGGGAAGGAACAGGGGTAGGTTTTAGTCAGTAAGAGTCTGCAACACGCCCTCCCGGTCCACCCAGAGCGGGTGAAGTCATTGGAGGATTTCCCACCCCTCCCCCAAAAAAAAAAAGCAGAAATATTGGACTTTTTCAATATTTTTCAGTCATCTTTGTAGCTAGCCCCGTAGACGCCTGTAGAATTATAAAATAAAATAAAATGAAAGTTTCGTTTGATTTTTTTTCGTTCGGAAACAAAACAAAATTAATTAACAGCTTTTATTTCGTGTTCTAATTTATTGACTTCAGAATAATTGAGAAGACCTGAGAAGCCGTAAAAAAACTACGTCCAGTCTTAAT
Source organism: Polia nebulosa (assembly GCA_951329385.1). NCBI lineage: Eukaryota > Metazoa > Arthropoda > Insecta > Lepidoptera > Noctuidae > Polia > Polia nebulosa. Next base: position 2,685,665 of record OX589606.1, on the reverse strand, counting down.
TTGTTTCTTACATCTAAAATTTTAATAATTTCTAAACTACATGCAGATTTCTAATTGTGTATTGGCATTGCAATCAATATGGCGCATGTTGATATGACAAATTGACAGCTGTGTTTTGTCCCGTCGCTCGCTGTGATGTTTATTTTACATCTCCAGACAGATAACAAAAATATTTAACCATGACGAGGCCGTTCGGTAACAGCGATAAGCGATTTTCAATCGACGATGCGTTCGAAGAGGAAACCGATGAAGCCATCAAAGTTTATGGTGCCACAGGAGACAGATCGCCTTTACAGAACAAATACAAAAATGGAAGTGAATATATCGCCAGGTAATTGCATTTAACCTAATAATTAACAGCATTATTAACATCCACATTCATAATTAAAGGTTTTAAAATGTTTTTCTTTGTGTTATAATGTCAGAACGTTCGTGACCTTTTCGTGAGTCATATTTCCTTACTGGGCCAGAGGCAGTTGAACCTGGTAGCCGTTACTTGGTTTACAGACATAGTTCAGTGTACGTAGTTGTTAGCGATCGCTAATTAATCTTGTACACTGACCCATTCCGAATTGCTAGTACTAGTTTTTTTATTGACCTGATAATCTAATAATGTGGCACAATGAATTCGTGATAGTGCGCTTTAGATTGATACTTAGGCTTCTAAATTGCCAAGCATAACATAACAAAGATCACTTAGGGCATTGAGACCCTTAATATGTAATTAACACAGTTTTTTCCAATTGGTTTTCAATTATTTCCTATTGGTTTCTCATACCTACGAAATTTATTGTACTTTTGAAGTGTATTTAATTCTTCTTCAAGATCAAGAAATAGAAGCCATGTCCTAGAAACTTGTACTATAATAGGTTTAGCCAAAGGCCACTTTTCAATGTCTTATCGATTAAACATTCAATAATTCAACTGTAACACAAACATTGCATCACTAATGAAACCATAGCCAATATAGGAACAGCGTGCATATTTTTTTGGACAAAGGCAAATTAATGAAGAAGCCGGTTGAACCAGTCTACCTTGGATGCTCTCTTTAGTATATGACAAATGTCACAAGTCAATAACTTATTTATTTTAAGATGCAGTTGCAACAGCTTTATGTTAATTTGTACCTTCATTTCGCATACCACTTCTAAGAGTGGTACAATTAAAAAGATCCCCTTATATTCCACTACATAATATCATTCTCTTTGGATTGGTTTTGCATCCTGTGGTTTTCATACATTATTTTATTTGGTTGAGAACTATTTTTGAAATATGAAGTCTTTTTGTTATTAAAACCAGAAAATCCTACAAAGGATGAGCATGCTTTAAATAACAGTTAATATTTAAGTCATTCTAAATGTGCTAAGTAATAAAATTAATAAATCGGTCAAATTGAGAACCTCCTCCTTCTTTTTTTGTCAGTTAAAAAAGAAGACATAGATTTAGTTCTATTTTTAACGCGTTGGGCCCCTCGCATTTCCATACGGTAACGCAACAATAGGTTTTTAATTGTATCTGCTAATTAGGGGCTTGACGCGATAAGTTATTATTCTATGGAAAGCAAGACTTCCCAAACAATCTGCAAATGAAATCACAGCAAATGCTAAATGAAAATAAAATAATTGAATTCACTTTTCAAATGAATAATAATTGTACTATTGTTCACTCCATAGCTATAATAAAACAATTAAATCAGATCCTATATTACGTATTTCCATATAAATTATATTATTATGAGGAAACCAGTTTAGAAATAAACAAGTCAAAGGTAGGTAGGTTATTGGTATGAGGATGTTTAATAGTTCATTTACCTATTGTAAGTTTAATGACCATTTTACCTTGTTCAATCTATCATATAGGATAGATGAATGATGCATGAACTTCTTCCTGTAAATCATTTTCATAAGTGAAATGTAATAGGGATGTTTCCTGGGCATACAAACAATAAAAAATTATAAAGGTAAAATGCATCATATTTCAGGAGTGGGGGCTTTTTACGTCACTAAAGGGTGGGATGTCACACGAAATTTCAACGCACTAATAACAATAATAACTTTATTGACATAAAAATATTACAATCTTACTTAGAAGCCTGAACTCCTGTGCTAGGTGAACCTGTGTTACAGGAACCAGTGTCCTTCGCCTTATATCAATACACATTTAAATTTTTATGTAATAAAAAATAAGGAATAAGTAACAATTAGGTATTGAAACAGTAAAATAAAACAATAAACAGAAGTGAAGCGAACGCGTGTACGTGTGAGTCTGAGTGAGTGTGTGTGTGTGTGTGTGAGTGTGTTGTGTATGTGTGTGGTGGTGAAAGCATGTGTTTGTGAGTATCTTAATGTGTTTCTCGATTTATACACGTCTTTTATGGTACTGATAAAATTATGACAAAATTAAAAATACGTTTCCAATATCTTTTGGTAATCTAACTGACAGATAAATTAGATTTTTTTTAGGAAACTATCCTATTAAAATCTACTGTCTGCTAATTGGACACGGCACGGTTTAGTGACCATTGTACTTTATCCCATCTATCACATAGAATAGATGGATGATGACACTTCTTCCTGTAAATCATTTTCATAAGCTTTTTTTGGGTTTGGAATATTTGCAATCAGTTGCAAATATGTTCTGTGATGAAGCTGGCATTTAACCATTGCTCTAGTCTCAATTTCTATTAGTTTAAAACAGCTGACCTCTTGAGCCTTCTAATTTTGAATGGCTGCAAAAGCATTTTCACGTGAGCAAGAAGACAAACCATCAAATCAAATCAATCAATCATTGGCAGCCTTGTCCCAACCACTATAGCGTATAGCCTCCTCCCTTTTTGGCTATGTTTTCTTGGTCCACGTAGTCTCATCTAGGCTCAACATAGATCCCTTGTAGGGATCGATATAGACAGTAGGCGTTTTAATTAATATGCCTAGCCTTTTCCCAACTATGTCGGGTTTTCTTTTTTGTGAGGTGGGAAATCATCCAATGACATCTCCCGCTCTGGGTGAAGCGGGAGGGCTTTTTCGACTCTTACTGACTAAAACCTACTACTAACCTGTTCCTTCCCTGCCCTGAGTGCCCAGGGGCGAGGTAACTCTGTTTCAAATTTATCCTCAACCCCTGGTCAGAACTATGTCGGGTTCAGCTTTCAATCTAAACTGGATGCAGCTGTGAGCTGAGTACCAGTATTTTTTCGAGTAGCTCCACCAACATTACAAAAACATATATCTGCCCGCGCCTTTTTCTTTATCTTGAGGTCGGCTTCCAGTCTAACCGGATGCAGCTGAATACCAGTATTTTACATGGAGCGACTGCCTATCTGACCTCCACAACCCAGTAACTTGGTAATACGATACCTCTTTTTAAGACTGGTTGTCAGACTTTCGAACTTCTGACGACCCGCAATGACTGTCTAAAGATCCACGCCCGGCTGTCAAGCCGGGACCAACGGCTTAACGTGCTTTCCGAGGCACGGAGGTGTCTCGGTATGTAAAAATGGTCACCCATCCATGGACCAACACCGGCAAGCGTAGCTTACCGGGCCGGCTTTGATATTTTATTTGAATTTGCACTATCTTGATTTATACATCTGAAATTACTCTGAAATGTTAATCATGCCGAATGATTCACCCAATATTAAAGTGGGCCCATATTTTGTTCTGGTTCCTGTGACCTCTTGGCCCATCTCGATTCTAATGAATGTACTGAGCACTCATCAATTAAAGCCATGAGTAATCGCATCGAGAATGCCTTCCTTTTATTCATTTGAACATGTATTACTCAGTTGAGAATATCCTCTTGGAGAAGTGACTTGTTTATAACAAAAAAAAAAGTTTTGTGGTGTGAAAATGAAGTGCATTCAAGAAAAGAGTTTTGATACCCTCTTCGTAAATGTTTGTCTGGAGAACAACAGGTATATGCTCCTCTTTTTTTTAATCAACCGTAGAGTTTTCGTATCTTACAGTTGGCAAATCCTTTTTAGGGTTCAGTATCCGAAGGATCCAAACGGACCTCTATTGCTGTCACTCACGTGTCCGTCTGTCACAAAATTTTGTTCCGAATTTTTTTTTAACTTCCCGTTCCCCTATGAACTTGTGGTGATAACGTTTATTATCTATACTAATATTTTTATTATTATGTTTGGATCTACTGAACCGATTTTGAAAATTCTTTTACCAATAGAAAGCCACGTTATTTGTGAGTGTCCTTAGCTATAATTTTTTGAAATCCACGCGGACGAAGTGCTAGTTACGTATATTTTAGTAACAAATACCAATACATATTGATAAATCTGAATTTTTACTTTGATAATTCCCTCATTTGGTACGGAACCACTTGGCCAGTTTTTTGTTTAGTGCATCTGATAATTTGGCCAGCTTTATGAAACGTGATTGCGAGTTATTTATTACCAATTGTTTATCCGCTTAAGATCCCAGCAAGCAGTGCAACCAATAACGACATAATTGTTTACCACGTGTAGGATATTGTTTAAACCTAATCTGCCATAAACTTCTAAGATGACAGACATTTGTGTAAACTTGTCCATTTAACATGGAATGCTTTTATCAAAAGGTTGCTTACAGTTTATCAGTTTATTTACATTTACACTAAATTCGTCGTATTTGGCAGACATGTTCGCATATCTAGGAAATGTTAATTCCAGAAATACTAACTAACACGTTTTTTGTGTCTTTGTTTCTTAGTCCTATAATCCCCCATTGTTTGTTCATTCATTACAAAAGCAATTTACATACTTACCCACAATATTAATCTTAAAACATACAACATAATTACAAAGACAAAACCTAATTTTTAGGCTAAATAAAACTAATAATCACACCGTCAAATGTTCATGATACGGGTTCGCCCGACTAGTGTCTGAGCATAACGAAGACGCAACCCTCGTTCGTGGAAACTCGCAGTATTTTTTTTGTTGTGTAGAAATAAGATTGAAATGTGACCATTGGTGGTCGTGGGTTCAAACCCAGGCAGGCGCTTTACTTTTTGTAAATTATTTCATCAATGCTGCTCTCAAAACGATGAAGGAAAACATCGTGAGGAAGCCGAAATGTCCTAGAACCAACTCTTTGAATCCTAGTGGACACAGGCCTAGATAAAATTGTCTTCACCTGTGTCTATCGTTCGCACAGCGGTGATTTGGGGACAACTAGGCTCACACAACACCCCAGTGTGGCGGCGGATGCGGCTCAGCAGCGGTACCCTTCTGCACAAATGGGTGTTACTGGGGGACTTCAACGCCCCTCATCAGGAGTGGCTCTTCCCATACCAGTGCACAGACCATACTGGTCTAGAGACGCGTAAGCTAGCGCTAGCGTTAAATCTTACCCAGCTGGTCCAGGGGGCTACGAGAGTGCCGGATGTTGATTCGCACACAGCCAATTGCTTGGACCTTTTGCTGACAACAGATCCAGACCGTTACTCGGTGTCGATTTCTTCACCATTAGGTACTTCCGACCACTGTCTGGTGAAGTCTATCCGTCTACTCCCCACCCGATCCTAGCCCTAGAGGCACCAGGCGGGTTTGGCGATACAGGTTAGTAGATTGGGATGGCATGCGATCTTTTTTCGCATGTTATCCTTGGCAGCCCACTTGCTTTTCTTCGACTGATGTTTCGTCGTGCGCGGACGCCGTGGCGGATGTGTTGCATCAGGGAATGGAGTACTACATTCCGTTCTCTGACGTAACAATGTCTGGCGAAGCTCGTCCATGGTTTGGTGCCGAGTACAATCGCGCTGATGCGCTTAAATACGCGGCCTACCTGGTATGGGTCGACGCTCGGACGCGCAAAGCAAAGGACGTGAGTCAAAAGAAGAGAGCCTTCAACAGGGCTGCCAAGTCCTGCAAGAAGGTGTTGCGGAGGGTTCGGTTTGACCACATTAGCCGAATTGGGAACAAACTTGCTTCTTACCCAGCTGGTAGTAAGGCGTTTTGGTCCCTGGCTAAGTCGGTTGAATCGAACTTCTGCCGCCCTTCACTACCTCCACTGCTAAAACCCAACGGGACACTAGCCCACTCCGCTGAGGAGAAAGCGAACTTGTTTGCCTCTCTGTTTGCGGAATCTTCACGTCTGGATCCTAGTGGCACAAAGCCCCCTGATTCTCTTGGTGGATGCGAGTCGATTATGTCGAACATTCTCATTCATCAGAAGGATGTCCGTAGGGTACTGCGTAACCTAGACGTGAACAAGGCTAGTGGCCCCGACAGGATACCGGCAATTGTACTGAGGACTTGTGCGCCTGAGTTGTCTCCGATTTTGACACGCCTATTTCGCCTTTCGTTTGAGACTGGAAAACTGCTGAAGGCTTGGAAGCAAGCTAACGTGCAACCCGTGCCCAAGAGGGGTAGTCGAGCTGACCTAGCCAACTATAGGCCCATCTCGGTAACTTCCATACTCTAAGAGTATGGAACGTATACTGAATGGTAAGCTATTGGCATACCTAGAAGCTCAAGATATCCTCAGTGACCGGCAATACGACTTCCGCCGAAATCGGTCAACTGGGGGTCTTCTAGCGTATGCCATTCACATCTGGAGTGAGGCCATCGAGAAACAAGGGGAAGCCCTTGCGGTCTCCCTTGACATCTCGAAGGCCTTCGACAGGGTCTGGCACGATAGCCTAATTGGCAAGCTTTCTTCCTTCGGTTTGCCCGCCGGTTTGTATGATTGGATTGCAGATTTCCTGAGGGATCGGTCTATCCGAGTGGTCATAGATGGCTGCTCGTCCGAACATTGTTTTTGCTGCTTAACGATCTGCTTAAACCCGGTACCTTTGGGTATGCAGACGACAGCACTGTTACCGAGAGATGTGTCTGACGCACGAGCTAGTGGGTCCCAGGTCCGGTCTCTCGGAGAGGCTATGGTTGGGCGCTTGAACTTGTCCTTACAGGCTGTCTCAGCATGGGGCGATGCCAATCTGGTCAAGTTTAATGCTGCTAAGACCCAGGCGTGTCTTTTTTCAGCTAAAACCAATTTCACCTGGCTCCATCTTGCCGAGGTGTAACCGTGCCGATAACCGACCAACTTGATCTTCTTGGTGTTACGTTAACATCTAACCTCAATTTTGGTCCCTTCGTAGAGGCAAAGGCTTAAGTGGCTGCCAAAAAGTTGGGGATCCTCGCAAGGGTGAGACGGTACTTCACGCCGGAACAGCTGCTCCAACATTATCCAGCGCAAGTTCGATCGTGTATGGAGTACTGCTACTCAACTTTGGGACGGATCTGCCAGATACCAGCTTCATGCCCTTGAGACAATTGAGAAACGAGCCAAGAGGATCATCGGCAATGATAGGCTCGTTGAGTTGAAGCTCCAAAGTCTTGAGCATAGACGCCGAGTTGCTAGGTCGACGGTTTTCTATCGGTTACATTTTGGGGAGTGTGCGACGGAATTGTATAATTTGATTCCGCCAAGCCCGATCCATCAGCGGACCACAAGACGTACGGCGATGTGCCACCGGTACATGGTGAACATCCCACCCACACGCACAGGAGAGGTACCGGGGTCTACGGTGGCCGGAAATCGTCTCGCGACGTCCTACGCCGAGTACGCCCGGGCCTGCGGAAGCGAGCAGTGGGTAGCTCGCCATCCGATCAGCACCAGGCCCGTGAGTCGACGGCGCGTAGTGTTCCACGCGCGCCTCAAAGAGATGTAGTCAGCCACTACTGACGGGGCCCATCGTGGTCGGTGCCTGCATGCCTAGGGGTAGCGGATATTTCTGAAAATGAGTTACCGCACCCCTGGGCACTCAGGCAGGGAAGGAACAGGGGTGGGATTTAGTAAGTAAGAGTCTGACACGCCCTCCCGCTGCACCCAGAGCGGGAGAAGTCATTGGATGATTTCCCAATCCACAAAAAAAAAAAAAAAAATTGAGAAAACATTAATTGTGCGTACAGCTAGGGAGTGGAATTCCCTGCCGGAGTCTGTGTTTCCTGATAGCTACAACCTGGGAGTCTTTAAGTCAAGAGTGAATAGGTTGCTTCTAGACAAACGCGTGCCTATAAACTATAAAAAAAAAATCGAAGACATAGGTATGACATCCACCAATCGTACCGGGCCCGCGTGGTGGATTAAGGACCATTTCCTCTCTTAAAAAGAAAGGCCTGAGTTTCAGCATTGGTAACTTTATAAGGCTACAGGCATGCGTAAACAAAAATATTATTTTGAATCATCATCAGCCTTTTAATGTCCCCACTGCTGGGGCACAGGCCTCCTCTCTGTGAGAGGTTGTGGGCCGTAATCCACCACGCGCGCCCAATGCGGCTTGGTGGATGTCACATGTCTTCGATTTTTTGGTTCTAGTTCTAGGACATACCGGTTTCCTCACGATGTTTTCCTTCACCGTTTTGAGAGCAGTGGTGATGAAATAATTTACACATAGTAAAGTGCATGGAGCAGTGGTGGCCCAGTGGTAACAGCGGCGACTTACAAGTTGTAGGTCGTGAGTTCAAACCCAGGCAGGTGGGCCGTAGCCCTCACCCTTTCACAGGGAGGAGGCCTATGGCCCTGCAGTGGGGACTTTAAAAGGCTGATGATGATGATGATGATGATGAAAGCGCATGGAGTGAAATCTGTCTCACAACAATTAATACCTGATAAGTACCTATGAAAAAGAAACAAAATATTAATAAAGACAAGATAACGGCTTGTTGTGGTTGTGAATAGGATCAAGGTCCGAAGAAAATGTAGGTACTGAGCTATAGTCTTTTTTAATTGTAACTAATCAATCTAAACATTTTTTTAAGTTAACTATGATTTACAATCAAATAAACCGTAGGATTTCTCATCGACGAAAATTGCGAACTTTCATAAAGAACAACTTAGGAGGATGAAGTTATAAAAAAAACCGGTCAAGTGCGAGTCGGACTCGCACACGAAGGGTTCCGTACCATAACCTGAAAAATAAATAAAAAAACACGTTTCTAGTACTAAACTTTTGTTTTGGACTGTATCTCATAATCCGTAATACTCGTAGGTAGCCAGTTGAAATTTTCACACAGCGTGTATTTCTATAGCCGCTTTATAAACAAATAATAAAAATAAATTAAAAACTAAAGCTCATTCTGTGAAAAATTCAAATTACGGATCGTGTGATACAGCCCGCTGACAGACAGACGGACAGTGGAGTCTTAGTAATAGGGTCCCGTTGGTTACCCTTTGGGTACAGAACCCTAAAAATCGTCCCTTAGCGTTGACCTTCGCTAATTTCGTTATTTTTGCTAAATATCTCACCTTGGGGCGTGGGCTCCGGGTGTGCTTCTGTTGTGCAGTTCTAGGCTCTGGTGTGTATGAAAAAAAAAAAACTAAAAAAGATACTTGATATTGTAAAATGACAACTCACAATTGACTGCCCTAAATCAATTAAATTCTTTTCTAATCACATTTTAATCTAATATATAAAAATAACGTGTCACGGTGTTTGTGATTGCACTCCTCCGAAACGGCTCGACCGATTTTGATGTTTTTTTTTTTTGTATATTTGGTAGGATGTTGTTGGACCCAAGACAGTTTAATCGTTTCACTGGGACTCGTCGAGCTTCATTGCCTCTGCGTTTTTTTTCTGGTGGTCGCCACTGTTGATTCTGGCTTACAGGAGGAACAGTGGTTTGGGAATAGTGTGGTGGGCTTGACTATAACTGTCAACACTTGCGCTCAGCGCACATTGCGCCAGCATGATCGTCACCGTGACTTTTTTTGTTCCTAGATGACTGTCACCCGACCTGTACATTACTGTGGAGGTGTGCTCACAAGGCGACAAAAAAAAAAATTAACTTCCTCCCCCCCCCCCCCATTGTTAAATCGTAGAACAACGTTTGCTGGGTCAGTTAGTAATGTTCTAAATTTGCAAAACACTAACCCACCAGCCTGTCTGACAAGATTCGTTTTTCATGCGACCTCCTTAGATATATCTAAACTACGAGAAACTACCCAGTTATGCTGAGCGCTGTTGACTGTCAGTGAAATTAATGTCATGTATATATGACCCTTTCTAATCAAGAATTTCTCTCTTCCAAAATTTATTGAATATTAATTTATTATTTTTTTACTAGCGATCCACAATTTATACACACAAACCTTCCTCATTTATCACTATTTCTATTATTGGAAACCGCAAAACCGCGAAATCCGTTGCGTCGTTTAGGAGTTAGCGGAGAAAGAGACAGACGCGGAAAGCGATTTTGTTTTATTTATTTACCCAATAACTGGGTTGTGGAGGTCAAATAGGCAGTCGCTCCATATAAAATATTGGTATTCAGCTGCATCCGGTTAGACTGGAAGCCGACCCCAAGATAGTTGGGGGAAGGCTAGGCAGATTGATTATTTATTTATTACATGAAAAACCAACAACACCATATAAGAGTAGGGGAAGGCCAAAGAAACGATGGTTGGACTGTGTGAAAGAGGATATGGGTAAAACGGGGGTGACTACAGAGATGACGACTAATAGAGGAGTATGGAAGAAAAAGACATGTTGCGCCGACCCCAAATAAATTGGGATAAGGGCAGGAGAATGATGATACATGGAAAACCAACAGCTTTACATAAATGCAATAAGTATACTAAAATAAGAGACATTAAGCCAATTTATAGGTTTTCATGGCTAATACAACAAGAGATCTTATGTACACGACAAGTTATCAGGAAAAGAAGAGCACCAATCGTCAAATCGGCAACGCCAAACACTACTACTATGTATATATTGTATATAGAAAAGCTAGCTCTTGCACAAAATTCGTGCCATAAACATAATAATGACTAAGAAATCGTCAGATTGTATCGGCTATAAAATACACAACAAAATATGAAAGGGATCAATATATATGATGTTAGACCAAGGTTATGTTCAATGCTAAGCTTAATCTCAATGGGTGGGTATAGTCAGCTAATTGGCTAACGTCTAAGCACACAAGTACACATGTGATATTAATCGTCTACAATTGACCCTGCAAGGAATTTACGTGGGAAGACGGGAGACATCTTCCCGTTCCTATTGTTTTACTAATCAAGCTGATCGCTTCATCGCAGTTTCCATGCAATGTTTCCTGCCAAATAGTGCCAAAGACACTTTTCTGTTCTCTGATACCCTTTTTTTTGGAGTGTATATGTTACCTGCCATATAGTGCCAAAGACACTTCTGTTCTCTGAAAACCATTTTTTTTTTTTGGGAGTGTGGGCAATCGTACAATGACTTCTCGCGTGTCAGACTTTTACTGACTATAACCCACCCTTGTTCCTTCAGTTGCCTGTGCCAAGGGCCGCGGTAACTGCATTTCAAAATCCGCGACTTCTCTGACACCCTGCTCAGATTTTTCTAAATTGCAGTTCTAAAAGACCTTGGTACTTTGAAGTTAGATGCCCATGCTTCGGTGCAGTGCAGTGGTACCGGCCTCGACTTACGAGTTACGACGTGGGTTCAAACCCAGGCAGGCGCATGACTTTGTGTAAATTATTTCATCACCACTGCTCTCAAAACGGTGAAGGAAAACATCGTGAGGAATCTGGCATGTCTTATAATCAAACATTCGAAGACATGTGACATCCACCTTACCCGCACTGCGCCAGCGTCGTAGATTCCTTCTTCTAGGGAGGAGGTCTGAGTCCCAGCAGTGAAATCATTAAAAAAAATAGAAACGACTTCATAAAAAAGTCAAAATAACTTCAATTTCGGAACTCGGTGTTCCTGGTTTTGTGTCTTCGTTATTTGACACCGACTGTCGAAATTGAAGTTATTTTAACTTTTTTTGGACGTGCGTCGGTTCTATTTTTTTGTAAAAAAGTTTTTTATTTTTCACTTTTTAGTTGTGGTTCACCATTAAACTATGTTAACAGCGCAGCAATCGCAGTTGATTTGCTGTCAATTTTTGAAGAGTTCTGTTGTCTGTCTCCGAAACCCATCAGATCTGTATGAAATTTAAATGGGACCATTTCGGAACAAACCCTTTTCGAACAAAAAAAGAATTTTGCAAATCCGTCAATATATGACGGGGTTATGACCGAACGTACAAAAAAAAACATCCGAATTGATAACCTCCTTCTTTTTGAAGTCGGTTAAAAAGCTGATTGTGCTATACTATACTATTATACTTCGTTTCCTTTTGTGGCCCACTTCATAGAAAGATACTTTTCATATGATTGATGTCTGAGACATCTCCCAACACCGGATGGAAAATTCCTCAATAATTAAATATAGAAACGACCGCTGCTTTTATAAATATTAAATAAAAATACGTGTTTGTCAAGGCTACTAGAAAGCTAGAAACTTCTATCACCGTTTACACCCAGAAACTTTATGAGATACCATTTAGCAAAACACGCGCGAAACACGTAACAGTGTAATCTCTATCATCTTAATGTACGCGCCTTCCAATATTATTTACAACATCGAGCCTTATCAGTGTTGCTAGTCAAGGCCATCGTTGTGCAACATTCCACGATGATAGGTTATTAATTTCTAATGTCTGATCGAAACACGGTTTTTAGCTGAAATGGACCAAAACTCACAGGGTAAGGCGCAGTTATACGACTTTTAATGGTTTTTAATTGAACATCACGACTAAACGACTAGTCTTATTTCTTTGAAAAAAATATATGTTACTCTAGACAATTGCCGTCGTAATTTGATCTGAGATTATTTGAAATTATTTTTTTATAATAGTGTAATTAATTTGTAAAGTTACGTCTAACGCGGATAACAAATTGAGAATCACGCAAAAACTATAAAGCGTATTTTTATGAAACCTTCACCATTTTAAAGATCATTTAATTATTTATATTTTAGTCTCAGTGTTTTATTTTAATACCTGTTCTTTTATGTGTAATAAATTAATAATGCGTCTAATTTCGGACAGCGCTCCTTGATGGGCGAGTCCTATTACTGGGTGGACGTACGACGCGTTCCGTAAGCTCAGCACAGAACACGCAAGCTAACCACTCAAGGTCATTGGCAGCTAATAGCGCCTTAACAGAAAACAAAGATAACAAAAATTAAAAATATTGACTTGGTAAAGTTATCAGATTATTGAAAATACCTAATAATAATAAGTTAGTAAAAGCCTGAGGTACAAACAAATGATTACACACATAGACGAACGAGAGAGTCAGTTTTTAGGTCTCTATCACAACTTTCAGCTTAAAAACGCTAGTTTCGGTCAAGACGGATATTCGGCCACTTTTTCAAGCCGGGTATTCGGCCACTTTTTCAAGCCGGGTATTCGGCCACTTTTTGGCCGAAACTATAACCGAAACCGAACCTTCGGTCGGTCAGACACTATTAATTTCCTAACCAGCTCGTTCTATTTGCAGCACGAAAACCTACAAATGCACAGAAGACACCACATCGAGGGATTCAGACTCGCTGATACACGAGTATGTGGAGGCCACGCAGTCCATGTATTGCTGGAACCATCCCAAGGTCAGGGAGAACTGGAAGACGGTGTGTGCGGCTGTGGTCCTACTGCTGGTCGGCGTGGGGCTCCTGGGCATGGGAGCCTTCGCCGTCGCTGAGCCGGAGAACGGCCTCCAAGGCGCCGTGTTTTTCGTGGCCGGCATGATCTGCTTCGTGCCCGGGGCCTACCACGTCGTGTACATCTGGCTGGCCGCGCGGGGACAGAGAGGCTACGACTTTTACCATCTCCCGTTATTTACCTGATTTATTTTACTTTTTAAGTTTGTGTAAGCTTGTAAAGTGAGTGTAAATTATACGAGGAGTCCGAATATCATGTCTGGAGATGTTTGTTTCGCGGTTTGTTTTGTTTTGCTCTCTAAAGAAGTTAAATCGTTCAGATGTATTTATATAAATGAACAAAAATTAAAAATGAGGGTAAGTTTTTTATAACATTGCTTCTCTTGTTGAAATAAAAAAAAAAATAAGAAAAAAATATCTATTTCGATAGATGCTTCTCCTGTATACGTTATGAGTATGATGTTGAATGAAATTGAGGAACTATTTATTAAAAACTAAATTTAAATTGTGTTAGAATGTTATGTAGATCGTCCTCCTAAATAAAATAAATATAGTAATATCCCAAACTAAATAAAAAAATACTGCATTTCCTCTGTATCTGTGGTGGCATAGACAAACTAGCACGTATATGAGGTCCTACGATATTTCAGAATTACCTATGTAAATATTAAACACGTTAAATATTTTAAATGTTACAATTTGACAGATTGTATTGAACAGTTGAAAGAAAGAAATAATGTATTTTCTGCAAACTACTTAAATGTTTGATAAAAAAAATATCTAGTGATATAAAATATTAATTTTAAACATAATTTTAATAGACTATTGAAGTGCCTAGTTGCATAGATACGTAGAGAGATTTGAATTACAGTAGCGACTATGGTTTTAATCTAAAAACTTTTTCACCGAGTAACCATCGTTTGAATTTTGGCGGGCAATTCTTAGATGTTTCATTGTGATGTGTAATAAAAAATTTTATGAATTTTTATAAAAAATATATTAAAATGTTGACGATATGACTTGTAGTCAGTTCACACAAACTCTTCATTTATTTCTTTTGGGCACTTGTAAGTCTCCAAAAAAAAAGAACTTTGGCAGTTCTTTTTTTATTGAGGTTTGGAGACATTTTATTTTCTCATCCAGAATTTCCCGCCAGGATATTATTGAAAATTCTTTTAAAACGCTACTACAACATACAACAGCTGTTTTCCTGATCTTTAAAAGGATGTTTTGGACTAAAATATTATCCATTTAGAATCATTATCAAGAATTTAATGTGTTTTTTTCTGAGATGCCAATTTAAAGAAAGATTAAACGATGTAATATAATTGTGTATTAACTAGTTAAATTATTTATTTATTTGTGTATTCTATATGCGTTTTGTTTTTGTTAAGTTTAGAACAACTTTTACTTTTCGGAAACAGGATTTGTGTTTTAAACTTTTTAATCCAGTTCGGGCTGAGAGAAAGTATTTTGGTTTTTTTTTTCTCTCAAATTAAACACAAAGATAGATTGCTTGTGTTGATACAAAATTAATCAATTAGTATTCAATCATGAACGTGCCCGTCAAGGCGTAACTGTTTTTAGTCAACTCGTGCGACTACCTACACCAAATAAACACGAAAAACGAACAAAATACGTCCTTGACCAATAATGTGATGAAATCCCACGTACCTATATATGTTTTATTTTTATTTTCTTGTGGCATTGTACTATGACGTTCTTTGAGACCAGTCTAGATTTTTTAGTATACTTAGTTTTAATATTGGATACATAGTCATCAACACATCGGTCTATCATGGCTCAGTTCAATTATTTAGCATATTATTTATAAACATGTCGCAGAGAATCTTTATCGGTTTCACTATTTCGTAATAATTTTATTGGCCGCCATTTTTTACGATTTTGCTAACCGAGCTTTAGTTTTGTTGTAGTCAATACATCCATAAAGAGATAAAATTAGGTGTGGGGACAAATAGGCAGCTTTGCAGCTACAGGGAAACCGTCCACAAATTTTAGTCAAGTTTTGAGCTGCATTCATATTATAATTTTAAAAATTAGGGTGTCATCACACCAATCGATCGATCGTCGATCGATGGTAGAATGAATTAGGCGATCAACGATCGAGTCTATCAACGTCGATCGATTGTTTACCGACCGGTATCCGTCGATCTGCCAAAGCTACCACATCAATCGATAGATTGGTGTAATAACACCCTAATAACTCGGATTTGCTGCAATCTAAAGAGGCTATTGCATGTCTGATTTCCATCCTGTTATGTTACGAAACCTAGCATCTACTTTTGGAAATAATTTTAAATGGATCATATTTTTATTTTTAAAGGCATAGATTCTATAATAAAAGTTAACCCATTGTTATACCTACATACAACTTGCTTCTATGAATTTTATATCAATGAGTTTACTAGATCACTAGATTAAAATTAATTTTATCTAAGTCTTTACTTGTGATTTTGCAATTTTTAGAATATCTTAAGCTCTATACAAAGTGGTATTCTGTCAGCGATGTAGTACAAAAGTTCAGTATGGGAAGTGACCGCGTGACATTTCGATGGCACATGTCGTCTTTTTAGCGAACGTCATCCATTTTGGATTTTTCAGCAATCTCCATCGATGCGCTGATAGAAAGTCACTTTGTCCAGGTTCTCTTGTGGAATAATGATTGACGTGAGTTTGTGCGTTATTTTAATTTAGCTACTTACATATTTTCTGAAAAAAGTTTGGAGTTTCGTTCCCCGCTAAATGTTTTCCAAAGATTTTGTCAAAATCATAACGAATTGATGAACTAACTCGAAATATTTTTTAGCTAACTTTAAATTAATTTATTACAACGAAACTCGAAATTTGCAAGCAATTTATTATTTTAGCATAAAATAATTTGAATTATGCTCATTTTAATATTAATTTAAGATGTTGTTCGTATGTGATATAGTGACTGATTTTGTACGACATATCAGTATGTTTATTTTTGAGGATGTGTTGTAGAAACCATGGCAGAGTCTAAAATTTCATGCAGTAATTTTGCAGCAATCATACCGTACTTCCGTACCTATATAAAAGAAACTACTCGAAGTTACCATTATGGAATGTCTACGTGATTTGAATAATATCAACCATGTGTTTTGATGCATGACGGTCGAATTCGCAAAATTGTTTTCGTAGAAAATTCGTCATTCTACTAATACATTACGTATTTAGTACATTGACAATGGAGTTCTGATGAATGAATCACATTTTTTTAAACCGATTTGCATATCCTAGTGCGGCGGTGACAAACTGACGTCATTTCTATAAATAGCGATTGTCTCTGCGGGGTTTCCTTACGCATCCTCTCGCTGTATCGGGGCTTATAATATTGTATATTTGCGCTGATATTGTACTGTTCCTTAGGTTGTGTTCAATGCTGGTTTCCAATATCCTATTTCTATACATATGGAAGTTGTAAATAGTTCTTAATAAATTAGTCATCTTTCTTCAAACTTGTGGCTTTATTTTGGAATCTACAGATTGGTTCGTATATACCAGCGGGAAAATATTTCCAATAGCGAGAGACAGACAACACTCAACCGCGCTCAATATAAATGATAATACACGTGAAGTGCCTATCTATACAGTAGAGCTATTCTGTAAAATCTCACCGTGAAAACTTAGGTGAAGTGACCGTGAAGGGGGCTGTCAATCCATACAATCAAGGCGGAATGACAGTTCGCTTCACGCTCACTCCACTTAAGTTTTCACGGTGAGCGGTGAACCGAATCGACCGGCTGGTCCATGTCACTTCTGAGCCATGTTTACCAGCTGTTTTCTAGTCATCTCGATCCGTCTTGCGCGCAGTTTTGATGACTTCCAACCTCCCGAACAAGCCGGATTCCGAAAAGGCTTCAGCACCGAAGACTACATCTTATAGTTTGTGGACTACGAGTACGATAAAACCTTCGATTAGATCGAGGCTTGGGCTGTAAGTACTGCAGTCTCTCCAATGGTGCTAGATTTACTATCGGTACATCGAGGTGCTGAAGTGTTTGTACGAAAACGCCACCATGTCAGTCCGACATCAGGACCAGACCTCGAAACCTATCCACAATGAATGATGTCTTCAAGGTTCTGGACTGGGGTTGGGGTAGGTATTAACGTCAATGGCGCACCTTTGATTTGCCGCCGTATACCTGATAGTCGAATTGTGGAATTGCCTGGGCAGCGCGGAGCGTGCGGAAAGTTGGGCGGTATCTTCTCGTCAGTGTCTCAAGACTTAAGTCTATCACCAGTGCGTGTTGCCAGGTACTGAATTGTGATCGCTCACAATGAGCCTCAACAGTCACCTAAAGGGCAATGGAGAGGGCTGTGCCCGGCGTTTCCTTGGGTGATCGAATCAGAAATAGAGAATCGAATAGGAGATATCCGCAGGAGACCCCAGGTTACCGACATAGCCCAAATAATCGCCAAATGAAGTAGCAGTACTGGCAGTAGACAGTCCACATTGCTCGCAAAACAGATGGTCGATGGGGCGGAATGGTTCTGGAGTGGCGGCTACATGCCCTAAGACGCAGAATTGGAAAGCCTCCCACAAGGTCGACCGATGACCTAGTCAGGGTCGCGGGATTCCGACGGATGCGAGACGCACAGGACCGGTCGTGGTGGCGACACTTGGGGGAGGCCTTTGCCCAGCAGTGGACGTCTTTCGGCTTAAGGGCCTACCTCCGCATAAGTGGCGCCCTCATTTAATAAAAAATCGTATCTTAGCATAGAAAATAAAGATTAAAAAATCCTATGTTGCGTTTGTTACAAAGAGGATAAGGTATTTTAACGTGGTTAAAACAGGACTCTAAATGTTTCGTATCCAAAGTAGTAAGCAAAAGTATATGCGTGCGTTTATGGCACTTTGCTACGATTTTTTATTCAATGAGGGCGTCACTTGGCGGATATAATATATCCGCCAAGTGACACCCATACACCATAAATGATGATGACAACACTAGGTACCTACACCTTTTTGTTTTTGGGGAATTGGAGCCACAGATAACTATATACTAGTATAAAGCTAATTGGAGCTCACAGTGGTGACGGCGCGAATATGCAAATAGCGCCACGTGCGCGTGGTGATAATAAGAACTACATCTTTCATTTCATTTTCTCTGAGACAAACGTATTTGAATAAAAACTTTTTTACAAAAAAAAACCGACTTTTAAAAAACAAAATATTTGCACTAAACATTAAAAAATAACTTTAATTTCGGAAGTCGGTGTTTGTATTTTATTTCTTCGTTATTTGATACCGACTGCCGAATTAAAGTTTTTTTAATTTTTAGTGTATTTTCTTTTTTAAAAGTCGGTTGTTTTTTTTTTTGTAAAAAAGTTTTTTAAATTTTACTTTTTTGTTGTTATCCTACCCCAGAACTAAAAACCATTGGGGGTTTTACCCCCAATAACATGGAACATGGAATTTAAATATACTCGTAATTGGAGATTATCAAAACGTCATCTAAGTAGGTATACGTATTTTTCGTTTTTGTTCAGTTTTTCAAAAAGCGTTGAAGCAATTTCCATAAAATTTATATTGGTCCCTCGGGAGTATAGGTATTCTTTCGAATTAAAACAGAATTTTCAAAATCGGTCCACAACTGACAGAGAAATCGGAGGACATAAGTACATTAAAAAAAAAAAACGAACATAGAACCTCCTCCTTTTCCGAAGACGGTTAAAAAGCGTTTCCATGGCGGTTCGATCACTCAACTTATTTATTCTCATAATGTGAAACTCCTTTGTGGAATTCCTAGATATTTTTTATTTTAAAATAAAAAAAACCGTAAACGATACGCACGGCGATATTCAAGCATTCAAGGAAGTGTGTGGTAATATAGGTACTAAGGTGAAACCTATATTACCGCTCGTTCAATTGTATGGTGCGTAATTTTAAGTTTCGAACAATGTTTATATGCTTCGTAAATGCACTTTTTGAGCAAATGTGTTGAAAAACCATTATTGTACCATTACTGGTTAAAGACCTACTGTAACTAAGTACCGTCATATTATTATTAAAAATTAAATAATATTTTTATTCATGTAATTTGTTTTCTAGCTTATTTCCTACTAATATTCTAAATGCGAAACTTTGGATGGATGAATGTTTGTTACTCAATTACGCCAGGACGGCTGAACGGAGCTGGATGAAATTTGGCACAGAGATAGATAAGAGATTGTGAAGACTATTCTTCGAATCAGTGATTCGTTTGTGAAGTGAAATTTTTTGTTTGAGTCGAGCGTCTCCCCGCCCCTAAACTGTTGGCTTCAAAAATCTGAAAATTCGTGATGGTAGTTTATACGAACTGTGTAGAAAAACTATCACGGCTAGTTAGCTCTGTTAGTTTAATCTATTGTGTACAGATTTCTGCAGCATCCAAATGTTTCCCACTTTTGTCAACTAATGATGACCCTAATCAACATTATAATGATTTTATCAAAATGTATTGCATGCAATTTGATACTACTTTTATTCCTAAGACGATTTCGGTAAATAGCAATACTTCCTTCAGTGACTGGGCCACCATTGGTATTAATAAAAGTAGAAAACGGCTGTATGAGCTGTATGAAGAACGGACTTATACTTATTAACACTAGAATTTAATTTATATGTTAAGAATTATTCTAAATTATTTAAAAAAGTATGTTATTTGGCGAAATCTCGCCACTTAAGTTCCAAAATTAAAAATAGTAGTAAGGTAATTACTACTATTACTACTAGAGTGAATAGGTTACTTCTAGGCAAGCGTGCTCCATCTTCGACCATATCATCGCTTACCATCAGGTGAGATAGTGGTCAAACGCGAGCCTATCAGACATAAAATGTTTTAAAAAAAAAATGACTTGGGATATAATTGATAGCGAAACGGGAAGGTCTTGCAACCGAAGTAGTGATTACAGCCTTGCTATTGATGACAGTATCATTAAATCAGATTCGCTAGTCGCCGCGGCATTTGAAAATTTCTTTGCAGAGATTCCCGTATCGACTACAAAATCTCTAAATTCATCACCAACTGCTGCAGAAATTTTACTTAAAGAAAACGTTCCAGTTTGTGAAGCCCAATTTAATTTCCAATACGTCACTTGTAATGATGTAATTAAAACTTTTAATACTTTAAATGTTAAAAAGACTGCAGATCTATGGGGTAATTCTGTTGACGTTGCTAGGTCTATTATAAACATTGTAGCACCTAATTTAGCAGTAATTTTTAATAATTGTATAGAATAGAATAGAATAGAATAGACATTTATTTTGCAAATATGGGTAATACACAATAGATGTTTAGATACATTAAAGCACAGCCATATTTCACCATTCGGCATGCAAACATTTATAATATAAAATTAACAAGATTAATTGATTAGTAATATGATTATTTGATTATTAATACAATATCCATTATTATAAAGATTATTGTCAAAATTATTAACAAGACGAAATAATCCAAACAAAATAAAATTATTCACAATCTTATCCAAAAGGCCAGATCAATTCAGCAAATTTTTTTCTCTGATAAAAACTCAGTCACACTGTAGTACGTTTTTTTAAGATTGTGGTGAGTTTCCTGATCTAATGAAATATAGTAAAATTATACCATTGTTTAAACCGGGTAGTACATCAGACCCTACTAATTATAGACCTATATCAGTGCTACCTACTTTCAGTAAAATTTTTGAGAAAAATATTTTAGATCAAATTCAAAGATATTTTAATAAACACAAATGATTACAACAAAACAGTTTGGTTTCACAAAGGGTCGTTCAACAACTGATGCTGGTGTTGAACTTTTGGGACACATTTATAATGCATGGGAAGATAAATGCGATGCGTTGGGCATTTTTTGTGATTTGTCTAAGGCTTTCGATTGCGTTCTCCATGATACATTGATCAGGAAGCTGCACTACTATCTTCTTACTTCGTACTTGAGTAATAGGATTCAGAGAGTTGATGTGAACGGCAAAAGGTCTCCCGGGTCTGTAGTCAGAATGGGGGTTCCTCAAGGCTTAATTCTAGGTCCTTTTTTGTTTCTAATATAGGTATATCAACGACTTGCCTTATCTCATAAAGGATAAACATGATATAGTGCTGTTTGCAGATGACACTTCACTTTTATTTAAACTCAAACGTCAGCTGGTGGTTGTTGATGATGTAAATAATGCTCTTTCAACTGTAGTTAACCGGTTCAATATTAATAATCTTCTCCTTAACGAGAAAAAAACAAAATGCATAAAGTTCACATTACCCAATGTACGAGTAATACAAGTGAACACTAGTGTGTCAATAAAGGGTGAAGAGTTGAAACCCGAGGATTCCACAGTGTTCTTAGGTTTAACTTTGGATGTGCTTCTTCAGTGGAGCCCCCATATAGATAAACTGTCCAAAAAACTTAGCTCTGCAGCATACGCCGTAAGGAAAATTCGTGGTTTAACTGATTTAGAGACAGCTCGTTTAGTATACTTTAGTAATTTTCATAGTGTGATGTCGTACGGCATTCTGTTGTGTGGAAATGCCGCCGATATTCAGACAATTTTTGTTTTACAGAAAATGGCTATTCGTGCAATTTATAAATTAAGTCCCAGACACTCCCTCAGAGACAAATTTAAAGAGACCCAGCCATGAGCCTTTATTATGACTTTTCCCTCTCAATATATTTATGAGAATGTCATGAATGCACATAAAAATATTAATCTGTTTAAAAGATACAGTGATATCCATAGCATAAATACTAGGAACAAACACAAATTTATTGTACCTAAAACCATAGCGGGGAGGTACGAGTCTCTTTTATTAGGTGATGTTGTTCGAAGATGTATTTCGAACAACAGCCTTGTTTCCAAATAGATAATAAGTTTACTAACATAGGTATAAGTTATCTTTCTTTTTGTTTACTAACCCATATGGATGTTTCTTGTCCGAAATAAAGATTATTTTATTTTATTTATTTTTAAAACCAGGCACAAGAAAAAAATAGGTGGTTCGTTTAGATGCCAATGTAGGTATACGTTTCTATAATTAACTTCCTAGCCAAATTCAAGAACTAAGCATAAATAAATTTAAATCATTTATTAAACGTAAGCTATGCCAGAAAGCTTTTTACACAATTAATGACTTTCTTGAGAATAAAAAGGCGTGGGATTGAGCTGCTTCAATGATATACATGAGCCATTGTTTTCATATGTACTAGTTATATATAAACACTGATGAATTTTTTTTATATATTTTTTTTATTGATATTTTTTTTTTTTTTTTTTTGATTGACATAATAATATTACTATTTTGTTTGACACGAAGATTTACTTTGTAAAGTATTATATTTTCATTTTTTTTGAATACTTAATTATTGTAAATGTGAGGACTATGTGGGTTATTATTATTATTTTCTCCTCCTTTTTACAGTAATTTTTAACGTTGTCTGACAGTTTGAGTACTTTTGCGGCCTACCCAAATGTCTTTTCTTTGGTATTGTTCGTCAAGTCATTGAGCTCCTTAGTGGTTTTTAAGTTGAGCTATTCGACTATTGACAAATGCTTGCACTGACTGGACAGGTCCACTCAAATACGTTTGGTTCTTTCTTCAAAAGACCACTACAGACACTAAGCTGCATGGTCCTCATATAGAATAATGTGAATGCGAGAACTTTGTATGTCGTTATATTCATGTAGATTTTACGAGTATGATTGTCTGGCAGTTTGAGTATTTTTGCGGCCTACTCAAATGTCCTTACTTTGGTATTGTTCGTCGGTTCGTTGAGCTCCTCAAAGTTATGAGTTGAGCTTCGCGATGAGTGACAAATGCTTGCACTGTCTGGACAGGTCTACTCGAATTCGTGTGTTGCTTTCTTCAAAAAGCTCATCCCAGACTTAGACGTACAGGGTTCTCATATAATTTAACCAGTACACATTGTATGGATTTGAACACTTTAAAAGAGACTTTGACCTCTGAGTTTGTTTCGGTGTTTCTTCTCAGGGTAGTCAGCTAGGAAACACCGGCCTCATCTAGCTTAAAATGACAAAAAACATTGACGTGTAAAAGTGTTCCTTGTAACCTATTTACTGAATAAACATCATTTATCATTTAATGTAAGTGTTCTCTACAATAAATTCAAAAATTGTATACTTGAAGTACAACTGTATTTTTGGGCAATAAAGATAATGTATTAGTAATTTTATTGATCACCCAACTTTTAAAATGTATCTACTTGGATGTGAAACTATGAAAGAGGGTAGCCGAGAAATTCAAATTTTCTTACCTTTTTTGCAATTTGCAGGTCAAAATTTATTCACGGCCGTAGCAAGTATGTATTTATAGAATCACAATCATTAAAATCATCAATACAACTCTTTCAGTTAGAATTGATGTCAAATGCGAGACGATCTCCGGCCACCGTAGACGCAGGCCTGCGGACAGAGCTAGTAGTGGGTAGCTCGCCGTCCGATCAGCACTAGGCCCGTGAGTCGACGGCGCGTAGTGTTCCACGCGCGCCTCAAAGAGATGTTTGTCAGCCACCACTGACGAGGCCCATCATGGCCGGTGCCTACATGCCTAGGGGTAGCGGATAAATTCGTAACAGAGTTACCGCGCCCCTGGGCACTCAGGTAAGGAAGGAACAGGGGTGGGTTTTAGTCAGTAAGAATCTGACACGCCCTCCCGCGTGGAGCGGCGGTCAGAGCGGGAGATATCATTGGGTGATTTCCCACCCCCAAAAAAAAAAAAACTTGAGAGGTGTCAAGGGATTAGTGAAGGAATTGTAATATAATTTTATTTTTTTTAATTTATAATATTTTTTTTATTATTAACTACGCACACACGCACGCACGTAAGAAGTTACGAGTATACTTCATCATCTCATCTCATCTCATCTTATCTCATCGCAGCTCAGCTCATCGCAGCTCAGCTCAGCTCAGATCAGCTAAGCTCGGCTCAGCTCAGCTCAGATCAGCTAAGCTCAGCTCAGATCAGCTAAGCTCAGCTCAGCTCAACTCAACTCTTTAGCAATATCTGGCTTGCTTTCTATAAGAGAGAGAGAGACAGACAGAGAAACATGGGACGCCGCACAGCTTACAATAGCTTACTATAGCAATAATGCTTGATCTGCTTGCAAACTTTGTACCTACCCACCAAAAATACAAGAAGTTTTTATTAGATTGTTTTCCAACACAATCTTTTTGGATGGACAGCCTCATTATGTCGTGACAACTTTTCGTAAGAATTTTTTCCGTCTAGCCCCCTTTCACAACGCGCGGTAAGGAACTTCGTTCCAAAAGGATGCAAGAGCAAGAGTAGCGAGCTCGTGACATGGGGCACCCCGACTCGGATATTTTAGGTTCGAAGGGGATGGCGGGGTCTAGTGAGCGAGCGAACTTAGACCCCGCCATCCCCTTCATGGTTATTCTTTTTTAAACCAAAAAAAATTGAAAAAATTGCCCCTTAAAAACCCACATCTTTCATAATTTTTCATTTAACTTGAAGTTTTGAGTCACTTGGCCGAGTCTTGGTCAGTCATCTTCAAAGGGCTCTTTCAACACGCCAAGTTGTTAAACGTTGAGTGATTCAAGTTGAATTACCTATCGGCCTAGCCATTTAATTGAATGGCGAATTCAACCAGACGGCTGCGACGTATATATTCTGGCTCTCTACGGGGTCGGAGTCATTAGATAGTCATAGAAGATTATCAAGAGGTCCACAAAACACATTTAAATTCAGACACCGCAAATACAAGTTTGCAAAATATCTACACAGTTGTACTTTCTCTTCCTTCACGCTCAAATTCTGATCAAATCATTCTGATTGGATGTTAGCTCAATAACACAACCAGAGAGGACAGGAACAGCCCTGACTATTTATAGGCCAAGAAACTGAATTTCTGATGAAGATGATCCATGCATATGCTACCGGATGGGCATGTAAAAGAACACACTCTGTTTAAACATCATTTTATTTACCTACCTAATAGAAAAACAAGGACTTGAATATTTTAACTGATTTAAGTATAATTTAGTGTTCATTTTGGCGACAATCTATATTATTTCAACGTTAAAATCCCTATTCACCACGTTTTACCGGTAGGTACTTCTCACAGAACGGCCGCAAGTTATGGACAACATTGTGTTGTTGTTTGCTTCTGACTCCAGCACTTCATAACAAGGATGACAAAGGATGGGTTATGCATCCCTTGGAACCTAGAACAAACTTAATTACCTTAGTACCCACATGAATTTATTAGTTATAAAATGATTCTAGCTGTAGATGACTTACCTCAAATGTCAACCACATCGTCCGATCAGCACCAGCGACGGGGTCCGTCATGGCCGATGCCTGCCCGGGGGTTGAGGATAAATTTGAAAGAGTTACCTCGCCCCTGGGCACTCAGGGCAGGGAGGAACAGGGGTGGGTTTTAGTCAGTAAGAGTCTGACACACCCTCCCGCTCCACCCAGAGCGGGAGAAGTCATTGGATGATTTCCCACAACACAAAAAAAAAAAAAATGCCAACCACACAGAGCACTAATATAATACTGGCCAACCATCGAACTAGGATAGTGAGTATAACAGCAGGCAATGAAGAGAATAATGCCTAAATGCCACAGCCGCAGTCTTCGCGTGGCTACACCGCAGTTCAAGCATCGCATGATGAATAATTGATTGCAAGTCCGTGTCTAGTGAGAGGTCAGTAAATAGGCGAGCAAAGCACACACAATAAGCCCTATGAACAAGCGAGGGTCGAGGGATTACTCTAGTATTTATTAGAGAGCCAACGAAAATCCAAAATAAAAAAGCACAACGAACAAGCAAGCAAACGGCAGAGCCACACAGCACAATGAGCGTTCAAACCACAGTACAAACGTGTGCGTAGTCACAGCGGAAAAATGGCTAATTTCTTAATTTCAGTTTAGCAGATATTTAGTGTTTGATGTCGTGTAAATGTGTATGGTAAGTACAAATTTGTGCATCCAACCATTGGGAAGTTATTCAACAAAAACTGTTTTCGCTGGAACTACGATGACGTAGCTGGGATGACCCAGCGGCACTATTTTTTTCTTAGGGACAAGAAAAAAAATACTGTCGATAATAAGTGTGTAACGAGAGGTAAATGTGTATGTTTAAATAAAATTTGTGTGTCATAAAACTACGAAGATAATCAAGTTTCCGCTGCGCTGACGTTTGGCTATTTGATGACAGTCATATATAACGGCTTAGTGCCGAGTTGTAATTTTTTTCGCACGTTGCTTTGAATTTGTGTGTAATTTTTGTGAAAACAGATTTTGACAAAACATACAGTTCATAAGATATACCTACACATAAAAGTAAAATAAGGTTATTTGGTCCAAGTACTTAAAATAGGAACTCTAGAGCCTAAGCCGAACTTATCACATTTATTTTTGTCTTTTAAGGGTCTACAAGGTCTTGCCAAGTTTCAATTATGTGCTCTTAGTAATTAATGAGCAATGGCATATTTTACTACGACTGGACCACTATATTTTATGACATCTGATTGTAAGACTTTTTAAAGGAAAATCATAATAAAACAATTATTCAGATATTTTAGTGTATTAATGCAACTATTCACATGAAAAATTTCAGCTCATTACACTTAATAATTAAAGAGACATAATAAAAATTTCAGCTCATTACACTTAATTAAAGAGATATAATAAAAATACCAGAACAACCTCAATAGATGGATAAACCTATCAAGTTTGAATCCTATCAAGATTGACAGTAGGTATTTTTTTTCTTGTGCGTGAAAAAAAAAGTGCCGCTAGGATGACGTAGTTCCAGCGGAAACAGTTTTTGTTGAATAACTCCCCAATGGTTGGATGCACAAATTTGTACTTACCATACACATTTACACGATAATATAAATATCTGCTAAACTGAAATGACGAAATTCAACATTTTTCCGCTGCGACTACGCACACATTATATTCGTAGTTTTATGACACACAAATTTCATTTAAACATACACATTTACCTCTCGTTACACACTAATTATTGATAGTATTTTTTTCTTGTGTGTCCTTATGAAAAAAAAACGTGCCGCTAGGATGACGTAGTTCCAGCGGAAACAGTTTTTGTTGAATAACTCCACAATGGTTGGATGCACAAATTTTTACTAACCATACACAGTTACACGACGTCATACACTAAGGCATTATATTACTCTTTGACTAAGGCTCAGCGCAGACGGAACGGAGCGCAGCGGAGAGGATTTTATTAACGCATTTGAAAATAAACTGTAAAATTATTACAATAAAGTGTATAAATGCTTGAACCTGACAAAAAATGCTCGCGCGTCCTCGAAGATATGCGGTGAGCATACGCGATCCGTAAAGAAAATGCCCGAGACCACGCGGGGACCTCTCTGTCTGCGCTGACCCTAAATATCTGCTAAACTGAAATGAAGAAATTCGACATTTTCCGCTGCGACTACGCACACAGTTCTAGCTAGCTACATATTAGTAATCTGTGCACAGTTCAAACGACGTCTGAGTGAGACTGACGTTTGTTTTTATTTTGTTTTTTTCATAGAGCTGGGATTGAACCAAAGACTACTATAATATACTGACTGGGTAATTGAACTTCAATTCAAGAGTAGATCGCGCGCATGATAAGCTTTTAGTTATTTTTATTTGATTTTGCTTACAATAAAGTGGAATTGAGTCGAGTCGATTGTCACTTTAAAAACAACTACATTTTCCAAATCAAAACCCTGAGGAAACACAATAACAAGCAACTAGACAGCATTGAATACCATCGATTCCCGCCAAAAACTCTGATTGCCACTTCTTAGTTTCATAAAATAAATCGTTTTGATACTTTTACCAAAAGGAACAAGGGTGGGTTTTAGTCAGTAAGAGTCTGACACGCCCTCCCGCTCCACCTAGAGCGGGAGAAGTCATAGGATGATTTCCCACACCCAAAAAAAAAGGGCCTACCTTCAAAACCGAACTCAGTGTATATGTAAATACAAAATTACCTCAGTAGAATAAGTGCCAGTGACTTTCGGCGTCCCCCAAGGCAGTGGTATGATTGGTCAAACCCTATTTCTTATTTAGGTAAAGCAACTCTGTTAATCTGAAATTGGAAATACATAAATTGGAGACACCGTCCTTACATTCTCTGGCGACACTTTAAACGATACCTTCGAAACTGATATAGATATCAACTCAGCATAGTTTTTTTTATTTTACAGTTCTAAGAAAACTTACAGCTAAACATTTTTGCAAGATTTAAGAGTAACAAACAGTGATATCGACAATTTTAACACCAGAAACAAGCATAATTATGCATACATACATTAGTACCTACTGATTATTAATCTCCAAAGCTTTGTGGAAAGGGACTTGGATTCGTAAGTATCCCGATACCCTGAAAATGGCTAAGGTAACTCCCATTTACAAAGCAGGATCGAAGACGGAACCAGGCAACTATCGGCCAATCTCAGTTTTACCTGTATTGTCAAAAGTATTAGAAAAAATTTTACACAGCCGATTAGATAAACATTTAAATTCTTGCAACTTTCTTTCAGATCGACAATACGGGTTTAGGCCAAAAAGTAGCACTCTTACTGCAACAGTCGACCTTGTTTCCAAAATTCAGAAAAATGTAGATGGTAAAAACATAGTTCTTGGCATTTTTATTGATCTCAAAAAAGCGTTCGACACCGTTAGTCATGAATTGCTACTTAAAAAGCTGGAAAAAATCAAAATCACTGGTAGTGCCTTAAACATGTTCAAATCCTATCTAAACAACAGATCACAATTAGTTAAAATGGATAATAATTGTCAAAGCGATGCTTTACCAATAACGTGTGGAGTACCTCAGGGATCCATTCTAGGTCCCCTGCTCTTTTTAATATATATAAATAACATACAAGAACTTGAACTACATGGTCATCTCACCTTATATGCGGATGACACTTGTTTATTTTATTTCGGATCATCCATTCATGATCTAATTTTCCAAGCTCAAGAAGACTTAAACACCCTATTCTCGTGGTTTCAGTATAATTTATTAACTATAAATATCTCTAAAACATGCTATATCTTATTCAAAGCTAAAAATAAAATAATACCTTCACACAAACCCTTAAATATTAATAATATTCCTTTACAGCAAAAAACTTGCGAAAAATATCTTGGCTTAAGATTAGATAGTTCACTATCGTGGAATGCTCACCTAGAACATATAAAAACCAAGCTTTCGTCACTACTTGGATCTCTTAGAAATATAGTTCGATGTATTCCACATAGATTGCGTCACACCATCTATAACGCCCTAGTAAAACCACACCTGCTGTATCTGGTTGAAGTTTGGGGCAGTGCGGCCAAAACGAAGCTGGATAAGCTCCAAGTTGCACAAAACAAATTAATAAAAATTATTTTTAATTATCCTTATCTAACACCAACAAGCACAATTTACGAAGAAACAAAAATTATGAACATTAGACAGCTATATATCTACAATACCTGTATTTTTATCCGAAAAGCTCTTAACAAAAGTATACAGACAAACCTGTCATTTACTAAAGTAAAGCAAGTAACCCAACGTAGCACTCGTCGAGCTAGCTTGCTTATCTTACCAAAGATGAGAACTAAGTTCGGCAAGAAAAATTTAACATTTGAAGGAGCACAGTTGTATAACAAAATACCGTCATGTATAAAAAATTTACACTCATTCAATGCATTCAAGAAGCAATTAGCCCAATATTTATTAAATAAATAATAACAAATTTCCTTAGATGCGGGAATGCATTGGAACAGTGATAAACTCAATATTAACTTATTGACGAACTCGATCTATTTAGTATTTAGCATAAGGTAAACAAATTGTTCTCATGTAAGTGACTTTGTGTCTTTTTTGAGAATAAATATCTTTAAACCTAAGTAGAAATGGGTAGAGTAAAAAAAACAAATAAAATATTATCTTATCGCTATATTAAATGTTTCCTAGCTATCCTTTTCAGCTTGAAATGCTGTAAAAATCTCAGTTCGCCATTCCAATTCTTCAACACTTCCACTTGATGTCGATCTAGGAGGTCAGGCATTTCCAGGCCACAAGTTTCAAACTCTTCAAGCTCTTGTTTCTTGGTCATATTGATCATGTCTTCTCTGCTAGCATGTTGGCGATTTCTTCTTTGACCAACAGAATTCTTTAATGCAATCTGTTCCAACTCTTCGTCAAAACGCGCCAAATATTCTTCCATCAACTCCAAAGTTTGTTCTTTGTTCAAAACCACACATTCCTCCTGTATTCTTTCTTTGAACCATAGAATCTTCTCACCAATGAGGTTTTGCTTTATGTGTGTACCTACTTTGTTCTGATCCTTCTTCTCGTGTTTCTTTATTTTACTTATGAGTTTAATTGTTTTCCTACTGTTAGGATGCTTTAATTTATCAATATCCTTTTTTATTTTAGGCATTTTGAGGTTTGTTTTGGTTTTATTGAACCCGAACTCCCGAACTCACGTGTTGTTCGTTTATAAATGTCAATTGTCATTAATGTCAACATTGTCAAATAACAAATCAGTCAAATTGCCGTGAAGTGTCATATGAACCGCGAAATTCAAATCTTACGTTTTTTGCAATTCGCAGGTCAGTATCAGGTTCTATCCAAAGGTTGTATCTTGGTGAAAATATAATTCGCGGCCGTAGTAAGTATGTATTTCATCATCATCAGCCTTTTAATTTCCCCACTGCTGGGGCACAGCCCTCCTTTCTGTGATCATCAGTACAACTCTTTCATCTAGAATTGATGTCAAATGTAGATGTAAATTCGAACTGAGAAAGTAGTATTGTTTATATGGTGATCAGTGAACGCAAATAAAACATGGTGATGGTATCACCATGTTTTATTTGCGTATAAAAAAAGGGATATTATGAATCTGGTGTGTTTTTAAATATTAGTTGAAGTTAAAACCTTCTATGTTGTCTAAGGTTACCGTTTACTCAAGTAAACGGTTTTAATTTCAACTCGATACCTTCACGCGTTCCCGAGATAAAGGGACTTGATAGCCGCACAGGGTCGAAATTCGAGGTTATGCTACGCTTTCCGAGGTCGTTCCAGTCCGTAGATGGGTGAACATCCATTGCATACCGAGTTTCCTCCGTGCCTCGGAAAGAACGTTCTATGCACTGGCGTATCTAGGCTTATTTTCCAGGGGAGGCCCAGGCCACTGAGATGCGATGTCTGATGAAGCTTAGTCGACGCCCTACTGTAGTCAGTGAAAACGATTAGCATCATAATTCATAAATAACTTGACACTTCTACTAGGAGGTTACACTTCCCATGCCCTCTCGCTCCATACCATGGCCTGGACCAGGGCCGGACGCGAGAGGTCACCACCGCCGATCGCCTCCACGAGGACAAAGCGGTGCTCCGCCCAAGCGGAGAAGACCGCTACCGTATGCTCAGTTATGTCCTCCGGGCGATCCACACAATGGTGACACCCGGGCGTATCCTCCCGCCTAATCCGGAACAATCGTGTCCGGTGAGGACCTGCGTCAGGCGGAAGGTGAAGACGCCATGGCACCTCTTCAGCCACCTCTCCAAGTGGGGACTTATCGCCGCAATCGTGGCGTGCCCAGCGGTGGGTTGCGGCAGTCGCTCACTCTCGCAGCCTTACCGAAGACCGTGCGGTATCCCCGGGTCAGCCATATTGCTATGACCCATTGGGACGCGTTCAGCGGCGGGCTGGTCGCCGCTTCAAGTAACGCGTACCGGTACCCCGTAATGGGCCATGAACCACACTAGGGAAGATTGGGCAGGAGCCGCTTGAAGGCAGCCCCGGCCTGCTCCAGTCGAGGCCGAGTCCCAGATACTTCATCGTCGACTAGACGCCGATGTGAACTCTGCCTACCGTTATTTGGACACTCGACAGCGGCGCGTTCCGAGGACCATGAAAACACATGACCTCAGACTTGTGCAAGGGCACCTCGACGTCGCTAGCTCAGCCGCCACCTGGTGCGACCCCCCCTGCGCCAGGACCAGCGTGTCGTCAGCTTAGCATACCACGCTGACGCCGCTATGGGAGGTCGACGATAAGCGGACGGAGAGTCCTCAGGCCACCCCACTTCCTAATGAGGACCATGGTTTCCCAGCTTCCAACGAAGTGGGTACTGGTCCCTCTCAAAGCATGCGCTTAGGAACCCCCTTAGTCGAGCCTCCAAGGCCCAGACTTTTCAGGTAAGCCGTCAGATTTCACTGCACACCCGGCTCCCCTCCTATATATGCCTATGCAGTTCTATGCAGTTTATCCTACCCAAAGACTACTGCCACATATTACCTACTACACAGATAACTATATATAAGTCAGAGATACTGGATCCTACCCAAAGAGTAATATAAGTCCTACACTATTATATTATTGTGGTCTTTGGTTTGTCCCGGTTGTCATTTGAACATCTTTGCCTGTCTGTTGTTAGGCTGATTTTCCACTTATCCAATATCTGTCCAATCAAGTCCAATGTACGTTTGATCAAAAAACAACCGTTTTCCAAAAAATAAAATACACTAAAATTTAAAAAATAACTTTAATTAATTTATGTCGGTGTTTGTATTTTATTTCTTCGTTATTTGACTCCGACTTCCGATATTAAAGTTATCCTTTAATTTTTAGTGTAGGTATTTTCTTTTTTGGAAGTCGGTTGTTTTTTTACTAAAAAAAGTTTTTTTATTTTTCACTTTTTAGTTGTTATACCCCAGAACTAAACGCCCCAGTACCATGGAAAGGGGAATTTAAAAATACTCGTATTTGGAGAAAACCGATACGTCATCTATCTATACGTATTTTTCGTTTTTGTTCAGTTTTTCAAAAAGCGCTGAAGCAATTTCGATAAAATTTCTATAGGACCACTTTGGGAGTATATTCTTTCGAATAAAAAGAGAATTTTGAAAATCGGTTCACAACTGACAGAGAAATCGGTGGACATATATAAAAAATATATACACAGTCGAACAAAGAAACTCCTCCTTTTTCGAAGTCGGTTAAGAAGTATGACGACTTCACCAAATGTGTCAGCAACAACGTTAGTTGATCAAAGATTCAGCTTTTGAAGCAGTTGAAGAAAGCTTCAACTAAGATTTTGTCTTTCTCATACGGTGATTCTTTCATAACAATGTAATTGAATGTTGAGTCATTTATACGTAAAAAACGCTTATAGGAATGTTTGTCCTCGACTTGTAATTATTTAATTTATCTCAAAATGCTTTTTTCTCTTTCCCTTTCGATCCATGGCTTCACCCAAAGCTTTTTCTTGTTTTTTTGGTCTAATGATAACAGCAGCACATAATGTTGCTCCTCGTTCCTCCATTTTCTCAGACTATGTAAAATCTTGGACAAAGATATTGGACAAGTGTAATGGGCATCCATCAAAAAAAATTGATCAAACATAGGACAAAGATAATTTGATAGGGGTAATAGCAGCCAAGTCAAAAAATCTGACATTTGTCTTGCCTTAGGGTATCGTATTACTCAGTCTAGGCAGTCGCTTTACGCTCCATGTAAAATTCTGTTATTCAGTAGCATTAGGTTAGACTGGAAGCCGACCCCAACATAGTTGAGAAAAAACAGAGAAGCACTTGAAGTGCCTCTTGGCCGTCGGCCGAATCAAAGAGTCGTAGTCAAAAAAATACGTCTGTCGATCGACTCATTAAGTTCGACATGACGCGGGTCATACCTAATGCGAAATATTGCCTAACTTTCTTCAGTTAATTGTTTTGTGTCACACCATCACGCACAACTAAACCACCATTCACAGCAAAAGTTGGTAACACTAGAACAACGGTTGAAAAAAGATTGTAGAATTTAGTCAGCTTATTTTATTATAATCTATACATAGATTTTTTTTTCAATAGGTACTGTTCCTATGACGTAATGTGACGTAATGATTAAAAAAACAAATATTGCTAAACATTTTTAAAGAATATTGTTTTTTTATTATTTTATTTTAGATGGGTTTGCTCTTGACTCTTGTTTTGCATATACAAACGCTTGCATGCTGTTAACAAAGTAATAGTGATTCTATTGATATGGACATTAGGTTTACAAACGCAAAACAAGTAAATCGACTCGCAAACTTCGACTGCCGAACCGAACGTCTCCAGAAGCAACCGCAACTGACTGAGCTTGTGGGCCGCAAGTCGCAACACTCGTAATAGACGCGAGTATGGTGTTAAACGCCATACGCTTAAATACTCGATACGCGTTTACGTGGTGCGCACTGAATAGGTTTTTACACGTCCAGCCAAAAACCTATTCCAATATATACGTCTCACCTCTAATTTTTGGCGGGATTTTTTCGTGTGAAGTTCAGTAGAAGAAAGAAAAGAAAGAAAAAGTATTTATTTGCCACAAATTAACGACATACACAACAATATGATTTTGCTAACTTAAGTCCCTGTGAAGCCCCATGGCAAAATCCGGGTTGTCAAATTAAACCCCGAGGACAACCCGGGTTGACAGCCGATTTTTTTTTTTTATTCTCTTTAATTTTTTTTTTTTTTGGTCCGACTCACCGGTGAGTTTCGGGGCTTCACAGGTTAACCCTTATCGATAGTGTTAGTAGATCTTATATTTCTATGTTAGTAACAAGTTTAACAAAAAAAAGGAAAGAAAAAAAAATTAAATAGGTAGGTAGAAATAAATAAAAAACAGATGCATGTCGTGGCTGTGGCAAGAAGGCTTCCACTCAGCATAATGCTATACCGTGGGGGACCCACAGCACGGCGCTGATTTTCAGTGGTTGCCTATGACGTGACGTACGGAAACCAAAACCAAAAATTTAAAAAAAAAAAAAAAAAGAAAAGAGAAGAAAACTGAGGTAAAACAAACACAGTGAGATAATAATAAACTACTTAAAATATGATGTGTGTCAATAATACGAAGCCTACATAAATTCGCGCTCGTGCGCTCGCGCTGGGTGGCGCCAAGACGGCGGCGGCGGCGCGGCGGCGCGCGCCATTAAGACGCGCGCCGCCAGCCGGCGCGTACGTAACAGCTCGCATGACGTCAGGTGGCGCACGAGTCCCGTACTGGCATGTGCCGTGGGATTCGCTTGTGTGGTACGATCATCGATGCCTGACAACAAAACACAGGAAGAAGAAAAAAAAATGTGGCACCCAGTGAAGAAACTCCCCCACATCGCCGCCCGCGAAGGATTGTGATGCCGGCGCCTCGAAACTGCCTGGATACGATCGATCTGGAGTAGCTGATTTAATTATTCGCTTATTGATTCTTAGTGGATATTGTGATGTAGAATTGGTGTAGTTTTGTGTCTCACTCAAGTGTCTACGCAACTGGACAATATGTGGAATCCTTGAAACAGGCGCGATCTCGGTAAAATGGAGCTGAGAATTTTATTGTAGTAATGACTGCCTCAGAGAAGTTTGCCGAGAAGGCTGACTCGACACATTTGTTGCCAAATACTGCAAAAAACATTAAAATGTGTTACATCTGCATTCTAATGGAAAAAAAGTATAAATACACTACGTAAGACTAGGCAATATGTTCAAAAGACTTTCGTCTTCCCTTCGGGTATAATAAAAAAAATCAACTCTTTGGTCAAAGGTTTTTTGGCGGGATTTTCTCGAGTGCAGTTCAGTGGCTGTTTTAATTATTCGTTTATTGATTCCTAGTGGATATTGTGATGTATAATTGGTGTAGTTTTGTGTCTCAAGTGTCTACGCGACTGGACAATATGTGGAATCATTGAAACAGGCGCGATCTCGGTAAAATAGAGCTGAGAATTTTATTGTAGTATTGACTACCTCAGTGAAGTTTGCCGAGAAGGCTGACTCGACACATTTGTTGCCAATTACTGCAAAAAACATTAGAATGTGTTACATCTGCATTCTAATGGAAAAAAAGTAAAAATACACTACTAAAGACGAGGCGGTATGGTTTATGACCTTAGCCTGCCCGAGAAAGGGCAAAGAAAAAAAAAAAAAACTCTTTGGTCAAACTGTCATGTCAAAGTCACCAAAGTGTTATCAAAACAACTAACCTAGCTATTTTTGTGTAAATGCTATTAATTGGTTATTTACGGTAAAAAATAATCATGTTTAAACGCCCAAAACCCGGCGAAGATGAAGACGATATCCTCCGCATGCAAGAAGAGTTCTTAAGAGAAAAACAAAATCAGAATTTGCAACCAGCAGCTGCAGTGACTAATTTACGGCCACAAGAACGTCCAAAAAGATCGAGTAATGCTGAGACAGGTCGGAAACCTTCAAAGTATGCTCAAGCTAAAGGCCTCAAAAGTCAGGTAGAGAAAAAGGCACGATTTGAGGACACTTCTGTTGTAGGAGACATCTTGGAAAAAAACCTTGAAGAGCCAGAGATAACAGAGCCCGAAGATCAAGATGATAAAGTATACTATCCTAAAGTAATTCCTTCATTGATAGGCAGCATTGTAGAAAAAAATGTCTCAGATTTTGTTGAATGGAATGCTAAAGAAATGCCTGTGCAAGGGTTTCCTGTAGCTACTAAGAGATCAACTGTCTTTAGTAAGAGAAATGCAATACAAAACGTAAGTAAAAATGAGACTGTAAATATGGATATTGATGAACCATCAACTAGTAGAGACAATAAGAAATCATCTAACATTAATTGGCCAGAAAAAAGCTTCATAGTATCATCTAAAGATTCTGATGTCATTCACAGTGAGAATGTGAAGCTTCTCAATGAAATGTCAGAACAAGATATTTTAGAAGAAAGGAAACAACTGTTCTCAAGCATAGATCCTAAACTGGTTGAGTTTTTGAAAGCGAAAAGGCAACAAGCTACGAAGTCTGAAAGTAATAAAGAAAAATCACTTGATATTAGACCTTTAGATAATTCAACTGTTCAAGAAAACATGGACACTACTGTTGCAATACCTGAAAACAATAACCTCTGGGAAAATGATGTTCTATCACATCCTGAAGTAAATAAATGGCTTCATTTTGACTCATTAGAAAAAGACAAACTGGAATGGATGAAAGGAATAGAGGAAAGCAAGAGAATCAAAGCTGACGAGCCATATGAAGCAAGATTTGATTTTAATGGGTATCTGTTACCTTATACTATGGAGTATAATGAGAGAACGAAACCGTTGTTCCATCATGGTGATGAACCACACAGACCAGGATATTCAATCACAGAATTAGTAGAACTGACTCGTTCAACAATCACTCAACAAAGAGTAGTAGCTCTTAACACAATAGCTGGCATTTTAGAATACTACAGTGCAGGCACATATAAAAATGTCATTGAAATACCCATAAGTAAATTATTTTTCATCGTCAGAATAGCTATGGATGACAACAAAGTTATCATCTTAGAACCTGCTCTAAGAGCCATGAGGAATCTGCTTTATAACAGAATCGATGAAGCAAGTTTAGATGCTTTAATTGGCTTTGAAGAGGGCACACTGCAGCCTTGCTTGGAAAATGATAAGTCAGAAATTGAAGAGTTACAGTCCAAAGAATCAGAGTTCACTGACTACCATTTAGCAGAAATTGATATCATGACCGCACTGCAGAGGACAGAAATCCTTCAAAGACTGTATTATATCTTGGAGACAATAAAGCCCAACTTTAACTGTGTCCAATACTCCTTGCAAATATTGTCCAGATTAGCAAGAGACTCGGTTGAAACTGCATTGAAGATAGTTGAAATGGAACACTTGATGAAAATAATCATAAGGAATTTTGTTCCAGTTACAAGCACCAATTTTGTGTTTGATCCAAGCATTGTGTATAATGGAAAACCCATATTGGCTGCACTGAAGTTCATCAGGATCATGTCTTTGCAGTCTATTGATGTCACCAGGATTCTACTGTCAAAATATGATATACTGAAGCCTATATCAGAGTACATTAGTTCTGGAGTTGACAGAACTTATGGCTTGAAAATACAAATTGAAGCCTTTTGTACTCTGTCAAACTTGCTATGTTTTGGCCTAGGAACTGAAGTTGCCATATCTCTATTTCCTGTAATTGTAACTGCATTGCATAAACATGTGAAAGGGACTGATATATTTGTGCAGTGTTCCATTCTATCAGCAACCCATGCTGCAGTAGTCCTACAGTTAGTAAACAGACTCTTAAGGTGTATCTTGGGTGGTATGGACAGTTACAAAACCCAAATCTATCCCCTACTGAAAGAAGGTGTGCAAAAATGGATGGGACAGTTGTCAAATGCTAGCAGTTATACTTGCGGACATCTGCGCCTTCTCTGCTCAGCTATAGACTGCTGTAAGACAGTAACCTTGATAGAGAATCTTCCAATGAAGTTCCTCAATGATTCTCTAAGGACTCTGTCACAGTCTCACGGGTTTGAAATGATTGTTAGAAATCTTATACCAAGTTCGAATTTACTGTCTGGATTGGAAAATAAAGACCTGCATTTGACCAAGAATCTGATGTCTCTTGGCGGGTCTGTGATTGACTCACAACAGAAAGTACTACCAATTTTGAATATTGCTTCACCAGTGCCATTTTTGGCTTCTCTGTTCAACTTACTAACTTATGTGAATGATAAAGAAACCTCTGAAACATTCTTGAGACACCTTTCAGTATATTTAAGCAAGATAAGCAATAACGTTCCAAGTTTGTGTGATAACTGGTTTACAAGAATGGAAACGAATTTCGTTTTTAGTTTGATAAAATTGTCTACACAGTACGACATTTCAGAAGGAAGCAAAGACTTGCTTTATACTGTGGCCAACAAGCTATGTTACATTCTGAGGAATGATAAGAAATACGAATTAGATTTTCTGTTTGGGTATGTGGTATTCAACAAGCATTGGTTTACAGCTGAAAGATTGTTACATCTTGTGAAATTAACGGATGCTGATGGCTTTTCGAAAGCTTTAACTTCGATTGAGGAGATTAAACTATGCTATAGCAAAGTAGTGAACATAAACTACAGAGACACAGGCCCTAATATAAGGTTCAAGAGTTGGCAAGAACCGATATTGCCGCGAGACTGGATTTACTTGCCGATTTTAACGCTATATAGCAGGAGTCAAGAGGTGGATAATAGCCCCATAATTTTAGGAGAACATTCAAAGAAAGTCGCAGAGAGAATCGCAGCTGAGAAAGAATTTATCATTAGATGTAGTTTGGAATGGATATTATTCAATGAACTGTGCTTTCCTGACCTCCTGAGCGACATCGATGTGACAGACAGACTTTGCCGAATCATGTGCGTGTTCCTTTGCGACAACTCCTTATTCTTGGATCCCAAAATCAAACTGTTATTGAGGAAGTGCACAGAAATTTTGTTCAAAAAGAAATCCAAGCTGAATTTCGACAATGAATTGGTTGGTTTGAACAACTTCCAAGATTTCTTTACGCAGATCTTAGAGCAGTTTCAATCAGTGAGTTATGGTGACCCTACTTTCGCGGCTTGCGTTTTGGTGCCGATAGCGCAGAAGCATAACGTAAAATGGCGCAAACTTTTGTGGTCTGAGTATGCAGGATGTCTGAGGGCGCTTGACTGCCCTGAAGAGTATCTATGTTATGAGTTAAAAGACTATTTACAGCCTGAAGAAACAGATGAGTCGCTCATACAGTCGTATTTCCAAGCATTGTCTACTAATTTGCTGCGACCGGGCACGATAGCGCACAAAATAGCGACCCATCACACGGAAATCTACAAAATAAGTTCTGTATCTAAATAATAACGATTTTTAGATGGAATGTGTTTTTTTATTTATGTAAATACCGTCCCCTATAGCCAGCTGGCGTTCTATAGTTTTTGCAAAAATTTGATGTTAATTCATTGTACCGATGGATCCTAGAAAAGAATAGATCCCCCGTGGGACAACAACACCACAATTCCTCGCCAGTATTAGGAGTCGTGATACTAGATTGACTTGGATCGGTTACTGCAGTAAGTAGCGAATCGCAATGACTGACTGCTAATCAAATATATTAAATACAGTATAATAACAGTTCTGGTAGGTACACGTCCCTTCATTCTACCTTTGAACAAAGAGTATTAGACTCTGCTAAACACGCCCATATCTTTAGGCGTATATAGGGGGGGGGGGGATGGGCCTAAAAAGATGATCTGATGGATAGGGTCGTCATCTACCCCAGCACCGGGTAGAGTGGAGCCGGTGAGAGATGTCGTGTGGTATCCCACAGGGATCGGTTCTGGGGCTGCTTCTGTGGGAGATCGGATACGACTGGGTGCTGCGCGTCGACCTCCCATAGCAGCATCAGCGTGGTATGCTACTCTGACGACACGCTGGTCCTGGCGCAGGAGAGGTCGCACCTGGTGGCGGATGAGCGAGCGACGTGCGGGGATCCGGCAATTGTAACTCGAGGTACCCCTGCATAGGTCCGAGGTCATGTGTTTTCATGGTCCTCGGAACGCGCCACTGTCGGGTTCCCAAGTAACGGCGTCGTAAAGGGTCATGGCCATCTGGCTGACTCGGGGATACCGCACTGTCTTCGGTAAGACAGCGAGCCTTGCCGGATTGCCGCCATGGGATCTGGAAGCAAAAGTCCTCGCGCAAATTGCGGACTGGCGCGAGGAGGTGAACTCCGCTGAAATCGCAGTACGGTGGACAGAGCGGCGGGATCTCATAGCGGCATGGACTGAGCGACTGTCGCAACCCAGCGCTGGGCACGCCACGATTGCGGCGATAAGTCCGCACTTTGAGAAGTGGCTGGAGAGGTGCCATGGCGTCTTCACCTTCCGCCTGACGCAGGTCCTCACCGGACACGGTTGTTCTGGATTAGGCGGGAGGATACGCCCGGGTGTCACCATTGTGTTAATCGCCCGGAGGACATAACTGAGCATACGGTGGAGGTCTGCTCCGCTTGGGCGGAACACCGCTTTGTCCTCGTGGAGGCGGTCGGCGGTGGCGACCTCTCTCGTCCAGCCCTGGCCCATCAGGCCATGGTACGGAGCGAGAGGGCATGGGAAGCTGTAACCTCCTAGTAGAAGTTTCAAGCTATTTATGAATTATGATACTAATCGTGTTCACTGACTACAATAGGGCGTCGACTCAGCTTCATCAGTCATCGCATCTCAGGGGCCGGGCCCCCCCTGGAAAATAACCCTAGATACCCCAATGCCCATATCCCATCCAGTGTTTGCACTTTAACATTCATCATCAATTGCAACACTAAACGTTTTACGTACTCAACATTATTAAGTTGTGGTAGCTATGTGCGGACAGGTAGACACAAAGAGGAATAAGACAAAAAAGTTTGCACGAAGTTTGATAGTCTAAAAAACTTTTTACAAAACAAAAAACCCTGTACGAGCAAACCCGTACAAATCAATTGTTTAATTTTTATGCTGACAACGTATAATAATGCTGTGGCTGAAAACGACGCGCAGCGAATGAATAAAAATCACACATTTGAATAGCGCATTATACTGTCCAATTTCAAGGGAGCCAATTTAGGAAATCGGAAGGTGTAATAGCAGTTAGTAGTCCAATTTAGTGTAGTGTGATCGCTTAGCTTCCAACTTTCCTATTTAGATTGTTCCTAAATTGGCTCCCTTGAAATTGGTTAGTGTAATTGAGCCTAAAGCGTTTAGTAGTTGCATAGCATCGTTGGAAGACTCATTCGCCGCCGGTTGCTCTCTCGCTCAATACACAAATTGAACTTAGAAACAGTGTGTCATTTTAATACCTTACCCCTTCCGTACAAACCTTATTTCTTGAGTCA
Organism: Polia nebulosa; assembly: GCA_951329385.1. Classification (NCBI taxonomy): domain Eukaryota; kingdom Metazoa; phylum Arthropoda; class Insecta; order Lepidoptera; family Noctuidae; genus Polia; species Polia nebulosa. The sequence continues at coordinate 2,643,474 of OX589606.1, read as the reverse complement.
CTTTTCAAGCAGTCTGACGCAGTTGGTGGAATTTATTTAAGTTCAATCACAGATTTGATGCCACCAACTGCATCAGACTGCTTGAAAAGTGACTTGTTTGGAACTTTTTAGTGGTTTTTTATCAGTCGGGGTTTTTAATATTTTCAATTTTTTGATTTCCTACATTTTTGTGAGTTATATTTTACGAATTGTCTCCTCGAGCTCTTTAATTTGACACTCCACATGACCAGAGCCTTTGCCTTTTTATGGCTAAGGGGGCAGGTCACAAAAAAATACGACTACACTTACCCAATGCGAGCACTTAGCCCATGTCACTTCGGCGCTCAAAACCAATCTAATAATACCTCATTAATTTGTTAAAATCCATCCAGCCGTTTAGGCTACAGCGCGTGTCAAAGAAATAGACATACATACTTACACACCTGTGTACCTATACATACAAACTGTTTTTATTTATTTCTCGAAAAACAGTACCCCCTTTCTGGGTCAGTCCGCAGTTCGGACAACCGAATTCCATAAAAAACACTAAAAAAAAAACTTGAGAGGTGTCAAGGGACACCCGGATGGAACGAAGTTCCTTTCGATTAATTAGTGAAGGAATTGTAATATAATTTTATTTTTTTTAATTTATAATATTTTTTTAATATTAACTACGCACACACGCACGCACGTAAGAAGTTATACTTCATCATCTCATCTCATCTCATCTCATCGCAGCTCAGCTCAGCTCAGTTCAGCTCAGCTCAGCTCAGCTCAGCTCAGCGTTCCAAGCTCCGCTAGATTTAACACACGAAATTGGTTAGATAATGCTTGATCTGCTTGCAAACTTTGTACCTACCCACCAAAAATACAAGAAGTTTTTATTAGTTTTTTTTGTCCAACACAATCTTTTTGAATGGACAGCCTCATTAGTGTCGTCTCGACTTTTCGTAAGAATTTTTTCCGTCTAGCCCCCTTTCACAACGCGCTATAAGGAACTTCGTTCCAAAAACTTGAGAGGTGTCAAGGGACACCCGGATGGAACGAAGTTCCTTTCGATTAATTAGTGAAGGAATTGTAATATAATTTTATTTTTTTTAATTTATAATATTTTTTTTATTATTAACTACGCACACACGCACGCACGTAAGAAGTTATACTTCATCATCTCATCTCATCTCATCTCATCTCATCGCAGCTCAGCTCAGCTCAGCTCAGATCAGCTAAGCTCAGCTCAGCTCAGCTTAGCTCAACTCAACTCAACTCTTTAGCAATAACAAGAACTATAAATAAATAAATAATATATTTATTACATCAAAAAGAAAATATATAACAAAAGTAATTGTAATAATTTTTTTTTTTTTTTACTATAGCAAAAAGTGTCGTGACAACTTTTCGTAAGATTTTTTTCCGTCTAGCCCCCTTTCACAACGCGCGATAACGAACTTTGTTCCAAAAAATATCTTCGCTATACCCATCCTACTGATCGTACAGACATCCAGATTTAGAAAGCTATTTAGTATTTATGGGTTAGAGACTCCAGATTAGATTCGAAGTTAGATTGTTCCAAGCTCCGCTAGATTTAACACACGAAATTGGTTAGACAATGCTTGATCTGCTCCAAACTTTGTACCTACCCACCAAAAATACAAGAAGTTTTTATTAGATTGTTTTTCCAACACAATCTTTTTGGATGGACAGCGACATTAGTGTCGTGACAACTTTTCGTAAGAATTTTTTTTATTAGATTATTTTTCCAACACAATCTTTTTGGATGGACAGCCTCATTAGTGTCGTGACAACTTTTCGTAAGAATTTTTTCGGTCTAGCCCCCTTTCACAACGCGCGATAAGGAACTTCATTCCAATACGCAAAATAACTTTAATTTCGGAAGTTGGTATTTCTAGTTTTGTTTCTTCGTTATCCGAAAAACAGTTGTATTGTTTTGTAAAAAAGCTTTTTATTTTTCACTTTTTAGGGTTACGTACCCAAAGGGTAAAACGGGACCCTATTACTAAGACTCCGCTGTCCGTCCGTCTGTCCGTCTGTCTGTCTGTCTGTCTGTCTGTCCGTCTTTCACCAGGCTGTATCTCATGAACCGTGATAGTTGGACAGTTGAAATTTTCACAGATGATGTATTTCTGTTGCCGCTATAACAACAAATACTAAAAAACAATAAAATAAATATTTAAGGGGGCTCCCATACAACAAACGTGATTTTTTTTGCCGTTTTTATAGATAATGGTACGGAACCCTTCGTGCGCGAGGCCGACTCGTACTTGGCCGGTTTTTAATTGCTGTACTCCCTAACTAAAACTAAATGTAAAGTTATGCCCGAATTGTTAACCCCAAAAATATGTAATCCTATAGTATCATAGATCCTACTAATATTATAAATGTGAAAGTTTGTGAGTGTGTATGTTTGTTACTTCTTCACGCTCAAACGGCTGGACCGATTTGGATGAAATTTGGTATGTAGATAGCTTTTAACCTGGATTAACATATAGGTACTACTTGCTACCTTTTATTTCGGTCAAGGCGGGTAAAACCGCGGGGTGCAGCTAGTTTGAACATAATCGGTGAAATTAGGGTATACCAGGGAGAACTGTACAAATCTGCATACCATTTCAGACCGTATCAGCGTGATGTTATGTACCCTCTTTTTTTTAAGTCAGTTAAAAATGGGGAGCTTTTACCAAACAGACAAACAAAATAGTTAGGAAATCTAGAGGTACATTTTAGTTAGAGCAGTTTTTTAGTAATTATGACAGAATTTTCATGGTCTCAGTAATTTTAAAATTATTTAGCTAGTCGTTCGTGTATGTCATGTATCAGCTGGTTGATAGAGTTTTTGAACGCACTTAAAATATTTGGCGGGAATAGCCTCTTTGACATTTTTGACAGTTCGAATTAGCATTTAGCAGGTGTTTTTCTCGAGTCCGCTGTTTCGTTCTTGTAGCAACTTATTTTATTTGTTTAAATTATGATTTCCTGATTACAAATAACGGGTGTTTACATCCATGACGTGCCAAGATGTTCATAGAAGATATTAAAACCGATTTTTACAACGTACTACAGGGAAACGTGAGTGTAACTGAAGCATTGTTTACTAGTTCCCGAAAACTTTGTTATCAATTTTATTTCATTGGTTATCGCAACTTTCTTTTTCCAGAGGGTGCTATTATTAGTTCATTACGACGTAGACGCTATATGCACTTGTAAAATACTTCAAAGTCTGTTTAAATGTGATAATGTGTCGTATACGTTGGTCCCTGTGGGGGGTATCGCGGAGTTGAAGCAAGCTTACGAGGAAAACAACGAGGAGATCAAGTACGTGATTCTGGTGAACTGTGGGGGAACCATAGACTTGGTGGACATTCTACAGCCGGAGGAGGAGGTTGTTTTCTTTGTGCTGGACGCTCACAAACCTACTGATGTGTGCAATGTATACAGTGATGGCCAGGTATGATTGATTCTTTATTATGGCTGTAGGTTTATTACAAAGCTGTAGTTATGTTATTCTAGGAATGTGTTGTATGTTTTTGTTTTAGAGTAAACACTAAATATTCTCAATTTTCATGTCCTGAGTATCGTCCCAGGCCTGTGCAAATGGATTTAGAGATTTTAAAAACACTCAGCAACTTGAATCATGGGTTTGTTTACAGACTTTCACGTGCCTGTCTTTGAAGGGCTATCTATGGAACACATTTGTAAATATTGGTATGAAGAAATTTTATGTTTCAGGTCAGACTAGTGTATAAGGACAGTGAAGAAAACATTCCCAACTTTGATGATATATTCAAAGACGATGATGAGGATGAAGAGGTGAGCTTGCCCTCTATCTATTGACATATGACATAACATTACTTATTCAGCGTTATAATGTTCCAATTGCTAGGACTCAGTCCTCTTCTCAAGGAGAGGGAAACTATCTTATATTTTTTATATTACTATTTACTTGTGTTGTAAAAGGAGAGGATGACATTTCACCAGCAGTGGGACAAAATGGCCTATTATAATTCCCAGAAAAACTTTCTATTTCTGATTTAGTTTTTATTATTATTAATCATTTAATTTGAGTAACAAGACTTAAGTCTTAGTAATAATATACTTCTGAACTATGTTAGTAAAACATCAACACAGAAACCAATTTGTGACATCACTGCTGCAAGGTGACAGGCCCAGCAGATTGCAGCAGTGGTTCACCAACGCACAATCTAGCCTGCTTGCTACCATAGACAGGATGCTGTTGGTGCTGCCCTGCACCCTACTGACCAGGGACGGCTTGCGCATCACAGTTTAGAAGCAGTCAACAAGAGCTTTAGCAAACATCCCTGATGCGCTGCAGTGTCAGGGCAACCCCATCAGCACCCTGAATGCGTTATTGTATTTTACAGCTACAAAAAAACTATCTCTTTTCAAGGTTGCACTTGTTTTTTTTTTGGGGTGAAATCATCCAATGACATCTCGAGGGCGTGTCAGACTCTTCCTGAGTAAAACCCACCCCTTTTCCTTCTTTGCCTGAGTGCCCAGGGGAGCAGTGATTCTGTTACGAATTTATCCGCTACCCCTGGGCATGCAGGCACCGGCCATGATGGGCCCCGTCAGTGGTGGCTGACAATCATCTCTTTGAGGCGCGCGTGGAACACTACGCGCCGTGGACTCACGAGCCTGGTGCTGATCGGACGGCGAATTACCCACTGCTCGCCGTCCGCAGGCTCGGGTCTACGGTGGCCGGAGATCGTCTCGCGACGTTCTAAGTCCAGGGCGTCTCTTGCGGCGGCTGCGGCTGGGGGCGTGAGGGCCACTCCGTTGAGATTTCCTCACACGTTCCGCCTCCTTCGCGAGCATTACTGCTTCGCAGAAGGAGGAGACTGCTTCCCATTCCCTCTCGCTCCGTACCATGGCCTGAACTAGGGCCGGGCGCGAGAGGTCGCTGCCGCCGCTTCCACGAGGACACGGCGGTGCTCCGCCCAAGCGGGGCAGACCTCCACCGTGTGCTCCACCGTGTCCTCTGGGCGAACCGCGCAGTGGTGACACCCGGGCGTTTCCTCCCGCCTTATCCGACACAGGACAAGACACAAGCGCTGCGCTACTGAACGCGCATCATCTGCACACACACACACACACCCGCCGATCGTCTACACTGTAAGCTCTGTACCTGTAAATCCTACAAAGCTTGCCAATCATATATCTTAGAGAGAACATTTTACATATTATACATAACTTATTTTTATCTACAGCCCCTTTTGTTGACCTCTGATACTGCTACCTCTGGTACTGAATAGCCCTTAAAATTGTCTCTCCTGATAAAAAGCAACTTATTTAGTCATTATTTCTGTCAGAATGAAGAAACAGAGAGTGGTCGCGAGGGTTTGGAGGCCATGGTGGAGAGAAGGCGAGAGAGACGTGCGTGGGAGGAGAGAAGAAATACACTCATGTTCAACTACACACAGTTCTCTTACTATGGGAAACCGGTGAGAAACCTGCTGTTGTGTTTATCTTGATGCTCACTTCTTGTTTTTGCTGTGTCTGAAAATAGAAATCCTACCTACACCAGCATATTCTGTAATATATCTAACGATTTTCTATCTAATTCAAGCGGTCTTGTTCTCAGAGCGCCTGCATTGCCCTGGAGCTAGCATGGCGCGTGTCCCGCTGCGGCTGGGGCTGCGTGTGGGCCGCCAGCGTCGCGTGCGCCGCGCAGGCCGCGCTCCACACTCGCACGCCGGCCGCCGCGCTGCTGGACGCGCATCACCTGCACACACACACACCCGCCGAGCACTCGCGCACTGTACGTATAGCTACGTGTACTCTATAGTGTCCCACTGGGGCTGCGTGTGGGCCGCCAGCGTCGCGTGCGCCGCGCAGGCCGCGCTCCACACTCGCACGCCGGCCGCCGCGCTGCTGGACGCGCATCACCTGCACACACACACACCCGCCGAGCACTCGCGCACTGTACGTATAGCTACGTGTACTCTATAGTGTCCCACTGGGGCTGCGTGTGGGCCGCCAGCGTCGCGTGCGCCGCGCAGGCCGCGCTCCACACTCGCACGCCGGCCGCCGCGCTGCTGGACGCGCATCACCTGCACACACACACACCCGCCGAGCACTCGCGCACTGTACGTATAGCTACGTGTACTCTATAGTGTCCCACTGGGGCTGCGTGTGGGCCGCCAGCGTCGCGTGCGCCGCGCAGGCCGCGCTCCACACTCGCACGCCGGCCGCCGCGCTGCTGGACGCGCATCACCTGCACACACACACACCCGCCGAGCACTCGCGCACTGTACGTATAGCTACGTGTACTCTATAGTGTCCCACTGGGGCTGCGTGTGGGCCGCCAGCGTCGCGTGCGCCGCGCAGGCCGCGCTCCACACTCGCACGCCGGCCGCCGCGCTGCTGGACGCGCATCACCTGCACACACACACACCCGCCGAGCACTCGCGCACTGTACGTATAGCTACGTGTACTCTATAGTGTCCAGCTAAATAACTTCCTTTCCAAATTAAGCCATAAAGCTCTGAATATAACTTCAAATGTGGTTTTAGTTTTGGGTGATATTAATACAAGTGGAATCTCGTGGCATCCATTTAATAACCGTTCGTTAGCCCCAGTGAACCCCGTCACTAGTGACGAATGTTTGTTCGCGGACGAGTTATGTGCGCTGGACTTTGGTCAGTATAATGGGGTAGCTAATAGGTACGGGAAACTGTTGGACTTAGTCCTCTCAAATAAGCTAGCCTGTGTTAGTGAATGTGTTGACCCTTTTTTTTTTGTGGGATGGGAAATCATCCAATGAGATGTTGTGGAGGCATGCGGAACAGGTTGTAAAGTCCCGCAAACCTCCATTGAAAAGGGATGATCCTCCGACCAGGCGGGTGTTGTGTCTGGTCTGGGCAACTGCCCGATAGTTGATTTCGGGCTGTTGTATACGAGTATGTTCCAATCGCGCGCAGAACTCTGTTTGCGCGATGTAGGAATTTGCTGTTCTAGTTCGTATGTAGCGTCATAGATGTCGCTACATCACTCCCCTCCGGAGATCGGAGATCGATTGTTCTCGATGAGTCGTTCATACGTGATGCTTGCCGAGCCAGTGGAAGGTTGGTTCCAGTGAGTCGGAACTGGAAGAGGCGCATAGTTCACGGTGAGTCGGAACTGTCTGCGGTGATGATATCCCAGTGAGTCGGGATGATGTTGCAGGCTCCAGTGAGTCGGAGCGGTGCGTCGTCGTCGTTTGTCGTTGTCGTCGTTTTTCCTTGTCGTCGTTATCGTTGTCGGCGTTATCGTTGTCGTTGTACTGACTGGCTGTATGGCTCGTTGCTGAAGAGCTTGGAGTAAGTGATGATGATGACGTCACGCTGGAGTAGCTGCACGAAGGCTGCACTGACGAGGTGATGACGTCATGACGAAGGCTGCGCTCACGTTCATAGTCGAGGGTCACCATTATAGAAAGTGTGCGGAACAGGGTGTAAAGTCCCACAACCTCCATTGAAAAGGGAGGATCCTCCGACCAGACGGGTGTTGTGTCTGGTCCGGGCAACTGCCCGATAGTTGATTTCGGGCTGTTGTATATGTTCAAATCGCGCGGAGAACTCTGCTTGCGCGATGTAGGAATTAGCTGTTCTAGTTCGTATGTAGCGTCATAGATGTCGCTACAATGTCATTGGATGCCCTCCTGCTCTGGGTGGAGCCGGAGGGCGTGTCAGACTCTTACTGACTAAAACCCACTCCTGTTCCTTCCGCGGTAACTCGGTTTCGAATTTATACTCAACCCCTGGGCAGGCATCGGCCATGACAGGCCCCGTCATTATTGCTGAAAACTCTTTGAGGCGCGCGTGGAACACTACGCGCCGTCGACTCTCGGGCCTGGTGCTGATCGGACGGCGAGCTACCCATTACTCGCCGTCCGCAGGCCCGGGTATGTGTTGACCCTCCAGTGCCTATTGATCCTTATCATCCTGCGTTGTTAATTAATATTGACATCTTTGAAATACCTCCCCTTTACCATGCGCCGCGGTTGCGATATACGTATAACAAAGGCGATTATGATTCTATAAATAACGTGATTTCTGGCACTAATTGGGAACATGAGTTTTCATTCCTGTCACTGGATGAGTCGGTTAAGTACTTTACAGATACTATAAAACACTTTCAAAACAAGTAATATATACCACAAAAGCTAGTACGTAATAAAAATACCCAGGCTGGTACAGCTCATCACTAGAACTTAGAAAATTATAAATATCTAAAAAATACAGATTTACGGCAATAAATCTGACGTGCTAACTTTTAAATATTTGCGTGACAGAGTCAAGACTATGGAAGCTTCATGTTATAAATATTATCTTAATCAAACTGAAAAATCCATTACATATAACCCTAAACACTTTTGGACCCTTGTTAAAAAACGCCACAACTCTAATACTACTCGTATAAATTAAATTACAACTATGATTCACTACTCACTGAAGATTTAATTTCTGAGGCTTTTTCGTCTTATTTCATGTCGACTTTCCTTAACTCCACTTCATCTATCACTCCCAGTCCACCTCCTGTTTTCCCTTTTGATAACAACAGAGCTTCATCTGACATTTGTCACATTGAAGTGAATGTGATGTTGTGACCGGTTTACTTCGTAACTTGGATCCAACTAAAGGTGCTGGCCCTGATAACATATCATCTAAATTTCTAATTAAATGCGCGCCTTCCATTGCCCTACCTATCTCAATTTTGTTTTCCATGTCTTTGTCTCAGGGTGTTGTTCCCAAAGTATGGAAATCTGCTTTTATAACACTCGTACATAAGAAGGGGTCTAAAACTGAGATTACTAATTATAGGCCTATATCCAAGTTATGCAATCATCAATCTGCCTAGCCTTTTCCCAACTATCTTGGGGTCGGCTGTCTGTCTAACCGGATGCAGCTGAATACCAGTATTTTACATGGAGCGACTGCCTATCTGACCTCCACTACCCAGTTACTGGGTAATAAGATACTTGGATACTAGGTAAGACTGGTTGTCAGACTTTCGGGCTTCTGACGACCCGTAACGACTGTCAAAGATCCACAATTGACAGCCGGGACCAACGGCTTAACGTGCTTTCCGAGGCACGGAGAAGTCTCGGTATGTGAAGATGGTCACCCATCCATGGACCAACCCCGGCAAGCTTAGCTTAACCTGATGGATCGACCCGTGCGGCTTTTATTACTTTAGCCACGAGCTCCTCAATGTTCCTATATCCAAGTTATGCATTATAGCTAAAATATTTGAGAGGATTGTCTATAACCAGTTATATGCCGCCCTTGCTAGCTCCTTCAGCTCCTTTCAGCACGGGTCTTTAAAAGGACGGTCTAACACTTCTAACTTGATTTTATTTAATGATACGGATGCTATGGATAATGGCAGCCAGGTTGATGTGGTTTACACAGATTATAGCAAGGCATTCGATCGGATCGACCATGATACCCTGATAAAGAAACTAGGTAACATGGGCATCCGTGGGGACCTCTTAATGGGGTTCTCCTCTTACATTGATAACAGGTCACAAGCAGTAGTACTCAACAATTATATATCTAGTTGGGTAAACGTGCCCAGCGGAGTACCTCAGGGTTCGTTGATCGGTCCTTTTTTATTTGTAGTCTATATAAACGACAGCGATCAGTGCCTCCATTCATCCAAACTAGTACTATGCTTTGCCGATGACATGAAAATCTTTGCTACTATTTCAACGCTCGAAGATAGACTAGCACTCCACTGTCTTGTATCGGCTCGAAGAGTATTGTCGGGCTAATAAACTCGATCTCAACCCATACAAGTCTTCGGTGATCACTTACACTAGAAAACGTGCAGTCCTAGCCACTACTTATACTTTGGCGGGCCAGATCTTGCCAAGGTGCAATTCTATTCGTGACTTGGGCGTCCACCAAAACAGTAAGTTAGTTTTTGACACACACATTGATGCAATTGTCAAATAAGCTTCTAAATTGCTTGGGTTTATAATGCGTCTCTCTAAGTGTTTTACAGATGCTAAAACACTAAAAATTTTGTATTGCACTTTTGTAAGAGGTCAGCTAGAGTATGCGTCTCAGATATGGAATCCACGTTATCTTAAATACATTGACCGCATTGAAAACATCCAAAGACGTTTCATAAAATATCTTTGCTTTCATCAAAAGATTCCATATCAGTCAACCGGTTATCTCGGACTCTGTAAGAAGTATCATCTTCTACCACTGCTAGATCGACGTAAAACTGCTGTCTGTTTATTCTTGTTGAAAATCCTCAATAACAGTATTGATAACCCTGAGTTACTGCCAAAATTTTATTTTAATGTGACAAGAAAAACATTTCGCTTTAATCCACCCTTACGTGTACCTCATACATCTTCTAATTATAGGCGGAACAGTTATATTGTGCGTCCAAGCAGTAGTTTCAATGATACAGTATGGATTCGACATATGGTCAATAAATGAAATCACGAGTTATACTCGTCCACAGAAGTATAACAAAATTTATTATTAAATTAAAATTCAAAAAATTAAGAAACTTAAATTTTCAAACAAAATAAATATCAAATAAATTCAGTAAAAGTCAAACACTCTGTTTAGAGAACGTGGGTACAATACCTACTTACCTAGAGTACAGAATGGCAACAGCTCAAATGCAGACGAGACGGCACCGGCGCGGCGTGGCGCGGCGCGGTGCGGTGCGGCGTTTTTATTGTAATTTCACAATAGTATTTATAAATTATTTACTAAGTTTATTTGTACTACTACTTAGGTATTTCTTTTGTGATAAATGATAACTGAACTGACCGAAATAAACTAAATCATAGCAAAAAACCGTCTTAAATTCTTAAATGTTCAAAATGTCCACCACGTTTTACAATACACAAGTTACATCGCCGACCAATGTTTTCCCGCACCCTGCTCAATAGATTTCGATCTGGATCCGAGGCCATGGCTTTTAATTTGTCAAACGCGGCAACAATACGACTGCGTAGTTCATCTTCGCTTTCGGAGGCTTGCGAGTAAACTTTATTTTTAATAAATCCCCATAAAAAGAAGTCGAGAGGAGTGAGGTCGGGTGACCGCGCTGGCCACCTGTGGGGGCCGTACCGCCCAATCCATTGTTCGCCGAACATGGTGTTAAGCTGCTCTCTTGCGCGGAGAACAGAGTGTGGAGGAGCCCCGTCTAACTGGAACCATACCCGAGAGTTCGCTGCCAAGGTTAATTCGTCTAAATAATCGGATATTGGGCCTCTTAGAAGGTCTAGGAACTTCTGCGCATTCAGGTTTCCATCGATAAAAATTGGGCCAATTATTTGATTTCCGTGAATGCCCGCCCAAACATTAACACTAAAGCGGTATTGATGAGCTGATTCCCTAAATAAGTGAGGATTGGTGTGGCTCCAGTGACGCAAGATTTGTCGGTTCCACATGCCGTTTCGAGTAAACGTGCTTTCATCTGTCCAAAACACATTTGACAAGAAATCTTGGTCTTGGGCAATTTTTTCTAATACCCATTGGCAGTAAAACTCTAATCGGCTTATCACGGGGCAGCAGCGACTGCACCTTTGGCAGTTTAAAAGGACGTAGTTTGTCTCTTTTCAATACTTTATGTACTGTTCTATGGGCCACTCTAAACATACGCCCAGCTGGTCTCAGGCTGCAGGTTGGGTTGCGATCGAAGTGGTCTAAGATTCTTCGTTCCAAAGACGAAGTAACGTGACGCGGGGCAACTCCTTCATTTGTGTTGGGCACAATGTTTTGATTTTCCCTCACTCTCTGGACAGCTCTGATGATGGTCCGAACACTAGTAGGGCAGGCGCGACTTGCGCTGTATCTCTCACGATAAGTACGCAGAGTTAATGCCGCGTTTTGGAGGCATTCGCCATAAAGTAAAATCATGTCAGTATACTCTGCAGCACTATAAAAACGCTGTTGTCGCGGCATAATACTGTTTAAAAAACAAGCAACACACAAAAGTTAATTAGCTAGTGTCTATTTCACCATAGAAAAATAAATAAGCACAAATTAAATTAAAAACACGATTTACACATACACACACGTAGGTACTTAGTATCTATTTCACTGCAATAAAAAGAAAAACTCTTAAAACCTTAAAATACACGACAACACGCGTAAACTAAGTAGGTATCAAATCTGCGAAAGGCGCACGCACGCACCATCCCGGAAGGCAAACAGCGTACTGAGTACTGAGAAAGGTAAACTAACTAGTAACTACTTCCGAAAAAATAAGTAAGTAATAAATAGGGTCGACAGCGCAGTTATCGACTTATCGTTTATCGATACTTTTCTACATTAACTTACCTAAAAAAGACAAAATACTTAACAAGATTTTTTTTTCTACTTATAATATTTTATTATTACGAATATTATTAACAAATTATTTACAGGATAAATTTATTAAAAAATGAAATAAATTTTCAGTTTGCTTTATTCGAACAAAACCGTTTAGTGAGAAACTTCCTGACTAGCAAACAACAATTGCTACTGTACCTACTCGTACGTATTTTTAATAGGATGCTTCATATCCGTGTACAACCAGTGTTAGTTAATTGCTATTATTTACTTCTACCTTAATTTATCTCTAAATCTACTTGATTATAATTTTTAATTAGAACACATTTAAGATCTGTTATTATAATAATTAACACATTATGTCCACTCCCTAGTATTTAAAGCGAAACACTTTTTTGCAAACATCTTCAAAACGTAATGTGAATCAGCTGACTGTAGATAAAAAGGTGTCCTTCCCTACACAAGGCGCGCGCGCAACGCCCGTCCGCTACCCCTTTGCCTTTGCCGATGTGCCGCGGCGCCGCCGCGCCGCCCGCCACCGCAATGCTTTTGAGATCGCCGCGCGCAGACGTGTGGGCGCCGTTTCGTGAGCCGACAAAAGATACCGCTACCGATGTACACCCGCGAGAAATATTGGCGCACATCAGTGGTAGGTTAGTAAACAAAATTTCGGCCGTGACAAGTTCACAAGTCAAGGACGTATTAACTTTTACAAAAGAAAGTAAGTACTCCAGTCTGGGAGAAGGGCTTAATGCCTGTAATCCACCACATTTTACTAACACCCTAGAGAAGGAGAAGTCATAAAAAACCTACATGTAACATCTACTAAATTAGTGCGAATTAGTAGATGTCACATGTAGGTTTTGTTTTGAGGTGGGAAATCATCTAATGACTTCTCCCGCTCAAGGGTGTTAGTAAAAGTCTGAAAGATTGTCAGACTTTTACTAAATAAAATCGAACCCGTGTTCCCTTCCTTGCCCTTATCGTTCCAGGGCCACGGGCTTCCTTTTCGGAAATTTATCCATGGCCGTAGAGGGCATCGACCCATCTGCTGGGCCCCTTCGGTGTGCAGATTTTCTTTTAGGCGCGCGTGGAACACTACGCACCGTCGACGACGTAAGCTCGGTCGAGCGGACGGCGAGCTACCCATTGCTCGTCGTCCGGAAGCCCAGGCCTACGGTGACCGGAGATCACTCTGCAATTCTCGACGCCCGCGGCGTCTCCTGTCGCAGCCGCTGGGGCGAGTGTGATGAAATACATTACAGAATGAAAGCACTTGCCTGGATTTGAATTCACGACCTTCAACTCATAAAGTGAGATCTTTCTTACTAGGCGCTTTCAATAAAAAAATACGTAAATTGAATTCCTGCCTGCCTTTAGGTGTACCTATTTTACATTTTAGGCAAATAAGTAGAATGCCTAAAAGAGCTTGAGCGATAGATTGCACAGAGTGGCAACGTCGCATTTCAAAGTTCAAGGATTTAAGGAACAAAGTATGTTAGATCATTGACCTAGTGCTGCAATTCTACAGAGTGTTCAAATTTACTGAAAATTAAAACTATTTTTTTTGTTTAAACTACTGGACCGATTTCGTTCATTTTTTGCACATCGTCAGTAAACTCTTAAACAAGCATGTGATTTCATTTATTGCCCATATGTCGAATCCATACTGTATATGCAAGGAATATGCTTTAGATCCATTCACAATTAGTGTGAATTCGGCCAGAAGGTGCTTAAGCCTCAAATTTTTTAAGTAGCAGTAGGTTATATTATTTGCTTTTATTTTTATATATTTTTTTACTCTATTATTTTAGTCATATAATTGCAAACATTTTTTTTTATATTGCTTCTTTCTTTAAAGTGGTGTGTTTTTGTTTTTTTTCTCACACCACAAAATTATTATCACACTAATATTATAAAGGCGAAAGTTTGTGAGTGTGTATGTTTGTTACTTCTTCACGCTCAAACGGCTGGAACGATTTGGATGAAATTTAATATACAGGTAGCCTATACCCTGGATTAACACATAGGCTACTTTTTATTCCGGTCAACGCGGGTGAAACCGCGGGGCGCTGCTAGTAGTTTTATAAGTGAGGATTTGTAATTGGCTTTCTGTTGACTATGGTTTCCTTTTTTATTTGTTTTTATTAGCTGTAAGTCCGCCATGTACTAAATAAATAATGAAAAAAGTGTGTGTTTACTTACGTACGCAAGTAAGAAGTTATACTTCTTTGGCGTAACAAGATAAAAAACCAAACTGTCACAAAGTTTACAAAAGGAAAACAATCATTCTTCATGAACCACAGACTATAGCTAACTGCAGGATGTAGGTTCTAGCTAACTTCAACCTGTGAATTTTGTGTGACAGTGATGGGCGCGCATCTTAAAATTTCACTCTCATCATTTTTTCATAACGCGCCTAAAGAAGTATAACAATCCAATAAATTCACAATTTTAAGAAAAACAATGATCCACCATCGTGGATTCTAAAATAAATGTCAGATGAGCAATCGGCACCCCCAAAAACCTATTACACGATACCGATATCGAATGTTTGAGAAAAACAATGATCCACCATCGTGGATTCTAAAATGAATGTCAGATTAGCAATCGGCACCCCCAAAAACCTATTACACGATACCCATTTCGAATGTTTGAGAAAAACTTGCATCCGCCATCTTGGATTTTAAAATGAATGCCTAATTCGTAATCGGCACCCCCAAAAACCTATTACACGATACCTATATCGAATGTTTGAGAAAAAGTTGCATCCGCCATCTTGGATTCTAAAATGAATGTCAAATTTTGCAACCGGCAACCCCAAAAACCTATTACACGATACCCTTATCGAATGTTTGAGAAAAAGTTTCATCCACCATCTTGGATTTTAAAATGAATGTCTAATTCGTAATCGGCACCCCCAAAAACCTATTACACGATACCCATATCGAATGTTTGAGAAAAATTTGCATCCGCCATCTTGGATTTTAAAATGAATGTCTAATTCGCAATCGGCACCCCCAAAACGTATTACACGATAGTTCACGATACCCTTATCAAATGTTTTAGAAAAAACAATCATTCTTCATGAACCACAGACCATAGCTAACTTCAGGGTGGATCGGTTCTAGCTAACTTCAACCTGTGAATTTTGTGTCATGGTGATGCAAGCGCATCTTAAAATTGCGCCCTTGGCACTCAGGCAACTGACGGAACAGGAGTGGGTTTTAGTCAGTAAATGTCTGACGCCCTCTCGCTCCATCCAGAGCGGGAGAAGTCATTGGATGATACCCCACAACCACAAAAAAAAGGCCGCGCTGCACACACTTGTGATAGACTGTAGTCTTAGCGTGTAAAATATGGCCACTCACACCAATGGCAACCGTAGAATCTGCTACTTGAAAACCCGTCCAAAGAATACCATTTATCTTTATCCACATGTAAAGCAGCTTTAACTCGATTTATCCATTTTACAGGGTGCTCGCGTTACCTTAGAGAAGGACGTCTGCCTCCCACTTTACCGGCGCTGGTCGCTAGAGGCAGCACTGTGCCACGCGCCCGCGCTGGCTCCGGCACTGCGCTTGCACACGCTGGCGGGACATGCCCGGCTGAGGCAGCTGCTGGCTGATACTGGGTATGTTACTACTATAGAGAAGCATGTCTTACTTGTTACGTCGCTGTCGCTAGAGGCAGCACTGTGCCACGCGCCCGCGCTGGCTCCGGCACTGCGCTTGCACACGCTGGCGGGACATGCCCGGCTGAGGCAGCTGCTGGCTGATACTGGGTATGTTACTACTATAGAGAAGCATGTCTTACTTGTTACGTCGCTGTCGCTAGAGGCAGCACTGTGCCACGCGCCCGCGCTGGCTCCGGCACTGCGCTTGCACACGCTGGCGGGACATGCCCGGCTGAGGCAGCTGCTGGCTGATACTGGGTATGTTACTACTATAGAGAAGCATGTCTTACTTGTTACGTCGCTGTCGCTAGAGGCAGCACTGTGCCACGCGCCCGCGCTGGCTCCGGCACTGCGCTTGCACACGCTGGCGGGACATGCCCGGCTGAGGCAGCTGCTGGCTGATACTGGGTATGTTACTACTATAGAGAAGCATGTCTTACAATCATTGGGTATCACTTTTTGATGCCCAATGATCTCACCCACCTCTTCACCCACATAAAAATGTCTATAATTTTATTTAAAAAAAATTATAAAAATCCGTTCAGTTGACCCAGGTTCTGAGGTTTTAACATTTTTATGTCTTATGGCATTCCAGTTTATTTCAGAATTAAATTGAAAAAAAAAATACGTAGGTACAAGTTTTTTTGGTGCAGGACACATTCCGCTATACTACGATAGCATATGAAAATATTTATACATAAAATTATACATAACCAGCGATTCGTCCCTGCTTCGCACGGGTACAAATTATACACTTTAACCTTCGTCATGAATCACTCTGTCTGTTGATGAAAACCGCATGAAAATCCGTTTAGTAGTTTTTGTGCTAATCGCGTACAAACGTCCGTCGCGTTTGTACGCGACTTTGTTAATTAATAATTAATGGAAAAACAAGAGAATTTTTTTTTTTGCAATTTTACAAATGGCCGTATGTTTCTTAAAAATTATCGTATCTGAGTCGTAACAAAAACAATTTAAAACTAAAGTCTCTTGTTTTGAGATCTTTAGACAACATTTCTTTCAAAGTAATGTGCATCGCGTAATTTTAATAAATAATGTGTAACTAGAAATTTTATGTTCTAGTTTCAAATTCTCAAAACCCACCTTCAATTTTCTGTGCAATCATTTGTTGCTGAGATATCGATGATCAAAGACAAAACCATCCTTTTCCATTCAAAGTCCGATATATCAGCGAAACGTGGTCGGATCAATGTCTTCAAAAAAACAAATTGAAGCTGAATAAACAAGTTATCCGGCTCGTATGCGCAAAGTGCGCGCATACGAGCCGGATAACTTAAAGTATTTCTAGGTCCCTATTAGATGTTTTTTTGTTAAAACTTTTCGAATTTGTCTGGTTGTCCTCTAATAACGGCGGTAAAAATAGGGCCATTTTTTGTCATTTTAGGAGGGTCATACTTTCTTTACCTATTACTTGCTGAAAAAAAGGAAATGACAGGACATGTCTACAAGAGACCTTGCCATTATGAAAAAAAAAGATTGCTCTTGAGGCATTATTCAGGAAGAAAAAAAGAATACATTTGTATGGAGAATCGCAGCCCCTGTTCCCTCTTAAGATTGCGCGATGCACATAATTATATTACTTTGAAAGAAATGTCGTCTAAAGATCTCAAAACAAGAGACTTCAAACTTTAAATTGCTTTTGTTACGACTCCGAAACGATAATTTTTAACAAACATAATTATAGCAAAGTGAAAAATCGCAGAAAAAAGTTTATTTTTTATCCTATAATTTTTTCCATTAGTGTAATATGTAGTGATGGACAAACTTAGTACATGGAACACACATCATCAAACATAAATAAAACAACGAATATCCTGCATCCACTCACCACTGTTCACCTTACAAGCAAACCACATCTCTCGCTTCCATCGAGCTCGATAGATGGCGTTGTACTGTCAGACACCTGTTGCTGAATGGCGCTATGGTTTCGTTACATCCCGCACTATTTAAACCAAGGGACGTTTAGTTCAAATAACAATGTTTAACAGCAATAATGTAATTCATAATTTTTGACAAGTCAGTCTTGTAGAATTGTAAAAGACTGATTTTATTTTCGTTATTTTATGTGTAAATAGCGACCCGCGCAGGTGCACTAATATCTTAAGCAGAAGAAGACTGTCATGTGACGAAAGTTTAGCAGATAATTATAAGGCTTAGGTAACCGCTACTACCATTATTGGGGCCATTCTATACTTAAATTACAGACTTTTCTTAAAGTTTGAGTGCTGGTTTTCATGTCTTTTTTGCAAAATATAACTAAATAATTCATAATCAAATAATATTTTAACACCTAATTAATTATAATAATACGGGTTGGTCACTACCTCGAGTGAGGTCCTATTAACAAGGCCGAAATTTGGGTATGGTTAATTTAATAGGAGTAAATA
Organism: Polia nebulosa; assembly: GCA_951329385.1. Taxonomy (NCBI): domain Eukaryota; kingdom Metazoa; phylum Arthropoda; class Insecta; order Lepidoptera; family Noctuidae; genus Polia; species Polia nebulosa. Next base: position 2,625,088 of record OX589606.1, on the reverse strand, counting down.
ATGAAAACGAAATTCAGCGATGATTTGGGAAGGGTATAAGTAACTAGCGGAGCTCGTGGCTAAAGTAATAACAGCCGAACGGGTCGATCCATCAGGTTAAGCTACGCTTGCCGGGGTTGGTCCATGGATGGGTGACCATCTTTACATACCGAGACTCCTCCGTGTCTTGGAAAGCACGTTAAACCGTTGGTCGCGGCTGTCAATCGTGGATCTTTGACAGTCGTTATGGGTCGTCAGAAGCCCGAAAGTCTGATAACCAGTCTTACCAAGGGGTATCGTATTACCCAGTAACAGGGTTGTGGAGGTCAGATAGGCAGTCGCTCCATGTAAAATATTGGTATTCAGCTGCCTTCGGTTAGACTGGAAGTCGACACCAAGATAGTTGGGAAAAGGCTAGGCAGATTGTTTTTTTTTTTTTTAACTTTGCCCCACACTAGGAATAGCTCCTGTATCGTGGACACAAACATGTATAATTCACAAGACACCCAAACCCGGAACAACTATATAGGCCATACAAATATTTGTTCCGTGCGGGAATCGAAGCCGCGACACGCAGCGCAGCAGCCGAACGTTCAACCACTGCGGCAACCGTGCCGTCAAAGATATGTAACTAGCAGTCGCCCCATGCAAAATGGGTCGTCAGAAGCCCGAAAGTCTGACAACCAGTCTTACCAAGGGGTATCGTATTACCCAGTAACTGGGTTGTGGAGGTCAGATAGGCAGTCGCTCCATGTAAAATATTGGTATTCAGCTGCCTTCGGTTAGACTGGAAGTCGACACCAAGATAGTTGGGAAAAGGCTAGGCAGATGATGATGCATGTAACTAGGGAAACGCCCTGGCTCCGCAGCACAAATTATCTAAAGCCTGATGACTTACGTTGGTTGGATGAGGACGGTCACGTGACGAAAGTTTAGTAAGGTAAGTCGTAGTCGTCGTTGAAAATTGAATTAGGTACTAATTTGTAACACATTCGAACAGAGATATTAGGTCCCCCACCTATGAAATCAGCGTTTTGTATGGAGAATATTAAAGAAGTTGCATTTTTCATA